>CM020216.1:169713527-170382466 GCA_009819775.1 Phoenicopterus ruber ruber | reverse complement strand
CTGCTTTATTAACTCCTGGAACAGAACAGGGGATTTACGGTCACATCCAACCCCGTCCCGCTCTGGGCACGGGCCAAGCTTTGGGGCGACTGCTGCCTCGAAGCCCAGCCTCCCCAAGACAGCGAGCCAGGAGCCACACCGCATTACCCTGACACCCCAAATGCTGCACCACAACCCCACGCCTTGGGCGACGCAGCCACGGCGATGCAGCGTCACTGCTCGACCGCAAGTCTGCTGTTGCTCGCAGCAAGCCGTCCCTCCCACCGCTCCGCTCCCTGCTGGGACCCGGCCCGTGCCCTCTCTAAGGGCAGGCAGAGCCCAGACCGGAGGTCCGCAGGTCCATGGAGGTCAGCACCTCGCCCCCGCAAGCCCGGCAGGCACGCGGGATGGGGCCCAGCGGGCAAACTCGGAGCCCCCCTTCCCATGGCACCCAGACCGCAGCTCCGGAGATGGAGCAGCCACCCCTGTGCTTAACCCTCAGCAACACGGGCTGGGAACCTCCTCCAGCGTCCGCTAGACCAGCCCCAAGCCAGGCACCCTCCAGGGCTCGCTCTTACCACCATCTGGGCCACGAGCTCAGCTTTGCGGGAGAAGATGAAGTCCCCACACTTCACACCATTGTAGATGGCTTGGCTGATCATGCAGATGCTCCGATGAGGCACAGCTTCAGGGTCAGGTCCTGAGAGCAGAACCCAGGGTAGAAGCGAAGACCACACAACCGTAACTCGTCACCCCACCCAGCACCGGTGTCCCTCCAAGAAACCGGTGCTCAGGCTGAGCACAACAGTAGCGTGTGGGCTCAGCTCTCTGCTCCTCATCGACGTTACAGGCTGCCTGGTGACCGGGAGTGGAAGGACACCCTGTCCCAGCTGGCCACCGACTAGCTGGCCACCAGGAGCCTCTGCCCCGGCAGCACGTGGGAAGAGGACAGTCCTCCAGGGTCTCCCTCCTCGCTGCCGAGGCAGCGCCCTGAGCACGTGGATGCTCGAGGCAACTCCAGAAGTTGGCAGGAGTTACTCCTCCTGCGCAGCTCAGGGTCCAGGACAGCCAACACGGGGTTGAGAGGAGGCACCCCAATTAAAAGCGCTCCCCTCGTGCTCAGGTGAGCCCCTCAGGAGGGCCAGGGGGGGTTTGAGGGAGAAGGTCCCCAGCTCGGGGGCCGGAGATGCTCTGCAGAAGCTGTTAGTGCCAGCGGGAGCCCAGAAGGAAAACGCATTAGTGGAGCCCGGCGAAGGAGTCCTTGGCCGACAGTTCAGCTTGACAAATGCCATTTTTCTTGTTCAGCCTTTAAAAAGAGAAATATAAAAATACAGCCCCTCGTTGCCCCCAGGACGTAATCTGGGTTTTAATACGTGCCCATTGAATGATTATTCCAGGGGGAAGCAGGAAAATTAGTTTAGTGGATTTAGCCAAGCAGTGGGTCGCAGCTCGGTCTCTGGAGCCCCCAGGCTTCCCCAGCTAACACGTGTGGGGGGAGCCGGAGGGGCTGCCTGGCCACCCTCTCCCGGGCAGGGGAGGCGAGCGCCGCGCTGTACCAGAGCCCCGAGTGCTCTGGGAGGGAACCCCGGCCCTCGCCTCCCAGGGCGGGCACGGCTCGTCTTGCCACGAGCACAAACCCCAACTGGCTCGCTCCCTCCTGGGGACGGCTCTGCGAGCTCCAGCCGCGCAGAGCTCGCAGGAAAGGCACGGCCGCAGCAGAACGGGCGGGAGGCGGCAGGCTCAGGCCTGCCCGTGGCAGCGAGCTCGGCCGCAGGCCCCCGTGGGAGGCCAAGGCAGCCTTTGCTCAGCTCAGCATTTCTCCACGGCGGTGCCCACCCGAGCCACGCTTTCACCTACAGCTCCTGTCCTGCCAGAAAGGCATTTTTCTCTTCCCCTCTGCTGTGAGTTTTGGCACTTTGGGGCAGCCGTTCCAGCACGGAGGGCCGGGCTGGGGAGCTCAGGGCTCTCCCGGTCCCCACGGGCAGAGGAGCGCTGCTGTGAGCACAGCACAGGGCTGCTCTCGGGGGAACCCAGAGCAAGAGGCAGACAGAGACAGCAGGAAAGAGCAGAGAGTAGTTTAGATTTAATGCCTCACACTGTACCTTGGTTTCTACCTTTATTCCCAGAACCTGAACAAGTGAAAAAACAAAACACATTAGCAATGCACGAGCGAGCAGACTCCGCAGCGAAGGACCTTCTCCCGGGGGCTGCCCGCGGGTCCCGGCGGGACCCTTCAGGCAGAGCATCCAGAACAGCCTGGCTGCTGCTCCGGCTCGCCCGGGTGTGCGCTCCCTCCCCGGGAGGACGGGGCGTCCCACCACCTTACCTTGGTGTTAAAGTACTGGAAGATGTTCTTCAGTCTGCTTCGATCCTGGACAGCACCACTCCTTGGGCGCGTACACAGCTACGTATCCATAGCAAGGATGAGAGTGCTCTTTATTTTCTCCACTTCGTTGTCACTACGGTCCTGTTGCAGCAGATGAGAAAGTTAACGGGGGGAGCGGGGGAAGCCAGGACTGGCTCTTCCTGGGTCTCACGAGGAGGTGGTTTCTGCCGGGTCTGCCCGACCAGCTGAAGGTGCCCCCCTCGAAGACAGGGCCCTTCCGAGCGGGTTTCGGACCTTTGCTTCCCTTCCTTTTGGGGGTGGCAGCCACCTCCAGAGCCCCGAGGGAGCATCGGGCGTCCGAGCGTGAGCTGCACTAACGGCACGTCTCTGCCCGAGGCACGAGCCCCACTTTGCCATCGAGTGTTACCTGTTAGAGCCCTGCGGGGAAGCACGTGAGCCCCAGCCTGGCCAAGTTAACCAGGTTAACTGCTGGTTAACTAGTGTCCCAGAGAGCGGTTCATGGCAGGGCAGGGACCAGGGCTCCCTGGCTGCAGGAGGGCTCCCTCGCCCAGCTCCCGAGCTCCGGGCACCCGTCTGTCGTGGGCCAGGTCTCTTCCCTGCCCACGCAGCACTAATCCTGTCCCTCAAGCGCCCAGTCTTAGATTGGGAATTAAACAGCTGCCTGGTCAGAAATTTAAGGAAAGGTTTTCGCCGCCAGCGCTGAGGGCGCAAACCACCCCCGTCTCCGGGGGCGTGCGCACGGCTGCAGGAGCCGCTCGGGGATCACTGTCAAGCACAGACGTGGGACGGCCAAACCACCCCTCTGCATCAGGCCGGGGTCCCCCGAGGTACGTGGAAGCCAAGTGACGTTTACTCGAGCCCACCCAGCAAGCGAGCGGCTTCCCTGGGATGCGAGTCTGCAGGAGTGCACGGCTGGGAGCTGGGAGCTAATGCCAAGCAGCCTCCATGCCAAGAGCAGCTCTCCGGAGAGGCGGAGGGTATCCCAGCCCCAGGCCAAACGCACCGAGCAGGAAATTAACTCCTTTCCCGAGGACCGCTCCAGCACACGCCGTATCGGAGAAGCCTGCGCGAGCCTCTCGCTGCCGGCTGTGTCGCAGCAGGGGCCCTTTGGCTCTTACCTTGAAGATACTGAACAGCCCCACAGATTTCTTGAAGACATCAGACCTAACAAAGTCTTCCAGCTTGGCCAGGTTTCCTCCAGGTGATTTATTGCACATATCCCAAAGCAGGAAGCAAGTCCCTGGAGGAAGCAGAGAAAACACATTAGCAGAAAGCTATTAATTCACCAGCCCCAGCTGACCTTAAGAGAGCCTGTTTATTGGTTTAATTCCCGGCACCTGAGCTGTGCCCAGCTGGGAGCAGCACTGGCAGGCAGCGCTCCCCTCTCCCAGGGCAGGACTTGCCTCCCGGGGATACGGGGCACAATAACGCCGTCCTTGTCTGGGTGACAGGCTGGGACACGGCTCGGGAGGAGCCGCGGGGGCAGGACAGACACGGCACGCTCTCCAGCGGGCAGATGTCAGCCGCTCTGCGGGAGAGGAGCCCGGCCGAGCGCTCCGGCTGGAAGCGAGAGCAAAGCAGGCTTAGCAGGTCCTGCCTTTCTGCTGCCCTCCAGGAGGTCTAGCGAGCCGGGCCGAAACTCCATAAACAGTTTATTCAAGAGCAGCCCTTGACGGAGTTGCATAAGCTGGAGCACAGCCAGGCACCATTAGCTTGTGTTTGCACTGCACTTAGAGGCAGCTGCGGGCGGGGGGAGCGCTCGGCGGGGGCGATGGAGCCGGGCAGAGCAACACGGAGCCGGCCGGGCGCAGGATCCCGCTCGGCCCGAGTTTAACGGGAAGCCGGAGCACGAGTCTGGCCAGGACGGGCAGGAGGCTCAACCCGACCTCAGCTCCAGGGTAGCGAAGGAGGGTCTGAGCTGGCGGTGAAGAAAATGCTGCAAAGCGTCCACGAGCAGATGACTTTTTAGCAGGGCCTGTCGCGACAGGACAAGGGGGGATGGTTTTAAACTAAAGGAGGGGAGATTCAGACTAGACCTAAGGAAGAAATTTGTTACAGTGAGAGCACCTCACTGAGAACAAACACAAAGCAACTAAGGAAGAAGTTTTTCACGCTGAGGGTGGCGAGGCCCTGGCACAGGTTGCCCAGAGAGGTGGGAGATGCCCCATCCCTGGAAACATTCCAGGTCAGGCTGGACGGGGCTCTGGGCAACCTGATCTGGTTGAGGATGTCCTGCCCATGGCAGGGGGTTGGACTGGGTGGCCTTTAAAGGTCCCTTCCAACCCAAACTAGTCAAGATTCTATGATTCCATGACTTGAGCACGAGCTGGAGGTTGCCCCAGGGAAGGTGGAGCAGCTTCCCCCGTGGCTCCGGCGACGGCAGCAGCAGGGCTGCGGTGCTACGGTGGGTGCGAGGCTCGGTGGAGCGCAGCACAGCAAGACAGAGATGTCACCAGGCCACCCTGGCACAGACAAGAGCTGCTGGAGGCCAGAGAACGTCTCACCAGCTGGAGATGCTCTGGGGAGCAGGAGGAGATGCCGCAGCCCCAGGTGCCAGCAGCTCCGTGGGCTGCAGCCCAGAGAGGGGGAAGAGCTGGGTCCCCTCCCTGCCGCAGGGACGGGGCAACCCTTGAGGGTCCGAGGGAGCAAGAGCTCAACCCGGAGCCATGAGTTAACACTGCAGAACACGGAAACGTTTTGTGATTCAGCCACGCTAATTTAACAGTTGGCTGTCAAAGCAGGGCGCCGAGCCCATCTGACCCCACGGCAAGCCAGGACAGGCAGCCAAGCCGGGAGAAAACTCCTGTTTTTTTTCCGTGGCTCTGGCTTAACTCCCCAACCTGTGGGGCTACGTGAGCCCCAGCCCAAGGACAAGGCAGGAGCCAAAAAGCCCTTCTGCCGGCAGGCCGAGGCGCGCTGGGCCGTCACGCAGGCGAGCCAGGCAGGCGACAGCTCTGCCCACGAGATGGCACCTGCCCGCAACAGAGCGGCTCCCAACACCCCGGGCTGCCACAGCAGCTCCCACCCGGCACCTGCAGAGACGCTCCCGGCACCAAAGGCTTTGCGGGCCCGTTCATGAAGGTCAACAAGGCCAAGGCAAGGTCCTGCACTGGGGTGGGCAGCCCCCAGGACCAGCACAGGCTGGGGGGTGGGTCGAGAGCCACCCTGCCAAGAGGGGCTCAGGACACTGGTGGGTGACAATGGGACTGACCCCGCACTGTGCACCCGCAGCCCAGAAAGCCACCCGTGCCCTGGGCTGCATCCCCAGCAGCGGGCCAGCAGGGCGAGGGAGGGGTTCTGCCCCTCTGCTCCCGCTCTGGGGAGACCCCCCTGCAGTGCTGCCTCCAGCTGGGCCTCAGCACAAGACATGGACCTGCTGGAGCGGGGCCAGAGGAGGCCACGGAGATGATCCGAGGGCTGGAGCCCCTCTGCTGTGGAGACAGGCTGAGAGAGCTGGGGTTGTTCAGCCTGGAGAAGAGAAGGCTCCGGGAGACCTTCTTGCAGCCTTCCAGTACCAGAGGTACGAGCCCGGGCCAGGCGTGGTGGGACCGGAAAAGAGAGGTCAGCATGGTAGGACTGCCCTCCTGGACCATCAGGATGACCCTTGGAATGCTGGGCACAACTCCTCCTCACCTCCCTTTCTGCCTCCTCGTGGTATCTGGCTGTTTCCAGGAGCTCCTGGAGCTGCTTTTGCACGAGGTCTTTGCTGGCGCACGCCCAAGCGTCGTCCCGATGCATTTATACAGGAAGTTCTGGAAGAGCAAGAGGAAGTTACCAGCCCGTGAAACCCTGCCGAGCGCTCGGGCAGACAGCTTGGTCTCACACAGATCACTCCGTGCAGCACGCTGCAGGTGCGTGCCCTAAAGCAAAGGTGTAGCACAGAGCCTGGCTGGAAGCAGCTGGGACACTCGGAGCACCAGGGCCACCGGGACAGAATTCCCACCGCAGAGCAGCGCTGGGTCCAAGGAAGAGCCAACTGCATTCACCAGCGCCAGGAACAGGTATAAAGAAACCCTTGTTCCTGCCCAAAGAGAACAAAGTCACCGCGACAGAGGGAGCACGAAGACACATTTTCCAGCGATGCCCCCACAGCCCCGGCGACCAGCCAAGCCGGGCTCAACTCCGACTGCTCCTACATCCCTGCAGAAACACCGAGGCCTTCAGCAGCCACCTGCGCATGGGAGACCTCTTCCCTCCTGACCCACCGCAGCAAGGCCTCCCCTGTCCTCTGCCCCCACCAGCCTGGAGGTTACAACTCGCAGCACACCCCTGCACCGGTACAGTCGGAAACGGGGCCATTGGGTTCCTCCCTTCTGCACCGGAGAGCTCTTTGCCTGGTTCAGCTCGCCGCTCGCTCAGCGTAACTACGGACCCCTTCACAGCAGCTGTAACACAAGCTGCAGAGACCACGAGCTGGTCTCACCGGCACAGGCAGAGCAACACAGCCTGGCCGGGACCTCTCGAGCCAGCGATTTGGCTGGGACTGACCATTTTCGTTTTCAAGCCTGCCCAGCCACCTCACTAACCTCCTGTTATTTCTTCTTCCCCCTACACCCCTTTCCCAGCGCCAGGCCGTTGGCAGAACGATGCTTTCAGAAAGCATCAAGGGCTGGATCAGCCCTGCCCCTGCTAACGCGCCGCAGCAGGACGGCGCTGTCGATGCCCCCGCTCCCCAAGACGATCACCTTCTCCAGCGGGAAGCCGTTGTAGCTGTTCAGCTGCCTGCACATCTCCGTGACAAATGGCAAATCCACGTGTTGTCAGAAACGGCCACGCCGCGTCCCTGGAGGAACTGCGGGAGGAAGAGCCGTCAGCCGCGGTGTCCTAACGAACCTGCTCCGGCTAAGCGAGGAGCCGCAGCCGGAGGGGGAGCGAGCGCAATAGATAAAACACGAGGGGCTTGGGTCGGACACAGCCGGAGCCCTGTCCGCACCGAGCGAGCGCGCACCCCTCGGATCACCACGGGAGGCTGCTGGCCCTTTGGAGGGGCTGCGCGCCCCAGCGCAGATCCTGCCGGCACACCGCCGTCCCCCCACCCCCGAAACGTGCCCTTTTCCTCAGGGTCAGGTTTCTTCCAAGATAACTGCACCCAAGTAACACCGCCATCATCAGAGGAGCGGGATGAGCCCTGCCCAGCTTTAATTGCTTCTCCATGCCCTATTTTAAGGCTCTCCAATTAAGTGGGAGACACTCCTGGGACCGCTGTTCCCTGACCCACCATCGCCTGAAAGCTCCTGTTTAACTTTCCCTGCAGGAACCGCAAGTCACCCTCTGCGCTGACCTGCATCTCCGCTTCCGAAGCGAGAAGACCCGGCAGCGCGAGGACGAGCGACCGCCTCTGCCGCCACGGTCAGGGTGGGCGAGGGCGAACGCCTGCCTCCGCAGACCCAGCCCGTGCTGCCGCCCTGCGCGCGAAGCCCTGGCAAGCCCAGCCCAGGGGAGCCCTGGAGCTGGTTGCCGCTTGCCCTCCCACCGCCCCGTTGCCTCCCCGCACAGGGACCCTTACCAGCAGCAGCTTCTCTTCCCACTCCTTCTGGGACAGGGACTTCTCCGTGTTCTCTAGGAGAAAGCACATTTTTTACGCTGGTTTCTCATCCTCTGTACATCACGCAGCAGGGGCAGACCGCTCTTCAAGCGCTGCGTGTCCCGTACTTGGCGCAGCGGGGCTAACCACTTGAGACACAAAGGCACTCCTGGTAGGAATTAGCGGCACCAGGGTGATTAAAGTCCTTATTAAAATAGGAAATGGCACTTTTTCAGAGAGCTTCAACGCACCGAGGGTCCTCAGGCACGTGGGCAGTAGCCCACCCTATTCCTGGACACCCCTAAGTGTCCGGGCACACGCAGTCCAGTTTGGAGAAGGTGACTCCAGGAGAGAGTTTCTCCCGAGCAGAAGCCCCTTCCTACCTTCTATGTGCTCCACCAAGAGAGGGACCTTCTTGCTCCAAAGCTGGTCCAGCGTGGGGTGGATGCTGTAATGCAACACGCTCAGCAGACGCAGGGCAGCCGTCCCCTGGCAGTCTCCTACGTACGGCTGTGAAGATACAACCTGACAGGTCGGGGATGGAACAAAGGGTGTTAGTACAGAGAAAGTCATTTCCAGGTTGCAAGTCAGAAAACACGAGACAAAACACAGGAATGCGACACTGGGAAGCGACTGATCGCTACACCTCAAAGAAACTACAGCTTCCTCCTTTTGCTCCAGCTGTTGGTAGAGAAACCTTGCCAGGAGAGAACGTCTCTCCATGCCCTGGATTCATCCCCGGGCGAAGGGGAGCAAACCCCAGCCGCCCCGGGGCTGAGGAACAGCTTCTCAAAGCCCTGTAGGACAGCTGGAGATCCGCGCGCAGCACACCCCACTTAGGCGGCTCTGGTGTCTAAGAGGGAGCCTGAGCTTTCGCAGCCTACACGGAGACACCCCCGTGCAGAGGGAATGGGGGGGCACCCGACCCAGGAGCTGCACGACGGTTCTGGACACGGGCACCGCTGCCTGGAGCGGCGAGGCGAAACGGGGGGTTCACCCTGCCAGTTTGCTGGGGCAGGCTTCTCTTAGTCCACCCGGGACGGGGAGGGAGGGCACTTTCTCGGGACGTGCCGGTAACCAGGGAAAGGAAGAGCTCTGCCTCCAGGCCACTCACCAGCAGTCTCGTCGTTAGAGCGTAGGGCGAAGGGAGATTTGCTACAAACAGAAGGGAAAAAGCGTAAGACAGCATCTCCCACCCCGCGCCCACGAAGCGGGCCGGCGACTGCCTGGCTGCAGACGAGCCCCAAGCTCGTGCACCGCGGCGTCTGCCGGGGGCCGGTACTGACCATTCAGGTCGTAACGGATAAGGGACGCGTTTTCTCCCTCCTCTTGCTTCTTCACGGCCAAATACATGAGGCTCTTGCAGAGCGGGGTCAGGGCGTTGGTGAACTGTATCGGGGTCACAAACTCCAGGAGGTACGGCCACAGAACCTGCGGGAGAAGGGGAGCATGGCACTCGCCCTGCCTGCCGGCGCAGGGCAGCCGGCAAGAGCCCGGCTGCAGGAGGGAGACCCTGCACCAGAGCATGGACCGAGAGGGAGAGGAGGGAGATGTCAGGCCAAAGGCCTTTTGCTGACGGAGAAAATCCCCGGGTCCCCCTAGCCAGTGCTCTTGATCAGGAAGGGAGAGGTCTCTGCTGCCTGTGCTCTCCAGCAGCACCGAAGCTCCAGCCCCAGGGTGTTCCCTTTCATCGAACCACAGAAGGGTTGGGTGGGAAGGACCTTTAAAGGTCCATCGAGTCCAACCCCCTGCCCGAGCAGGGACATCCTCAACCAGATCAGGTTGCCCAGAGCCCCGTCCAGCCTGACCTGGAATGTTTCCAGGGATGGGGCATCTCCCACCTCTCTGGGCAACCTGTGCCGGGGCCTCCCCACCCTCAGTGTGAAAAACTTCCTTAGTCTAGTCTGAACCTCCCGCTTTTAGTATAAAACCATCACCCCTTGTCCTGTCGCTACAGGCCCTGCTAAAAGTCTGTCCCCATCTTTCTTATCAGCCCCTTTAATACTGAAGGCTGCCGTAAGATCCCAGAGCCTTCTCTTCTCCAGGCTGAACAACCCCACTCTCTCAGCCTGTCCCATAGCAGAGGGGCTCCAGCCCTCGGATCATCTCCGTGGCCTCCTCTGGCCCCGCTCCAGCAGGTCCGTCCTTCTTGTGCTGAGTACTTCCCGCGCCACTGCCTTGCTCCAGCCTTAGAGGCTCGCGGGGAGGGTACGCACGGGTCCTTGGGAGGACAGCTTCCCAAACCAAACCTCTGCCCTGCTCCCAGAGCGATGGGACGATGGGGAGCTGAGCAATAGCTCCTACAAGGGCTGGGAGCGGTGACAACCCGTCCCGCCTGGCAGACGCGCACCTGCATCCACGGGTGGTGCGGGCTGTGCCGAGGCAGCGCGGGACCCCCCACACGGTGCACAGACGGCGGCTCTGGGGCCAGCACTGACCGCCCCAGAGGAGGAAACGACTGCGCAGACTCACGTTGCTCATCCTGTCCACAGTTGTGCTAAGGAGAAAGAGCGTATTGACGCTGATGCTCCGGACGCTGTCACTAGTGAGGTCATCGGCATCCGGCGCGCTGCTTTTTGGGCTGCTGGAGGAGAGGGAAAGCGCAGGTCAGCACGGCAGGGCCGGCAGCCGGAGGCAGCCAGGAGCAGCGCTGGGTGACTCCCTTAGCGAATGTGTTTCCCGAGCCATCGAGACGGCACGCCTGGCAAACAGCGCGCTGGAAGGAACGGGAACCTGAAAGCCTCCTGGTTCATGGCCCATCTCCAGCACGTGCTCCAGCTCCACCCATGGAGCTCAGAGGGGCTGCAGAGCTCCTGCAGCCCAAACCATCGCCCCTGCTCCTCTTTGAGGGAACACGGGATGAGCCCAAGAGTGGTTTTCCTGTGCCCATGTCTCTGCAGCCCAGCTGGACAAGCGGGGCTGGAGGCAGCCAAGCCCCCACGTAAGGGAGCTACCCCCACCGAGAGGGCACCGGCCTGACCCAGCCTGGCTACACGGGGGCACGGAGCCGCAGGAGGTGGAGGTCCTGCCAGCGCAGCCCCCGCATGGCTGGTGTCCCTCGGACGCAGGGAGACACAGGGACAGCTGCCCGACAGCACCTCTCCTGTCCCGAGGTCTGTCCCCTGCTCCCGAGGTCTGTCCCCGCTCCTCCTTGCTCCAGAGTCAGGAACCACAACACGCCATCGGGAAAGATGGGGAGGAAGCCGCAGGGCTGCTGCGCGAGGGTGGGGCGGTGGGGATGGCGAGGGGGACATCCCGGGGCCCAGGAGGGGAGCCTGCAGGCAGGGAGAACTGTAGGGGTACAGTTGGTTCGGACGCTTTGGTCCTAGAGCAAGGGCTGCCCTGGGGAGGGCTCGGGGTCGAGGGCCGCAGGCGAAGCGAAGCAAAGCACGCAGGCTTCTGCCAGCTGCCCCGCTCCGCTGAGGACAGCGGTGCCCAGAGGCTGGATGGGAGAGCTCTGCAGGCTGCGCTGCACGTCCACAGACCTGGCTGCTGGGCCGCCTGCGCCACGCGTCTGCCTGAATCGGTGCCGCAGGGAGCCAGAGGCGTGACAGCTACAGACAGGGACTGGCCCAGTCCCACCCGGGTACCTTTCTTTAGGAGTTTTCCCCCCCTGGACATGCTTACCGCATCCGAAGGGAAGGGCGCACTGGCGGACGAGGAACTCCATCATCGCCTCCCCCCGCCGGGCTGCTCCAGGTAGCCGTGGTGAGCCATGGCGCTGATCACCTGCACCACGGCCCGCTTCACCTGCACGGGCAGAGCAGCGGCACCGGCGTCGGCGCGGGGGGAGGGGAGAAGCTGCAAGCAGGGGGGGGTTTCTGCTGCTGCAGGGTCCTCCTCACAGCTGCCCTTCGCCGCCTCCTCCTTGCTAGTGGGGGACGTTGTTATGGGTCCTACGCAGCCCTTCAACTGGGTTTGGGTTCTGCCAGCAGCAGCCGGGCACCGCACGACAGCGGGGTCAGCCGCCCGCTGCTCACGTCCGTGGGGCTGTCCGGAGAGGACCAGACAGGAGCCCACGGCCACACCACCCCGCACGCGGTTACATCTGGCAAAGCAAAAGTTCGTGTTTTGCAAGCGACGCACCCTGCGACCGCGTGAGCTGAGTCACCAGCAGCCCGGCGCTCCTGGCAGGGCCGTGCGTTTTGCTCGCACGCAGCGCGTCAGGCAGGACCGCGCTTCACAGCGGCAACACTCCCTGCCAGGCAGGGCTGCCGACACTCAGACGGCTCTTTGCGCAGGGCACAGACAGCAAACGAGTCCCCGTGTGCTCCCCCGTTACCGGAGGGTATCTTCTGGGCGTGTTGGCAGAACTGCCAAAACCCCAGCCAGGAGAGAGAGGAGCAACAGGAGGAGGCAGCGGAGGACAGCCGGGCTGGCAGAAGCAGGGGCACGGCTGTGCAGGGCCCCAGAAATCAACCCCCACCCCCGAAGCACCCCGTGGAAGAGCAGAAGCTCAGCTTACCTTATTGTTGCTGTCTTGCAGAGGAAGTTTCATAGATGAAGAATAAAGGGCTTTTTAATCTCCATTTGAGAGGCTGAAAAAAAGCAGACAGACTCTGAAGTTTGGTGATGCTCTTGAGCTGCCAAGGACAGAGCTGCTGATCCCGAACATCCCCCTTCCCCGACAGGGAGGGCTTTGTCCCTCGCCCCCGTCCCAGCTGCCCGGGCCACCAGCCTGGTTTCTCCTCCCCTGACCCTGCAGCCACGGACGGGTTCGCCTCCTCATCCCGCTCGTCCCAGGTCCCAGCAGGGAACGAGGGACTCGGAAAGGGACGTGGGAGGAAGGGGAAAGCCTGCCTGGAGCCCCTCCGCCCCTCCTGCTTCGAGACCCCGACAGGGACCGGGCGGCCGCGGGCGCAGCCGCCCTGTACTCACGGGCGCTGTTGATGATCTGCCTCATGATGAGGAGCGTCCCCACACGGGTCCTCTCGTTGCTGCTCTCCAGCTTCGGGAGGAGGAAGGCCAGCACGCGGTCAGGGAACGAGCAGGCTGCGGGAGCCAAACCAACCGTCACGGGCGCGCGTCGCCCCGGGGACGGCACACAGCCTAAATTTTGGGATGCAGGCACCGCATCCCCTACACAGAACATCCCGCCCCACGTATCCCCACGCGCGATGGGGGGCTGCGTGCCTGCTGCATCAAACCGTGCGCGGTTCGGAAAGCACCGCTCCCCTCCTGCCAGGCAGCTCCCCGGGGAAGCGGCCTGCTGCCGTGCCACCCCGCGAGCCAGGCTAACCGGCCCATCCCGCTCTTCCCATCCAGACCCGAGCTTTTCTCCGGCGCTTTCAGCACATTTCCCGCACTCTCTAGGGAGCTGAAGGAGTTTAACTTATACCTTCCAACAAGTGCTGCCCGTCTGTCAAAACATTTTGGTTGTTAAAAATAAAACCAGTCTATGGATGCTGAAATTGGAGCAATGCTCGTGGGCATTCGAGAGGCGTGTTTGGGGAGGGACGGGCTGCTCCGAGACAGGGGAGCCTGAAGATTGCTCAGGCAAAGGCGGCTCGGCTGCAGGTTTGCCTTCACGAAAACGCTAGCGAGAAAGGGACAGCACCCAACCGTGACTCAGCAGCAGCTTGTCACACCACTGCTCCTTTTCTGGCAACTGCACACGCTCCTGCCTGCGCCACAGCCCTCCGTGAGGAGAGCCAGCACCGGGGGAGGCCGGGCTCCAGCCGCCGAGCTCCACGCGCAGCTGTAGGTCAGCCCACATCTCCTGCTCGGTCCGACCACGGGGGACCCCGCTGCGCTCTGAACGTTGGCAGTAACCCGGAATAACAACTGCATTAGCTGTCACAGACGCAGCAATGAGGGGCACGGATGAGCAGGGTACCCCAAGTCAAACTACATAGAACCACAGAAGGGTTTGGGTTGGGAGGGACCTTTAAAGGACCTTGAATGTTTCCAGGGATGGGGCATCTCCCACCTCTCTGGGCAACCTGTGCCAGGGCCTCACCACCCTCAGTGTGAAAAACTTCTTCCTTATGTCTAGTCTGAATCTCCCCTCCTTTAGTTTAAACCCATCACCCCTTGTCCTGTCACAGGCCCTGCTAAAAAGGCCCTGCTAAAACATCTGCTGCCCCTGACCACAGGCATGGCATGCTGCTGCAGAACCTGGCTCCTCGAGAGGTCTCAGGGGCTGGTACAGCTCAAAAGGCTCTGAAGAAACCTTTGAAACGGAGCCGGGCACCTTTGGGAAGGTCCCTGGAAGGGGATGATCAGGCCTGAGCCATCAGTGAGCTCCGGGGAGCGGAGCTGACCCCATGCTCTTCCTCTAAGAGCTCCAGCGAGAGATGCTCTCCCTGGACGCCAGCCTTCAGGGACACGCAAAGCCACTGCCTTCTGCAAGCCTGAAGCCGTGGGCTAGAGCCAGGACAGAAACCACCACCCTGGCCCCCTCCCATCTCCCCACACGGCTCAGAGATGTCCACGACATCCCCCAAGCCCCTCTGAGAGCCGGGGGAACGAACCCCTCCATTCACCACGCACAGCTCCTTGGAGAGGACCACGAAAGACCAGGAAAGGCACCAGCCACGGTGCAGCACACCCAGACCTCTCCAAGGGCTTGGACCTGCAGGCGCAGGAGCCCTCGGGACAGCCACGCCACGGCACCCCTTACCCAGGACGGTGAAGCATCGAAGAACCTCAGTGTGATTTTTAACAGTCAGGGGGACGGATGGATCCGCAGGAGCACAAATCTGTCGGAGAAACGGCTGCGGTCAGGGACGTTACGCGGAGCAGGCGCTGGCAGGCTGCAGACCCAGCCCCGGAGAGGCAGAGCTGTGCGCGGTGCCGAGATTCGGGGCGGACAAAGCCCTGGGCTGGTGGGTGCGACGGCATCCCGCGGCACGGATGCCCAGAGCGGTGCTTTCTGCCCGCTGCTGGCCGAGCACGGGCTCTGCCTGTGCTCACAGCAGGTTAAATCATCTCGGGGAGACCGCTTGGGAACGAGGTGCCTGCTCAGGAGCTGCGGGCCCCTCCGTTGTTTAAACGTGCCTCGCCACCGCCGGGACCGCTGGCCATCTCCTCTGGAACCTCTTCAACATGAGTCAACCCTTCTGGGCGCTATTAAAACACCCAGGCTCTGAATTCAATTTACACTAGCGTTGCAGCGAGGACAACGTGCATCTGCTTACTCTGGTCTGCCAAAAAGACACGTCGGTCTGCAGCCGAGCCAGAGCTGCTGTGTGAGGGCAGCCGCATCCCACAGCCCCAGAGCTGCCCCTCTGCAGCCAACCAGCAGCTTTTGCCTGTCAAAGCCTGTCGTCAAGTAGCTGTTCCTACAAACGGCAAAACCGTTATTGCACTCGGTTGTTAGCCATCACTTTGGCAAAGTGTGTATTTTAAAGGACAGCCTCATTGCTGGACGCTTCCAAGACTCACAATCAGTTAAATATTAAAAAGAAAAGTGTTTAGACTCGTTTTAAAGCCCGGGAGCATGATTTTAAGAGTTCAGCAATACGACAGACTTGCAACGCCCGCAGCTGAAGAGTGGCTGAGGAGGAGCCCGGGCTCGGCAGCCTGAGAAGGGCTCCCGCACGCTGCCGCACGGTCACGGCTCCGTGGCGAGTCAATGCCCTCGCTTATTCTCAAAGAGCAAACTTTTTAAAAGGTCCATTGATTTTGAGGTGTTTGTTTTCAAGCTGCTGCATAACTGTGCAGCCAGAGCTGCTCTCCTCGCCTCAGACAACTCGACCGGCAGGTGACCCCCTTCAATATAGCACATAGCAGAGCCCGAGAGCTGGCACACCACTGGTGCGCAGCAGAGGAGCCGAGAGCCTCAGAGGGGCGCGACCAGGGACAGAAAAGCCGAGCAGGCTGCAGGCCCCGGTCTCAGGCTGATCCAGGGGAAGCCTCGAGCCCTGCAGCCTGAGCGTAGGGCCAGGGTCCAGCGTTACGCCTTCGAGAAGCACCTCCCCGCCTTACCTGGGGGTGCAGGGTGCCCAGAGGGGAGTCCAGCTGCACATCAAGGCTGCGGCTGCCGATGTCGACAGAAGATTCCAGGATCTGACAGAGGCTCTGCTCAGCAAGAGACCAGGCTGCTGTTAGCACCAGAAAGAGACTTGGACTCCAGAGGAGTCAGACTAAATACAACGAAGAAGTTTTCACCCTGAGGGTGGTGAGGCCCTGGCACAGGTTGCCCAGAGAGGTGGGAGATGCCCCATCCCTGGAAACATTCCAGGTCAGGGCTGGACGGGGCTCTGGGCAACCTGATCTAGTTGGGGATGTCCCTGCTCATGGCAGGGGGTTGGACTGGGTGGCCTTGAAAGGTCCCTCCAACCCAAACCATTTGATGATTCTACGATTCTAGGAGGACAGAGGGTCGGCCCCCCGCGCTATGCCAGCCCAAGGGGAGGGACCGCAGGCAAGAGCAGCGATCACGAACCCACCACGGCGGCAGCGAGCAGCATAACCCGTCTTCCATGGGGGGACCCAGCTCAGGCCTTCCCGAGAGCTGCCTCTTCCCTCGATGCCGTGGCAGGAGGCCACAAAGAGGCACGCTGGCCGCTGCGAGCCGCGGCTGGGTGCAACGGTGAGAACCAGGCACACGGCGCGGTGCCTGGAGACAGCAGCAGAGGTGGGCTGCAGCCCACTCCATCCTCCCAGCACACTGGGGACAGCCACCTGGGGCTCGGGCTCAGTAGCAAGAGGGACCACGACGCAGGGAGAGGGAATCTCGCGTGGAAAAGGCAGTTGCAGCCCAGTCCAGCGGGCGGAGGCACGGCGCGAGCTGTGTGGACACCATCGGTAAGGTAAGGACTAAGATCACTTTGCTGCTGCCTGCTGTCCCCACGCGACTGCACGCTGCTCTCCGGGACGGGCAGAGCCGTGGCTCAGCGTCCCTCCCGCGTTCACGGAACGCTGTCGGCACCGCCGAACCCGGCACAACCCGCTGCCACCCCTACGCCCCAGCGAGGCTCCCAGCCAAGAGGACTGGGGACTGGGTCCTCGGCCAGTGACACCAGCACTGGGAGCCGCTTACCTTGGATATGTGAAGGCCTCCGTGTGCTTCTTGTAGAGGGCAAGGATGCCTGAATCAGCTATAGGGAGCTGCTCCTCCAGCTTTTCACTGGGCATCAGGTAACCATAGGGTCCCATAGCCTCCACCACGGCCAGTCTCAGCTGCAAGGAGAGAGCACGCGTTAATAAGCGTGGCCAAACCCCGGACAGACAGGCCTGCCAAAGCACCGCTCCGCTGCTGCGGAGGCTGCTCTTCCTGATTGCCTCCGGAGCCTCCGAGCAGAGGCAGGGACAGCATTTCCCCCTGCTTTGCCATCCTAAGCGCGAGGGGGTGCTCAGCGGGGAAGGGGGAACCCTGGGAGACGTCCACCCGTGCCTGCAGAGGACAAAAACCGGCCGGCCATCTCCCAGCCGTGGCATATGCCCGGACTGTCCCCCGAAGGAGTGCAGGCAGCACCCCATGCTCTACCTGCCAGCACCAGGGAGCGAGCGACCCGTTCTGCACGCGTTACGCGTGGGACGCAAGGACAGAGGGACCGAGCAGAGCTGCAGGGCACAAGGAGAAAAGCATCCAGCCCTAAATCAGAGACGGGGCTTGCTCTTCTGGGGGCCACGTCCTCACAACGGGGCACAGCTGAGACGCTGCAAGGCTGACGTCAGGCTAACAGCCCCCACGCTCCGCACCCAGCGAGGTCCTGCCGTGCCCCCACGTCCGCACCTTGGCTTCCCGGTGCTGCAGCCAGCTGTTGAAGAGCACTTCGTACGCACTGAAGATCTCGTTTGAGAAGGTGTCCTTCCTGACCGTGGGGTCCGGGGCCTTGTCCAAGTTCGCCAAGTACTCCTGGATGCTCTCACTGAAGTGCTGCAGAGCTAGGAAACAGACTGCGTAGTTAGATTTTCCACGGTGAACAAGACAGTGTTTGTTTTAGCTCCTCCAGAAAGCAGATGGTTGACATGCTGTTTTACTGGCCAGCGTCTCAAGGGATAGCAGACGCACCGGGCCTCTCCCTGGCAGGCTGAGAGACTTTCCGAGAGGTGCCCTGGCTCCGAGGCGCCCTGGCAGGCAGCCACGCCAGAGACGCACGCCGCTTTGCGCTTCCTGGGCCAGGGCCGATATAACCAACTCCAGAGGCCCAGCCCCGCTGACCCACGGGAGCCTGGATTTGCCACATGGGTTATTTCTACACGTTCGTTAGCAACTAGAGCGGCCAGGAATTACAGCCTCGCAGCCACGGGCAAGCCAGCGCACCGCACCTCAACGAGTTCGTCTGGTCCCCGGGCCAGCGAGCGCTGCGTGCGAGCACATGTTATTTTTCCTCTTGCGAATTGGACCCGTGACGAGAGCGTGTTTGTGTAAAGGCACACGTCCTGGCTCGGGCGCGAGGCCCAGCTAGAGACCGCTGACCGCAGGGGATATCCATCTTCCATCTCCCCCCGCCAAGGAAGCCTTCGCCACGGCTTTATGGGGTTCCCCAAGGCTTTACTGGGGCAGCCGAGGGATCACCTAACACCAGGAGCAGGTCTCAGCTGACAAACCCTCCTCGTTTTCCTTTGGGAGTTATCCAACAGCGCAGCGCACTGAACGAGCTCCTGCACAGCGTGTTGTTCCAGACGCTCGGCACGAACGTCTCCGGGCCGAGCCCCGCGCTGCCGCCGAACAGGGACGCGGCAGGCAGGCCGCCGGTGCTCCGGGCAGGCTGCCCCAAGCAGCGGCCCCGTACCGGCCTCCTCGCAGGCAGCCCTGGGACGCGCCGCTCGCTGCAAGCCCTGCCTGGCCGCCCCGTCCGACCCACAGCCCCAGCGCGTCCGTCTGCCCGTCCCTGCTCGAGCGGCCCCTTCCAGCCCCGTCCCGGGACCCCCAGGCACCGGGGCACAACGCACGGACCCTGCTTTCCCTCCACGTGCTGCCAGGGGCACGCGTGTGCTCCCTTCCTTAATCCCTTAATGCACAGCGAGGCTCTTCTAACCTTCCTCACCCTTCGTTAGCTGTTTCCTAACGAGGGAAGCAGCCGGGGGCTTGCGGAGCTGGTGCTGTGCCGCTGACCCCGGCCAGGTCCAGAGCCCCCAGCTGCCGGCACCGCCACCAAGCCCTGGAGTGGGACCCCCAAGGGGTGAGGCTGAGGCACAGGGGAGAGGGGAAGGATCACAGCCTGCTCCAGGTGGAGGCACCCCGGAGCCCGAGCCCCGGCTCGAGCAGGGGCGCCCAGAGCCGGAGCTGCCCAGGACGAGCTCATCGGCCCCTCTCCTGCTGGAGAGGGACGGCTCCCGCAGACGGTCCTACAGCAGCACCCCGGGGAAGGGGCTGCTGCGCCCATGGGATACCCACGGGACTGAGCCGCCCCTCCCCGGGAACGGCAGCCCCGCTCCTGCCAGAAAGCTGCTGGCAGAAGCCTGCTCAGCTCCCCTGGGGAGGGGAACCTTGTAAGCCACGTCCCGCACTAACGGGGTGGAGAATCGCAGAATCCTAGAACAGTTTGGGTGGGAAGGGACCTTTCAAGGCCACCCAGTCCAACCCCCTGCCATGGGCAGGGACATCCCCAACTAGATCAGGTTGCCCAGAGCCCCGTCCAGCCTGACCTGGAATGTTTCCAGGGATGGGGCATCTCCCACCTCTCTGGGCAACCTGTGCCAGGGGCCTCACCACCCTCAGCGTGAAAAACTTCTGCCTTATGTCTGGTCTGAATCTCCCCTCCTTTAGTTTAAAACCATTCCCCCTTGTCCTGTCACAGCAGGCCCTGCTAAAAAGTCTGTCCCCATCTTTCCTATAAGCCCCTTTAGGTACTGAAAGGCCGCAGTAAGGTCTCCCCGGAGCCTTCTCTTCTCCAGGCTGAACAACCCCAACTCTCTCAGCCTGTCCCCATAGCAGAGGGGCTCCAGCCCTTGGATCATTTTTGTGGCCCTAAGAAAAGCCCCCACGATGCCCTGGCACCTTGGGCAGGAGGTTTCCCCGCAGTGAGATTGGGGCAGAAGATGGAAAACTGAAGGAAACAAGCGTCTGGCCCTGCGTTGCAGCAAGACGTGATGGAGGAGCACAGTGTTTCTGGCGCAAGAACCGCCCGGTACAGTCTGACCGGTGCCCACGCTATCAGCTGGGGACTCCGGAGCCCGTTGTGCCTGGTCCCTCACAGCCACGGGACCCCACGCCAGTGGGACAGAGAGGCCGACGCGGCCCCCGAGGATGCAAGATGACTCAAGGGCACGCCAGCTCTCCGGGTCCCCGTGCCGAGCACAAGCTCGATGCACCCACGTTATCCTTCCCAGAGGAGGAAGCAGGTTCCTGCAGGAGGAGGAGAAGGAGGAGGAGGAGAGGGGGCTCCTGAGGAAAGAGCCCAGGACCCCTCCCGCCCCACGGCGCCGCGCACCAAGGCTGACACGGCAGGGGCACGCGGCCTCCGCTCCCTCCTCGCCTGCGGCAGATGTTTATTTTCAGCCCGGTAAGCTCAGAGATGCTGAGTCACTCCGCGACCTCGTACCAAAGCCAGATCATTTCAATCACATGCCTCCTCAGCCTCGCCGCAACCCCGCCGGTGGCACGAAAGCATTGCAAGCACTGCCCTGCCTGCTGGAAGAGACCATCATCGCCCTCGGGGCTAGCCCTGGTCTTCTGCTGTCCTTAATAGGGGGCCAGAAACCCCCCAACCTGCTCCCCACGGCGCGGAGGGGACACCCCTGTGCCACAGGGATGAAGGACCACCAGCAGAAGGGTCCGACGCTGCAAAGCAGAGCTCATGCTCATGCTGCCACGCACGCACCCACAGCGGGGAGGGTCTGGCTGCTCTTCGGGCAGAAACTCCCGATTCCCATCGATGCCCACCTCGGAGGGGCCAGGCAGGTCCCCAGCTCACCCCCGTCACCCTTCCGGAGCAGGGAGCGAAATCTAGACCCCATTTTCCACTCCACCTCCAGGCCGGAGTCAAAACACCCTTGTTTAGGTTGAGCCCTCCTAAACTTTGCGTGAGAAATTGTCTTGACAAGAGTGAACATGTCCAGCCAAAAACATCACCCAAGAGTCCTCCCCCCGCTTAAAGCCAGGCGGACGTGAGGGCAACGGGCAACGTCATGCCTGGCTTTACTATTTGCTGTTGTTTTTTTAAAAAAGCTCGTAGCCAGGAGCCCGGGGGCAACAGCCACTCCAGCCAGCAAGGCTTTAGGACACACCTGGGAAGCTCCTTCCCTTTCCTACAGCCGAGGGCAGCACCACTCCCGAGCCAGAACGCGGCACCTCGCTGACCCCTGCGGAGCGGCAAAGCCAGGATCACGTCCCCGCATCCACCTCTCCATCCCCGCGTTCAGCCCAGATCAAGCTCCAGGTAACTATCCATCACTCCCGTACCTCCTTGTCCCTGTCCCTCTGCACTGGGCCACCCTGGAAGAGCAAAACCACCCCAAAAAGACCTGTCCGTGACGCATGGTTGTGCTGACTCCAGAGTTACCTCACCTGCCTTTCACTTACTGAAAACTTTGGCAAAAAAATTATACAGAAACCATACGGAGCCAGAAATCCAGCATGCCGGCAGGCAACGTCTTCTGAGTTTCGCAGGCAGCTGAACCCCGCTGGCAGCAGGCAGCTGTCGGAGACGGGACATCCCCTCCTGGCAGCCCAATATCCACGCTGTGGCCTCCTCGTGCTTTCAGGAGGGTCCGGGAAGGCACGTCTG
The DNA here is from genome assembly GCA_009819775.1 of Phoenicopterus ruber ruber. NCBI lineage: Eukaryota > Metazoa > Chordata > Aves > Phoenicopteriformes > Phoenicopteridae > Phoenicopterus > Phoenicopterus ruber. Next base: position 170,360,994 of record CM020216.1, on the reverse strand, counting down.
CCCGTGCCCGAGCCCTCAGCCCGGTTTTCCGCGCGCTCCAAGGTCAGCGGTGGACAGGAGTGGTTGGGAGGGGCTGGCCGTGGGCAGGCAGGGGTTTTGGGATCAGGGCAGGACCTGCTGCAGACCCGCATGGGGCTCTGGAGACTTCACGTGCTTTAAGATACGAGTTAAGAGGCTGCAAGCACTCTGCAAAGGCAACAAACCGACCGCGCCTCGGCAGCAGCAGCTATGGAGTTATTTTGGGATGAACACACACGGAGCCGGGACGTCACGTTTGTCAGGACCAAGCAGGGAGAGCAGGGAGCAGAAAGGCGAAAGGAGCGACTGCTGGAAGTGATGAAGGAGAAAGAGCTGCTGGTGGCAGAAGGCTGCTCCGGAAAGAGCCACCCGAACTGCAGAACCAAGTTTCACCAGCCCCACGGGCCGCGCTGGTCCTCCCCACCGTGCCCCAGCAGAAGGATCCCTTCTGCGCAGGGCCAGGCACCGCTGATCAGCCGTCTCGGACGGGAACGGCAGCAGAGCTCCCGTCTATAAACACGCAGTCCACTATCTGCAGTCGCCCGCAGCCAGCCTAAACTACCTGCGCTGCCAACTCCGACACCCCCCATGGCTAAACCAGCTCAGGGCTTTGGTTGTGCTCGACTGAAGGAGGATGATTCGCGTTCACGGAGATCGCCTGACCTTGGCTCTGGCGTTCCGAGAACGTGACTGCACAGAAACAGCTTGAGAGTTGCACGTTTTTGCTCTGAGCGCAACATAACAGGACAAGAGCTCTTAAGGTGGAAGCAGCCCTTCACGTCCGACAGTGTAAAACTGTTACTGGGCTGCAGGAGACCCCGGTGACGAGTTCAGACACAAACCTCATTGATTCCAGGAGAAACAGATGCTGCTGAACGTAGTCCTACGTCCACCCCTGCAGTTTACAGCGCTGCTCGGGAGGCTCCCACTCATCCCATTCATTCCTCGAGGCACAGAGCCTCATCAGCATTCCCAGGCCTTGGGTGTAATTATCAGCAAGAGATAAGAGCGACTGCAGCAGTGGTGTGCTCCAGCAGCTCCCGCGGGATCTGTCGGAGCCCTTGAACCTGCACTCCCCCAGACCACCTTTTATTTTTGCCCAGCTATGGAAAGAAAAGCACAAATCTTGAGGATCCTCTGCGGGATACTAACAAGGTGCCCAGGTGGCCAAGAAGGCCAACGGCATCCTGGCCTGTATCAGCCGTAGTGTGGCCAGCAGGACCAGGGCAGGGATCGTCCCCCCGTGCTCGGCCCTGGCGAGGCCGCACCTCGAGTGCTGGGGTCAGTTCTGGGCCCCTCACTCCAAGACAGACACCGAGGGGCTGGAGCGTGTCCAGAGACGGGCAACGGAGCTGGGGAAGGGGCTGGAGCACAAGTGCTGTGAGGAGCGGCTGAGGGACCTGGGGGGGTTTGGCCCTTGGAGAAAAGGAGGCTGAGGGGAGACCTTCTCGCTCTCTGCAACTCCCTGAAGGAGTTGGAGCCAGGGGGGGTCGGTCTCTTCTCCCAAGGAACAGGCGACAGGACAAGAGGAAACGGCCTCAAGTTCTGCCAGGGGAGGTTTAGGTTGGATCTTGGGAACCATTTCTTCCGCGAAAGGGCTGTCAGGCCCTGGCACAGGCTGCCCAGGGCAGTGGGGGAGTCCCCATCCCTGGGGGGATTGAAAAGCCGTGTAGATGTGGCGCTTGGGGACATGGGTTAGTGGTGGCCTTGGCAGTGCTGGGGGTAACGTTGGACTCGATGGTCTGAAAGGTCTCTTCCAACCCAAACGGTTCTGGGATTCTAAGCCTGTCATTTCATGCCGATCAGGCTGCGCACCATCCTGCGGTCCGAGACGCAGACCTACGCCCCCCACACTCAGGAGAGCATCTCACTGGAGAACAAACACAAAGCAACTCGGCCAGGAGCCACACCACAACGGGCCACCGCGTCCAGGTGAAGGTGGACCAGCTCCGCTCGAGGCCGAGGGACAACCAAGACGGCTGTTTGTCAGCCGCGGAAGCGCTGGTACTTGTGCATTAAATCCCGCTGCACAAGCGGCGGCTGTCGGTGAGGCCGGGGCTGGAGGAGGGCGTCACGCGAGGGGAGCCCGTGACATCCTGCCAGCCCAGCAGAAGCGTCACATCCTGAAACCGGCTTCTCAGAATTAGAGGAAGTGGCTCGGAGGAGAGCTGGCCTGGCACCGCCGCCGCATCTCAGCCGCCCCGATTCTTATCAGGGCTAACGCTTGTGCTGTTGCAAGGTGACGAGTTCATGGTCTTAGTAAAGGGACAGCCTGGTTACAGCCTGGTTTATGAGGGTCCCCAAGTTGGGACAGCTCTGGAGTATCCGCGTCCTCTTTGCCAGAGGAGAAAGCCAAGGGCACCAGTACTCACTGGGCTACGAAATGGGAGTGACAGGGATCAGCTAGGAGATGGAGAAGGACCTTTGGTGGATCCCAGTGCCCTAGAGCTGACAGCTATCCATCCCTCCCCAGAGCCAGCCAGCTCCCCCTTCCCAGACATTCAGGAAAGGTCCATCCCAGACAGCCCTCCAGCCCCCGTCTCCAGTCCCTCCTTTTCCAGGGAATGGGAAAGTCTCCCACAACACATCACTGCAGCCTCAGAAGATCCAGCAAAACCTTACCGTAGCAGAAGACGGACTTCATGTGGTCCTGTTTGGCCATTCCCAGCATGGGCAGCATCGTCCCGAGGATGGAGTTGAGAAAAGGCACCATTCCGAACACTGGGAAGAAAGCAGGAGACGCTCACTTGCAGCAAACGCACGAGTGCCGCTCTGCAGCTGCCCCAGCCGACGCAGGACGCAGACCCGGCAGCATCGCGCAGGCACCCGGAGCGGCCCAGCTCACCGGCGGCCGGTTGGGGGCCCAATTTTGCCACACGAGAGACACCGACAGCCCCAGGCGGGAGCCGGCGGCCCCAGCACGGCAGCCGAGGCAGCCCTAGGGCGGCAGCAGCTCCCAGCCCCCGAGGTTCACAACTCTTTCCAGATGTCGGTGAGCTGCAGGCTACGTCCCACTTGCTGCTGGCATCGTCCGAGCTTTCCGCAGCCAGACTTCTTTTCAGAAGCCCCATCCTAGAATGATCATTTTTAAACCCGGTCTTTCTGGGATGGCTGGAAACAAAAGCCCAGCAGGGAATTCTCTAAGGACAAGGGCCAGGCAGCTCCAATTCCTGCATTTTAAAGAGATTCAGCTGAGCTGTGAAACCTACTTTTACAGGGTCTTGGCTCCTCTGCGCTCCGGGCATTGCCAGGTACCGGCCAGGTACCACTGGCAGACGCACTCCTTGCCATGCTGGTGTTCACTGCGTTTTCAGCGCAGTTCATCACCAAGTTATTTTGCAGAGCAAACACCTCAATTGTTCAGCAGCATCAAGTCAAAGCCGTAAGATCCCGAGAAGCTTGTTTTGTTTTGAGGCGCGCTGACTGGCTCAGCACGCAGGACACCGTGGAGGTGCCCCACCGCAGAGCTACTGGGGTGCAGCGTGAACTACAGCCCCCGAGGCACACGCCACTTCCATGGCTCTTGCCAAGGCAGAGCAGCGGCCGCACGCAGAGGCGGCAGGTTGCCAACTCACCGTTCGACACAGAGAGGTTTGCAAACGTCTGCACGATGAAGTAGTGCGGCAGGATCCCCGGCTGAAACTTGGTGAGCACCTCCTCCATCACCTTGTTGATGAAGCGCTGCCCCACCGCAACGAGGACGTTGCTCGCGGCTTGCTGCCAGTCCCGGATCACCTCCTGGCGCGGACGGAGGAAACCACGTCAGAACAGACACCGCGTCAGGCGCGCGTGGCCTCCCCAGGAGGCCGCTTCTGCTTCGTTTAAATGCCACGCGTCGCGCCCGGCTCCAAACGCCACGGGGAATTGCACAGGGCGGGCTAAACGACAGCCTCAGGATTCAGACGTGATCTTTTCCCCATGTGAGCCTGCAGCCCCTCAAGGCCCTGCCGCCTTCCTGCTCTAATACCCACCTGCCTGTCCAGGTCCTTTTCAGCGTCTGAATTTTATTTAGCTGGGTATGCATGCCGTGCTGGAAGAAAACCGTCAGCCAAGCCATCCTCATCTCTCCCCAGAGAGAGGAACGTAGCTCATCCCCTACTCCCTCCACCATCCCAAGGCCAGAAGACAGCGTGCAATTAGCCCTTCCCTTCCACGAAGGGGGTCCCCGTAACTGCTACCGCTGGGGCAGCCCCAGACCCGCAGCGTTTACTGCAACGACGGCATCAGGGGCAGAAGGGGCCCGGCCAAGAACGACAACGGGAGGAGCTGGAGCTCACGGTCATACCTTTGACTTGGTCATTTCATTAGATGCCAGGAAGATAACCACCTTCGCTGTGCTTTTGTCCAAGAGAGCAATGTTGTTCTTCACCACAGTTTCCATCGCCTTCAGGATGATCACCCGGTGAGGGTAGGCCAGCTGAAAAGGGAGGCAGAAAGCGGCCGGTCAGCCAAGCCGAGCGAGGCACCGTGGCTGCCCCGGGGCGAGCAACGCCCGCCTGTCCCAGAGCTGCCCAGGCGGCGAGACGCCCGGCAAGGGCCTGGCTAGCATTCCCACCACGCAGCCTGCACGGGAAAGGGCAACGACTCGGGCCGCGCTGAGAACTCAACCAGTTTTACGCCGTTTCTCATCCATGACAGCGTATTATCGCCATTTCTTCACCTGCGCAACCCCAGCGCCTCGGACTAGGCTTCTCAGCCAGCTGGCCCACCGCTGCTCTAGCCCAGAGCCTCCCAGGCGTCTCCCTCGCTTGCTGAGGGAGCCAGTACCCCCGAGCCACCAGGAAATACTTCTCATCCCGCTGCTGTTCCCAGGATCGAGCAGAACAGACCCCTACCTTGTCATGCTGCCAGAGGTACTCGTCACAGGAGTTGAGGATCTCCTCCGGCTCGGATTCCCCCAGGTAGCACAAAGCATTGTAGATCTGCTCCTGGACCAGCGGGTCCTTATCTGTTGTGGCATCCATCAATGTCGTAGCAAGCCCTGAGCAAGACAGGCACGTTGCAAAGGTTTTGTATTCTCTGAACATCTCCTGGACTAACAAGAGCAGCAACGGGAGAGCCTGCACCTCTGCATTTTCATCCATCCTTCCGTGAGCCACGCGCGCAGCTAAATTGAGCTTCACCGGCCCTTTTGTTTCCCACTCAACGAGCACCTACCAAAACCCTTTCTTCTGGGCTCACCACCCAAGGTAACTCACCTCTAACTGGAAGGCACCCTGCACACGGCCCTTCCCTGTTCCCCACGGGCTCGTTCGTCCTCATCCCCCAAGCTGGGCTGAACACTTCACGGGTTCTGCACTGCAGACCCCACAGATACCACTCAGCACCGCGGCAGCCTCTGAGCCAAGGTGAACTTGGCTCTAAGGTTTCTCGCTGGAGCGGGGAGAAGGAGGGATTTATTACACAGGGCTGGGCAGCAGCACCAGGGGACGGGATCCGCTGCACAGCCGGGCACCGGCGCCGTCTGAGGCGCCTGGGGAACCTGCATGGGGCTGATGCGACGTGGGACCGACCAAGGGCACGTCCTTGAGGGTCCTGGAGGAGCCCCGCAGCCCTCGTGGTCGTGCCGCTGAATCCCACCACCAGATGAGGCTCTATGAGCGAGCGGATGCCGTCAGTTGGGAGCCGATACCCAGCAAAGCTTCCCCAGTATTCCCGTCCCTCCGGCCACGCTAAGAAGCTGCCACGTGGGATCAGCCCAGGCGACGGTGGCCCTCGTCCTGGCCCTGGGGCACCGGCAGCAACGCGCCGGCCCCAGGCACGACACCCTCCGCTGCCCGAGGTTACGGGGCCCCCCGTTAAAATCGCTGCCCCAACGGCTGAGCCGGCAGCGGGCAGAGGGACGGAGCCCCCCGAGGTCCTGCCAGCGGACCAGAGCTGCTCCCTCACACCCGTCAGCCCGCTCCAAGAGCCTGGTTGTTATTGCGGAGCAGTGTATTTCTCATTAGGGCCTTCGTCGTAACAAGGTTAATTATTTCCAGAGCAGGCCGCCCGCAAGCGAAGAGCCTGCAGAGCGCCGTGGGGCCAGCGACGGCGCGCGGCCCCTGCGACACCACGGCCCCTCGTGCGAGGACGTGCCTTCACGCCGGGGCGTGAATACCCACCAGGACGCCCGGCCCCGAGGGGACGCCGCGCTGACACCGAGGGTGGCACGAGGAGGGTGACGGCGTCCCTCGTCCCTTCCCCTCCTGCCACGGCCAGAGCGTCCAGGCCAGGAGGAGCTGCACGTCCTCGCGCCTGCCTGAGCCGCCGCACGGGCCCACCCCGCGGCTCCCACCCAGCCCGCAGCCCAAAGATGCCCCACGTCGCGGGGTTTCGTTTTCCAAGGCAGGGGGTCGTGCAGACGCCTGCCCCACCGTCACGTTAAAGCCAACGTGACCTGGTGCTGCTGGTGAAGGTAATCCCTGCTCCCACCCCAACCCACCCCTTCCCTGTGGCTTAATTAAACCAGAAAATTCTTTATTGCCTTTAAAAAAAAAAAAAAAAAAAAAAGGAGATTCATTTCAAAGCTGGCTGGGATTAATTTAGGAAATGCATACGGGTTTACAACAGTTTAAAACATTTAGAGACTATTTAAGCTTATGCAATTTGCAGCAGAGACAAGGCCCGAGATTAATTTCTAGGGCAGGGAATTACTGTGCACGGAGAACCGCTCCCCTCCTCCCGTCCCCGACCAGCACATTGCTCCAGATGCCGCAGAGAGCCACGGCAGCTTCGCTGTTTGCTCTACCGCAGACGGCCGAGGCAGAGCTGAGCTCCCCCCGGGGCACCGGCAAGGCGATTTAGCCTTATTAACGAGAGAGATTTCCCACCCGGCTCCATCCCGATGGAAGCAGCGCAGAAAAGCTGCGCTGGAGCTGGGCAGAACGAGCAACCTGAGGCAATGGGGGGCTGTGACTGGAGGGAAGGAGACTCCCCCACAGCGGAGCCGGTGCCCTGAAGCCCCTCGCCCGCTCCCACCGCGCTCCCGTACTCACGTTTTATCCGTGACTCCGTCATGCTCCGTGTTTTCAGCTTCCCCACCAGCAGAAGGCAGTTGGCAGCTTCCTGTGTCTCAAACCCGGGGATCCCTGGGGAACCTATTTTTACACGCTGCCTTTACTTCCACGGAGAAGACTGTTTGCGGTTCTAGTTCGGGTCAGAAAGCCAACGCTGGGCGCAGCGAGGTGGAGGAGACGCTCCGAAGCGGCCGTGGGGAAGGCGCAACACCCGTTCCTCGCAGGCAGAGGACCACCCGCCCGAGCTCTGCTTCCGAGAGGCCGGCAGGCAGCAGGCGCCGCGCTTCCATCGGCCCCCAGGACCGTCCCTAGAGAGGTCGGAGCCGGAGGGAGAGCATCCCGGGTTCCGCTCCCCTCCGCGTCCTCCTTCGTGACCTGCAAACGGGAGGACATTTTACATCAGCAAAGCAGACTCGGAAAGCTAAACCATCCGACGCTGTTTCCCCTTGTGTTATTGCGAGGAATCGCCATTCGTAACCGCAGCCCCCAGATTCAGCGAGACGGCGCTGGCTGACGAGCCCGAGGCGGGTGCCCCGTTAGCAAGCCCCCGGGCGCTGCAGGAGCTGAGGCCGTGCTCCAAATATTTGTCCCCAAAACCACGAGGAAGAGCGAGGGAGCGAAGTTTCCAGTGCCTGCGAGGGCCGGGAGCCCTGCCACAGGGGCTCAGCTCCTTTAACCGACCCCGCCGGGCCAGAACGGAGCAAGATTTCGGTAAAATAAGATTTAAGGGACGACATTCAAGACTTCCCCCGCTGCCCCGAGCCCAGCGCTGCCTACAGAGCCTTCTCCACCCCGGCCAGGCCAGACAGCCGGCCAAGCCGGTCTTGAAGGGCTCCTTCCCCGGCCGTGCCGCCTCGCTGCCGCCGGCCGAGCCGTCGGCCTTGCCACGGCACCGTGGCCTCTTGCAACCGCACTTGCCGCCCCTACGGAGCGGGAGCCGCATCACGGAGGAGGTCGAGGGGAGGCAGGCGCTGCCCTGGTTTCCCTCAGGAAGAAACGCAGCCGGGGAAGAGATTCCCACTCCCGGGGGCGACGACCCTCCCGGCTTCCCAGCGGCGGGGGCTGCGGCACCGGGCACCGGAGCTTCGCCCCCAGCAGCGGGTCCCCGTGGGGAGCCCCCACCGGGGTTATCTCCCCCAGGAGCGGGAAGGGGGGCACAGGCAGCTCCCCGAGGGCGGGAAGGGGGGGAACCGGGCCGGGGCACCGGGCCAGGGCACTTGTCGCTCCCCGGTGCCAGGCGAGGGGGTCCGGGGAGCTGCCCCTCCCCCCAGAGCCCCCCGGGGAGGGCTGGCAGCTCCCCACCGGCTGTGGGGCGGGCAGCACCGGGCCCCCACGGCACCGGGTCCCCCCTGCCCAGCCGCGCTCCCCCCCCCCCCGCCCCGCTCCCACCGGCCGCACTCACCGCGGGCGCCGCCGGACCGGGACCTGCCAGGGCCGCTCGGCCCCCGGCGCCGCTTCCGGGTGCGCCGGCCACGCCCCCGCCACGCCCCCCTCCGCGTGGGACACGCCCCCTTTCCCCAAGGCCCCGCCCCGCAGGGCGCTGCTGGGCGGTGGCCGGCGCGCATGCGCGGGGGCGTTGCCGCGCAGCTCCGCCAGGGGGCGCCGGTGGCGCGGGACCGCGCCACCGGCGCCCCCTGGCGGAGCTGAGCGGCAACGCCCCTGCCCGGCCCCGTGGGGCTGCGTGTCCGTGGGTGTGCGGGGCTGTGGGGGGGCCACGCTGCGGAGACCCGCCCTCCAAACAGTCGCGGCGGCTGTCGGACACACGCGCCAGTGTCCCTCCCTGTCCCCGTCCCCCCCCCCACGCGAGGCCGTGGGTTCCCCCTGGGTCTTCTCCCCCACGCACCCTGCCCACGCCGCGCTGGGGAGGATGGGGCAGCGAGGTGTTCTGCGTGGCGAGGGGCCCGGGGGGCTTTGGGGTGTCCCCAAACATGGGGCTTGCACAGCCGGGTGTGTCCCACAGACAGGGGCCCCCACCCAGCCCTGTCCCTGACTTCCACGGGGACTCCCCCACCCAGGCACATCCTGCAGTGGGGACCCCCACCCAGGCGTGTCCCACAGCGGGGACCTCCAGCCAGGGTCACCATGCAGACAGAGACCCCCACACGGGTGTGTCCCGCAGTGGGGACCCCCACCCAGGGATGCCCTGCAGACAGAGACCCCCCACCCAGCCTCGTCCTTGACCCCCACCCAGGCATCTCGCAGTGGGGACCCCCACCCAAGTGCATCCCACAGCAAGGACCCCCACCCAGGGGTGCCCTGCAGATGGGGACCCCCAACTGGGTGCATCTCGCAGATGGGGACACCCACCCAGGCACGTCCTGCAGGTGGGGACCCCCACCCAGCCCCATCCCTGGATCCCCAGGGTGCCCCAATTCGGGAGGGGAGGATCACATCCCCTGGATCCCTGGGGTGCCCCGATTTGGGAGGGGGGGATCACCTCCCCTGGATCCCTGGGGTGCCCCGATTTGGGGTGGGGGGATCACCTCCCCTGGATCCTGCTCGCCGGGGGGTGTGGGACCAGGGCGGGCCAGGGCTGGCTGCTGTAGACCCGTTTCCGACATCCCCCAGCACCCCAACCCCCTTCCAGCACCCCCGCATTGCCCTGGAGCCAGTGGTGGGGCGGGGGCTGCAGCCCTGGGGGGCCGGGCCCCGAGCCAGCTCCCTGCTGCCGTGCAGACATGGGGTTCAGCAGCTGCTGCGCCCCAAAGGCCCGAGGAGCACGTCTGCAGGCCCACGGCCCCGAAATCATGGAATCCCAGAACCGTTTGGGTTGGAAGAGACCTTTCAGACCATCGAGTCCAACCGTTACCCCAGCACTGCCAAGGCCACCACTAACCCATGTCCCCAAGCGCCACATCTACACGGCTTTTCAATCCCCCCAGGGATGGGGACTCCCCCACTGCCCTGGGCAGCCTGTGCCAGGGCCTGACAGCCCTTTCGGGGAAGAAATGGTTCCCAAGATCCAACCTAAACCTCCCCTGGCGCAACCCCTGCCCAGGGCCAGGCCCAGGCGGGTTTCCAGTATCTCCACGGATGGAGTCTGCGCCACCTCCCCGGGCCCCCCGTGCCAGGGCTCCGTCACCCTCACGGTGAAAAAGTGCCTCCTGATGCTCAAGTGTCCCCTCCCGCGCTCCCGTCCGTGCCCGCAGGCTCTGGGCCTGGCCCTGGGCACCGCTGGAAGGAGCCTGGCTCCTCTTCCCTCCCGCCCTGCAGGTATCTGGAGACGCGGGTGGATGAGGAATTGCCTGGACGGTCGCACCCACAGGGTGGTGGTCAATGGCTCCGCGTCCAGATGGAGATCGGTGACAAGGGGTGTCCCTCGGGGGTCCGTACTGGGACCAGCACCGTTTCATGTCTTCATCAGTGACACAGACAGTGGGATCGAGGGCACCCTCAGCAAGTTTGCAGTGACACCGAGCTGAGTGGTGCGGTGGACACGCCTGAGGGACGGGATGTCATCCAGAGGGACCTGGGCAAGCTCGACAGGTGGGCCCAGGCGAACCTCATGAGGTTCAACGCCAAGGGCAAGGTCCTGCACCGGGGTGGGGGCAGCCCCCAGGACCAGCACAGGCTGGGGGATAAAGGGATCGAGAGCCGCCCTGCCGAGGACTTGGGGACACTGGTGGGTGACAAACGGGACGTGACCCGGCACTGTGCACTGGCAGCCCAGAAAGCCACCCGTGCCCTGGGCTGCATCCCCAGCAGCGGGGCCAGCAGGGCGAGGGGGGGGATTCTGCCCCTCTGCTCCGCTCTGGGGAGACCCCCCTGCAGTGCTGCCTCCAGCTCTGGGCCTCAGCACAAGAAGGACACGGACCTGCTGGAGCAGGGCCAGAGGAGGCCACGGAGATGATCCGAGGGCTGGAGCCCCTCTGCTATGGGGACAGGCTGAGAGAGTTGGGGTTGTTCAGCCTGGAGAAGAGGCAGCTCTGGGGAGACCTTATTGCAGCCTACAAGGAAGCTGGAGAGGGACTTTGGACGAGGGCAAGGAGTGACAGGACAAGGGGTGATGGGTTCAAACTGAAAAAGGGGAGATTTAGATTAGATCTAAGGAAGAAACTTCCCCATGAGGGTGGTGAGGCCCTGGCACAGGTTGCCCAGAGAAGCTGTGGCTGCCCCATCCCTGGAAGGGTTCAAGGCCAGGCTGGACGGGGCTTGGAGCAACTTGGTCTAGTGGAAGGTGTCCCTGCCCATGGCAGGGGGGTGGGACTGGATGATCTTGAAGGTCCCTTCCAACCCAAACCATTTGGTGATTCGATGATGATTGATGATGATGATGATGATGATGATGATGATGATGATGATGATGATTCTCTCTTTATTCGCTATCCTATTAAACTGTCTTTATCTCAACCCACGAGGGTCTTTCAGTTCTCTCCCCCATCCCACTGCGGGGGAGTGAGCGGCTGCATGGTGCTTCCTTGCCCACTGCCGTTAAACCACGACACCTTTCCTGCTCCCACAGCTTGGCGCCGACAAAGAACCAACCTCCCTGACCTCTGGTATCCATTCACCTTCCAGAATTGTGCTTGGACCCACGGCCTTAGTGCAGTGTAACCCTGTTCCCGAGCAGCCAGCAGCATTGTTTGGGATTTCCCCGATTCCCCGGCCCTTTGCAGGGAGCCGCAGCGGTGGGACGCAGCCACCGGCCCTCACGGCGGGATGATGCTGGTGCGTCTCCTTTCGGGAGCATCTCCTGGGACCAGAGCACTCAAATGACCTCAACTGAGGGGCTTCCCTTTGAGAAGGGCTGGGGCTTGGCTCTTCCTTCGCTGCGTCTCGCTTGGTCACCCAGCGAAGAGCACCGTCCCCCTTGCCTTCGGCTGCCCGTGCCAGAACCCTCTGCCAGCCCCGAGGGCCGTCGTTCGCAGCCGGGGTTCTGCTGTTTCTCCCCGCGAGCTGCAGGAAGGGGCGTTTGGCTGCGGCGCCTGGAATTTGCGGGGACCATCTGGACGCGCAGACTCCATCCAACCCCCCCCCAGCCGAGCCTGGGCACCTTCTGCTGCCGCTTCTTCCATCATCCCAGAGAAGAGCAGCGCCGGCCGGCAGCCAGGATCCCCCTCCTCGGCCACGTCGCCCGTGCCGGGAACCCCCGCAACCCGCTCACCCGCCCCGAGAGCTCGAGGGTTTTTCTCCCGGCGCGGGAGCCGCCCGTCCCTGCGGAGAAAGTCTTCTCCTCCCCGGGGATGGCGCCTGGCTGGCTCCAGAGCCGCCTCTGCCGGGACCCCCGGGCTGCGGATGCGGCAGCGGGAGCGTGGGACCCTCGGGACCACCCGCTCCCTGGGGGGACGGGCTCGCCGGGGACAGCCCAAGGCGGCCGCTGGGCTGCCTGGCGAGCCACGGATGTGTGACGCGAGGAGTGACAGGCTGCGGAACGGGGGGTGGCTTCGGTCAGGCTTTAGTTACTCAGCGAAGCAGCGCGGCGAGGCTGGGGCTGAAGGGGGGCGCGGGGGGTAGCGGGGTCCCCGGCTCTGCCGCCGCAGCCTGGAGAGCCGCATCCAGCTGAACCCCCGCAAGGCTGAACCTGCCTGGGGCAGGGGGGACGCTTTGTCCCTCCGAACGGTGTCACCCGTGCCGGTACCGTGCCGGCACCTCTGCTCCGCCCAAGGGAATAGAGCCCATCCCCAAGGCCGGTGGCGGAGGCTGTCGAAGGCACTGGGGTGCGTGGGGGTGTTCGGGGCATCCCCGCGGCTCCAGCCAGGGTCAAGATGGAAATCGCCGCGGGTCCGGCCGGGATCATGTCGGGAGGTGCCGAGGTCCCGGCCAGGACTGAGCCAGGACTTGCCGTGGGCGCAGCCGGGATCACGCTGCGAATTGCCGTGGGCTGGGGCCGAGTCGGGCATCACTGGGGGACCAGCCAGGATGGAGTTGGGAATCACCATGGGCCTGCCCGGGATCAATCAGGACTTGCGGAGGGGCCCCCCGGGATGGAGCCGGGGACGCCCTGGGGAGGGCGCGGCTCCCGGCACGGCTGGGGAGCAGGACTGCGGGCAACACCGTGCCGGCAGCGCCGCGGCCCCCAGCTCCTGCCCGGAGGGAGCCCCCCAGCCGCGCTGCGGGCAGGGGACCGCGGATCCAGCCCCGCACCGGCAGCGAGCCCGGCTGCAGGGCCGCCCTCACTCCTGGCTCTGCCGGCCGCCCTCCCGGGAGGCGGCAGGCAGCTCCCGCGGGGTGCGGGCAGGCTGGCTGCGCGGCAGGGCCCTCTCCGCCGCGCTCCCGCAGTTGCTCCTGACGCAGTTGTCGCTGCTGCAGTCATCCCCGCAGCTCTGCAGGCAGAGGTGGCCGCAGGCGAGGGGCCGCAGGCAGCGGTACGGGCAGCGCCAGTGCTCGACCGGCACGTGGCACGGCAGGCGCTGGCGGTGGCCGCAGCGGGGCAGGACCCTCTCCACGTACTTGAGGCAGGGGCCGCACTCCTCCCAGCAGAGCTTGGGGCAGGGGTGGCCGTGCTCGCAGGACAGCCGGGCGCAGGGCAGGCGGCAGCGCACCTGCCGGTGCTCGCGGTCGCGCAGGTGGCAGTGGCGCGGGCAGGGGTGGCCGCAGGGCAGCCGAACCTGGCACGGGCGCGTGCAGCCGCCCTCGGGGCTTTGCCCGAAGTCGGAGGCGTCCCGCACCGTCACCGTCGCCTCCGGGTGGTTCTGGCAGGTCAGCACCAGCCCGTCCCCCACCAGGCCCTTGCTCTTCAGGGTGGCCAGGATCTCGGCCCAGAGCCGCCCGCCGGCCCCCTGCGCGATGCCCTCCAGGTCGCCGATGCAGTAGAAGCCCTTTCTGGCGCGGGAGAAAGCCACGCAGACCAGGTGCCGGTCCCTGAGGAAGCCGATCCACCCCTCCGGGTTGCTCCGCACCAGCGAGAGCAGGACGATGTCGCTCTCCTGCCCTCGGAAGTCATCCACGGTGCAGACGGCCACCTCGGCCGTGTTCTTCCCGGCCAGCAGCTGCCGGATGGCGGCCACCTGGCCGCTGTAGGGCGTCAGGATGGCGAGCTGCCCCTTGGCGTAGCCCTGCGCCAGCAGGTACCTCGCAGAGGTGCACCAGGAAGGCGGCCTCGAGCGGTTGCTGTAGCTGCCGCCGTGGCCGCTGAGGTCCTCAGCCCCCGCGTGCTGGATGAAGAAGACGCTGCTCTCGACGCCCTGCCCAGGGGGGACACGCGGGCGTCAGGGGACCGGCCCCGTCCTCACGCCCGCCCTGCGGTGCTCTTCCTCCCCACCTTGATCCTCTCGTAGCCGCTGACGTCCGGGTGGTCCCTCAGCGCCTCGTAGAAGAAGGGGACGAGCAGCTGGGAGATCTCGGGGCGCATGCGGTGCTGCCGGGGACAACGTCGGAGGCTCGAGCCGCGGCAACAGCCCCCCGGTGCGGTGCGGGTGGCAGTGCCCACACGGGGGGCCTGGCTCACCTGGCACCGCAGCTGCACGTGGGGGATCTCGTGTTGATCATCCGCTCGAAGAGAGAGACGTTGAGGCGGTATTCTTCTCCAAGGTGTAATTGGCCAGTTTGGGTCTCAGCTGCAAAGGGGTTTGGGCTCACCGAGCTGCGCCGACGGGCACCGGGGCGTAGGGCCGGGGCGCCGTACCTGCTGGTGGTCCCCGATGAGGATGAGGTGCTTGCAGGAGGTGGTGAGGCAGGTCAGGAGGTGCGCCTCCAGGATCTCCGCGGGCCCTCTTCCAACGATCACCGTCTGGGGCCAGGACGCTCTGCAGCAGCTTGCGGTACTTGGCAGCCTCTGGAGCCGGGGACGAGCCGGTGAAGGAGCCGGCACCCCGGCATATCCACCCAGCCCCCGGGGACCGCCCGGTTCCTCCGCCCCGGCTCCTCGCCTGCCTCCCGCAGCCCCTTTGGGGCAGGCACCGGCTCCAGCACCGCCAGCACCGCACTGCAGATGGCACCAGCAACACCACCAGCACTGGCACTGGAGATGGCACCAGCAACACCACCAGCGCCGGCACTGCAGATGGCACCAGCAACACACCAGCACCGGCACTGGCACCGGCTCCAGCACTGGCACCACCACTGGCACTGGAAGCAGCACCACACCCGCAGTTGCACCGGCACTAGTACTGGCACCACCACTGGCACTGGTACCACAACCAGCGCCAGCCCCAGCGCCGGCACGTGGCCCTCTCACCCGTGGTCGTCATCCCGATGACGGGCTCTCCCTGAGGATCTGCAGGTCCTCCTGGAGCAGGTGCTGGGCCAGCTGGGCCACGTGCTTCTCCTGCTCCTCAGCAGCTTTGCCAGCGCCTCCTCCAGCGCCGCGCCGTAGGCGCCCAGCCACCACCGCCTGCCGCCGGCACGGACAGGGTCACCGCGGGGGGCAGCCCCGGGCACCGGCACGCGGGGACGGGACCCCGCGCTGGTGCCAGGGTGCCGTGTGCCGCCTCTCCTCCCCCCCGGGCACCTCCGCCGTGGGGGGGCCGGGGCAGGAGACCTGTAGAGCCCCACCGGTCGCTGAGCTTGAGCTGCCAAGGCTCCTCAGGCGCCTGAGCTCCCCATCGGTCATGGCGTCGCTGTCCTGCAGCCGGCGGGCCAGCTGGGCGTCCAGCGGGCTGGGGACGGACAGACGGACGCGGCCGTCAGGCCCCCAGCACCGGCGAGCCCCAGCGCGTCCCCGGCCGGTGGGAGGGCGCGGGGCCGTACCCCTCCTCCTCGGGGATGATTAGCGAACTTCTCCCGGGCTTCTCTGCTCTCGGCCTCCGCGGGGTCGAGCTCCTCCTCCTCGTCCAGGCTCCGCTCGTCCCTGGGCGGCTCCCAGCTCTCCTCCGCGCCGTGGCCCCCCTGGCCCCCCTCGGCCCTTTGCTCCCTGCCTGAGGGCAGCCCGGCATCGCTGGGGGACAGCCCTCCTCCTCCTCCTCCTCCCCTTCCCCACGGCAGCCCCACGCCTGCCCCCCACCCCTGCGGGGTCCCCGCGGGGCTCCCCCTCCCGCTGGTCGCTCCTGCTGACCCTGCCGTGCCCGGCAAGCCGGGCGGGGCTCCCCCAATTCCCCCCTGAGCCTGGCTGGGGCCAAAGCAGCGTCACCTGCCGCTGTCCCGGCCTGGCCGCGGGCTCCCGTCCTCCCGGCGCACCGGGGGCTGCACCTGCAGCCACTGCAGCACGTCCAGCGCTTGGCACCCTGGGGGGGACGGGGGCTGAGCTCGGCCCCAGCCCCCCGGCCCCCCGGCAGGGCTGCGGCAGCCGCCCACACCCCCACCTTGACGAGCGGCTCGGCCTCGGCAATCCTCTGCCTCCAGCTCGCTGGCGCTGAGGATGCCGCGGCGGAGCAGCCCAGCACCTCCATGTTTAAGGCGATGCTGCCTCTTGCACTCCCGCAAGGCGCTCTGCGTCTGGGGGGGCTGAGCAGCGCCGGGGTGAGGCGGAGAGCAGCACGCGCCGAGCCCCCCGGCCAGGGAGCTGCCGGCGGGCGCAGCGGAGGGGGGCCCGGCCCGTACCTGCGCGCGCTGCCCCTGGCTGCTGGCGCCCACGGCCTGCACGAGGCCCTGAGCCGGAGCAGCTGCAGGGAGCAGCCCATCACCCTGTCGCTGCGGCACTTTCCCCGCCACGCACCACCTTGGAGGGCTGGAACTGGAGGATGCCTGGGAGGGGAGAGGGGGCGGCTGGCAGCCTGTGCGCCAACCCCACGGCCCTGCCCCACCCGCCCACCGACCCCACGGCCGTGCCCCACCTGCCCAATGGCCCCACGGCCGTGCCCAACCTGCCCACCGACCCCACAGCTGAGCCCCACCTGCCCACTGACCCCATGGCTGAGCCCCACCTGCCCACCGACTCCACGGCCGTGCCCAACCTGCCCACTGACCCCATGGCCATACCCAACCTGCCCACCAATGCCACGGCCAAGGCCAACCTGCCCATTGACCCCACGGCCATACCCCACCTGCCCACCAACCCCACGGCCGTGCCCACCTGCCCACTGACCCCACAGCTGTACCCCACAGCTGTACCCCACCTGCCCACTAACCCCCTTGGCCATACCCAACCTGCCCACCGACCCCACGGCCGTGCCCCACCTGCCCACCGACCACCCTGCCAGCCTGTGCCCGCCCATGGGCCGGTGCGTGCCGGTGCGGTGGCAGTGCTGCCCCGCGGGGAGCCCGTCCCCAGCCGGCTGGAGTTGGGGTGTGACGGGCGACAGCAACGGCACCCGTGAGCATCGCGCTGCCGGCAGGACGGGCTCGCTGCCGGCACGCTGGGCACGCGGGGTCTGCGGGGAGGGGACGGGGACCGGGGGACCGGGGACGGGACCAGCACCTTCCAGGAACCGGTCGAGGGTGCGGCTGGTGCGGCACAGCACCAGGAGGGGCGGCTGCTCCCCCTGCGGCTCCCCGCCCTGGTTTCGCAGCAGCAGCTCCGTGATCTTGAGCCCGATGAAGGTTTTGCCTGGGGAGGGAAGTGCCGGCGTGCGCTGGGGGCAGGGAAAGCCCCGGCTCTGCCCCCACGGACCCCCAGCGCGGATGGGGGGGCCTGCGCCGGGGTGCCGGCGCCGGCGCCTACCTGTGCCGGGGGGGCCCTGGATGAGCACGAGCTCCTGGCTCAGCGCCAGCCGGATGGCTGCGAGCTGAGACTCATCCAAATGGGGGAAAGTCTCCGGGGACCAGATCTCCGGGTCCTCCAGGCTCACGGCGCAGAGGTCCACCACCGGCTCCTCTCTCTGAAACCGAGCGTGGGCGTGGGGCGCCCGCCTGGGCACGGCCGGGACGGCGTCGCACCGGCTGCCGCCGCGGCGCAGGCGGCGGCGTCTCCCCCGGGGGGGCCCGCAAGCCCTGCGCTGCCAGCGGGGGCCCCGCCACGACCCACCTTCTCCCCGCCGGCCGGCAGCAGCGGCGTGAGGCTGAAGCGCTTGTCGCGCGCCGAGGTGCGGGGCGGAGGACGCAGGGCTTGCAGTGCACCAGGTAGCGGGCGAAGGGCACGGCGGGGGGCTCAGCTCCTGCAGCCCCTCCAGCACGTGCCGGTACACCGTGAAGAAGGCGGGGACTCCACCACGGTGAAGCTGGTTCTCCTCAGGTGGGCGAGGAGCTGCCGGTGGCCGTCGGTCTGGATGTGCAGCCAGACGCGGTCCCGGCGGGCCGCCCTCTGCTTCTGCACCCCGGCCACCACCCCGAAGAGCAGGTGGCTGCAGTCCTCGGAGAGGAGGCAGGTGAGGCAGCCGTCCTTCAGGTGCTCAGCGGCCGGGCCGGGCGGGGCGGGAAACGGGCCAGGTAGATGGGGCCGGCCAGCGTGGCGGCCACGGCGTGGAGCTGCACCCCCCGGTAGAGGCCGAAGGCCACCTCGTCATCGTCGGGGCCGCCGAGGGATAACGCCGCCGCGATGCCGTCGCGCAGCGGCTTGAGGAAATCCTCCCGCAGCAGTCGGAAGTGCAGGTCCAGGTAGGCTGCGGCACTCTCGTGCGCCCCGCGCTGCGGGTTGGGGCGCAGCGGCCTTCCCCCTCCCGAAGAGCTCCTCGGGCGCGGGGATCACGGCACCTCGCGGAAGTCAATCGCGCCGGGCGCCGGCGGGCGGTGGGGGGAAAGCTGCGTCCACCCAGCGCCGGCGCGTCACTAGGCGCTGCTGGATGAGCCAGGAGAACTGGAAGCCGCGGCCCTGGAGCCGCTGCCCGGTGCAGAAGAGGAGGTCGACGGGGTAGCAGAGCAGCGTCTGCACGTGGCCGGGGCAGGCGGCGAGAAGGCGGTGGAGAGCGACCACCGTGTCCCCACCAACTCCTGGGATGACCCGTCCCTCCCGGCACGGAAGGTGTCCAGCTCCGTGATGAACCTCAGCAGGTCTCCCAGGATGAAATCCCGGGTCAGCAGCAGGGCCAGGAGGGAAGTGGGGGGCTGCCGCGGCCCCCCCCTGCTCCAGGGCGGCCCCGAGGGCCCGCAGCAGCGTGTACACCTGGGCCGCGCTCAGGTCCCCGGCGGGCCAGCAGCCGGCCCCAGCTCCAGCGCGTGGTCCCGCAGGAAGGGCAGGAGCTGCCGGCGTTTCCCGTTGCAGAGCTGCTCCAGGCTGCCCAGGAGGTAGGGGGGATCCCCGCTGCGCCCCGGCCCGGGGGCCGGCCCGCTGTCGTATGGGGCGTCCCAGTCCCCCTCGGGGCTCGCCGGCCCGCCGTCGTACGGGGCGTCCCAGTCCCCCTCGGGGCTCGCCGAGCGCCGCCGCTTCGGGCTCCAGGGCTGGGCGCGGGGCGGAGAGAGGCCCCGGCGGGACGGGGAGACGTGGCGTCGCATGGGCCCACGCGGGGACAGGGACGCGCGGGTGCCGGGGCTGCGGCCGACGGGAGGGTGTGGGGAGTGGGGCTGGTGTGGGAGTGGGGGTGTGGGGATGGGGGCTGCCCCCCTTCCTGGCCGGCCCTGGGCCACTCACTGGCCCCGGGACGCCCCTCACAGCCACGTGTGGGGCACGGCCACCCCACGGCTGGGGTCCCCGGCTGGTCACCAGCACTGGGGATGGCCTGGACAGGGCCGGGATGGGCACTGGGGTGCGGCTCCGGGAAAAGCACCGGGGATGCTCAGGGAGGGCTCTGGGAAAAGCACCGGGGATGCTCCAGGAGGGCCCTGGGAAAGCACCAGGAATGCTCAGAAAGGGCTCTGGGAAAAGCACTGGGGATGCTCCAGGAGGGCTCCGGGAAAAGCACCAGGGATGCTCAGGGAGGGCTCTGGGAAAAGCACCAGGAATGCTCTGGGGGGGCTCTGGGGATGCTCTGGGAAAAGCACTGGGAATGCTCAGAAAGGGCTCCGGGAAAAGCACCGGGGATGCTCCAGGGGGGCTCTGGGAAAAGCACTGGGGATGCTCAGGGAGGGCTCTGGGAAAAGCACCAGGAATGCTCTGGGGGGGCTCTGGGGATGCTCTGGGAAAAGCACCGGGGATGCTCAGAAAGGGCTCCGGGAAAAGCACCAGGGATGCTCCAGGGGGGCTCCGGGAAAAGCACTGGGGATGCTCCGGGGGCAGGGGCTCCGGGGATGCTCCGGGAAAAGCACCTGGGATGCTCTGGGAGGGCCCTGGGAAAAACACCAGGGATGCTCTGGGAGGGCTCCCGGGGGACTCCAGGAAAAGCACCGGGGATGCTCCAGGGGGGCTCTGGGGATGCTCCGGGAAAAGCACCGGGGATGCTCCGGGGATGCTCCGGGAGGGCTCGCAGGGGGCTCCGGGAAAAGCACCGGGGATGCCCCGGGGGGGCTGGGGCGAGCAGCCGAGCGTGGCTTCCGCACTTCTTGCCGGAGACTTGTCAAACGGAGAAACAGAAACTGATCTGGAAGCGCCGCCCCCCGGAGCCGCCCTGGGACCGCACCGGGACCTCACCGGGGACCGCACCCGGGGCCGCCCCGGGACCACCTCGGGATCGCCCCCGGGACCGCACGGCGGGCAGCACCGAGACCGCCCCGGAGTCAGCAACCGGGACCCCGGTCCTCACGGGGGGCTTGGCCCGCCCCGAGAGCTGCTGCAGGGCCACCGCGGCACGGGACAAGCGGCCCGGGAGGTGCCGGGAGCGCGTCGGGCGGCTCCCCGGCGGGGCTGCGGGGAGGAACCGGGGGCCGCTCCGACCTTCGTCCCGCCGAGGAAGGGGCCGGGTGGGGCCGGGAGGGTCGCAGCGACCCCGGAGATAGGGGGTCTGGCCGCGGTCACGCGTGGGCTTACCGGAGTGCGTCCAGTTGAAGGGAAATGGCAGTGCCACGCTGTGACCGCACACGGGCACCCGAGTCCCTCCCCATCGCCCTCCACGGGCACCCGAGTCCTCCCCACCGCCCCCCCACGGGACACACGAGTCCCTCCCCAGCCGCCCTCCACGGGGCACCCGAGTCCCTCCCCCGCTCGCACTAGGACCCGGCGGCGCCGCAGGGCCAGGGGCGGGGCCCAGCGGGGGCGGGGCCCAGCGGGGGGGCGGGGCGCGCACGGACCCCCATCCCCAGAGGGGATCCCCGTCTCCGCCGGGCCCCCCGCGGCGGCTCCCGCGGCCGGTTGCCGCTTCAGCCGCTGTTTTCATCGGCTTTATCCTCTCATTCATGGCTTTACGCGCTCTTGGATCGGGTTTAGGGCGGGTTTGGCTCTTCGCTCGCCAGACACTCGGCAGGTTTTGGCTGAGCCGCTTCCGTTCCGCAGGAGATCTTTAAGCCGCAGTTCGTGGTGATGTTCCGGCTGGCGGCGTGTCCAGAAACGCCGGCTCTGCGGCACCCTGGGAACGCCGGGATCGGAGCAGCTCCTGCCGTCAGACGCCGGAGCAAACCAGGGTGCAGAGGTGGGGCAGGCTCGAGCCCCAGGCTCGCTTTTTTGGTATTGACCAACTTCTGGCAAGTTGTCCTCCTCCCGACGGCCACGTATTTGCTGCGGGATCGAGCCCCCGAGGGGAACCGTCGCTCTGGGGCGTGAGGCTCGTCCCGTGGGCTCGCCCTACGCGGAGAGGAAGGCCCGTGTTTAAGCTCTCGTTAAAGCGGGACGCTAACGAGCTGTGCTGCAGCCCGGGCAGCGGGAAGACGGACGTTGGTGGCTGCTGCGTTGCTCAGGCTGCGGTTTAGGGAGCGACGCAGCGATGAGCTGCCGTACGGTGCAGATTTTGCGGGAGAGGAAAGGACGCAGCTCCCGGGGTCGGTGGGAAGAACTGAGGTTATCGGCTGGAGCGCGGGCACCCGGGGGACGTTTGGTGCAGCACAAACCCTTTATAGAACCATGGAATCCCAGAAACCGTTTGGGTTGGAAGAGACCTTTCAGACCATCGAGTCCAACCGTTACCCCAGCACTGCCAAGGCCACCACTAACCCATGTCCCCAAGTGCCACATCTACACGGCTTTTCAATCCCCCCAGGGACGGGGACTCCCCCACTGCCCTGGGCAGCCTGTGCCAGGGCCTGACAGCCCTTTCGGGGAAGAAATGGTTCCCAAGATCCAACCTAAACCTCCCCTGGTGCAACTTGAGGCCGTTTCCTCTCATCCTGTCGCCTGTTCCTTGGGAGAAGAGACCGACCCCCCCTGGCTCCAACCTCCTTTCAGGGAGTTGCAGAGAGCGAGAAGGTCTCCCCTCAGCCTCCTTTTCTCCAGGCCAAACCCCCCAGGTCCCTCAGCCGCTCCTCACAGCACTTGTGCTCCAGCCCCTTCCC
Organism: Phoenicopterus ruber ruber; assembly: GCA_009819775.1. Taxonomy (NCBI): domain Eukaryota; kingdom Metazoa; phylum Chordata; class Aves; order Phoenicopteriformes; family Phoenicopteridae; genus Phoenicopterus; species Phoenicopterus ruber. The sequence goes on along the minus strand of CM020216.1, from coordinate 170,338,933 downwards.
CAGCTCCGTTGCCCGTCTCTGGACACGCTCCATCCCCTCAGTGTCTGTCTTGGAGTGAGGGGCCCAGAACTGACCCCAGCACTCAAGGTGCGGCCTCGCCAGGGCCGAGCACAGGGGGACGATCCCTGCCCTGGTCCTGCTGGCCACACTAGTGCTGATACAGGCCAGGATGCCGTTGGCCTTCTGGGCCACCTGGGCACACCCCTGGCTCATCTTCAGCCGCTGTCGACCAACATCCCCCCCAGGCCCTTTCCCGCCGGGCACTTTCCAGCTGCTCTCCCCAAGCCTGTGGCGCTGCCTGGGGTTGGGGTGACCCAAGGGCAGGACCCGGCTCTGAGCCTGGTTCAAATCCTCCTGTGCAGGGATGGGACCCCCCGGATGGTGCCAGGGTCCTGGCCTCAGCTGGGGGCACTGCCCTGTACCCTGGGCTCCTAGCCGACACAGGGAGCAGGTGCCCCCCAGCCCGCCCGCGGCACCCCCTGACCCTCTCCTCGGGGCCACAGCGGGTTTGGGCTGGAAACCTTTTATTTGCAAGGCACGTTGCGGCAGCCCAGCCCTCGGGAGAGCCCCCGGGGCCAGCAGTGGGGCAGCCCCACAGCGTCAGGCAGGGAGCAGCAGCCCCTTCCAAATCTCCCCCGCCGCATCGCGGCCTCGTCCACAAAGGGCGCGGCGGAGCTGCGAGAAGGGCCGAGGGGGAACCCTGCCCCGCGGGACCCCAGATTTGCTTCACAAGCGGCGGGAGGAGCAGGGCCACGCTGTCACCCTGACAGGGAGATCATCCTGGCAGCGGCACCGGGAGCCGCAGCCCGTGGGCGACCCGGTGGCGGGGGAGAGGCCACGCAGGGCAGCCCCTCACCGCGAGGGCTCCTCGGGGCGCGGCGTCGAGCCCTGCGCCGCTCCCTGCTCCTCCTGCTCCCGCTGCCGCTGCTCCTCCTCCTCCCGGTCCAGGCGCTGCAGCTGCCGCTCCACGTCCTCAGGGATGTTCACCTCCAGCAGGTTCTCCATGCCCGGCCCGGGCTCGTCCCCGATCAGCACCTTTGCGCAGAGGGGCAGGAAGGGTCAGCGAGGGGCGACAGGCCGGCGGGACGCCCACCCGTCCCCTCCCCACGCCGCCCTGCAAGGGGGACCCAGGGGGGAGCCCAGCGCGGGACAGAGCCCTCGGAGCAGCTCCAGGGCAAGCTCCACGCCCCGAGAGCCGGCTGCCTCCCCCCAGGGACCCTCCTCCCCACCTGAATGAGCTTCTCGCAGGCAGCCAGCACGTCGGGCTCCCGCTCCTGGCGGTGCAGCTCCCGCAGGATCAGGTACGTCCCCTTCTCCCTCACCACGTGCCGGCCGGCCTTGGTGGCGGTGAGCTGCGACGGGGACAAAGCAGCAGCGTGGGCAGGGAGCCCGGCATGGCCAGGACGGCACCCAGCAAGGGAACGCCGCGGGGCAGGGCTCAGCCGGCCTCTCCACTGGGGGTGGAACGCCCCATGGCGTGGGGGGCTGTCACAGAGCCGCTCCGGCCCCAGGAGGGGTGGGACAGCCCTCCAGTGTGGAGTCATGGAGTCACAGCATCGTTTGGGTGGGAAGAGACCCTTAACATCATCGAGTCCAACCGTTACCCCAGCGCTGCCAAGGCCACCACTAACCATGTCCCCAAGCGCCACATCTACACGGCTTTTCAATCCCCCCAGGGATGGGGACTCCACCACTGCCCTGGGCAGCCTGTGCCAGGGCCTGACAGCCCTTTCGGGGAAGAAATGGTTCCCAAGATCCGACCTAAACCTCCCCTGGTGCAACTTGAGGCCGTTTCCTCTCGTCCTGTTGCCTGTTCCTTGGGAGAAGAGACCGACCCCCCCTGGCTCCAACCTCCTTTCAGGGAGTTGCAGAGAGCGAGAAGGTCTCCCCTCAGCCTCCTTTCTCCAGGCCAAACCCCCCAGGTCCACCAGCCGCCCCCCGCAGCACTGGTGCTCCAGACCCCTCGCCTGCACGCGCAGGGCTGCAGGGCCTGCCCGCAGGGAGAGCGGGACGCCGGCTCCCACGGCCCCCGGGCTGGCTGGGGCAGGAAGGGACCTCTGGACGTCACCGGGTCCTCAAGCAGGGCCACCCAGAGCCGGCTGCCCAGGGCCAGGCCCAGGCGGGTTTCCAGTATCTCCACGGACAGAGACTCCGCCACCTCCCCGGGCACCCTGTGCCAGGGCTCCGTCACCCTCACGGTGAAAAAGTGCCTCCTGATGGTCAAGTGTCCCCTCCCGCGCTCCTGTCCGTGCCCGCGGGCTCTGGGCCTGGCCCTGGGCACCGCTGGAAGGAGCCTGGCTCCTCTTCCCTCCCGCCCTGCAGGTATCTGGAGATGGGATCACCCTGAGCCTTCCCTGCTCCGGGCTGAGCACTCCCAGCTCCCTCAGCCTTTCCTCACGGGAGGGATGCTCTTGGTGGCCCTTCACTGGACTGTCTCCACTGTGCCCACATCTCTCTTGCACTGAGGAGCCCAGCACTGGCCCCAGCACCCCCGGCGCGGCCTCCCCAGCGCTGAGCTCACGTTCAACGTGGTGTCTGCCGGGACCCCCAGGGCCTCGTCTGCAGAGCTGCTTCCCAGCCCATCGCTCCCCTGCGCGTCCTGCTGCCGGGGGCTGCTCCTTCTCCTTGCCGAGCTCCACGGGGTCCCGGCCAGCCCCTTTCTCCAGCCTGGCCAGGTCCCTCTGGACACCAGCACGACCCTCTGGTGCACCAGCCGCTCCTGCCAGCTCGGTGCCATCGGCAAACGTGCCGAGGGTACGCTCTGCGCCGTCATCCCGATGGCTAACGAAGATGTTGAGTGGGGCTGGACCCCGTATCGGCCCCCGGGGCACGCCGCTGGTCACCGGCCACCAACTAGACTTTGCGCTGCCGATGACGGGCCCATCCCGTTTTCAACCCACCTCACCGCCCGCTCGTCCGGCCCGGACGCCATCCCTTCTCCAGGAGGATCTCCCGGCAGACAGCGCATTCTGGGGCAGCCCCGAACACCTTTCTGCTCCCAGGAGCGCCCGCCCGGGCTCGCGCCCTCAGCCCCACCGCGACTTGCGCCAGAGGGACCCACCAGCATGATGGCTTCCAGCAGCATCTTCCGGATGTCCGGTTCCTCCTCGCGCTGCTTGTCCGGCGGCAGGTACTGCAGGTCCACGGGCAGCCCTGCGGGAGCGGCAGCCTCAGGGGGAGGCACACGGCCAGCAGCCCCCAGACGCCCACCTCCCGCTCCAACGCCCACTTACTTTCCATCTCATCCTCGGGGAATTCCTCAGGGCCTGCCAGAGGCAGGAGGAGGAAGGGCAGGATGTCGACCTCCTCACTCAGCAGCCACTCGTGGTCCTCTGGGGACAGCCGGGGGTCAGAGGAGCCGCCGCGGCCAGGGCAGAAAGCCCAGCCTGGCCCCTGTGGGGGCCTGGCCCCGGCCAGCAGCTCAGCCCCCCCCCCTCAGCTCACTCACCCTCTCCCCCACCAGCGGAAACGGGGAGAGAATCGGAAGGGCAAAAGCAAGAAAAACTCGTGGGTCAAGATAAAGACAGATCAATAAGCGAAGGGGGGAAGAGAAAAACACCACAAAAAGCCACAAGCGATGCAAAGGCAGCGGTCACTCAGCGCAGGGCGATGCCCAGCCTGTCCCCACGCAGCGGCTGCTTCGGGACCCTCCCCGTTTCAGCGCCGACGCCGTACGGCGTGGGACATCCCGCTGCTCCGCGGGGGGCTGTCCCGGCTGTGTCCCCCCACTCTCCTGCCCACACTGCGGGGCCGGCGTGACAAACGGAGACGGGCCTGACGTGAGCACTGCTCAGCACCAGCTAAACCCGGCCCTGCCACCCGCGCCGGCTAGACCCGGCCGGCATCGCCGGCACCCGCCTCGGTCCCCGGTCCGTAACGCAGCACCGCACGGGCTGCTACGGGGAACGCGCACCCCATCCCGGTCAGAGCCCGCTCCCCAGCTCCCGGCAGCGCGGGGCAGCCCGCTCGCAGCCCAGGGCGCAGGCAGCCGCCCCGGCAGGGCCCGGCAGCCGGTGCCGCAGGCCGGGGCAGGGCTCTGCGGCTCGGCCCGGCCGGGGCAGCGGCCGCGCTCGCCCGGGGCTCTCACCGTGCTCGAAGCAGCAGTTCCTGAGTGCCCCCACGACGCCCCGGCGATGCACAGCGGAGTCCTTGTACTGCGTGAAGGGCAGCAGCCGCTGCACCGAGCACCTGCGGGAGAGGACGGTCACACCGGGCCGGAGACCCCCCTCCGCCCCGGCCCCGGCACTGCCCCGCCCCGGCCCCGGAGCCGCACCGGGAGCGGTCGAGGAGCCCGCGGCGGCCCTCGGGCAGCTGGCTGAGGTTGCAGAGCAGCGGGCCGAGCTGGGCCGGCGGCCGGGCTCGCCGAGCGCCTGCAGGAGCGGCGCCAGGCCGGCCCCGCGCTCCCGCAGGCCGCGCAGCACCCGCCGCGCCGCGCCGCGCTCCCGGCAGAGGTTGGCCAGCACCCCGCAGGCGGGCCCGCCCGGCAGCAGCCCCAGCAGCGCGGGCAGCGCGGCCAGCAGCGGCCCCCGGGCCGCCGGCTCGGCCGAGACGTTCACCAGGCAGCCCAGGGCGTCGCGGGCCGCCGGCGCGCACGGCCCCGCCGCCAGCTCCAGCAGCGCCGCCAGGGCCGCGGGCTGCCCCGCCAGCAGCCGCCGCCCCGCCGCGCCCCCGGACAGCGCCAGCGCCGCCGCCGCCGCGCCCCGCCCGAGCCGCCTCGCCCGCCGCCGGGGCCAGCAGCGCCGTCAGCTCCGCCAGCGCCGCCGCCTCCGCCATGGCGGGCGCCGCCAACATGGCGGGCGTCGCCAGGCAACCGCCGGGACTCCTCGGGGCGATGGGCGGCCCCGAGAGCCAATGAGCGCCGCGTGGGCGGGGCCGCGCCGAGGCTGCGCCAATCTGCTGCGGAGCAGCCGCCGAAGGGGGAGGGCCCGGCGGAGACGGGGCTTCTGGAATGGAGGTCCTTCCCCGCGCCCCGCCCCCGCTGGGCCCCGCCCCCCGGCCCTGCGGCGCCGCCGGGTCCTAGTGCGAGCGGGGAGGGACTCGGGTGCCCCGTGGGAGGGCGGTGGGGAGGGACTCGGGTGTCCCGTGGGGGGGCGGTGGGGAGGGACTCGGGTGTCCCGTGGGAGGGCGATGGGGAGGGACTCGGGTGCCCGTGGGCGGTCACAGCGTGGCACTGCCATTTCCCTTCACTGGACGCACTCCGGTAAGCCCACGCGTGACCGCGGCCAGACCCACTATCTCGCGGTCGCTGCGACCCTCCCGGCCCCACCCGGCCCTTCCTCGGCGGGACGAAGGTCGGAGCGGCCCCCGGTTCCTCCCGCAGCCCCGCCGGGGAGCCGCCCGACGCGCTCCCGGCACCTCCCGGGCCGCTTGTCCCGTGCCGCGGTGGCCCTGCAGCAGCTCTCGGGGCGGCCAAGCCCCCCGTGAGGACCGGGGTCCCGGTGCTGACTCCGGCGGGCGGTCTCGGTGCTGCCCGCCGTGCGGTCCCGGGGCGATCCCGAGGTGGTCCCGGGGCGGCCCGGTGCGGTCCCCGGTGAGGTCCCGGTGCGGTCCCAGGGCGGCTCCGGGGGCGGCGCTTCCAGATCAGTTTCTGTTTCTCCGTTTGACAAGTCTCCGGCAAGAAGTGCGGAAGCCACGCTCGGCTGCTCGCCCCAGCCCCCCGGGGCATCCCCGGTGCTTTTCCCGGAGCCCCCTGCGAGCCCTCCCGGAGCCCTCCCTGAGCATCCCCAGTGCTTTTCCCAGAGCATCCCCACAGTCCCCCCGGAGCATCCCCGGTGCTTTTCCCGGAGTCCCCCGGGAACCCTCCCAGAGCATCCCAGGTGCTTTTCCCAGGGCCCTCCCAGAGCATCCCCAGTGCTTTTCCCAGAGCCCCCCTGGAGCATCCCCGGTGATTTTCCCGGAGCCCCCTGCGAGCCCTCCCGGAGCATCCCCGGAGCATCCCCGGTGCTTTTCCCGGAGCATCCCCAGAGCCCCCCTGAAGCATCCCCGGTGCTTTTCCCAGAGCCCTCCCTGAGCATTCCCGGTGCTTTTCCTGGAGTCCCCCGGGAGCCCTCCCAGAGCATCCCTGGTGTTTTTCCCAGGGCCCTCCCAGAGCATCCCAGGTGCTTTTCCCGGAGCATCCCCGGAGCCCCCGCCACCGGAGCATCCCCAGTGCTTTTCCCGGAGCCCTCCCTGAGCATCCCCAGTGCTTTTCCCAGACCCCCCTGGAGCATCCCTGGTGCTTTTCCCGGAGCCCTTTCTGAGCATTCCCGGTGCTTTTCCCGGAGCATCCCCAGAGCCCCCCCCAGAGCATTCCTGGTGCTTTTCCCAGAGCCCTCCCTGAGCATCCCCAGTGCTTTTCCCGGAGCCCTCCCGGAGCATCCCTGGTGCTTTTCCCGGAGCCGCACCCAGTGCCCATCCCGGCCCTGTCCAGGCCATCCCCAGTGCTGGTGACAGCCGGGGACCCCGCCGCGGGGTGGCCGTGCCCCACACGTGGCTGCGAGGGACGTCCCGGGGCCAGTGAGTGGGCCCAGGGCCAGCCAGGAAGGGGGGCAGCCCCCATCCCCACACCCCCACTCCCACACCAGCCCCACTCCCCGCACCCTCCCGTCGGCCGCAGCCCCGGCACCGCGCGTCCCTGTCCCCGCGTGGGCCCATGCGACGCCACGTCTCCCCGTCCCGCCGGGGCCTCTCTCCGCCCCGCGCCCAGCCCTGGAGCCCGAAGCGGCGGCGCTCGGCGAGCCCCGAGGGGGACTGGGACGCCCCGTACAATGGCGGGCCGGCGAGCCCCGAGGGGGACTGGGACGCCCCGTACGACGGCGGGCCGGCCCCCGGGCCGGGGCGCAGCGGGGAGCCCCCCGACCTCCTGGGCAGCCTGGAGCAGCTCTGCAACGGCAAACGCTGGCAGCTCCTGCCCTTCCTGCGGGACCACGCGCTGGAGCTGGGCCGGCTGCTGGCCCGCCGGGACCTGAGCGCGGCGCAGGTGTACACGCTGCTGCGGGCCCTCGGGGCCGCCCTGGAGCAGGGGGGGCCGCGGCAGCCCCCCACGTCCCTCCTGGCCCTGCTGCTGACCCGGGATTTCATCCTGGGAGACCTGCTGAGGTTCATCACGGAGCTGGACACCTTCCGGTGCCGGGAGGGACGGGTCTCCCAGGAGGTGGTGGGGGACACGGTGGTCGCTCTCCACCGCCTGCTCGCCGCCTGCCCCGGCCACGTGCAGACGCTGCTCTGCTACCCCGTCGACCTCCTCTTCTGCACCGTGCAGCGGCTCCAGGGCCGCGGCTTCCAGTTCTCCTGGCTCATCCAGCAGCGCCTACGTGACGCCCGCGCTGGGTGGACGCGGCTTTCCCCCACCGCCCCGCCGGCGCCCGGCGCGATGACTTCCGCGAGGTGCCGGTGATCCCCGCGCCCGAGGAGCTCTTCGGGGAGGGGGAAGGCCGGCTGCGCCCCAACCCGCAGCGCGGGGCGCACGAGAGTGCCGCAGCCTACCTGGACCTGCACTTCCGACTGCTGCGGGAGGATTTCCTCAAGCCGCTGCGCGACGGCATCACGGCGGCGTTATCCCTCGGCGGCCCCGACGATGACGAGGCGGCCTTCAGCCTCTACCGGTGGGTGCAGCTCCACGCCGTGGCCGCCACGCTGGCTGGCCCCATCTACCTGGCCCGTTTCCCGCCCCGCGCCGGCCCGGCCGGCGCTGAGCACTTGAAGGACGGCTGCCTCACCTGCCTCCTCTCCGAGGACTGCAGCCACCTGCTCTTCGGGGTGGTGGCCGGGGTGCAGAAGCAGAGGGCGGCCCGCCGGGACCGCATCTGGCTGCACATCCAGACCGACGGCCACCGGCAGCTCCTCGCCCACCTGAGGAGAACCAGCTTCACCGTGGTGGAGTCCCCGGCCTTCTTCACGGTGTACCGGCATGTGCTGGAGGGGCTGCAGGAGCTGAGCCCCGCCGCCGTGCCCTTCGCCCGCTACCTGGTGCACTGCAAGCCCTGCGTCCTCCGCCCCGCGCACCTCGGCGCCGACAAGCGCTTCAGCCTCACGCCGCTGCTGCCGGCCGGCGGGGAGAAGGTGGGTCGTGGCGGGGCCCCCCGCTGGCAGCGCAGGGCTTGCGGGCCCCCCCGGGGGAGACGCCGGCTGTCCTGCACCGCGGCGGCAGCCGGTGCGACGCCGTCCCGGCCGTGCCCAGGCGGGCGCCCCACGCCCACGCTCAGTTTCAGAGAGAGGAGCCGGTGGTGGACCTCTGCGCCGTGAGCCTGGAGGACCCGGAGATCTGGTCCCCGGAGACTTTCCCCCATTTGGATGAGTCTCAGCTCGCAGCCATCCGGCTGGCGCTGAGCCAGGAGCTCGTGCTCATCCAGGGCCCCCCCCGGCACAGGTAGGCGCTGGCGCCGGCACCCCGGCGCAGGCCCCCCCATCCGCGCTGGGGGTCCGTGGGGGCAGAGCCGGGGCTTTCCCTGCCCCCAGCGCACGCCGGCGCTTCCCTCCCCAGGCAAAACCTTCATCGGGCTCAAGATCACGGAGCTGCTGCTGCGAAACCAGGGCGGGGAGCCGCAGGGGGAGCAGCCGCCCCTCCTGGTGCTGTGCCGCACCAGCCGCACCCTCGACCGGTTCCTGGAAGGTGCTGGTCCTGTCCCCGGTCCCCCGGTCCCCGTCCCCTCCCCGCAGACCCCCGCGTGCCCAGCGTGCCGGCAGCGAGCCCGTCCTGCCGGCAGCGCGATGCTCACGGGTGCCGTTGCTGTCGCCCGTCACACCCCAACTCCAGCCGGCTGGGGACGGGCTCCCCGCGGGGCAGCACTGCCACCGCACCGGCACACACCGGCCCACGGGCGGGCACAGGCTGGCAGGGTGGTCAGTGGGCAGGTTGGGCACGGCGTTGGGGTCGCTGGGCAGGTGGGGCTCAGCCATGGGGTCAGTGAGCAGGTGGGGCAGGGCCGTGGGGTCAGTGGGCAGGTGGGGTACAGCTGTGGGGTCAGTGGGCAGGTTGGGCTCGGCCGTGGGGTCATTGGGCAGGTGGGGCACGGCCGTGGGGTCGGTGGGCGGGTGGGGTACAGCTGTGGGGTCAGTGGGCAGGTTGGGCTCAGCCGCGGGGTCGGTGGGCAGGTGGGGCACGGCCGTGGGGTCGGTGGGCGGGTGGGGCAGGGCCGTGGGGTTGGCGCACAGGCTGCCAGCCGCCCCCTCTCCCCTCCCAGGCATCCTCCAGTTCCAGCCCTCCAAGGTGGTGCGTGTCGGGGGGAAAGTGCCGCAGCGACAGGGGTGACGGGCTGCTCCCTGCAGCTGCTCCGGCTCAGGGCCTCGTGCAGGCCGTGGGTGTCCAGCAGCCAGGGGCAGGGCGCGCGAGGTACGGGGCCGGGCCCCCTCCGCTGCGCCCCGCCGGCAGCTCCCTGGCCGGGGGGCTCGGCGCGTGCTGCGCTCTCGCCTCACCCCGGCGCTGCTCAGCCCCCCCAGACGCCAGAGCGCCTTGCGGGAGTGCAAGAGGAGCATCGCCTTAAACATGGAGGTGCTGGGGCTGCTCCGCCGCGGCATCCTCAGCGCCAGCGAGCTGGAGGCAGAGATTGCCGAGGCCGAGCCGCTCGTCAAGGTGGGGGTGTGGGCGGCTGCCGCAGCCCTGCCGGGGGGCCGGGGGCTGGGGCCGAGCTCAGCCCCCCGTCCCCCCCCAGGGTGCCAAGCGCCTGGACGTGCTGCAGTGGCTGCAGGTGCAGCCCCCGGTTGCCGGCCGGAGGACGGGAGCCCGCGGCCAGGCCGGGACCACGCGGCAGGTGACCCTCGCTGCCGGTTTTGGCCCCAGCCAGGCTCAGGGGGGGAATTGGGGGAGCCCCTGCCCCGGCTTGCCCCGGGCACGGCGGGGTCAGCAGGAGCGACCCAGCGGGAGGGGGAGCCCCGCGGGGAACCCCCGCAGGGGTGGGGGCAGGCGTGGGGCTGCCGTGGGGACAGGGGGAGGAGGAGGAGGAGGAGGGCTGTCCCCCTCCCAGTGATGCCGCGGCTCTGCCCTCAGGCAGGGAGCAAAGGGCCGAGGGGGCCAGGGGGGCCCCGGCGCGGAGGAGAGCTGGGAGCCGCCCAGGGACGAGCGGAGCCTGGACGAGGAGGAGGAGCTCGACCCCGCGGAGGCCGAGAGCAGAGAAGCCCGGGAGAAGTTCGCCTACATCATCCCCGAGGAGGAGGGGTACGGCCCTGCGCACCTGCCACCAGCCGGGGACGCGCTGGGGCTCGCCGGTGCTGGGGGCCCTGACGGCCGCGTCCGTCTGTCCGTCCCCAGCCCGCTGGACGCCCAGCTGGCCCGCCGGCTGCAGGACAGCGACGCCATGACCGATGGGGAGCTCAGGCGCCTGAGGAGCCTCTGGCAGCTCAAGCTCAGCGACCGGTGGCGGCTCTACAGGTCTCCCTGCCCCGGCCCCCCCACGGCGGGTGCCCGGGAGGAGAGGCCGGCCACACGGCACCCCCGGCACCAGCGCGGGGTCCCCGTCCCCGTGTGCCGGTGCCCCGGGGCTGCCCCCCGCGGTGACCCTGTCCCGTGCCGGCGGCAGGCGGTGGCTGGGCGCCTACGGCGCGGCGCTGGAGGAGGCGCTGGCAAAGCTGCTGGAGGAGCAGGAGAAGCACGTGGCCCAGCTGGCCCAGCACCTGCTCCAGGAGGACCTGCAGATCCTCAGGGAGAGCCGCGTCATCGGGATGACGACCACGGGTGAGAGGGCCACCGCGCCGGCGCTGGGGCTGGCGCTGGTTGTGGTACCAGTGCCAGTGGTGGTGCCAGTACTAGTGCCGGTGCAACTGCTGGTGCTGGTGCTGCTTCCAGTGCCAGTGGTGGTGCCAGTGCTGGAGCCGGTGCCAGTACCGGTGCTGCTGGTGTTGCTGGTCCCATCTGCAGTGCCGGCGCTGGTGGTGTTGCTGGTGCCATCTGCAGTGCCGGTGCTGGCGGTGCTGGAGCTGGTGCCTGCCCCCAAAGGGGCTGCGGGAGGCAGGCGAGGAGCCCGGGGCGGAGGAACCGGGGGCGTCCCCCGGGGCGCTGGGTGGATCCTGCCGGGGTGCCGGCTCCTTCACCCGGCTCGTCCCCGGCTCCAGAGGCTGCCAAGTACCGCAAGCTGCTGCAGAGCGTCCGGCCCCAGACGGTGATCGTGGAAGAGGCCGCGGAGATCCTGGAGGCGCACCTCCTGACCTGCCTCACCACCTCCTGCAAGCACCTCATCCTCATCGGGGACCACCAGCAGGTACGGCGCCCCGGCCCTACGCCCCGGTGCCCGTCGGCGCAGCTCGGTGAGCCCAACCCCCTTTGCAGCTGAGACCCAAACTGGCCAATTACACCTTGGAGAAGAAATACCGCCTCAACGTCTCTCTCTTCGAGCGGATGATCAACAACGAGATCCCCCACGTGCAGCTGCGGTGCCAGGTGAGCCAGGCCCCCCGCGTGGGCACTGCCACCCGCACCGCACCGGGGGGCTGTTGCCGCGGCTCGAGCCTCCGACGTGTCCCCGGCAGCACCGCATGCGCCCCGAGATCTCCCAGCTGCTCGTCCCCTTCTTCTACGAGGCGCTGAGGGACCACCCGGACGTCAGCGGCTACGAGAGGATCAAGGTGGGGGAAGAGCACCGCAGGGCGGGCGTGAGGACGGGGCCGGTCCCCTGACGCCCGCGTGTCCCCCCTGGGCAGGGCGTCGAGAGCAGCGTCTTCTTCATCCAGCACGCGGGGGCCGAGGACCTCAGCGGCCACGGCGGCAGCTACAGCAACCGCTCGGAGGCCGCCTTCCTGGTGCACCTCTGCGAGTACCTGCTGGCGCAGGGCTACGCCAAGGGGCAGCTCGCCATCCTGACGCCCTACAGCGGCCAGGTGGCCGCCATCCGGCAGCTGCTGGCCGGGAAGAACACGGCCGAGGTGGCCGTCTGCACCGTGGATGACTTCCGAGGGCAGGAGAGCGACATCGTCCTGCTCTCGCTGGTGCGGAGCAACCCGGAGGGGTGGATCGGCTTCCTCAGGGACCGGCACCTGGTCTGCGTGGCTTTCTCCCGCGCCAGAAAGGGCTTCTACTGCATCGGTGACCTGGAGGGCATCGCGCAGGGGCCGGCGGGCGGCTCTGGGCCGAGATCCTGGCCACCCTGAAGAGCAAGGGCCTGGTGGGGGACGGGCTGGTGCTGACCTGCCAGAACCACCCGGAGGCGACGGTGACGGTGCGGGACGCCTCCGACTTCGGGCAAAGCCCCGAGGGCGGCTGCACGCGCCCGTGCCAGGTTCGGCTGCCCTGCGGCCACCCCTGCCCGCGCCACTGCCACCTGCGCGACGCGAGCACCGGCAGGTGCGCTGCCGCCTGCCCTGCGCCCGGCTGTCCTGCGAGCACGGCCACCCCTGCCCCAAGCTCTGCTGGGAGGAGTGCGGCCCCTGCCTCAAGTACGTGGAGAGGGTCCTGCCCCGCTGCGGCCACCGCCAGCGCCTGCCGTGCCACGTGCCGGTCGAGCACTGGCGCTGCCCGTACCGCTGCCTGCGGCCCTCGCCTGCGGCCACCTCTGCCTGCAGAGCTGCGGGGATGACTGCAGCAGCGACAACTGCGTCAGGAGCAACTGCGGGAGCGCGGCGGAGAGGGCCCTGCCGCGCAGCCAGCCTGCCCGCACCCCGCGGGAGCTGCCTGCCGCCTCCTGGGAGGGCGGCCGGCAGAGCCAGGAGTGAGGGCGGCCCTGCAGCCGGGCTCGCTGCCGGTGCGGGGCTGGATCCGCGGTCCCCTGCCCGCAGCGCGGCTGGGGGGCTCCCTCCGGGCAGGAGCTGCGGGGCCGCGGCACTGCCGGCACGGTGTTGCCTGCAGTCCTGCTCCCCAGCCGTGCCGGGAGCCGCGCCCTCCCCAGGGCGTCCCCGGCTCCATCCCGGGGGGCCCCTCCGCAAGTCCTGATTGATCCCGGACAGGCCCATGGTGATTCCCAACTCCATCCTGGCTGGTCCCCCAGTGATGCCCGACTCGGCCCCAGCCCACGGCAATCCGCAGCGTGATCCCGGCTGCGCCCACGGCAAGTCCCGGCTCAGTCCTGGCCGGGACCTCGGCACCTCCCGACATGATCCCGGCCGGACCCGCGGCGATTTCCATCTTGACCCTGGCTGGAGCTGCGGGGATGCCCCGAACACCCCTACGCACCCCAGTGCCTTCGACAGCCTCCGCCACCGGCCTTGGGGATGGGCTCTATTCCTTGGGCAGAGCAGAGGGTGCCAGCACGGTACCCGGCACGGGTGACCACCGTTTGGAGGGACAAAGCGTCCCCCCCTGCCCCAGGCAGGTTCAGCCTTGCGGGGGTTCAGCTGGATGCGGCTCTCCAGGCTGCAGCGGCAGAGCCGGGGACCCTGCTACCCCCCACGCCCCCCTTCAGCCCCAGCCTCGCCGCGCTGCTTCACTGAGTAACTAAAGCCTGACCGAAGCCACCCCCCGTTCCGCAGCCTGTCACTCCTCGCGTCACACATCCGTGGCTCGCCAGGCAGCCCAGCGGCCGCCTTGGGCTGTCCCCGGCGAGCCCGTCCCCCAGGGAGCGGGTGGTCCCGAGGGTCCCACGCTCCCGCTGCCGCATCCGCAGCCCGGGGGTCCCGGCAGAGGCGGCTCTGGAGCCAGCCAGGCGCCATCCCCGGGGAGGAGAAGACTTTCTCCGCAGGGACGGGCGGCTCCTGCGCCGGGAGAAAAACCCTCGAGCTCTCGGGGTGGGTGAGCGGGTTGCGGGGGTTCCCGGCACGGGCGACGTGGCCGAGGAGGGGGATCCTGGCTGCCGGCCGGCGCTGCTCTTCTCTGGGATGATGGAAGAAGCGGCAGCAGAAGGTGCCCAGGCTCGGCTGGGGGGGTTGGATGGAGTCTGCGCGTCCAGATGGTCCCCGCAAATTCCAGGCGCCGCAGCCAAACGCCCCTTCCTGCAGCTCGTGGGGAGAAACAGCAGAACCCCGGCTGCGAACGACGGCCCTCAGGGCTGGCAGAGGGTTCTGGCACGGGCAGCCGAAGGCAAGGGGACGGTGCTCTTCGCTGGGTGACCAAGCGAGACGCAGCGAAGGAAGAGCCAAGCCCCAGCCCTTCTCAAAGGGAAGCCCCTCAGTTGAGGTCATTTGAGTGCTCTGGTCCCAGGAGATGCTCCCGAAAGGAGACGCACCAGCATCATCCCGCCGTGAGGGCCGGTGGCTGCGTCCCACCGCTGCGGCTCCCTGCAAAGGGCCGGGGAATCGGGGAAATCCCAAACAATGCTGCTGGCTGCTCGGGAACAGGGTTACACTGCACTAAGGCCGTGGGGCCAAGCACAATTCTGGAAGGTGAATGGATACCAGAGGTCAAGGAGGTTGGTTCTTTGTCGGCGCCAAGCTGTGGGAGCAGGAAAGGTGTTGTGGTTTAACGGCAGTGGGCAAGGAAGCACCATGCAGCCGCTCACTCCCCCGCAGTGGGATGGGGGAGAGAACTGAAAGACCCTCATGGGTTGAGATAAAGACAGTTTAATAGGATAGCGAATAAAGAGAGAATCATCATCATCATCATCGAATCATCAAATGGTTTGAGTTGGGAGGGACCTTAAAGACCATCTAGTTCCACCCCCCCTGCCATGGGCAGGGACACCTTCCACCAGACCAGGTTGCTCAAAGCCCCGTCCAACCTGGCCTTGAGCACTTCCAGGGATGGGGCAGCCACAGCTTCTCTGGGCAACCTGTGCCAGGGCCTCACCACCCTCACGGTGAAGAATTTCTTCCTTAGATCTAATCTAAATCTCCCCTCTTTCAGTTTGAACCCATCACCCCTTGTCCTGTCACTCCATGCCCTTGTCAAAAGTCCCTCCCCATCTTTCCTATAAGCCCCTTTAGGTACTGGAAGGCCGCAATAAGGTCTCCCTGGAGCCTTCTCTTCTCCAGGCTGAACAACCCCAACTCTCTCAGCCTGTCTCCATAGCAGAGGGGCTCCAGCCCTCGGATCATCTCCGTGGCCTCCTCTGGCCCCACTCCAGCAGGTCCGTGTCCTTCTTGTGCTGAGGCCCCAGAGCTGGAGGCAGCACTGCAGGGGGGTCTCCCCAGAGCTTCTCCCAGCTGCCTGTAGAATACTTCATCTGCCTCCTCATCCTGGTTGGGTGGTCTATAGCAGACTCCCACCATGGTATCTGCCTTGGTGGCCTTCCCCCTGATTCTTACCCATAGGCTCTCAACCCTTGCGTCACTGTCCTCGAGCTCAAGGCAGTCCAGACTCTCCCTAACATAGAGGGCTACCCCACCGCCTCTCCTTCCTTGCCTGTCCCTTCTGAAGAGTTTGTGGCCATCCATCACGGCACTCCAGTTGTGCGTGTCATCCCACCATGTTTCCGTGATGGCAACTATATCATAGTTTTCCCCTTTCACAATGGCCTCAAGCTCCTCCTGTTTGTTGCCCATGCTCCGTGCGTTCGTGTAGATGCACTTCAGCTGGGCTAATGATCCTGTTGCCTTTGTGGTGGGAGAAGCCCTACTTCCCACATGTCCCATCTCAGGCGTTTCCGTGGTTCCTAACAGATCAATGACCCCTGTGTCCCTGCTGCCGTACGGGTCTCTCTGTCCTACCTCATCTGAGACAGCTGACCGAAGGGCCTCGCTGGCACGCCATCCCTCATCCATTGGCGTGCCACCCCCAGGCTTCTCTCTAGCAAGCCTAGTTTTATCCCCTTCCCCCTTCAAATCTAGTTTAAAGCCCTCTCAATGAGCCCTGCTAACTCCTGCGCTAGGATCCTTTTCCCCCTTTGGGACAGGTGCGCCCCGTCTGCCGCCAGCAGGCCTGGTGCCATGTAAACCAACCCATGGTCGAAGAACCCAAAGTCCTGCTGGTGACACCAGGCTCGGAGCCAGTTGTTGATCTGCTGGCTCCTCCAGTTTCTTCCCTCATCCTTCCCCAGAACTGGAGGGATAGAGGAGAACACTACCTGTGCTCCTGATCCCTTAACCAGTCGCCCCAAGGCCCTGAAGTCCCTCTTGATTGCCCCGGGACTTCTTTTTGCCACCTCATCGCTGCCTACCTGGAAGATCAACAGGGGATAGTAGTCTGAGGGCCGTACTAGCGTGGGAAGCTTCCTCTTCACATCCTTGACCTGGGCCCCCGGGAGACAGCAGACTTCCCTAAGGAGCGGGTCCGGTCTGCATATGGGCCCTTCTGTTCCTTTCAGAAGGGAGTCACCTGTGGCAACGACCCGTCTCTTGTTTCCCTTTGTGGGGGCAGTTTGGATGCAGGCCCTGGGCTGACTAGTCCTCGGCGGCACCTCCAGGCTGGCTGAACCATCAGCCTGGTCGTTGTTCGGCTCCAGCGGCAGGGCCTCGTACCTATTGTGCAAGGGCACCTGCGGAGGTGGGGCAGGCGCTGAGGAGACACGCCTGCCTCGCCGGGGAGGCACTAGTTGCCATTGTCCCCTGTCCCCTACGTCCCTGCGTTCAGCCGTGCAGGGAGAGGGTCGGGATCGGGAGTCCCCCGCGACAGGCACCTTGGCTGCCTGTTGCGCCTGTCGCAGGGAGGGCAGGGGGCGAGTCCAGCCGTCGCTCTCCCTCTCGCACTCCCTGATGCTCCCCAACCTGCTCACCTCCTGACGGAGCTCTGTCACCAGGCGGAGGAGGTCCTCTACCTGGGCACACCTCCCACAGCCGTGCTCGCTGCCGCCGCCGCCCGGTGCTGGCGTCAGAGTAGGGCACACCCTGCAGCCGGACACCGGGGCGGCCGCGTGTTCCCACCGCAGCTCCGTCTGGGAATCTGCATCAGCTGTGGCGGGTGCAGGGCTTGGAGCAGCCATGGCTTTCTGCCGGGGGGACACCGTTGCTCCCCCGTCGAGCCGGCGGAGCTTCAGCGCCCTTCCGGCGCGAACTGCCGCAACCGCACCCTTCCTGCCGCACCGCGCCATGTTTGCCCGCCCTGTTCGCCGCGCTCCCCAGGGGCTTTGTTATACAGGGGGGGCTTGGCCGCCGCGGCTCCTGGCCCGGCCCAGGTCTTGTCACCCACTCTCGCATGAGCTGCCGGCTCCTGGCGGGTCCCTTGGCTCCCCCTGAGGTTCCCCGGTTCGGGAAACCCCCCTGTGCGCCGCGCTAGGACGCTCCGCTGCAGGTTGTGCCGGCACCAGACCTGCTCGCCTCGGCGACTGATGAAGACATGAAACGGTGCTGGTCCCAGTACGGACCCCCGAGGGACACCCCTTGTCACCGATCTCCATCTGGACGCGGGGCCATTGACCACCACCCTGTGGGTGCGACCGTCCAGGCAATTCCTCATCCACCCGCGTCTCCAGATACCTGCAGGGCGGGAGGGAAGAGGAGCCAGGCTCCTTCCAGCGGTGCCCAGGGCCAGGCCCAGAGCCCGCGGGCACGGACAGGAGCGCGGGAGGGGACACTTGACCATCAGGAGGCACTTTTTCACCGTGAGGGTGACGGAGCCCTGGCACAGGGGGCCCGGGGAGGTGGCGGAGTCTCCGTCCGTGGAGATACTGGAAACCCGCCTGGGCCTGGCCCTGGGCAGCCGGCTCTGGGTGGCCCTGCTTGAGGACCCGGTGACGTCCAGAGGTCCCTTCCTGCCCCAGCCAGCCCGCGGGGCCGTGGGAGCCGGCGTCCCGCTCTCCCTGCGGGCAGGCCCTGCAGCCCTGCGCGTGCAGGCGAGGGGTCTGGAGCACCAGTGCTGCGGGGGGCGGCTGGGGGACCTGGGGGGTTTGGCCTGGAGAAAAGGAGGCTGAGGGGAGACCTTCTCGCTCTCTGCAACTCCCTGAAAGGAGGCTGGAGCCAGGGGGGGTCGGTCTCTTCTCCCAAGGAACAGGCGACAGGACAAGGGGAAACGGCCTCAAGTTGCACCAGGGGAGGTTTAGGTTGGATCTTGGGAACCATTTCTTCCCCGAAAGGGCTGTCAGGCCCTGGCACAGGCTGCCCAGGGCAGTGGGGGAGTCCCCATCCCTGGGGGGATTGAAAAGCCGTGTAGATGTGGCGCTTGGGGACATGGGTTAGTGGTGGCCTTGGCAGCGCTGGGGTAACGGTTGGACTCGATGGTCTGAAAGGTCTCTTCCAACCCAAACGGTTCTGGGATTCCATGGTTCTATAAAGGGTTTGTGCTGCACCAAACGTCCCCCGGGTGCCCGCGCTCCAGCCGATAACCTCAGTTCTTCCCACCGACCCCGGGAGCTGCGTCCTTTCCTCTCCCGCAAAATCTGCACCGTACGGCAGCTCATTGCTGCGTCGCTCCCTAAACCGCAGCCTCAGCAACGCAGCAGCCACCAACGTCCGTCTTCCCGCTGCCCGGGCTGCAGCACAGCTCGTTAGCGTCCCGCTTTAACGAGAGCTTAAACACCGGCCTTCCTCTCCGCGTAGGGCGAGCCCACGGGACGAGCCTCGCGCCCCAGAGCGACGGTTCCCCTCGGGGGCTCGATCCCGCAGCAAATACGTGGCCGTCAGGAGGAGACAACTTGCCAGAATTTGGTCAATACCAAAAAAGCGAAGCCTGGGGCTCGAGCCTGCCCCACCTCTGCACCCTGGTTGCTCCGGCGTCTGACGGCAGGAGCTGCTCCGATCCCGGCGTTCCCAGGGTGCCGCAGAGCCGGCGTTTCTGGACATGCTGCCAGCCGGGAACGTTACCACGAACTGCGGCTTAAAGATCTCCTGCGGAACGGAAGCGGCTCAGCCAAACCTCCCTTAAATCTGATTCAAGAGCGCGTAAAGCCATGAATGAGAGGATAAAGCAATAAAATAGAGGATAAAGCGGTAACTGGATGCGGAGGCAGAGAGCAAACGGCCAGGGGAGCCTGCTGCCGCCGCTCCGGGGGGGGCCTGGCCGCTCCTGTGGGGCTCGGAGGGACGGGCGCGCTCCCCGGGGAGGGCAAACACCACGGCCATCGCCGCCTTCTTCGTTAGTCGGTGCCTTCCTAACGACGTTTGGGAACCAGCGGGTGCCTTCGCGTCGGGCGCTGCCGGTCCTGCTGCCGCGAGTTCGGCCGGGGGCTCCCCGAGGGCGTGCCGACCACCGCGGTACGTCAGGCTGTTGTTAACGAAGGAACACCGAGCCCGTTCATTAACAGCAGGGTGGCGAGCAGCCGAGCAGAAGCACTGGCACGGCCAGAAGCTGTGGTGGTGGTGGGGGCTGGGGGCTGTGCCGGGAGGGTGGGAAGGACCCGCCGGTGGCACGGCGCGGGGCAGACGGAGATGCCGGAGGTGCCCCGGCCAGCCCATGCCCGGCCTCTCCGGCCGGCACGCGGGGGCAGAGCCACGGAGCCCGTCCCGGCTCCGGGGCCACGACTGCCCCACGGTGCCCGGGGGCAGAGGGGACGCATGGCACTCCGGTGGCAGCCGCCAGCGTGGCCACAGCCTCGGGCACGTCCCGGGGGGCTCCCCGGAGGAAGCGCCAGCAGCACCCACGGAGGCGGCGGCCGGGACCTGGGGGGGGACCGAGAGCCCCGGGAGCCCCCAGCTCCGGTGTGGGGGGACGCCGGGCACAGCACAGCCCCGCGCCTGCGTCCCGGGGGGGCCCCTCGGCCCCAGGCGGGAGCTCGGGCCCCAGCAGGACCGAGCCCCCCGCGTCACCCCCCGCCCCGGGACCCCGAAGGAAGGAGCGGCGACTCACAGAAAAACTTTATTGGTGTAACGATACGCTGCTATGCTGTGAAGTCCAAGTTCCCTGACGGGGGGCAAAGGGGGCGGGCAGCCGCAGCAGCGCGCTGGGAGGGGGGCAAACGACGGCAGGGGTGGGACCGGGCCAAATCCTGCTCCCACGCCGCAGGGGCCATGCGAGGGAGCCCCCGCGGGCGCAGAGCGGGGTGCGAGGGTCCCGTGAGCTACGGTGGAGCAGGGGGGGCGCGGTGGGAGCCAAAGGCAAACCCTCCCCGGGCGGCAGCGGGGGCCGGGGCTCAGGCCCCTCCTGACGAGCAACGAGGAAACGAACTCCAACTTGAACCCAAGCTTCTGAGAGCTACAGCGAGGGAGGGGAGCCGGGGAGAGCCGCCGTCCGTCGGCAACGCCACGCTGCTGCCGGCGCCCACCTCTGCACGCTCAGCCGGGGGGAAGGAGCGGGGGTGTCTGTCTGTCTGTCTGTCTGCCCTCCCTCTGCACCCCGAGGCCCTGCCTTGCCCGGCCGGAGACTGGAGCCGGGTCTGCAACATCCCCCGCGGCCTCTCACCGCCCGCCAAGCCCAGGGGCATGGGGAAGCCCCCGGGGAAGCCCCCCGGTGCTGGGAGGCTCCAGCCTTGGGGCATCCATTCCACGTCCCCAGCCAGCCCCTTCCAAAAGCTGCTCGGCCCCCGGCGGGAGGGGAGAGGGAGACCCCCCAGCACACCCCCAGACTGAGGGGCAGGGGCTGCGCAGGCAGCCCCGGGTGGGGCAAGGGCCTGCGGCCACAGCGCTGCCCCGGGGGGGCTCCTCTCGGGGGGCGGGAGGTGTTTGGAGGCAGCTCAGATGCTGCGGCAGCCACTGCCCCTCATTTGTGCGTGCTCAGCCGAGCTCTCCCCGCCCTGCCGAAACACGGAGGGGGGACCTTGGCCCCTGCCGAAACACGGAGGGGGGACCTTGGCCCCCGAGACGCTGGGCGCCCGGGCGGGGAGGGGGCCTCGCCCCCGTAGCAGCCGGGTGAGGGGGACGGAGGGAGCGGGGGGCGATGCCGTCGAACCAAAGCGCAGGCTGGAGCAGCAACACCCCGCTCCCGCCGCGTGCCGAGCTCACCCCAACACAAAACCAGACGCCGCAGCCCCCGGCAAGGGCTGAGCCGGGCCCCGGCACCGCGGCCGCTGCCCCGCCGGGCTCCGGCCCTGCTCCGGCCCCCAGACTGCCAAAAGTCAGCTGCGGTTTGAAAAAAAACCCAAAGAAAACCATGGGAGGCGCGGGCTGAGGCGGCCGGTCCGGCGTTCACCCGCAGGGCTGCGTGGTGGGACCCCTCTGCGCAGGGCCAGTGCGGGACGCCGGTACCACCCAGTGAAGGTAAAAACCCAACCAACAAACCCAAAATGCCAGAGAAAACCACTGTGGGAAGGCAGGAGCAAAGCAAACCTCTTTGAAACAAACGGACTCTTCTCCGGGGACAGTTTGTGGGGAGTTCAACACCGCCACTTGCGGAGGCCGGGCCGAGGCGTCGCTCCGCCGCTGCTGGTGCTGTGGACGGACGGCGTTCGCTGGGTCACAACCAGTACGGAAAAGTGCTCGAGGGAAATCCAGGCCGGCTTCAGCGCCACGAGGAGTTTGCAGGTCAGTGCAGCCAACGAGATCAGCGATAAAGTGCAGCAAAGCTTCTCGGAGCTCCCACACAGCTGTCCGGCGAGCCCCGGCCCGCGCCGCAGCCGCCACGGGCGGGGGGCAAGGGGAGGTCGGCCGGCAGCACCAGAGCGAGGGGACGCGTCTTCGGCCGGGAGGCCGCAGCTGCGCTCAGTCCGTCGTGCTCCGAGACGCCCGGGGGACTCCAGTGTAGGTGCGGGGCAGAGCGACGCCGCAGCTGCGGGGCGGGGGCACTCGGGGAGCTGGGGGCTGCCGCGGCGGCGGGACGCAGGCAGAAGGGCGGTTCGGCGGGGCTGCCAGGCACCTCGCGGCGCTTCTGGAAACTCACATGCAAATAACTTGCAACCTGCAACCAAGCACACGGGCGTTACCGCTCTGCGGCCGCGCCGAGGCAGGAGGCGGCCGGGCGGGAGCGGCATCGCTGCTCCGTGCGAGCAGCTCGTCCCCGCCAAGCTCCGAGCCGCGCTCCCGAGGGAGTGGAGCAGAAAACTGAGGCCCACCAGGCCGGGACCCTCGTCCCCCCGTCCCGCCGGGAGCCGGAGCCTTGCTCCCCTCGGAGCGGGAGCCCGCAGCCGGCACGCCGGGCCACGCCAGAGCGCTGAGCTCACACACACCTGTCCTCCTCGATGCTGCCGCTCTCGGTGTCGCCGGCATCCCTGTTCTCCTCCTCCGCGTCCCCTTCACCAAGATCCATGTCCAGCTCGTTGCCAGCTTCCGAGCGCGTGTACGCGTACCCGCTGGAGGGAAAAGGGCGGCGCGGCGTGAGCGACCAGCCAGCACCCCTCCGCGGCGGCGTGGCCGCAGGGGAGATCCCGCTCCTCTCTCCAGTGGGCTTAGCTCCCTGCCGAGTCTCCTCTGCATCCAAATCGAGCCCACGGGAAGGAGGGGCTGGCCGCGGGCCGTGCCCCCAAGGGGTTACTGCCCCCCAAACGTGCCCCTCGGTGCCGGCGGGCAGCAGCCCGGTGCCAGGAGAAGGACCACGGCTCCCTTCGGCTTGTCCTTTGGTGAGGCGCGTCTTGGGAAGACGGAGGGAACCGGGCTCCGGCTGAGCTCCGCTCTCCCTGGCCGACCCGGCGTGCAGGCAACGGTGCCGGGGCAGCGCCGGGGGCAGCTCCCGAGCACCCATCCACCGCGCCCAGCGCAGGGGCCGGCGGGGGCCAAAGGTTCCTCCCCTCCAGCGAGCGGGCAAGGCAATTCTTTTTTAGGGTGACTTCAGAGGTGTCATGCGGCCTGACCTGATGGAACGACAGGTAAAAAAGACAATCCTCTTCAGCCTCTTGTTGTAAAAGAAGTAGTTGAAGGACCAGAGGCTGCCGTCCTCTCCAAAGGGGTCCGAGTCCAGGTCGGGGTTGTAGCTGCAACAGCAAGCAGAGGCGTGAGAAACACCGCGCTGGACGCTGCTCCCAGCACCAACCCCATTCTCGCCCCAGCTGCGTGTGGGAGGGGGGAAAGGGGGAGACCGGGCGAGCTCGGGGCCGCCTCGGCGGGCAGGCAGCAGGCAGGGGCCAGCCGGCGTCCTGAGCCGGGCAGCGCTCGGGGCTAGGGAGGCCGGTGGGCCAGGGACCGCCCCGCAGCCCCGGGCTGGCTTTGGGAGGAGGGCGAGAGGCCAGCGCAGCTGCTGCCCGGGGCGCAGATTTCCAGGGCGTGGAAGTTCTGCGTGGGAGGGGACGGCAGCAGCGGTTCCTCCTCCAGGGGCCGGGAGCTGGGAGCCAGCAAACACCCTGCCCCGCTCCAGCGGTTAGTCCTCACGCACCAAAACGTAACCTTTTACTGAAAAATAACTGCGTCTCTCCGGCCACAGCGCGTGCGAAGGGGGCCAGGATCCAGGCCCTGTTACCTGTAGATGTCACACTCCGAAAGACAGATCTCCTCGTCGACGGCGTCCCACAGGTGTGGCTTCAGGGCGTTGAAATCTTCCCGAACGGCAGAGAAGAGGCTGCAGTTGACAGCGTTCACCACCTGGAGAGACCGAGCAGGGCCCGTGAGAGGAGCGGGGGCCGCTGCCTGCCCTCCTCCCCACCACCTCCCTCCCACGCCCCACACGGCTCATCCTCCCCGTCCCTCCTCCACCGAGAGGAGACGCTGGAGCCTGACAACGACCGCGGAGGGAGAGAAGCAAGATGGCCAGGCCCTGCTGCGCCAGATTCAGGGCCCTGAGGTGGAAGCAAGGAGACAGGCAGCAGGGAAGCAACACGGCCGGAGAGGGAAAGCCCATCAGAGGATCTCTGTGGCACCAGCAGCCCAACTCTCTCCCAGTGAAGAGCGTGGTGGCTTCCTCGGAGCCCCTCTGCAAACAGGGAAAACCTTCCCGGTCAGAGAGGACGCTTCCCGCTCCATCCGCCGCCTTGACAAGGGCAGCCTTGCTGGACCCCAACAGACAGACAGACAGACAGGGGCTCTGGCGCCTGCCGGGAGGGAGGGCACGCTCAGAGCAGGACCGGGGAGGCCCTGCAGAGCCACCCCTCTGTCCGGCGACAGGGAAAGCAGCGTCCGGCCCCCGGCACTACGGGCATGGGGATGTGAGCACCGGGCAGCGGAGCGGGCAGGCTCTGTGGGAACGACTCCAGCCACCGGCGCTTCCGTCACCCTTCCTTCCTCCTGCCCCGGGAAGGAGAGGGCTAACCAAGGCCGGCACGGAAAACCCCGCTCACGAGAGGCCGTTCCCAAAGAAGAGCGAAGAGCAAGGCTGCTGCCGCTGAAGGAGAACACCCCAGGGCGGCTGTTGGGAGACACCCCACAAACCTCTTCCTGGGAAGGAGGAGGACTGCCTCATGCTGGGGCTGCCGTGGGAGGGATCGAGGCGCGCCCCAGGAACGGTTACCTGGGACCGCAGCGCTGCCACGGGGCTCTCCGGAGAACCGGACACTCCCCCACCAGGCCCACGCTGCCTTCTCTTCCAGGCCAGCGGCAGGCAGCGCGGCAGCCCTTCCGCGCAGGGTGCAGGGGGGCAGGACCCGCCCTGCCTCAGGCGCTTGGCTCACGTACCCAGTTGAGGCTTGGCTCCCGGCTGAACTCGTGGCTCTTGGCAGCGCTGAAGTCGTAGTCGGGGCGGAAGGACTCGTTGAGCGTCGCTATCAGGTAGAAGAGGGTCTTGCGGCTGCACTTGTCGCTCAGGGGTCCCTCCTCATCGCCGCTCTGACTTTTACTGAGCCTGAGAGGCAGAACGTGCAGCGTCACCGACACAGCCTGGGCCAATACCAAACGTGAGCCGGCAGCGTGCCCAGGTGGCCAACGGCATCCTGGCCTGTGTCAGAAATAGTGTGGCCAGCAGGACCAGGGCAGGGATCGTCCCCCCGTGCTCGGCCCTGGCGAGGCCGCACCTCGAGTGCTGGGGTCAGTTCTGGGCCCCTCACTCCAAGACAGACACTGAGGGGCTGGAGCGTGTCCAGAGATGGGCAACGGAGCTGGGGAAGGGGCTGGAGCACAAGTGCTGTGAGGAGCGGCTGAGGGACCTGGGGGGGTTTGGCCTGGAGAAAAGGAGGCTGAGGGGAGACCTTCTCGCTCTCTGCAACTCCCTGAAAGGAGGTTGGAGCCAGGGGGGGTCAGTCTCTTCTCCCAAGGAACAGGCGACAGGACAAGGGGAAACGGCCTCAAGTTGCGCCAGGGGAGGTTTAGGTTGGATCTTGGGAACCATTTCTTCCCCGAAAGGGCTGTCAGGCCCTGGCACAGGCTGCCCAGGGCAGTGGGGGAGTCCCCATCCCTGGAGGGATTGAAAAGCCGTGGAGATGTGGCGCTTGGGGACATGGGTTAGTGGCGGCCTTGGCAGTGCTGGGGTAACGGTTGGACTCGATGATCTTAATGGTCTCTTCCAACCTCAGTGACTCTGTGACCCTATGAACAAGCAGAGCAGCCAGCCCAGGGCCACAGAAACGAGGCCAGCCACCAACGAAGGGTCATTCCCTCCACGAATCCTGACCCCCCACCCACAGATACGCCGCTGCCAGTGGTGCGGAGCCGCGCAGACACCCACCCCTGGCCCGTCGTACCTGCTGGGGCTGATCCCCGTGGTCTGCGGAGGCGACAGGGCCTCCAGGACGTGCGGCTGGCCCTCCTGGCAGAACTGCTTGAACATGTGCTTGTCATCGCCAGCCATCTTGCACGAGTAGCTCTCGATCCTGGGGAGACACACAGCACTGTGCCTCAGGCCAGCCCAGCCACCGACCCGGCACGGCCAGCAGCACCGCGAAGGCCCCGGCCCACGCCGTGGCGGCGGTGGGGACTCGGACGAGGCAGCCGGCACGGCCAGCGGATCTCCTGTCCCCAGGGGCGGCCTTCCCCAAGCCGTCTGGTCTTAGCTCTGCGCAGGGCAACCAGGGCTGCCGCAATCCCTCTTATTTACGTGTGTGTATGTATGTATGTATGTATGCATGTATGTATGCATGCATGCCGGGAGACACAGACGTTTACCCCACGGAGGCACAGCAGAGGCTGGCTGAGCTGAACTGACACCAGAGCCGTCCCAGCCAGCTCCCCCCGTGCAGCCCACCCCGCTGCTAGCAGGGGAAGCTCAGAAAGGAGCGGCAGAAAGCGTGCCTCACCGCGCAGCACAGCGAGCCGAACCAGTGCCAGCGGTGAGCCCAAAAAGGATCCCTTCAGCCAGGACCAAAAATAGGTCCGCAGCTGGCGAAGGACCAACTCCCTCGCAGCCGGCCCAGCAGAAGGAGCTCTCCCGGCCGCCCCGAGCCGAGATGGCTGCCAGGTCCTGAGCTGCTGAGCGCCGATGCACGAAGCAGCACTGTGCGCTCGCAGCCCAGAAAGCCACCCGTGCCCTGGGCTGCATCCCCAGCAGCGGGGCCAGCAGGGCGAGGGGGGGGATTCTGCCCCTCTGCTCCGCTCTGGGGAGACCCCCCTGCAGTGCTGCCTCCAGCTCTGGGGCCTCAGCACAAGAAGGGCATGGACCTGCTGGAGCAGGGCCAGAGGAGGCCACGGAGATGATCCGAGGGCTGGAGCACCTCTGCTATGGGGACAGGCTGGGAGAGTTGGGGTTGTTCAGCCTGGAGAAGAGAAGGCTCCAGGGAGACCTTATTGCGGCCTTCCAGTACTTATAAGAGGGGACAGACTTTTTAGCAGGGCCTGTAGTGACAGGACAAGGGGTGATGGTTTTAAACTAAAGGAGGGGAGATTCAGACTAGACATAAGGCAGAAGTTTTTCACGCTGAGGGTGGTGAGGCCCTGGCCCAGGTTGCCAGAGAGGTGGAGATGCCCCATCCCTGGAAACATTCCAGGTCAGGCTGGACGGGGCTCTGGGCAACCTGATCTAGTTGGGGATGTCCCTGCCCGTGGCAGGGGGTTGGACTGGGTGGTCTTTGAAGGTCCCTCCCAACCCAAACCCTTCTGTGATTCTCCGAGTCAGCAGCGATCTCCCCTCTGCTCCGGCAGGATCGGGGACGGACTGCTGACGCTGCCGGACTGCAAACCGCCCGACGCTGCTCTCGGGAACAGCGAGAGAAAGCAGCGGTGCTTCCCCGAGAGAAAGCAGGCAGCTGCCAGCACTCACCTGCCGATGATGTGAGCATCTCCCGTCTCCACCGTCAGCTGGGAGTTTATTGCTTCAAAACTTGAGTTCTCCAACAGCTTCATTGTTTCGGCTTCTGGAGCGATTCCCTGTGCAACAGCTGCTGCAAAGTGTGCGTATCCTGCAAAGAAAGAGACCCTCGCAGCCAGGGAAGGGGAAGCCCAGGTCGCACGAAGGGCTGCAGTTTGCCCAGCCCCGTCAGGACCTTGGACTCGATGATCTTGAGGTCTTTTCCCCAACCGAAATGATTCTGTGCCCAGAGGGCAGCGCAGAGGCCAGGCAGCGGGAAAGCTGGGAAGCCGACACCCCCTCTGGGCAGGGAAAAGGGAGCGACGGCGGCTCCAGATCTCGCCTCCTGCCTGATCCCGTCCTACGCGCCGCCGCCTCGCTCTGGCTGCGTGAGAGAGCAAGCTCGCCCGCGGCACTCCTGGCGCCCGCCGCGTGCCGGGGATCGTGCCCGCATCACTGCCACCGCTTCGGCAGCGCGCTCTGCCAGGGAGCTCCCAAGCTCCCCTCCTCGCTTCTGAAGGTCACCGGACTTTTTTGGCCGGACTGCCCTCCCTCAAAGCCGGGGAAGAGCGTGCGGCGCTCGCTCTGCCATGGGCTGGGGGCGACACGGGTGCCCCAGCCAAGCCCCACGGTGGTCTCCGGCAGCAGGACCACGGGGAGCTGCTCCTCCGTGGTCTGTCAGGGCCCTCGGCCAAGAGCACAACCAACACCGGGACTGGTTAACTGGTTAACTGGTTAACGTTCCTCCCAGCTGCGGGGAGGACGGCAGCCTTCGGCTACTATTTCCACACAGGGCAGCGTCGCCCCGGAGGGACGGGGACGGGCAGAGTGGCTGGATGCGAAGGGGGAAGGCAGCCTCCCCGCGGCGCCCGGCCCACGCTCCCTCCCCAGCTTGGGGCCTCTCCGGGACTGTAACAGGAGAAGCCGTAAACAGGCGGGGAAGCGATGCCAGGGCTCTCGGGAAGCGATGCCAGGGCTCTCGGGAAGCGGCAGCCCCTTCCAGGCCTCCTGGGGAAGATACGTCCCCACCCCTGTCCTGGGCACCACGACAGGGCGGGAGAAGGAGCCGGGGCGGGAGAAGGAACAACTTGCGGCCCCTCGGTTTCAGGACTGCAGGCGGGAAGGGGACGCTGCGTGACCGTGACGCTGCTGCATGGCCGGGATGCTGCTGCGTGGCCGTGACGCCGCTGCGTGGCCGGGCCAGGGATACTCTTACCGTGACATGACCCAACGTGACCAAACCAGATCACGTGCGAGTCAAAGCGACACTAAGGTAAACACCGTCTCTACGAG
The DNA here is from genome assembly GCA_009819775.1 of Phoenicopterus ruber ruber. Taxonomy (NCBI): domain Eukaryota; kingdom Metazoa; phylum Chordata; class Aves; order Phoenicopteriformes; family Phoenicopteridae; genus Phoenicopterus; species Phoenicopterus ruber. Next base: position 170,310,987 of record CM020216.1, on the reverse strand, counting down.
GCAGCTTCAGCATTTACCACAACCCCGAGCCGCCGATCAGGACAGCCTGAGCTAAACGGCACTGGCAACCCCCCTGCCCCGTCCCGTGGCTGGGGAAGCAGCTCTTCCCACACCCCAGAGAGCAGAAAACGGCTCCGCAACCCCTGTCCAGCATCAAATATTGGCCGTCGTAGGGATCAATAGCCCTTCAAACGGGAACGAAATTCCCCGGGCGCAGATGAACAGCAAGTTCCCACCACCCTGACGTGCTTTCGCACAGGTCCCTGGTTCCTTTCGGCTTGTTAAAGCACCAACGTTTGGTCTGTCAGTCCCTTGGTCTAGATCGGTCTTCCACGCAAGGGAAAACCGGGTCTTTCTGCAGCAGCCCCTGCACCAGCCTGACCTTTTCTCTCTCGCTGTGAGTGAAAGGAGAGAGGTACGAGCTCAGGAATGGACTTGGGAAGATGGAAAAGCGAAAAACAGGGAAAAAATGCCAACGCGCAAGGACCAGGAGCAGAAAGCAGGACATTTGCCGGGGCATCCTCCCACCACAACCATGTCTCCCTCCCCCGGCACAGCGACCGGCTGGCAGCGCTCCCCAACACCCCTTTAATGATGCAAAAAGCACCAGGCAACTCGAGCGTTCGCCATAAAACAGCAACTTGGAGCAGTCGTGCTGCTCGAGCAGAGACGCTGCTCCGAAACCGTGAGCCGACGGGTGCCTCGGACGCCGAAACCTGGCGAGCAGGAGCTGCACGAAGGCAGCGAGCTCTGCTCCTTGTGCTCTGTAAAGCTGCCGTCGCCAGAGGAAGGACGCAGACACCGTGAAATCCGCAGCCGGTGGCGGTTTCCCACCGAAAAATCGCCCCGAGGGGGGAAGCTGGGACGATTGGAAGCTGGAAGCGCTTTGGAGCAGAGCAGACCCGGCAACGATGAGATGGGAAGGACGAACGCGAGCCCTTGGCGAGCAAAAGCTCAGCCTGTGTCCAAGGATCGCGTCACCCACAGCAGGGAATTTTACGGGATATGGATTTTCTCGACCCCAGCACAGGCAGAGACGCTACCTTGGGCGGCGGAATAAAAGCACCGTTAACCCAAGGTGTGGTCAAAAGGTGTTCAATGGCACGGCAACACCCACCGGCGCCGAGAGACGGCTCCTTCCCGCTCCACGCAGCACCGGCAGCAGGCAGCTGCCTGCTGCCGGTGCTGCGTGGAGCGGGAAGGAGCCGTCTCTCGGCACCTGGGCGGGAGGACAAGGGCAAAGACACCGGGCTGAGAGGTTTGCCGGCTACGGCGCCTACGCCGTTCAACACCAGGCAGGCGATGCCTGGCCCTGAAACCACGGCTCCATCTCCTTCCTCGCCCCGGCTGATTGAGCACACAGCAAACACGGGCGAGGAGGCAGGCCGGGAACATCCCCAAAGGGCTAATTTTAAATGTAAACCATCTTAATTGGAAGGGGTTTGGGTATCACAGGGTGCACGGCGTGTCTCGGTGCCACCAGGGACCACGCAGCAGGACCCACAGAAAGCCGCCCCACGTATAAGCCGGCAGAAGCAGAGCCTACGTGAGGCAATAGGCGAGCTGAAGTGCTCAACCCTGGAGAGGGAAAAAGCATAATGAAGCACAGAGTCGTTTAGGTTGGAAGAGACCTTTCAGATTGAGTCCAACCATTACCCCAGCACTGCCAAGGCCACCACTAACCCATGTCCCCAAGCGCCACATCTACACGGCTTTTCAATCCCTCCAGGGATGGGGACTCCACCACTGCCCTGGGCAGCCTGTGCCAGGGCCTGACAGCCCTTTCGGGGAAGAAATGGTTCCCAACATCCAACCTAAACCTCCCCTGGCGCAACTTGAGGCCGTTTCCTCTTGTCCTGTCGCCTGTTCCTTGGGAGAAGAGACCGACCCCCCCTGGCTCCAGCCTCCTTTCAGGGAGTTGCAGAGAGCGAGAAGGTCTCCCCTCAGCCTCCTTTTCTCCAGGCCAAACCCCCCAGGTCCCTCAGCCGCTCCTCACAGCACTTGTGCTCCAGCCCCTTCCCCAGCTCCGTTGCCCTTGAACAGCTGAGGGCAAGGGAAACCAGCCTGCGAGTGTGAGCTTTGGCCTCTTTGGGACGAAGGCAACCACCCCCTTCCGTTACAGGTGGGGCGCGGGGAGGGATCGGCCCCGGCACCCCCTGCGTTACCTGACAGGGAGGAGGGCGCGCTGCCGGGTGCAAAGGGGACCCCGCAGACGGGGGGAAGAGGAGGGGGGGGAGGAGGAGGAAGGGGAGGAGGAGCGGGATTCCAGGGGAGCTGGCACAGCCACCACAAAACGGGAAGATGGAGACGGGCCCCGCCGCTGCCCGGCTGCTCCGGAGGGCCCGGAGAGCAGCCCCGAGGCGCCGGAGCGCCCGCAGCCGGCACAGCCCCTTCCCGGGGACCGCCCGCCCCTCCGGGCAGCGGGCAGGGAGGCGGCTCCTCCGGGCAGGCCCGGCCCGCGGCCCGCGGCCCCGGCCCTGAAGGTGACAGGGCCCGGCGGGCGGGGAACGGCAGCGCCGTCCCGGCCTGCCCCGCGCGGCCGGCCGAGGGCCGCCGCTCGCGGACTACAGCTCCCAGCATGCCCCGCGCGGCCCAGGCGCGCCGGGGCGCCGTGCGCCAGCCGCGATGCACGCTGGGAGATGTAGTCCGCGGGGGTTCTCCGAGAGGATGAGAGGGGGCGGCGGTGGAAGCGGGCTTACCGGCGTTTCCTGCTCTCGGTCCCGGCGGGGCCTCCTCGCCGTGACAGCTCCTTCAAGCTCGGGGCGTTTGTAAAGGGAGGCGTCTCCGGGGAAAGCTCGAGGAGGGCGCGTGTGCCTCGGCTGCCGTCCGCCGTCTGGCGCCGGCCCACCGGGCCTCCGCCCACCTCGACATGTCCCCGAGTGCTCGGGACGGAGCGAGCGGCTGAGCGAGACCTGGGAGTCCCCCGGGGCGGGCGAGCGAGCGAGCGAGCGGCCGACCGTCTCCTCAGGCACCGGACGACAACAAGCGGCGAGGCCCCACCCGCGGCCCGTCCGTCCCGAGCGGCGGCTGACAGCCCGCTCCTCTCCATTGGAGGGTGGCCCTGGCAATCGCCGCGGATCTCCCCTTCCGTTGGCCGAGAGGGACGTCAGTCAGGACAGCGCGCCCGCCCTCCGCGGCGACAGACCCGAGGCCCCTCCCACAGGCTGGAGCGCTCGGTGTCCTGATTGGCTGCCGGGGACAAAGACGGGGGGAGCGGCTGTCAATCACGGCAGGGGTGTGCGCGGCGCCCCCATCCGGCTCGGCTCGGCGCTACGCCCGCGGGGGCGGGGCGAGGGGCGGGGCACTGCGCCCGCGGGGGCGGGGCGAGGAGCGGACCGTCCGGTCCCGGAACGCTGGGGCGCGGGGGCGCGTTTCCCGCCGGACCGGACCGTCCGGTCCCGGAACGCTGGGGCGCGGGGCGCGTTTCCCGACGGACCGCGCGGCGGGCGGAAGTGCCGGCGGAGGCGGAGGGAGGCGGCGGCGGCGGCGATGGCTCTGCCCGGTGCCCCCGCCCCGGCCCCGGCCGCGGCCCCGGCGCCGCCGCCGCCCACCGTGCTGATGGCGGTGTGGGCAGGCTTGGCGCGGCCCTCCCGCCTCCCGCCGCTGCCCGCCGCCGCCGCGCTCCGCCTGCAGCTCAGCGTCGAACCGGCGGCCGGCGGGCAGCGCTGCTTCCGCCTCGGCCTGCGGCACCCGGAGACGGCCGGCGGCGCGGTGAGACCGGGGAGCCTCGGGATGGGAGGGAGGGGGGCGGCGGCCGCGCGGTGCCGCTGCTGGCGGCGGGCAGCGCCCGGGGGGGGTCGTGTCCCCCCCCCCCGCCCCGGTGCCGAAGCACCGGCGCTGGGCTCTGCCCGGCTCCGGTCGCGGGGGGAGCCCTCCGGTGTGCGGGGGCAGCCGGGACCCCCTCCCCGGGCAGCGCTGCCGGGCCTGGGGGCTCGGTCCCGCCGCCCGAAGAGGGTCTGCGGGGGGGGGGGCGCTCCCCGGGGCTGTGTCCCCCCGGCCCTCTGTAGGGGCCTGCCCGGGGGGGCGGGGGCTGCCTGCTCCTTGCCTGGGGGGGCGCTGCCTGCCCCTACCCTGAGGGAGGGACGGGGATGGGGGCTGCCTGCCCCTGCCCGGGGGGACGGGGGCTGCCTGCCCCTGCCCGGGGGGGGACGGGAGGGGGGCTGCCTGCCTCTGCCCGGGGGGAGCTGCCCACCCCGGGCCGTCCCAAATGCTGCCGCAGCCCTTGGGCAGCTCCGCGGGCGAGGAGGAGCCGTGGCCGCAGCAGGGAGGACGCTGGAGAGGAGCGGCCGGCAGCGTTCCCGCACAGACCCCTCGCTGGGGCCCCCCCCTTTCCCCTGCCTGCCCCTGCCTGTGCCGGCAGGGATGTTCAGGGGAAGCTGGTTTCTGGTTCTCCTGTGCCGTGCCGAGCTCCGTGCCGGGGCCCGGGCAGCTGCCGGCCGAGGGGGTGCGGTGCTGGGCACGGCTGAGCTGCCCGTGTTCCCCGCGGGCCGAACGGCTGTCGGCTTTGGGCGCTGCTCCGGTTCTTCCCCGAGCTCCGTCTCTCTGGGCGGACCGGCCGCTCGTGCCGCGGGGTGCTTGAGCTCGGGAGGAGCAACGAGGAGCTCCTCGCCGCGGGGCGTTTGTGCCGTGCCCCCTGCTGCCCTCCCCTCCTCGGGCACGGCCTCCACTCCGGTCCTTCTCGCTTCGGCTGCAGCACCAGCTCCGTGTCATCGGATCACAGGGTGTGTTGGGTTGGAGGGACCTTTCAAGGCCACCCAGTCCAACCCCCTGCCATGGGCAGGGACATCCCCAACTAGATCAGGTTGCCCAGAGCCCCGTCCAGCCTGACCTGGAATGTTTCCAGGGATGGGGCATCTCCCACCTCTCTGGGCAACCTGTGCCAGGGCCTCGCCACCCTCATGGGGAAGAATTTCTTCCTTATATTCAGTCTAGATCTCCCCTCTTTCAGTTTGAACCCATCCCCCCTTGTCCTGTCACTCCATGCCCTTGTCAAAAGTCCCTCTCCAGCTTCCTTGTAGGCTGCAATAAGGTCTCCCCGGAGCCTTCTCTTCTCCAGGCTGAACAACCCCAACTCTCTCAGCCTGTCTCCACAGCAGAGGGGCTCCAGCCCTCGGATCATCTCCGTGGCCTCCTCTGGCCCCGCTCCAGCAGGTCCATGTCCTTGTGCTGGGCCCCAGCGCTGGAGGCAGCACTGCAGGGGGGTCTCCCCAGAGCGGAGCAGAGGGGCAGAATCCCCTCCCTCGCCCTGCTGGCCCCGCTGCTGGGGATGCAGCCCAGGGCACGGGTGGCTTTCTGGGCTGCCAGCACACAGTGCCGGGTCACATCGGGTTTGTCACCCACCAGCGTCCCCTCTCGGCAGGGTGGCTCTCGACCCATCCCCCAGCCTGTGCTGGTCCTGGGGGCTGCCCCCACCCCGGTGCAGGACCTTGGCCTTGTTGAACCTCGTGACCCTCGCACAGACCCACTCCTCCAGCCTGCCCAGGTCCCTGTTTCGGGAGCAGACCCGCTCCCGGCTGATTTTCCCCCGGTTTGCTGCACCACACGCGTGCCAAGACCTTTCCTCCTGCCTGACGCACCGAGGCTGGGCTGCGCCGCTCAGCGCCCGGCTCCCGTCGTGCCTTTCCTCTCCATCCCTGCTCCGGTTTTTGGAAATCCTCCCCCTCGGAGCTGCCGCTCCCAGCGCCGGGGAGGCGCTCAGGAAGGGGGGTGGCGGCGACGGTGCTCTCGGCTCTGATAAACGCGCGAGGGCTACGTGACAGAGTGGGGAGCTGGCTTTGCCCTCGGCACCGGCGCTCAGCTCCCCCTCCAGCTCCGCCTGGCTCCGCGGCTGGTCCCGGGACGGCCGTTGGTGCTGGCTGGGGTTTCTTGGCTTCACGTGGGGCTGCTCCTGCTGGCTTTGCCGTGCAGTGACCGGGCACGGCGCTGCGCTTTGTGCAGCTCAAGCCCTGTAAGCGCTGCGTAAAACCCAAGGGGGAGGCGGTGGTGGTGCCGGGGGGGCGGCGTGGGCCCAGCTCACGCTCCCCCTCCAGTTAACGGTTCCTGCCGCCCCGACGCGCGCTGGCTGCTCGGCCGTCGCCGCAGGCGCTCCTGCGGTTAGCTCCAACCCGGGTTTCGGTTTCTACCGGAGCGCGGCGGGGCTGCGGCACGTGCCTGCCAGAGCGGCGTGAGGTCGTGTGAGAGGCCGCGGCTCGGCCCGGGAGGCGAGCGATGGGGCGGCGTGAAGGGGAAACGCAGTCCCTGGCGAGACTCCGCGGACTCTGGACCTCATCCTGCCTTCTCCTCTTCCCCTCTCAAGGTCAAAGTGCTGCCGGGAGCGGTGGCACACAGTAGCTGAGCTGTCCTCCCCGCCGGAGCGTGGCGTTGAGCCCGCCTGCCCTTGGGAGACACGTGCCGGCCGCCCCGGCCTCACCGGGGCTGGATTCCCGTCCTGGCTCGGGCACGGAGGCAGCGCCGGGCCGGCCCCCGACGGCAAACGGTGTCGGAGCAGCTGCTGTGTCCCGCAGCTGACCTCAGGGCTGCTGGTCTCAAACCTGGCGGCGCCGCGCGTCCTCTCGGCCTCCGCTTGCCGCGGCAGCGTTAATCCCCCGGCGCGCTGCCGGCCGCCCGCCCTGGCCTGCTGTAACGAGGGGCTCCGGTGCGGGATCTCTGCCCGGGGCCCGGCTGGCAGGCAGCTCCCGCGGGGAAGGAGCCCGGGCCGTGCCCGCGGGAAGGGGATCGGCTCCTGGGACAGCCGGAGCGGCCTCGGCCAGCTCCGGGGAGCGGCGCGGCCCTGGAAGGGCTGTGAGCTGGGAGGGGGAAGGAGGGGGACGAAGCTGCGGGTCTGGTGTCCTCTCCTCCGGCGCAGCTGCGGGGGCTGGAGGCGAGAGGTTCCTCATCCTCAGGAGAGGTTAAACAGCCGAAACCTCTCGTCCGAGCCCCGGGCTGGTCCCTCAGCAGCTCCGAGACCCGGCGAAAGTGGAGGATGAGCTGGAGGTGTCTGTTTGGCTGCGGGTACCCGTCACCAGCCCGTGCAGCCCACCTCCCCGCTCCCACCGCCCCCCTTGCCTTCCCTCACGTCCCCGGGGACAGGGGCTGCTCCCCTGGGTGCCCCTTGGCACAACGCAGGAGCTGGCAGCTCCGGGCACCCGGCAAATCGAAACCGCGTTTTCCTGGACATTTTCCTAAGGGATTGGAGCCGGAGGCGGCGGGAAGGAACGTGAGGCCACGGCTGATGTGGCCGTGTGTCGGGGACAGCCGTTTCCGACTTGGAAGGGGGCCCTGGCGAAGGTGCGTCCCTGGGCTCTGCTCTCTGGCCAAAGTCTCTGGGTTCCTCCCTCGCTTTGATTCTTTCCCCCGGGACGTGGGTGTGGAGGACCCCGGGAGCTGCTCCGGGGTTAGTTTTACCCTCCGGGTTGGGAAATCTGGCAGTGAGGGGGGGGCTTTTGCTCAGCTTCTCTCTTTCCCCCCCATTCCTGTAATCCTGGTGTTGGGACAGGAGACAGCGGGCCGGGGGGGGGGCTTGGCAGGACATTGAACTCGGACGAAGGGCAAGGAAACCAGCGGTTTCTCTTGAACTTCCCTCCAGCCCGTCCCCGCCCGGCTCCCGCGGTGCAGGCAGGGCTTGCCTGCTTCCTGCCGCTGCCTGCGGGGCGGGTGGCAGGTGGCTGCGCAGAGCCCTTCCCTGCGCCCCGGCTCCTCCCGAGCTGCCATTTTACCAGAAGCGGAATCGAGAGCTGCGGCGTGAAGCCGAGACCGGTGTTGGCCGGGGCGGGAGCGGGGCCGGGGCGCCCCGAGGACGGCTGGGGCTCTCCTGCGGAGGCCGGTCCCGTGCCCCGGGAGCCGGCAGAGCCTGTCTGCCGGGGGACAGGGAAAGCTGAGCCCCGAGGTGCGTGCGTGTGGGGAAGCGTTTTCCCAAGGCTTGTAAAAGGGGGAAGGAACCGGCTTCCCCAGAGAGCTGGTGTCACGGAGCCCGACTCGTCTGGGATGTGTCCTGCGCTTTGGTTTTGAGGGAGGGGAAGAGGCGGGCAGGGAGACGGCGTGTGTTTAGTTGTCTGTGCTCCGTGGAGACGGCCGCGCCGGTGCAGGGTGGCCAGGGATCGCCCGACAGCCGCCAGGTCGGTGGCTGCCAGCAGGTCGCAGCCCTCGGTGTTGTGCGGTGGCCTCTGGCCGGGGCGGAGGACGCGAGGCTGCAGGCAGCGGGGCGGCTGCCGAGCCGTGGCGGGGCTCAGGGGCAGCCCCGGGCACGGAGGGACGGCGTTTCGGGACGGGTTTGCGGCTCGGTGCATTTTGGGATGGGTTTGCGGCTCGGTGCCCAGGGAAGGAGGGTTGCGCTTGGCTTGGTGCGTGTTTCTGTCCACGTTTATCTCGTGGGAGACCATGGTGGAGGCGAGGAGAGGGACGGCCCGTGTCCCCAGGTCCTGGCCCAGCTGCCGTGCCGGGGGGTTGCCCCCTTGCCTGGCGCACCGTCCGCGTGCGGCGTGTCTTTGTCCCGGCTCCGTCGTGGCGTGACCCTCTCGTCCTTCTGCTTCCCCCAGAACGTCGCCAACTACGACCTCAAGGACATCTCGTACAAGGTGCGGAGCCCCACGTGCCATGAGCTGACGGTCCTCGGCTCCTCGGACGAGCCCATGGTGTTTAACTTCGAGGAGGAGCGGGAGGCGCAGAAGTGGTGGACGATCGTGAGCAGCTCCCTGCGGGAGGTGCAGAAAGGTCGGTGCGGGCAGGGGGCTGCCCAGGGCGGGCAGGGACCCGGGGCGAGGGGCTGCCAGGCTTTCCCCGGCCCTGGCAGCTGACGTACCCAGCTGGGAGACCCGGCTGGGGCTGGTCCTGCCGCAAAATAATCCGGGGGTGCGATACCAGCTGCTTCTGGCTCCCCGAGTGCTGGGGCAGCGTCTCGGCCCGTTCCTTCTCCGGGGCGGTAACTCCTGCGCAGCTGGAGAAGGACGTTCGGAGGGTTCCTGCGCGTGTTGGAGCATCCGAGGGGGCGGAGGAGGCCCTGGGAGACTGGAGGTGGTGTGGGCAGTGACGGGGGGAACAGGGGCGACTGTCCCAGCCCCGCGTGCTGGGAGGGAGAAAAGCCACGCTGGGGAGGTCTGGGGAGCCGGAGGAGCGTGGGGCGTCTCTGCTGCCCTTGCCCCAGCGGTCCTGGGAGCTGGGGGGCCAAAGCCTTCGCAGAGGCGGTGGGCTGTCGCTGGTGCTGCTCTCTGAGCTCCCTCAGCCCTTGGGACGTGGTGTAGGGTCGCTGTGACCTTCCCCTCAAGCCACCTTGTGTAGCCCAGGGCTTCCTGGTGCGTCTTCTGCCTGTGGTGTGAGCGTAGAGCTCCTTGGGGAGGACAGTCGGTGAGGGTCACTGCTCGGGGGGGTGGCACTGCCCTGCCCTGACCTATTCCTGCCTTCCCTCAGCCTCGGACAGCACGCTGGCGTCCCAGGCCTCGTCCCTGCCCGCGGCTGCCGGGGGCGTCGCTGCGGATCAGGATCCGGAGGCAGCTCTGTCCTCGGAGCTTTCCGAGAAAGGTATTTGAGGGGGAGGTTTCTTGGCTCTGTTGGTGTATCAGGAGTTACCAACCCTCCACGGGAGACAGGCGCCGGCCCGGGTCCGGCTGCTCCCCCGCCTGCGGCTGGCAGCAGAGCTCTGTTGTCACAGAGTCGGTTAGGGTGGAAGAGACCTTCCGGATCATCGAGTCCAACCGTTACCCCAGCGCTGCCAAGGCCACCACTAACCCATGTCCCCAAGCGCCACATCTACACGGCTTTTCAATCCCTCCAGGGATGGGGACTCCACCACTGCCCTGGGCAGCCTGTGCCAGGGCCTGACAGCCCTTTCGCGGAAGAAATGGTTCCCAACATCCAACCTAAACCTCCCCTGGCGCAACTTGAGGCCGTTGCCTCTTGTCCTGTCGCCTGTTCCTTGGGAGAAGAGACTGACCCCACCTGGCTCCAACCTCCTTTCAGGGAGTTGCAGAGAGCGAGAAGGTCTCCCCTCAGCCTCCTTTTCTCCAGGCCAACCCCCCCAGGTCCCTCAGCCGCTCCTCACAGCACTTGTGCTCCAGACCCTTCCCCAGCTCCGTTGCCCGTCTCTGGACACGCTCCAGCCCCTCGGTGTCTGTCTTGGAGTGAGGGGCCCAGACCTGACCCCAGCACTCGAGGTGCGGCCTCGCCAGGGCCGAGCACAGGGGGACGATCCCTGCCCTGGTCCTGCTGGCCACACTATGGCTGACACAAGCCAGGATGCTGTTGGCCTTCTTGGCCACCTGTGAAACTGGTCCTGTGGGACAGCAGCTTCCCCCGCGCAGGGCTGGGGGCTGTATGTCCCAGGAGGTGGCTGTGGGCGGTCAGGTCGGCCGAGCTGTGCCAGGAGGGGCAGAACTGAGCTCCCCGTGGCCCCAGAAACTTCCCTCGGTGCTCTCAGCCGCACCTCTCCAGCAGCACGGCTGCTCCTCCTGCCTCAGGAGGCTGTACAGCCTGTGTGCTTCTGAGGAGCCTCGTACAGGGCTCCCTCAGCACTGTTTCTGAGCTGAACTGAACCAGAATTGCTGTTTCTAGCCGTGAGGCTGCGGCACACGCAGTCTCGGGCCCCTCTGGGTGCTGGCTTTGCCGGTGCCGCGGGTGGCAGCGGTTGTGCCGTGCCCCGGGGAGGGTGTTTGCAGCCCGGCTGCCGCTTTACGGTTCTCCCTCTCCGCCCCACCGCAGAGGACCTGGCGCTCCACCTCGCCCAGGCGATCGAGTACGGAGACGAGGAGGTGGCCTCGCAGTGCGCCGTGGCCCTGGCTCGCCAGCAAGCCACGCTCAGTATCCTCTTGAAGGAGTCCAACTACCCCACGGACGATATCAGGTGAGCGCCTCCGACCGTCGCATTCCGCTGCGTCCCTGCCCAGGCCCGCGGGAGCACGACCTGCCCCGGACGGAGCCGTGGGTCCCGTGCCGGGGCTCCGCACTCCCCTGCGGGCAGCTGCCTGCTGTGCCGTGAGCCCGGGGACGTCCTGCCTGCCCAGCCAGCACCTCCTCCCCGCAGCTCTGCTGCGTTGCTGGACGTTTGGGTCGCTCGCCCCACGTCCCCGGGCTGTGTGGCCCTTGGATCTGTCTTTTTTACGTGGTTTTGCCTGTAGCGGTGACGGTCCAGGACTCTTGCAAGTCTGTCGGGGGCCGGCAGAGCCAGAACAGCCTCCTTGCAGCCCCTGGAGCAGAGCTGCTCCGTGAATTCCTCTACCGTCATTTGGGATCGGTCCTGGCAGGGAAACGGGCAGCTGGTGCTGGGGAAGCCAGAGCTTTCCCAGAGGGATGTGGTATCCTGGGATTTGGACTTCTTCCCTAGCTCGTGGGAGGAAGGAGGGGGGGATACGGGGGCAGGATGTTGGGTGCTACCAGAAAAGCCAGGAATCCAGAGCGTGAGCCCGTCTGGGCGGCAGCCGGCGCAGCAGGGACCCGATCCCGTGGGGTCTTCGGGCTCAGCTCGAACGCAGCCGTGCCCCGCTGCGGTGTGAAGGGACTGTGCCAGCTGCTGTGACAGCTTTCCCCCTGTCTGGGGGACCTGGGGACGCCCCTCCGGCAGCCTCCCTTGGTCCCCGCTGCCCTCCGCCTGGGGACCCGCTCCAAAGAGCGCTGCCGGTTTGTAAAAGGCCTCCAGGAAGGTTAAACCACCGGTTCCGTATCGAGACAGCGGTAGCCGGGACTAGACTGAGGAGATTCGTGGGTAAACGTCAGAATTGCGGCTCACAACTCTGGAGCGCGCCGGAGGGGGTCGGTGAGCCAAAGGGCAGGGCAGCCTGGCCGGCGTGCTGTGCCAGCAACGCCAAAGCGCTTCCAACAAGCTTCCTTAAAAGCCTTCAGGAAGGAAAGCGATGTGCCGTGGAGCGGGAGGGAGCGTCCTCCTTTGGATTAAAAACCCGCCGAAGGGTGGGAGACGCGGGGTAGGGATAAAGAGCCGTGTATCCCAGCGGAGAGTGGAGGCGTCTGCAGAGACGGGGCTGTTCCAGGGGCACAAACGACCTTGGAAATGGTGACGAGCCTCAAGGTCTGGACTTACAGACGGGTCTTGTGGCTCCGAGCGCTTGAACTTGGCACTGACGTACGCAAAGAGGGGCAAACGGGGAAGACGCTGGTGGGCACACAACACCGGGCTGCAACGCGGCAGGCCCGGAGGGACCGCAGACGGTTCGGGCAGGGCCAGCGGCAGCGTTCAAGAGGACCCGCAGCATTTCGGGGTCGCTAGGAAAAGGGGAGGGAACACAGGGGAGATCCCAGCGCTACCCGCCGGTTTCTGTCGTCGTACTTCAGGAATCCAGCTTAGGTTTTGTGCGTAGAGGCACGAAGCACCTTGTGGTGGGGTGGCCCTGGCTGGACGCCCGGTGCCCACCGAAGCCGCTCTGTCCCTCCCCTCCTCAGCGGGACAGGGGGAGAAAATATACCGAAAGGCTCGTGGGTCGAGGTAAGGACGGGGAGATCACTCAGCAGTTACCGTCATGGGCAAAACAGACTCGACTTGGGGAAATCGGTTTAATTTATTACCAATCAAATCCGAGTAGGATAATGAGAAATAAAACCAAATCTTAAAACACTGTCCCCCACCCCTCCCTTCTTCCCGGGCTCAGCTTCACTCCTGGTTCCTCTCCCTGCTCCCCCCGAGCGGCGCAGGGGGATGGGGAATGGGGCTGTGGTCAGTTCATCACCCGTCGTCTCTGCCGCTCCTTCCTCCGCAGGGGGAGACTCCTCACACTCCTCCCCTGCCCCAGCGTGGGGTCCCTCCCACGGGAGACAGTCCTCCATGGACTTCTCCAGCGTGAGTCCTTCCCACGGGCTGCAGTTCTTCACGACCTGCTCCAGCGTGGGTCCCCCCACAGGGCACAGTCCCTCAGGAACAGACGGCTCCAGCGTGGGTCCCCCCACAGGGCGCAGTCCCTTGGGAACAGGCGGCTCCAGCGTGGGTCCCCCCACGGGGCGCAGTCCCTCGGGAACAGACGGCTCCAGCACGGGCTTCCCACGGGGTCCCAGCCTTCTTCAGGCATCCCCGTGCACCAGTGTGGGGTCTCCCACGGGTGCAGGTGGGGATCTGCTCCCCCGTGGGCCTCCATGGGGCAGGGGCACAGCCGGCCTCACCATGATCTTCCTCACGGGCTGCCGGGGAATCTCTGCTCCGGCTCCTGGAGCACCTCCTCCTCCTCCTTCCCCACTGGCCTTGGGCTCTGCAGAGCTGTTGCGCTCACACCTCACTCCTCTCTCCGCTGCTATATCCCTGCAGCGGGGTTTTTTTTTCCTCGTCAGGAAAAGGCGAGGGAACAAATGGGAGATTCCAGCCCTACCTGCCAGTTTTTGTCTTAATACTTGGAAAACTCAGCTTAGATTTCATGCTTAGAGGCACGAAACACCTTTTGCAAGAGGAGAGCTGAAACGGTTTGGACTCTGGGCTGGAGGAGAGGCAGCTGCGGGGCTGAGGGGGTCTGTGAGGGACCAGTGTGGGGAAGGAAGAGGCTCGGGAAATTAGGAGCCACCAGATTTAAAGCAAGGGACAGGAAATGTTTTTTCTCACTCTATCTCAGTACACGGTGGAAATCATTGCCAAGGCTGTGAGGAGGCTGTGAGGATAAATAGGCTGGAATAGAGGATAAACAAAACGGGGGGAAAACAGGTTCCCGGAGGGCGTTAAACGTGAGGTTTGGGAAGCAGCCCTCGGCAGGCGCGGGCAGAGGCAGGCAGGGGGTGCCTGTCCTGGTTTCCTGGGATGTGACATACGGATAGTGGTTGGAAACCCGCTGTTAGACCTCGCGGGACTCCCCGTGGGCACCACCTGCGGCGTTGGCTCCGCGGCTCGGAGTGTCGTACCTGGGGAGCGGCTGGTGCCGAGCGCGGTGCCGGGACCCCCCTGCCCCGGCGGCAGCACCGCCATACCCCTGATGCCAGCAGCCCCCCTCTAACGGCATCCGTCTCTCCTCCAGCATGAAGGTCGGTGTGGAGGATGCAACGTCTTCTGCAAGCATCACCATCAGGGTCCGCGCTCACACTACAATAGCAACGCTCAAGCAGCAGGTACGGAGCGGCGCGAGCCGGGGGCCGGGGGCCGTGCGGTGTGAGCCCCCCAGCCCAGCCGGGAGCCCCTGGGGTCCCCGCAGCCCCCTTTTTAAATGCTCATACCTGCGGTGTGGGAGCTGGGCTTTCCCACACGCTCCTCTCCCTTTGCGGAGTCGGCGCTTCGCCGGTTCTCCTGGCTCGCCGATGCATGCCGGCGTGGCATCGGCCCCTGCCGAGCCGCGAGGCGGGGTGAGAAGCTGCGGGGAAGCCGTGGCTGCGGGCTCACCTCTGAGCTTCTCCCGCTGCTCAGGTCTTCCAGGATTACGGGTTCCACCCCTTGGTTCAGCGCTGGATCATCGGGCAGTGCCTGTGCGTGGACGAACGGACCGTTTCCTCCTACGGCATCCGCAGGGATGGCGACACCGCGTTCCTCTACCTGCTCTCGGCGAAGATGGCCGAGCTCACCGAGCAGCGCTACGAGGAGGACCAGGCGCAGGTCATGCTCAGCTCCACCTCCTCGCCGACCGACGCCGCCGGGGAAAGGCGCAAATACAACACCCTGCCCAACATGTCTCCCAAGAAAGGTCTGGCTGGCCCGCGGCCGCCGGTGGGGAGGGCACCCGGGGTCCTGCCTGGCTGCAGCGCAGGGGACGGGGACCCTGGCGTCGGGGCGCTGCTGTCGCCTCGGGAGCGGCCGCTGTGCCGGGGGTGGGTGAGGACGTGTTGGGGGGTCTCTGGGTGGTACCTCCCTGGGCTGGAGGGCAGGGCGGCAGCTCAGGCCCTGCTGCGCCGGCAGGAAAGGCTGAACGGCTTCTGCGGTGGGGCTCTGGGGGCCGATACCCTCCGTCTTGGGAAGCCACTGCTTGCCTGCACCCTCGGTGCTGCTGAGCGTGCTCAGGAAGAGCCTTCGTGGCTGCCCTCTCCTTACCGAAAGCGAGGTGGTGAGGAGAGGTCCGGCATCCACTCCGGACACTCCTCTCGTCACGCACCAGAGCCCCGTGCCGTTACACCGCACGCGGGAGGGCGGCACGAGCCGTTGGGCTCCATGGGACCGGGAGTGGGCTCGGCGCCGTGGGTCGACCCCGCTTGTGCCGAGGGGCTGGAGCAGGGCTGGTCTCCGGGATCTGGGATCCGTGTTCCCTGCCCAGGGGCCGGCCTGGGGCAAGCGGCCCCTTCCCCGGAGAGAAGAGGGCTGCCCCGGTGCAGCGCGGCACGCTCTCACCGGGCCTGGCTGCCCGGTCCCGTGCCGGTCCCTGGGCTGGTTGTGATGTCCCTCTTCCCTGCCGTTGCCCTCCAGGCTGGGGGAGCGAGGCCGGGAGGAAGATGGACATCGGTGAGATCAGGCAGCACTTGGACACGCTGCAGATCGGCGACCTTTTCAGTGCCCAGCCAAAACCTGCCGCCACGAGTCTGCCCTCACCAGTGCAGGTACGTGGCCCGCGGTGTCCCCCCCATCGCCGCCCTGCTCTGCCCCTCTGGGTCCTCCCTTTCTCCCGGTCCTGGGGGTGCTGGGGAAGGGTGGGCGCTCCCTCCGTGTCCTATCCCCGTCCCTTCCCTCTCTCCAAACCGTTTTTCCCGGCTTGTGCATCCCTCGTGTGTCCCTGCAGGCGGGCTGGTCGTGTCCAAAATGCACCTTCATCAACAAGCCCACACGGCCGGGCTGCGAGATGTGCAGCACGGACCGGCCCGACGACTACGTGGTCCCCGGCAGCTACAAGCCGGACGAGACGGAGCTGTGGAGGATGCAGCAGGAGCGGGAGGGGATCCTGCAGTACCAGCAGGTAAGGGGGCTCGCCGTCCGCCCCGGGGACCCGCTGCGCTCCCCGCGCTCGAGGACAGACGCAGGGGGGATCGGGCATCGGCGGGGTCCGGAGGCGCCGCGGATCCTGTGCTGCTCCGGGAAACGGGCTGGGAAGGAGAGGCAGACGCCGCGAGGGGCAGCACAGGGGGCTGCTGCAGCCCCCTTCCTCCCCCCGCCGAGGGGCAGCCGCTGCCTGCCCCTGCGCCCCGGGGACGGGGGGGTGCTGCATCGTGAGCGCGGCGTCTTCTGGCTGTTAGAGGAGATGGCGGCGGCAGGGATCTGACCGCTCTCGTTCACCAGCAAAGGGCCGGCGGTGATCTGCGGCGGGGCAGGGATCTGTGACCCCGCGGGCAGAGCTTGGCAGGACGCGGCACCCCGGCCCGGCAGGTCCTTCTTCTCTCGCCGAACTGCGTAGCGTGTCGTGTCGGTGGCCCCGTGCCGAGGAGCCGTCAGGCCGCGCTTTCTCCTGTGCGCTGGAGGCTGCTTCCCATTTCATAGAGACGTGGGGGGGGGGGTCCAATGGGACCTCCCGCCCCTGGGGCCACGGCTGCGGGGGGAGCCCCGGCCCCAAGGTCAGGGTGCGCTGCGGGACTTGGGGGCCACCGGCTCAGCCACTGACCAAACCTTCTCTTCTTCTTTTTTCTCTTGTGCCGGGATCCCGCTAGGAAAAGGGAAGGAGAGAGGATGGCTCAGCTGCGCACTGCGTCCTGGGCTCGGGTTCCTTGGATGACTTCATCCACCTGTCCTCCGAATTCTGCTAGCCGCCCCGTGCCTGGCCCACCCGGACGCCCCGTCCTGCCCCGCCAGCCAGGGCCCGGCGCCCGCCAGGGCCCCCGGCGCTCGCCAGGACCCGGTGCTTGCCAGGCCGGCCCCCGCGTGCGCCCAGCGGCTGCCGCCGGGCCACCCCCTTGCTCAGACCCTAGAGGCGATGCGGGAACTCCCTGCAGGAGAAGAGCCGGCGCGGCCCGGGCTCGGCTCCGCGCTGCCGGGGGGACGCGCCGCTCGCTCTGGGGGCTCCGGGAGTGGGGGGCTGGCGGGGGAGCACAGGGTTCTGGGCCCCTCGGGATTGCAGGACCAGCCCTGCGAGCGCGGCAGCTCCCAGGTTAACGGTGTCGGGCGCACCGCTGCTCCTGCCCGTGGTGCCGGCGGGGAGAGGGGCACATCCTGACCCCCCGGGGCACCTGGTGCCGTCCTCCCCGAGAGGAGCCGTCGCTCCCTGTCCCAGCCCCGGGAGCGTTCCCTGTGCCGGCAGCCCAGCCCTCTCCACCCGTGCCCAGCCAGAGCCCCTGCTGCCGCTCTGCCCTGCGCCCACGGGTCCCTCGGGCTCGCGGGGGGGCTCTGAGCCCCCTCCGGGGTAGGGATGGGGCAAGGTGAGCGTGGCCGGCCCCGCTGCTGCGTTCCTGCTGCCGTCCTGTTCCTGAGGGCTTCAGGGAAGAGCCGGCGTGGCCGGGGGGTTGCGCCGTCAGCACTGACAGTGCTTGGCCTGGGACTGCTCGGGGGGTCTCAGAGGCTTGGGGGGCCGTGCTCTGGGCGTCTCTGAGGCTCGGGGGGTTTCTGAGGCTCGGGGGGGCCGTGCTCTGGGGGTCTCAGGCTCGGGGTTTCTTCCTTGCTCCGTGAGCGGAGGGGCGGCATCGCAGCAGGGTGCCCGGCGAGCGGCCGTGGTCTTGGGAGCTGGCCGGGGGTCGCCGTCAGCAGGGGCCGGCCCTGAGCCCTGCAGACCCCCCTGCCTGGCAGGCACCAGCCCTCGCCGGGGCGCTGGCCCTGCGGCACCCAGGGGAATAGGTCGGGGGGCTGTTGGCTAAGGTGCGGCCGCGGGTTCGGGGGTGCCACAATCCTTGTCCTGGCTGCCACGAGCCCTGCGCTCCCCTGGGTCCGGCACCGGGACGGGCAGAGCCGCTCTCCCCGAACCAGCATCCGCATGGGCCCGGCACAGCGTGTGGCCAGGGCGGCCGTGCCGCGCGTCCCTCCGGCTCCCGGAGCTGCCAGCTCCAAACCAGGTTTGGTTATTCCGTGTTGCACTTTGCATTGGAGATCTCATCCGCAGCGGCGCAGGGCTGGGCTTGTCCCGCCGGGGAGACGTCTGTCCCCCGGCCGGGGGGAAGGACGGGCCCCTGGGTTTGGCTCTGGCTCCTAGGGTGGGAGCGCGGCTCCGCAGAGAGGCCGTTGGGGACGTGATGGCACCGCGGTGTCGCGGGAGGGGCTGTGGATGGATTCCTTCCCTCATTAAAGCCTTATCCCACCAGCGCGGCTCTGCCGTCTTCTTGTGCCGGTGGCTCTGGGGGGCGGGGGGAGCCGCTGCCAGCTGCTGGGGGGGTGTTTGTGCGGTGAAATGGCCACGCTGGAGAAGTGTGAACCTCATGAGGTTCAACAAGGCCAAGGGCAAGGTCCTGCACCAGGGTCGGGGCAGCCCCCAGGACCAGCACAGGCTGGGGGGGGGGGGGGGGGAGGGCGGTTGAGAGCAGCCGGGCAGAGAGGGACTTGGGGACACTGGTGGGTGACAAACGGGACGTGACCTGGCACTGTGCGCTGGCAGCCCAGAAAGCCACCCGTGCCCTGGGCTGCATCCCCAGCAGCGTGGCCAGCAGGGCGAGGGAGGGGGTTCTGCCCCTCTGCTCCGCTCTGGGGAGACCCCCCTGCAGTGCTGCCTCCAGCTCTGGGCCCCAACACAAGGACATGGACCTGCTGGAGCGGGGCCAGAGGAGGGCACGGAGATGATCCGAGGGCTGGAGCCCCTCTGCTATGGAGACAGGCTGAGAGAGCTGGGGTTGTTCAGCCTGGAGAAGAGAAGGCTCCGGGGAGACCTTACTGTGGCCTTCCAGTACCTAAAGGGGCTTATAGGAAAGATGGGAACAGACTTTTTAGCAGGGCCTGCTGTGACAGGACAAGGGGTGATGGTTTTAAACTAAAGGAGGGGAGATTCAGACTAGACCTAAGGAAGAAGTTTTTCACCCTGAGGGTGGTGAGGCCCTGGCCCAGGTTGCCCAGAGAGGTGGGAGATGCCCCATCCCTGGAAACATTCCAGGTCAGGCTGGACGGGGCTCTGGGCAACCTGATCTAGTTGGGGATGTCCCTGCTCATGGCAGGGGGTTGGACTGGGTGGCCTTGAAAGGTCCCTCCCAACCCAAACCTTTCTGTGGTTCTATAAAATGGAAGAGAAGGTGGTGGGTGCTTCCTTGCAGGGCTGCACGAGAGCAGGGGCCACCGAGCCGTCCTGAGCTGCCCGCACGGACGCCGCTTTGCTGGGGCAGGGCCGGTGCCGGGGCACTCGGGGCCGGGAGCGGAGGCTGGGGCTCGGCTGGGTGCCGGGGAGGGGGCGCGGGGCGGGACGGGGCAGGAGGAGTCGCCGGCCCCCTGGCCAAAGGCTGAGCCCTGCGTGGGTGACACTCGGGAATGCATTTGTGACTGCGGCACTTGCCAAGCACTGGCGCGGTGCGAAGCGTCACCAAGAGCCCTGGCAGCCTCTGCTCCCCACGCACCCGGGGCAGGGGCCGTGCTGCCTCCTGCACCGGCCTCGTGCGCCGGGCTCGGCACCGCATGCAGAAAATCACAGGGTTGGAAATATGTTGAAGCACCCCCAAAATGCCCACGCTGACCCTGCGGGGACCCCTGGGACCCCAGCAGCGGCGGGGCCTCGGTGCTCGCGTCCCTCGGCTGCCCAGGCGTGGGGAAGGGCTGGGGAAATGCCGGGGTACAGCTCGGTGCCAGGTCTGACCTCGGGGTGCAGCCAGCGGCACATCTACCGGCGGCTGCCCCCCGCTTTCCTTTCCCTGAGGGTCCCTGCAAAGCCAGACCCGACTCTCCGAGCGCAGCCATTCCTCCTGTGGGGGACTTGGGATGAGTGGCCCTGGCCCCACGGATGGTGGCCACGAGGGCTGCGAGGGGCGTGGAGTCACGCCAGCCTCCCTGGACGCGCTTCCTCGCCGCCGGCGGGGCCGTGCCGGCTCTCCCGGTGGCGGCGGCGGCGGCGCTGGGGCCGGGGGCTGACCGGGGCTGTTCCTCGCCGGCAGGCGCTGGAGGCCGAGCGGCTGAAGAACTTCCAGCAGCTGCTGCGGACGGAGGAGGAGGTGCTGGTGCCCAACCGGGAGGTGCTGGAGTGTCGCATCTGCTACCAGCAGGTCGCCCCGGGCGAGGGGGTGCTGCTGCGCGAGTGTCTGCACAACTTCTGCAGGTAACGCCCGCGGAGCTGCCCGGGGGCCCCGAGACCCCCGCCCTTATGGTGACTGGCCCCGAGACCCCCATCATCGCAGTGACCAGCCCTGAGACCCCCGCCCTTACGGTGACTGGCCCCGAGACCCCCATCATCGCAGTGACCAGCCCCGAGACCCCCCGCCCTTATGGTGACCAGCCCTGAGACTCCCATCATCGCAGTGACCAGCCCTGAGACCCCCACCCTTATGGAGACTGGCCCCAAGACCCTCACCACTGCAGTGACCAGCCCCGAGACCCCCGCCCTTATGGTGCCCAGCCCTGAGAGCCCCCCAGCCCTCCCATTGACTGGCCCTGAGCCCCCCACCCGCATGGTGACTGGCCCCAAGACCCTCCAACCCTCATGGTGACCAGCCCTGAGCCCCCCCACCCTCATGGTGACCGGCCCCAAGACCCTCCAACCCTTGCGGTGACGGGCCCCAAGACCCCCCCCCCCCCCAGCCCTCACAGTGACCAGCCCCAAGCCCCCCACCCTCATGGTGACCAGCCCTGGGACCTGCCCCCCCCAACCCTTACAGTGACTGGCCCTGAGACCCCCCCCAGCCCTCGTGGTGGCCAGCCCTGAGACCCCCGGCCATCGCAGTGACCAGCCCCAAGACCCCCAAGCCCTTGTGGTGACAGGCCCCAAGACACCCACCATCGCAGCGACCAGCCCCAAAACCCCGCAGCCCTTGCAGTGACCGGCCCCAAGCCCCCCCGCCATCGCGGTGACAGGCCCTGAGACCCCCCCGCCATCACAGTGACAGGCCCTGAGACCCCCCCAGCCCTTGGGGTGACAGGTCCTGAGACCCCCCGGCCCTGGGGGCGATGGGCCCCGAGACCACCCAGCCCGTGTGGTGATGGGCCCTGAGACCCCGGCCCTTGCGGTGACCAGCCCTGAGACCCCCCAGCCCTCCTGGTGACGGTCCCTGAGACCCCAGCCCTCACGGTGACCGGCCCTGAGACCCCCAGCCCTTGCAGTGACCGTCCCTGAGACCCCGGCCCTTGCAGTGACCAGCCCTGAGACCCCCAGCCCTTGCAGTGACCGTCCCTGAGACCCCCCAGCCCTCGTGGTGACCGACCCTGAGACCCCCAGCCCTTGTGGTGACGGTCCCCGAGGCCCCGGCCCTCGCAGTGACTGGCCCTGAGACCCCCAGCCCTCGTGGTGACGGTCCCCGAGGCCCCGGCCCTCGCAGTGACTGGCCCCGAGACCCCCCCAGCCCTCGTGGTGACGGTCCCCGAGACCCCGGCCCTCGCGGTGACCGGGCGCCTGTTCCCGCAGGGAGTGTCTGCGCCAGGTGATCAACTACAGCGAGGAGCCGGAGGTGGCCTGTCCCTTCCGCGACGACTCCTACGCCTGCGGCAGCCACCTCCAGGAGCGGGAGATCCGGGCGGTGAGTGCGTCGTCCCGGGGCGGCGCTGGGGGGGGCCTGGGGCCGCATCCTGACCCTGCCCGTCTGCGCAGCTGGTGTCACCGGAGGAGTACCGGCGGTTCCTGGAGAGGAGCCTGGTGCTGGCGGAGCGGCGCAGCCAGAACAGCTTCCACTGCAAGACCACCGACTGCCGGGGCTGGTGCATCTACGAGGATTCGGTGAACGAGTTTCGCTGCCCCATCTGCCAGGCCCTCAACTGCCTGCTCTGCAAGGTGAGCCCCCCCGCGCCGCCCCGCCATCGCGCCCCGCCACCGCCGAGGGGGCTCGGGGGGGCGGCGGTGCTGAGCGGTGCCGTCTCCGCGCCCCCCCAGGCCATCCACGAAGGGAGGAACTGCCGCCAGTACCAGGACGACCTGCGGGTGCAGGCGCAGAACGACTCGGCTGCCCGGCAGACCAACGACATGCTGCAGGTGGGAGCCGCGGGGGGCCGGCGGGGCCGGGGGGCTGGAGCGCGTCCCCGCGTCCCTCACGGCCGCCTCTCCCCCGCCCCAGACCCTGGTGCAGCTCGGGGAGGCCATGCACTGCCCCACCTGCCTCATCATCGTCCAGAAGAAGGACGGCTGCGACTGGATCCGCTGCACCGTCTGCCAGACCGAGATCTGCTGGGTGACCAAGGGGCCGCGCTGGGGGCCGGGGGTGAGCCAGCCTGGGGGCAGGGGGGACACCCCCGTCCCCGCGGGTGGGGCGGGGGACGGGCGAGCCTGCGGTGCCCTGGACCACGCGCTGGTCACGGCAGGGCTGGCCCCAGGAGCCCCGAGATGGGTTCCTGCCCTGACCCTGACCTTGACCCGCTCTCCCACCCCAGGGGCCCGGGGACACCAGTGGCGGATGTCGCTGCAACGTCAACGGACAGAGGTGCCACCCCCGGTGCCAGAACTGCCACTGAGCCCCGCGGGGACGGGGCACCCACCGGAGGCAGCCGGGGCCGGGAGCCGCTCTCCTGGCGCCGAGGGACGGGACGGCCCAGCTGGGGTCAGAGCCGGCACCACGGCACGTGTCGGGCCCAGAGACGCTTGCGGTCGCAGAGGAGCCGCGTCCAGCGGCCGGGGAAGGAGAGGACGGACACGGGCTGGGGAGGCTCTGGGGGGCCCCGCGCCGGCGGGGAGCGGGCAGGGGCCAGGCCCCGGGCGGTGCCGGGACAGGTCGGGGGACGCCCCAGAGCCTCTGCCGGCAGCGGAGCCCCCGCGGTTTGGGCAGCGTGGCCCGGCGGTGCCGGGCGTCCCAATAAAGCCATCTGTGTGCCAGAGCCTTGCCCCAGCGCTGCCACAGTGGCCGAGCCCTGATTCACCCCCCGCCACGGGGCGGTGGGGACCGGCCCTTTACCGATCCCGCGATCCGAGGCCGAGGGGCCGCAGCCGGCGCGGGGAGCCGCGGCGCAGGCAGACACACCACGCTCTCCCCTTGAACAACCGAGATTTTATTTCCGCACCCCCCGGCCCCTCCGAGCGCAGGCGCCGGCCCCCCCCAGGGAGGGCGAGTGGCGGTGCCCGGGGGGGCCGGGTGCGACGTTAAATAAGGAGCCGTGGTGGGGGCACGCGCTGCCGGCTGCGCCCCCCCGCAGCCGGGGGGTTGTGCGTGGCCCAGGCAGCGCGGCCGGCGTGGGGGGCACCCCGCCTCCCCCCCTATTTGGGGGGCCGGTAGACCATTTTCCTGCTCTTCAGTACAGACCATTTGTGGCGCTTCATGTAGTAGAGGAGGGAGATGAGGAGCCCCGAGATCATCAGCATCTGGGGGAGGGAAGGAGTCGAGCTCCCTGCCCCACGGAGCCACCGCCCCGGCGCGGGGCCGAGTGCCGCACGGGGGGGGTTTGGGCACCATGGCGAGGGCACCGCCGCCCCCCCAGCCGCCCCCTGCCCCCCCGAGCCCCCCAGGGCAGGCACCGACCTTCAAGCCCATGCGTTTGCGGTGGTCGTGCTCCGGCTCTGCCGCCCACCGCAGGAACGTGCAGATGTCCTTGGCGATCTGCGACATGGTGGCCGGGGTGCCTGGAGAGGGCGAGGGGGGCTGAGCACCCGGGGGACCGGCACCCCCGTGGCACGGCACCCCCGTGGCACGGCACCACGCCGCGCCGGCTCCCGGCCCCTCTTACCGTCATCGAATTCCAGGATCTCGTTGTAGATGGGGGGGGCCATCCCGATGGCCTGGCCCGGGAAGTAGGGGTTGTAGTGCAGCCCCTCCCGCACCGTCACGCCGGCCGGCGGGTCGCAGTAGCCGGTGAGGAGGGAGAACACGTAGTCCTCGCCCCCGTGCCTGCGATGGGGGGAATCAGCCCCGGGCTGCAGAGACCCCCGGCGCAGCGCGGCCGGCGTCCTCCTCCCCTCGCCGGGGGGAGGGTCTGCCGGGGACCTTGAGCTCCGTGTGGGTCCGGGACCCGCCGAACCGCCCCCCACCGCGCGTGGCAGCGGCCCCTTACCGGGCGTTGACGATGTAGCTGAGGTCGGGGGGCAGCGCCCCGTTGTTGGCGGCTCGCGCCGCCTCGGGGTTGGGGTAGGGCTTGGGGAAGTAGTCGGAGATCTTGCCGGGACGCGTGAACATCTCCCCGTTCTCATCCGGCCCGTCCACCACCTCCACCTGCGCCGGGGGGGGAGCCCTGAGCCGGGGCGCCGGGGCGCGGGGCACGGCAGGACGGCGGCGGGGCCGTCCCGGGGGGACTCACCTCCTCGGCCAGCGCCTTGGCCTCCGCCTCGGTGTGGGTGACGCCGATGAGGTTGCGGAAGGCCAGGTACTCCATGCTGTGGCAGGCGGAGCAGACCTGCTTGTACACCTGGAAGCCGCGCCGCAGGCTGGGAGGAAGAGGAGGAAGAGGAGAAGGAGGTGACGGCCGCAGGTCCCCGCCGGGGCTCCCCGCCACCCCGTCCCCCGGTGCCGGTACCTGCCGTGGTCGAGGGCGGCCAGCGCGCCGCCGTGGCTCCAGGGGAAGCTGGGCGGGTGCATCTCCAGCTCACCGGCGTCCACGGCCGAGTGCAGGGCCAGGGCCAGGCCCCCCCCGCCCGCCGCCAGCAGCCCCAGCGCCGACAGGGCCACCTTCCCCCCACGGGAAAGCCCGGCGAAGGACGACATGGCGGCCTGGGGGGACGGGGGCACGGCCGTCAGGGCCCGGGGGGGCCCGGGGAGCCGCCTGCGGGGGGCCGCGGCCGGGGGGGAACCGGGGACGCTGGGCTGGGCAGGGGAGGGACACACCGGGCAGGTCGCGGGGGGGGGGCTGGGGACACCGGGCAGGGCTGGGGGACACCGGGCAGGGATGGGGAGCGGGAACTGGGGACACCGGGCAGGGATGGGGAGGGGGAACCGGGGACACTGGGCAGGGACCGGGGGGGAGGGCTGGGGACACCGGACTGGGCAGACCAGGCAGGATGGGGGGGAACTGGGGACACTGGAAACGGCCGGGGCAGACCCGGCAGGGCAGAGGGGGAACCGGGGGCACCGGGCGGGGGGGCACCGGTCAGCACAGGGGGGAGAACCGGGGGCACCGGGCCAGGCAGGGGAGGGACACACCGGGCAGGTCGGGGGGGGGGGGGGCTGGGGACACCGGGCAGGGCTGGGGGACACCGGGCAGGGATGGGGAGCGGGAACTGGGGACACCGGGCAGGGATGGGGAGGGGGAACCGGGGACACTGGGCAGGGACCGGGGGGGAGGGCTGGGGACACCGGACTGGGCAGACCAGGCAGGATGGGGGGGAACTGGGGACACTGGGAACGGCCGGGGCAGACCCGGCAGGGCAGAGGGGGAACCGGGGGCACCGGGCGGGGGGCACCGGGCAGGGCCGGGGGGAGAACCGGGGGCACCGGGCCGGGCAGACCGGGCAGGATGGGGCCGAACGGGGCACACGGAGCAGGATGGGAGGGGGCAACCGCGGGCACCGGGTACGGCTGGGGCAGACCGGGCAGGGCCGGGGGGGGCCGGGCCGGTCGGGGGGGGCAGGGGACACCGGGCCGGGCCCGGCAGGGCCCGTCGCAGCCCCGTTCCCCGCGGTGCCGATCGGTTCCGGGGCCGCCCCCGCCCCCGCCCGGTGACCTTCACGGCGCGGCGGGGCGCGGGGGGGGCCGGGGCCGCGTTCGGGGCCGGGTCTCACCGGGGCGGGCGCGGCCCGGGCCCGCGGCAGCAGGAGGCGGCCGTAGGGCCGCAGCGGGAGGCTCCGCACCGCCACCGCCGCCATCGCTCCGCTCCTCCCGGCGGCCGCCGCGCCGAGGTCGAGGGGACGCCGAGGGGCCGCCCCGGACGTGACGTCCGCTCCCTGACGTCACCCGCCGGCGGAAGCGGCGTCACGGACGCACTCCCCGGTGTCGTCGTCGTCGTCCCCCCCTCCGCTTCCCCCGCCGCAGAACGACACCGGCTCCGCTCCCGTCCCGGCTCCGCCTTTATTGCACCGAGCGGCCCCGGCAGCCGCCCCCCCCCCGTACACACCGTGCCGGGACCCCGGGGACCGACCCCCCCGTACACACCGTGCCGGGACCCCCGGGACCGACCCCCCCCGTACACACCGTGCCGGGACCCCGGGGACCGACCCCCCCCGTACAGACCGGGGAGTGACCCCCCATATGCACCGTGCAGCCCCCGACCCCCCCGGTACAGACCGGGCACCGCGGCCCCCCACCACCCCCCGCATGCACACCGGGGGCCGCAGCCCCCCCCCCCCGGGGCAGGACCCGCTGCCACCCCGGGGGGCTCGGCTGGGGCCGGTGTCCCTGTCCCGCGGGGACGGGGATGGGGACACGGCCCCTGGCAGCCCCCGGCTCTGCTGTCCATCTCCGGGTCCATCCGTGGCTCCGTCGGCGGGTCCGTCCGTAGGTCCATCTGTGGGTCCGTCCGCGGGCCCGCCGGCGTCGGGGGCGCGGGGCCCCTCACTTCCAGAAGAGCACGTTCCAGAGCAGCAGCCAGCAGGGGTAGGCGCCGAGGGCGAGGAAGGGGAAGAGGAAGGAGCCGTAGAGGTGGTGCTGGAGCAGCCCCTCGGCCACGGCCGCCAGGAAGAGCTGCCAGCCCTCGGCCGCCGACGCCGGCGCCTCCACCAGCTCCCGCTGCAGGAACACGGCCAGCAGCAGCGTCACGGCCGGCGTCGCCAGCACCAGCAGCGCCGACAGCAGCACCCTGCGGGCCAGGGCACCGTCAGCACCGCGGGCAACGGGGACGCCCCCCGCGTCCCCCCGGCATCGCGCTGGGCAGAGCCCCGCGTCCCCCCCGGCATCGCCCCGGGGAGAGCCCCAGTGTCCCCCCCGGCATCGCCCCGGGGAGAGCCCCAGTGTCCCCCCACCCCAGGGAGACCCCCCGCGTCCCCCTGGCATCGCCCCGGGGAGAGCCCTGGTGTCCTCCCACCCCAGGGAGACCCCCACGTCCCCCTCGGCATCGCCCCAGGGAGAGCCCCAGCATCCCCCCTATCCCAGGGAGAGCCCCCAGCATCCCCCCCAGCATCCCCTGCCCCAGGGACAGCCCCCCCACCCCATAGAGACCCCCCATGTCCCCCCCCAGCATCGCCCCAGGGAGAGCCCCCAGCGTCCCCCACAATAGAGAGAGCCCCTGGCATCCCCCCCGGCATCACCCCGGGGAGACCCCCCGGCGTCCCCCCAGCATCACCCCAGGGAGAGCCCTGGTGTCCCCCCCACCCCAGGGAGAGCCCCCCCAGCATCACCCCCCGCCCCCAGCATCCCCCTGGTGTCCCCCCACCCCAGGGAGAGCCCCCAGCGTCCCCCCAGCACCCCCCCCACCGTGGGGAAGAGACGTCGGCATCCCTCTGGCATCCCCCCGCCCCGAGGAGAGCCCCCCCGGTGTCTCCCTGGCATCACCCCAGGGAGAGCCCCCCTGGCGTCCCCCCCACACCCCAAGGAGAGCCCCCCCAGCATCACCCCCGGCCCCCAACATCCCCCTGGTGTCCCCCCACTCCAGGGAGAGCCCCCTCCATCCCCCCACCCTGGGGAGAGCCCTCCCCATGTCACCCCAGCACCCCCCCACCATGGGGAGAGCCCCCAGCATCCCCACCAGCAGCCCCCCGCCCCAGGGACAGCCCCCCCAAGCCCCGAGGAGAGCCCCCAGCATCCCCCCCAGCATCTCCCTGCCCCGGCGACAGCCCCCCCAGACCAGGGAGAGCCCCCCCCAGCATCCCCCTGGTGTCCCCCCACTCCAGGGAGAGCCCCCAGCATCTCCCCCACCCTGGGGAAGAGACCTCAGCATCCCTACAGCATCCCCCCACCCCAGGGACAGCCCCCCCAGCCCAGGGAGAGCCCCCAACATCCCCACCAGCATCCCCCGGCCCAGGGAGAGCCCCCCCAGTGTCCCTCCCCCAGCATCCCCCCCCCGGGGACAGCCCCCCCGGCCCAGGGAGAGCCCCCAGCATCCCCCCCCCAGCATCCCCCCTGCAGGGACAGCCCCCCCCAGCCCAGGGAGAGGCCCCAGCATCCCCCCCCCAGCATCCCCCCTGCGGGGACAGCCCCCCCCCAGCCCAGGGAGAGCCCCCAGCATCCCCCCACCATGGGGAGAGCCCCAGCATCCCCGCCAGCATCCCCAGCCAGGGAGAGCCCCCCCGGCATCCCCCCCAGCATCCCCCCTGCAGGGACAGCCCCCCCGGGCGCAGGGAGAGCCCCCCCAGTGTCCCCCCCCAGCATCCCCCTCACGGGGACAGCCCCCCCTTGGCCCAGGGAGACCCCCTGGCATCCCCCCCCCCCAGCACCCCCCCGTGGGGGGGTCCCGGCGCCCCGCTCACTTGGGGCCGGCGGGCTGGACGGCGGCGGCGGCGGGCACCATGGTGGCGGCCAGGAGGAAGCCGAGGGAGAAGTTGAGGAGCGCGAGGCAGCCGAGCTGCACGGCCAGGTACAGCAGCGCCAGCAGCTTCAGCGTCATCCAGCCCCGGTCGCTGCCGCCGCCCGCCAGCACCCTGCGGGGACGAGGGGGGACGCTCAGCCCCGCGGCCGCGGGGGACGGCGCCCCACGGGCCCCCCCCGCCGACGGCACCTGTGGGTGTTGTGGGGCAGGGCCATGCCGGCCACGTAGATGGCGATGACGGTGAGCACCACGGCCTCCGACTCGGAGACGGGGAAGTGCTGGGTGGCCACGCGCTGCCCCAGCACCGGCAAGAAGTAGAGGGCGAGGCCGGCGGCGTGGCAGATGAGCAGCGGCGGCACCAGCGCCAGCAGCCCGGGACGGGCCTCCTGCGGAAAAGCCGGCGGTGAGGACGGCGGCACCGGGGGGTCCGCGGGGAGGGGCAGGGGAGGGGAAGGGCCCCAACCTCCGCGGCCGCGCGGTCGCCGTCCCAGAGCCGCTCGGCGCTGCCCGTCTCGCCCTTGCTCAGCTTCATCCAGAGGTCCAGGGCGTGGGGGTGGTCAGGGAAAGGCACGGAGCAGGGTCGGCCGCCCCTCGCCCGCCTCCCGCGCCCCCCCTCCCCAAAAGGATATCTTGAGGACGAGGACGAGGATGAGGAAGCCGAAGGCCGGCATGTAGACGCCGATGGAGACGAAGCGGGAGAGGGAGGGCAGCAGGTAGAAGAAGTAGGACTGGTGCAGGCGCTCCAGCAGGTTGTTGAGCTTCCGAAACATCCCCTCCAGCGTCCTGCGGGCACGGCGAGGGGGGGGGAGGCTGCGCCCCGCGCCCCCCCGGCCCCCCCCGCGGCCCCGCACTCACTTGCCCACGGTGGTCATGTCGTACTTGTACTGCCGGAAGCTGTTGATGCCGCGCAGCGTGACGGCCTCGACGCGGTAGCGCAGGAAGAGGCCGTGGTCGCCGCGGGGCTGCCCCGAGGCCTGGGCCAGCACCATCAGCAGCAGCGTCTGCAGGCTGTGGGCGTAGGCGGGCAGCGAGTCCCCGTCCGGGCGCTGCAGCTGCGGGGGGAGCCCGTGTCGGGGGCGGGAGGGCGCCGCGGGACCCCCGCCCGCCTCCGGCAGCGCCGCGGGCAGGGATGGGCGCGGGCAGGGCTGGGCACGGGCAGGGTATGGGCAAGGATGGGCGCGGGCAGGGATGGGCACGGGCAGGGCGTGGGCAGGGATGGGTGCAGGCAGGGCTTGGCGTGGGCAGGGCTGCTGGGTGCGGGCAGGGCATGGGCAGGGCTGGGCATGGGCAGGGCTGGGTACAGGCAGGATGTGGGCAGAGCTGGGTGTAGGCAGGGCGCAGGCAGAGTACAGGCAGGGCTGGGTGCAGGCAGGGTGTGGGCAGAGCTGGGTGCAGGCAGGGCTCAGCATGGGCAGGGCTGGGCTGGGCACGGGCAGGGCTGCTGGGTGCAGGCAGGGCGCAGGCAGGGCTGGGTGCAGGCAGGGCAGGGTGCAGGCAGGGATGGGCATGGGCAGGGCTTAGTACAGGCAGGGCGTGGTGCGGGCAGGGCAGGGCACAGGCAGGGCACGGTTTGGGCAGGGTTGGGTGCAGGCACGGCTGGGTGCAGGCAGGGCGCAGGCAGGGCTGGGTGCAGGCAGGGCTGGGTGCAGGCAGGGCGCAGGCAGGGCGCGGCGCGGGCAGGGCTGACCTTGCCCTGGATGGTGCAGAGCAGCCCGTTCTTCTGGCAGAAGGCGTGGAAGAGGTTGAGCAGGTCGAGGTTGGGCAGCTGCCCGTTGAGCCCCTCCACCGCCACGTCGAAGCTGGTGACCACGTCGCTGCTCAGCTCCAGCGCGACGGCCGCCTGGATGGCACCCGCCCGGCCCGGCGTCCCCGCGGAGCGCACCTCTGCCGGCACCGCGGCCGTCAGCCCCGCCGGCACGGCGGCACGGCGGCACGGCCCCCCGGAGCCCCCGCCTCACCGGTGACGTTGACGTCGTGGTAGGCCTCCAGCCAGGCCTCCATGCCCAGCAGGTCGTGCTCGTTCACCAGGAAGATGATGTCCTTCGCCCAGTAGATCTGGCCTGAAGGACACGCGGCGGCTGCGGCAGAGCTGGCACAGCCCCGGCAGAGCCCGGTCCCTGCCCCGGCAAAGCCTGGCACAGCCCCGGCAAAGCCTGGCACAGCCCTGGCAGAGCCCAGTTCCTGCCCTGGCAAAGCCTGGCACAGCCCCGGTGCAGCCCGGTCCCTGCCCTGGCAAAGCCCAGTGCAGCCCTGGCAGAGCCTGGCACAGCCCTGGCACAGCCCTGGTGCCGGGCACAGCCCTGGCAGAACCCAGTCCCTGCCCCGGCAAAGCCTGGCACAGCCCCAGCAGAGCCCAGTCCCTGCCCTGGTGCCTGGCACAGCACCGGTGAAGCCTGGCACAGCCCTGGCAGAGCCCAGTTCCTACCCTGGCAGAGCCTGGCACAGCCCCGGCAGAGCCCTGGCATGGCCCTGGTGCCCGGCGGAGCCCCGGCGGAGCCCGGTCCCTGCCCCAGCAAAGCCCGGTGCAGCCCCAGCACAGCCCAGTCCCTGCCCTGGCAAAGCCTGGCACTGCCCCGGCACAGCCCGGCACAGCCCCAGTGCCCAGCGCAGCCCCGGCACAGCCCCGGTGGGACCCGCTCCCCACGCCACCCCCCAGCGAAGCCGGGGCCCCCCGGGACTGCGGGCAGGGGGACACCCGGTGCTCCCACCCCTCATGTCCCCGTGGGGCCGGGGACACCGCGCACCCCCAGGGACCCCCCAGGCAGCGCCCCGCGGCCCCAGAGCCCCCCGAGACGGCGCCGAGCCCCCCCCCGCCGCAGGGCCTCACCTCGGAAGTAGGCGGCGAGCGCCAGCATCAGCCCCACGGCCTGGTTGTTGCGCGGCCCCTCGCTGCAGGGCACGCTCAGCACCAGCGACTCGGTGCTGGCGGCGCGCGGCGCCCGCAGGATCCCGTACACGTTCGTGCCCTTCACCATCTGCCGGGGCAAGGGGAGGGCTCGAGGGGGCGGCCGCGGCCAGGACCCCTGCCCCAGGACGGGGGGTACAGGGGGGTGGGACGTACGTATCGCTCGCGGGCCTCGTCGGGGAAGGGCAGCGTGCGGGAGAAGGGCTGCCTGTGCACCTCCAGCCCCAGCGACCACATCGTCTTCTCCAGCCAGGCCACCGGCATGCCCCTGGGGAGCGGGAGAGGCGGAATGTCCCGGGCCGGCCGGGACGGAGCTGGGTTTGTCCCAGCAGCTCCCGCGATTTGGGTTTCGCGTGGGAGGAACGGTGACAGCACGCTGGTGCTGGTGGGTGCTGCTGAACGACCGAGTTTTTGCAGTTTCCCAGGTTTTGCTGATGTGCAGGGGCAAAAAATTGGGAGGGGCAGAGCCAGAATAGTTGATCCAAACTGGCCAAGGAGAGTGTTCCCTACCAGAGACGGCATGGCCGGGATAAGTGAGGGTCGGCCCGTGGGCCACTAGGCTTTTAGACCCTTAACTTGCCTTAATCGTTAAGCTTCCCTTCGGGTTGCTTTTTGTTTCCCTGTTTTTCCTTTTTTTTTTACTGTTTGTTCAGGCCTTTTCGTTCATTTGTTCGGCTGTTGGTTCCCTCGCCTGCTCTCTCTGGAACTGGCTGTTCTGGGATAGCTGGGGGGGGGATACCCCTGCTCCCTGCCTGCTGCTCGGGACGGGCTGTATCGGTCGTCGGGTGGTGAGAAATTGGGCATCGTTTGTTTTATATATTCTATTATCCTTGTATATATTATCATTACTATCATTATTAATATATTTTTATATTTTTCCTTTGCTGTCCTGGTGAGCTGTTTTTATCTCAACCCGCGAGTTTCCCTTTCTCTCCGATTCTCCCCACCCCACCGGAGACGGGGGAAGCGAGTGAGCGGCTGCGTGGGATTTGGTTACAATTCAGGGTTAAACCACGACAGGTGGGATGGAGCCCCCCTCCCCCCCCAACCCTCCCCGGGGGCACCCCGAGCCCGCCCGCTCTCACCCCGCTTTCTTCTTGTGGCCGGCGAACTCGCGGGCGTAGGAGAGGGCCCTCTCGCCCAGCAGGAACTGCTCCTCCACCATGGTGGAGCCCATGGCGTTCTCCGACATGTAGGTGCGGGGGGCGAGGGGCGGGAAGGGCAGCGCCAGGAACCAGCCCAGCCCCGCCACGTAGCTCAGGGCGCTGCGGCACAGGGACGGGGCTCAGGGGGGGCTCGGGGGGGCCCCGCTCGCCCCCCGCCGCGCTGCGGCACAGGGGAGGGGGCTTGGGGGGTCCTGCCCGCCCCCCGGCACTCACCAGAGCGGGGTGTTGAGGCGCAGGACGAGGCGGGAGAGCGCCCGCCGGCAGTGGGGGTCCGACAGCAGCCCCATGGTGCGGGCTGGGGGGCGCCGAGGCCGGCTGCAGGGGGGGATGGGGGGCAGGAGGGGGTCCCCACCGGCACGGGGGGGCTGGCCCCA
The DNA here is from genome assembly GCA_009819775.1 of Phoenicopterus ruber ruber. NCBI lineage: Eukaryota > Metazoa > Chordata > Aves > Phoenicopteriformes > Phoenicopteridae > Phoenicopterus > Phoenicopterus ruber. The sequence goes on along the minus strand of CM020216.1, from coordinate 170,278,392 downwards.
CAGACACCCCTTGGCATGGGTGGGCCCACGGATCCACCCGGCCCCCCCAGGCACCCACAGCCCCTGATGCACCCCACGGGCCTGTCCCCAAATGCTGCGTCCCTGCCCCACACGCCCCACAGCCCCCACCCCTGCACCCCACACACCCCCCACGGCCCTGTGCCTGCCCCACACCCCCCACAGCCCCCACCCCTGCACCCCACACACCCCCCACAGCCCTGTGCCTGCCCCACACACCCCACAGCCCCCGCGCCTGCACCCCACACACACCCCATGGCCCCATCCCTGCCCCACACACCCCACAGCCCCCACCCCTGCACCCCACACACCCCCCACGGCCCTGTGCCTGCCCCACACACCCCACAGCCCCCGCGCCTGCACCCCACACACACCCCACGACCCCATCCCTGCCCCACAGCCCCCGTCCCTGCACCCCACACACCCCCCACAGCCCCGTGCCTGCACCACACACACCCCACAGCCCCCGTCCCTGCACCCCACACACACCCCACAGCCCCGTGCCTGCACCACACACGCCCCCCACGGCCCCATCCCTGCCCCACACACACCGCACAGCCCCGGTCCCTGTGTCCCACATACATCCCATGGCCCTGTGCCTCTGCCTTATGCACCCCACGGTGCCATACGTGCCCCACGGCCCCATCCCTGCCCGACACGCACCCTGTGGCCCTTGTCCCCACCCTACACCCCCCACGGCCCCGTCCCTCCGCCCTACGCGCCCCACACACGCCCCACGGCCCTGTCCCTGCCCCACACGGCCCCATCCCTGCCCCACACACCCCCCACGGCCCCGTCCCTGCCCCATAGGCACCCCATAGCCCCGTCCCTGTGCCTCACATGCATCCCACGGCCCCGTCCCTGCCCCACACACACCCCACAGGCCTGTCCCCTCCCCACACGGCCCCGTCCCTGCCCCACACCCCCCCCCACGGCCCTGTCCCCTCCCCACACACCCCCCCAGCCCCATCCCTGCCCCACGGCCCCCCACGGCCCCCCGCGTCCCCTCGCCCCCCCCACCTCTCGGTCCCGCCGCCCGGACAGGCCGCTCAATCGCCGGCGGAACGCGACAGGCCGCGGGGCGGAGCCCAGAGACATCGATGGGCACCGCCCGCCCCGCTCTGCGCATGCGCCGGCGGCCCTGGGGCGGGAGGGGCCGGTGTGCAAGGGGGGGCGTGTGTGCAAGGGGGAAGGGTGTGCGTGCAAGGGGGGGTGTGCAGGGGGTGTGCAAGGGGGTGTGCGTGCACAGGGGTGTGTGCAAGGGGGAGGGGTGTGCACGGGGGGTGTGCAAGGGGGTGGGTGTGCACGGGGGGTGTGCAAGGGGGTGGGTGTGCAAGGGGGAGGGGTGGGTGTGCAAGGGGCCATGCTGGGGGGCTGGGGGTGCGTGTGCAAGGGGGATGGGAGGGTCTCTGAGATGGGGGGGCAACACGGGCGTGGAAGGTAGCGTGGGTGTGCAAGGGGCTCTGCGAGGGGAGTGGGCGTGCAAGGGGGCAGGGTGAGCGTGCAAGGCACCGAGCAATGGGAGTGGGACCGGGCGTGCAAGGGGCTGCGGTGCAAGAAAATGCAAGTGGGTCGTGCAGTGGGGCGGGCGTGCAAGGGGCTGCGGGCGTGCAAGGGGGGGGCACGGGGGCTGCAGGCGTGCAAGGGGGGGCAGGTGTGCAAGGGGGTGCACGGGGGCTGTGGGGGGGGGCTGCAGGTGTGCAGGGGTGTCAGCGTGTTGGGGGCTGTGCGGGGGGGGACGTGCAAGAGGCCACCTGACGGCGGGTGGGCGTGCAAGGGGGGCACAAGGGAAGCGGAGGGGTGTGTGCAAGGAGCGTGCGAGGAGGGGGCTGCGCCAGAGCCCCCCCGACGCCTCCCCCACGCCGCGTCGGCACTGCGGCACGGGGGTCTGGCCCCGTCAGCACCGCGGGGAGGGGGGACGCCCGCCGGCAGCGAGGGCTGGGCAGAGCAGGGAGCCCCGGCACCGCCGCGGCACAGCACAGGCCATGGCACACGGCACCGCTGCGGCACGGCACATGCTACGGCACACGGCACGGTGTGTGGCACAGCACACAGCATGGCACGGCACACACTATGGCACACGGCACAGTGCGTGGCACGGCACGGCACGTGCTATGGCGCGTAGCACAGTGTGTAGCACGGCACACACTACGGTACAGTGTGTGGCACAGCACACGGCACGGCACACGCTACGGCAGACGGCACAGTGTATGGCACGGCACGGCACGCCTTTATTAATAAGGGGCTCGGACCGGTGCCACCCCCCGTCCCCAGCACGCAGCGTCGGCAGCCGGTGCCACTCAGTCGCCCGGCAGCGCGGTGACCTCCCGGCACGCGGCGTCGGCAGCAGGTGCTGCTCAGTCCCCTGGCAGCGCGGTGACCTCCCGGCACGCAGCGTCGGCAGCAGGTGCCACTCAGTCCCTTGGCAGCATGGTGACCTCCTGGCACACGGCGTCGGCAGCGGGTGCCGCTCAGTCCCCCGGCACTGCGGTGACCTCCCGGCACGCGGCGTCGGCAGCAGGAGCCGCTCAGTCCCCCGGCAGCACGGTGACCTCCTGGCACGCGGTGCCGGCGGCCGGCGCCGGTCAGTCCCCCAGCAGCGCGGTGACCTCCCGCAGCCGCTCCCGCACCACCCGGTCCAGCACGGCGTGGAGCGCGCGGCAGGCCTGCCCAGCCGCCTCCAGCGCCGCCTCCAGCCGCTCCTGGTGCAGGCGGGCGCTGAGCTGCAGGAGGGCGATCTGCCCCGACGCCGGCAGCAGCGCCAGCACCAGCCGCGGCCCCCCCGCCGCCTCCTCGGGGGAGCTGAGGTCGGCCAGGGGGGTGTCCTCAGCCAGGCCGGCCGAGCTGGCGCAGACGTAGTCCCGCATGGGGATGCCGGCGTCCATCACCGCCAGCGTGGCCGCGTTCACGCAGGCGCAGTAGTTGCCGCCGTCGGCTTGCAGGATCTGGGGGAGCGGCGGGCGCGGTGAGCCGGGGGCCGCGCCGCGACCCCCCCGGGGTGTTCCCCCCCTCCCCATCCCGCCCTGCGTCCCCTCCCCGTCACCTGGACGTAGATGTCGATCTGGGAGCGGGGGTAGAGGCGGGTGAGGATGGCGGCCTCGAAGGTCTGCTTGAGGTGCAGCGCCAGCTCGCCCGCCTGCCGGTCGCCGTGGGGCCGGCGCCGGCGCTCGCCCGTGCTGAAGGTGGCCATGCTGTACTGGCAGTTCACCAGCGCCCGGTCGGGCAGCGCCTTGCTGCGGGAGCCGCGCATCTGCGGGGACACGGATGCAGCCGGGGGCCGGACCCCAGGGGGGCCCGGCCTGGGGCTGGGGGAGCAGAGGGGGCCCGGGGGGGGGCCTGGGGGGGAGTGGAGGGGAAGCAGAGGGGGCCCGGGGGGGACCCGGGGCAGGGGGAGTGGAGGGGAGCCAGGGAGGAGTAGAAGGGGGCCGGGGGGGAGAGCAGAGGGGGCCGGGGGGGGCCCGGGGCGGTGGGAGTGGAGAGGAACCGGGGGGGAATGGAAGGGGACCGGGGGGGGGGGGGAGCGGAGGGGGAGTGGAGAGGATCGGGAGGGGGGAACCGAGGAGCAGAGGGGGCCCGGGGGGGAGAGCGGAGGGGCCTGGAGGGGAACGGAGGGGAACGGAGGGGGCCGGGGGGGGGGGGCCCGGGGCGGTGGGAGCGGAGAGGAACCGGGGGGGAGTGGACGGGGCCCAGGGGGAGCGGACGGGGCCCAGGGGAGCGGAGAGGAATGGAAAGGCCCCGGGGGGGAGCGGAGGAAGCCCGGGGGGGGCCTGGGGCGGGGGGAGCAGAGAGGAACCGGGGGGGAGCGGACGGGGCCCGGGGGGGAGAGCGGAGGGGCCCGGGGGGGAGCGGAGAGGAACCGGGGGGGAATGAAAGGGGACCGGGGGGGAGAGCGGAGGGGCCCCGGGGCAGGGGGAGCGGAGAGGAACCGGCGGGGAGCGGAGGGGCCCGGGGGGGAGCGGAAGGACCAGGCCCGGTGCCGGGTGCCGCTCACCTCGTGGGGGCCGTAGACCACGGCCAGCGCCTTGGTGTTGCCCTGCTCGATGTAGGCCGAGCCGTCGGCCTGCGCGAAGACGCCCATGCGGGCGCGGACCTTGCGGAGCTCGGCGGGGCGGCGCCCGTCCGCCCGGTACCCCTCGTCCGACAGCAGCTCCGGCGCCGCCATCTTTGCCCGCCGCTCCCGGCCTGCCCCGCGGCGGACTACGGCTCCCGGCGTGCCCCGCGCGGGGGACCGCAACTCCCGGCGTGCCCCGCGCGACCCGCCGTCCCGGGGGACGCGCCCCCGACCGAGGCCACGCCCCCTAGCGGCGACGCCCCCCTCCCAGGCCACGCCCCCCGCGGGGCCGGTGCTCGGCGCTGCCCGGGCGGGAGCGGCGGGAGCGGCGGGTACCGACCCGTACCGAGCCGTGCCGAGCCGTACCGAGCTGTGCCGAGCCGTGCCGGGCCGACCCGTACGGTACCGGGCCGACCCGTACCGACCCGTACGGTAACGTACCGAGCCGTACCGGACCGACCCGTACCCACCCGTACGGTACCGTGCCGACCCGGACCGATACGTACCGAGCCGTACGGTAACGTACCGAGCCGTCCCGACCCGTACGGTACCGTCCGGACCCGTCCCGAGCCGTCCGGTCCCGTCCCGTCCCGCCATGGCGGCGGCGTCGGGCCCCGGTGGGTTCCAGTTCGCCATCGACCGCGGCGGCACCTTCACCGACGTCTTCGCCCGCTGCCCCGGCGGCCGCGTCCGCGTCCTCAAGCTGCTCTCCGAGGACCCGGGCTACGGAGACGCCCCCACCGAGGGCATCCGCCGCGTCCTGCAGGAGGTGCGGCCCCCGGGACCCCCCCGGGACCCCCCCGGGACCCTCCTGGAACCCCTCCCGGGACCCCCCGAGACCCTCCCCTGGGGCACCCCCCGGGACCCCCCAGGGACCCCCCCGGGACCCTCCCCTGGGGCACTCCGCCAGGACCCCCCCGGGACCCCGCTGAGACCCCCGAGACCCCTCCCGGGACCCCCGGGACACCCCACCAGGACCCCCCCGGGACCCCCCCGGGACCCTCCCCAGGGACACCCCGCCAGGACCCTCACGGAACCCCCCCAGGACCCTCCCTGAGACCCTCCCTGAGACAACTCAGACCCCGCCGGACCCCCTTGGGACCCCCGGGACATGCGGGACACCCCAGGACCCCCTGAGACCGTCCCCCAGGACACCTCCGGGACCCCTGCCGGGACCCTCCCTTGGGACACCTCGGACGCTGCCGAGACCCCCTGGGACCCCCGGGAGACCCCTGGGACCCCCCAGGACAGCCTGGGCCACCCCCCTGGGACCCTTTCCCCCCCTCCAAGACTCTCCGAGGGACTCTTACTCAGGACCCTACTCAGGACCCTCCCCAATACCCCCCAGGATCTCCTCCTGGGACCCCCCCCCCAATATCCCCCCTGGTACCTCCTCCAGGATCCTCCTCGGGACCCCCCGGGACCCCCCCGGGACCCCTCCTGGCACTCCCTCAGGATCACCCCCTGGGACCCCCCCCAGGATCTCCCCAGGACCCTCCCCCTGAGGACCCCCCCCCCCCGGGATCTCCTCCTGGGACCCCCTCAGTACCCTCCCCCCAGTACTGCCCCCACTGGCACCTCCCCAGGACCCTGTCCGAGACCCCCCAGGACATCCCCCCCCCCCCCGAGCCCCCCATGCCCCCCGTGGCCAGCCGGTGCCAGCCCCCACCCTGCTGCCCCCTCCCAGGGCTGGGGGGGGGTCAGGGCAGCCCGGTCCGGCCCAGACCCCCCCACCAACCCCTGGTGGGACTGTGGGGCTGAGGGTCTGCGGTGGGGCTGAGGGTCTGCGGTGGAGCCGTGGGGCTGAGGGTCCGTGGTGGGACAGTGGGGCTGAGGGTCCGCGGTGGGGCCGTGGGGCTGAGGGTCCGTGGTGGAGCCGCGGTCCGAGGCCCGGGGTGCCGGCAGGAGAGCGGGGTGGAGGTGCCGCGGGATCAGCCGCTGGACGCCTCCGGCATCGAGTGGATCCGCATGGGCACCACGGTGGCCACCAACGCGCTGCTGGAGCGCCGGGGCGAGCGCCTGGCCCTGCTGGTCACCCGCGGCTTCCGCGACCTCCTCCACATCGGCAGCCAGGCCCGGCCCCACATCTTCGACCTGGTGAGACCCGGCACCGCCGGCGCGGCGGCACCCCCGCGGCACCCGCACCGGCAGGGCTGGGGTGCCGCGTCCCCGTGTCCCGCACTCTCCGGGCTCGGGGCAGCCCACCCCCGTGGCCCACCCCCCTGCAACCGGCCTGGCACGTCCCCGTGACCGGCACCGGCCCGGCTTGGGGCAACGTGTCCCCAGGCGACCCGTGGCATCCGCGCTCGGGCTGGCACGTCCCCGTGACCGGCACCGTCCGGGCTCGGGACAGCGCGTCCCCGCGCGACCCGTGCCACCCCAGCTCGGTGGGGCCCGGCGCGTCCTCTGCCCAGCGCGGACGTCCTTGGCGGCGGCGGGAAGTCCCCGGATCCCGGGTGCCGTGTCCCGTGAGCGCCGCTGGGCCCCCGCCACGGCCCCGCGCCAGCCCCGGCCCCGCGCCAGCGCCCGCGCGCCGCCCCGGCCGGCCGGGAGCCAGCGGCAGCTCCGGCAGCGCGGCGAGGCCAGCGCGTCCCCGAGCGGGCGGCGGGGGCTGCCCCGCCGCGGGGGGTGTCCCGCGGCGGCCCCCGGTGACCCCCCGTGCCCCCGCGCAGGAGGTGGCGGTGCCCGAGGTGCTGTACGAGGAGGTGATCGAGGTGGACGAGCGGCTGATCCCGCACCAGCCCGGCTGCCGCCTCCCGGGGAAGGAGACCCTCCCGCTGCTCGAAGGTGGGGACCGCCGCCGCGGCGGGGGGGCCGGGGCGGGCGGGGACACCCCGCCGTGACCCCCTGGGACCCCCGGCTGTCCCCAGGCTCCACCGGGGCATCCCTGCTGGTGCAGCGGCCACTGGAGCTGTCGGCGCTGCGGCGGGAGCTGGAGGGGGTGCTGGCCCGCGGCATCCGCAGCCTGGCCGTGCTGCTGCTCCACTCCTACGCGTGAGTCCCGGGGGGGACCTGGGCTGGGAGGGGGGCACAGCCCGACCCCCGCGGCCGACGCCGTCCCCGCTGTCCCCGGCAGCTGGCCCGGCCACGAGGAGCAGGTCGGGGCGCTGGCGCGGGAGCTGGGGTTCCGGCACGTCTCCCTCTCCTCCGCGGTGGCGGCCATGGTGCGGGCTGTGCCGCGCGGCTACACGGCCTGCGCCGACGCCTACCTCACCCCCTGCATCCACCGCTACCTGGAGAGCTTCCGCGCCGGCTTCGCCCACCAGCTGCGGGTGAGTGGGGCCGCCGGGACCCCCCAGTGGGTGCCCATCCCACCGGGAGCCCCCGTGGGTGCCCGTCCTGCTGGGACTCCCTCACCATCGCCTGTCCGGCCGGGACCCCCCCGTGGGTGCCCGTCCCGCTGGGACCCCCCCATCGGTGCCGGGACCCCCGTGGGCGCCCATCCCACTGGGACCCCCATGGGTGCCCGTCCTGCTGGGACTCCCTCACCATCACCCGTCCCGCCGGGACCCCCCCCGTGGGTGCCGGGACCCCCGTGGGCGCCCATCCCAGCCGCCCCCCGCCCGCAGGAGGTGCCGGTGCTGTTCATGCGCTCGGACGGGGGGCTCACCCCCATGCAGCACTTCAGCGGGGCCCGCGCCATCCTCTCGGGCCCGGCCGGCGGCGTGGTGGGCTACGCCATGACCACCTACCGCCGTGAGGACGGGCAGCCCGTCATCGGCTTCGACATGGGAGGTGAGCGGGGCCGGGGGGGCTGGGGGGGTCCCGCTGGGGTGGGTGCTGAGCCGCGCTCCCCCCAGGCACCTCGACGGACGTCAGCCGCTACGCCGGCGAGTACGAGCACGTCTTCGAGGCCAGCACCGCTGGCGTCAGCATCCAGGCGCCGCAGCTCGACATCAACACCGTGGCGGCCGGCGGCGGCTCACGGCTCTTCTTCAGGTGGGGAGGGCGGGGGGCAAGCCGGGACGAGGGGGCTCGGTGGAGCCCAGGTCTGGCTCGGCCGCAGCACGGCGGCGCGGCGGCGCGGCCGGGACCCTCCTGCTCCCGCCAGCATCTCCCCCTCCAGGTCCGGGCTCTTCGTGGTCGGCCCCGAGTCGGCGGGCGCCCACCCCGGCCCAGCCTGCTACCGCAAGGGTGAGTGGCCGCGGTGCCGGCGGGTGCCGCGCCGCGGCGCCGCGCTCACCGTCCCCGTCCCGGCGCAGGGGGTCCGCTGACCGTCACCGACGCCAACCTGTGCCTGGGCCGCCTGCTCCCCGAGTACTTCCCCCGCATCTTCGGGCCGGGCGAGGACCAGCCGCTGTGCCGGGAGGCGGCGGCGCGGGCGTTCCGGGAGCTGGCCGCCCGCATCGACGCCTTCCTGGCCGGCACCGCCGCCGGCGCCCACCGGCCGCGCTCGGTGGAGGAGGTGGCCATGGGCTTCGTGCGGGTGGCCAACGAGGCCATGTGCCGGCCCATCCGCGCCCTGACGCAGGTGGGGTGGCCCCGGGGTGGGGGGGCGGGTGGGATGTGGGTGCGCGGTGCCGGCACCGGCATCACCCCCGCCGTGTCCCCCCCGCAGGCGCGGGGCCACGACACCGCCCGCCACGTGCTGGCCTGCTTCGGGGGCGCGGGGGGGCAGCATGCCTGCGCCATCGCCCGCGCCCTGGGCATGAGCCGCGTCTTCATCCACAAGTAGGTGGATCTGGGGGGGCTCCGCGGGGACCCCCCTCTGCTGGTGCCGCTGGGGGGACCGGGGGGGGCTGGTCTCGCTGCAGGGGGGGCACCCAGGGGGTGCCCAGCGTCCCCGGGCGGCGTCGGGATGTTCCTGGCCCCTGGGTAGATGGTGTGGGGTTGGGGGGCTCTGCCCCCCCCAAGAGGTGGATGCACTGGGTTTGGGGGTGTCCCAGTCCCCAGGTGGGAGTGTTGGGTTTGGGGGTGCCCCAGCCCCCAGGTGGGTGAAGGGGGTTTGGGGGTGCACCAGCCCCCAGGGGAATGGATTGGGTTTGAGGGTGTGCCTGCACACTGAGTTTGGGGGTGCCCTGGTCCCCAGGTGGGTACACTGGGTTTAGGGGTGTCCCAGCCCCCCAGGTGGATGTGTGGGGTTTGGGGGTGCCCCTGGGCGCAGGGTTTGGGGGTCCTGTCCCCAGGAGGATGCGCTGGGTTTGAGGATGTCCCGATCCCCAGGCAGATGCATTTGGGGGTGCCCCGTCCCCAAGGAATGTGTTGGGTTTGGGGGTGTAACGGAGCACTGGGTTTGGGGGTGCCCTGATCCCTAGGTGGATGCTCTGGGTTTGGGGGTGCCCCTGGGTGCGGGGTTCAGGGGTTCCATCCCTGGGAGGATGCATTGGGTTTGGGGGTGCCCCGGTCCCCTAAGCAGATGCATTTGGGGGTGCCCCTGTCCCCAAGGGATGTGTTGGGTTTGGGGGTGCACCGGAGCACTGGGTTTGGGGGTCCAGTCCCTGGGAGGATGCGTTGGGTGTGGGGGTGCCCTGGTTCCCCAAGCAGATGCATTTGGGGGTGCCCCTGTCCCCAGGTGGTTTCACTGGGTCTGGGGGTGCTCATGGGCGCAATTTGGGGGGTGCCTGCGGGTGTGAGGGTGCCCGTGGGCGTGGGTCAGGGGGTGCCCCCAGGCGCTGGGTGTGGGGGTGCCCATGGGCACAAGTTGAGGGGTGGGCATGGGTCCGGGGGTGCCCGTGGGTGCGGTGTGGGGATGCCCGTGGGTGCAGTGTGGGGGTGCTTGTGGGTGTGGGGGTGCCTGTGGGGGCAGGTGTGGGGGTGCCCGTGGGCACAGGTCTGTGGGTGCCCCCAGGCGCTGGGTCTGGGGGTGCCTGTGGGTGCGGTGTGGGGGTGCCTGTGGGTGTGGGGGTACCTGTGGGTGCGGTGTGGGGGTATCCATGGGCGCAGGTGTGGGGGTGCCCGTGGGTGCGGTGTGGGGGTGGGCGTGGGGGTGCTCGTGGGTGTGGGTGTGGGGGTACCCGTGGGTGCAGGTGTGGGGGTGCCCGTGGGTGCAGTGTGGGGGTGCCCATGGGCGCGGGTCAGGGGGGTGCCCGGGGAGGCGGCGGCGGGCGCGGCAGCGGCGGCGGCAGCGGCATGGGCGGGCGTCGCGCAGGTACAGCGGGATCCTGTCGGCGTACGGGCTGGCGCTGGCGGACGTGGTGCACGAGGCGCAGGCCCCCTGCGCCCTCCGCTACGAGCCGGCCGCCTTCCCGCGGCTGGACGGGCGCATCGCCGCGCTGGAGCGGGAGTGCCGGGACGCGCTGCGGGCGCAGGGCTTCGCCGGGTGAGACGCCGGGGGTCCCGGGGTGGGGGGACGGGGATGCCGCCAACGCCGCCCCCCCGCTGACGGGGCCGCCCCGCAGGGAGCAGATCCGCACGGAGGCTTTCCTGCACCTGCGCTACGAGGGCACCGACTGCGCCCTGATGTGCTCGGCCAAGGGCCACCCGCCCACCCCGCACTCCTGCCGCGCCGGGGACTTCCACGCCGCCTTCACCAGCCGGTCCGTCCCGGCACCGCCATCCCCCCTCCCGGCACCGCCATCCCCGTCCTGGTGCCATGATCCCCATCCTGGCACTGCGATCCCCATCCTGACACCCCAGTCTCCATCCCAGCGCTGCGATCCCTGTGCCAGCATCGCAATCCCCATCCCAGCATCATGATCTCCATCCCGGCACCGTGATCCCTGTCCCAGTGCCACAATCCCCATCCTGGCACCGCGATTCCCATCCTGCTGCCCCGATCTCGATCCCGGAGCTGTGATCCCTGTCTCAGCACCGCAATTGCCCCCATCCCAGCACTGCGATCCCCATCCTGGTGCTATGATCCCCATCCTGGCACCATGATCCCTTTCCCGGCATCACGATCCCCATTGCGGCACTGTGATCCCCATCCCAGTGCCACAATCCCCATCCCAGCTCTGTGATTCCCATCCTGACACCCCAATCTCCATCCCGGTGCTGCAATCCCTGTCCCAGCACCACGATCCCCCATCCCAGTGCTGCAATCCCCATCCTGGTGCCACAATCCCTGTTGCAACACCACAATTCCCGTCCCAGCACCGCGATCCCCATCCCAGCATCATGATCCCCATCCTGGTGCCGTGATCCCTGTCCCAGTGCTACAATCCCCATCCTGGCACTGTGATCCCTTTCCCGGCATCACGATCCCCATTGTGGCACCGTGATCCCCGTCCCAGTGCCACGATCCCCATCATGGCACCATGATTCCCATCCTGGCACTGCAATCCCTGTCCCAGCACCGCAATCCCTCATCCCAGTGCTGCGATCCCCATCCTGGTGCCACGATCCCCGTTGCAGCACGAGAATTCCTGTCCCAGCACCGCGATCCCCATCCCAGCATCATGATCCCCATCCTGGTGCCGTGATCCCTGTCCCAGTGCTACAATCCCCATCCCAGCACCATGAACCCCATCCCAGTGCCATGATCCCCATCCTGGCACTGCAATTCCCATCCTGATGCCCCGATCTCCATCCCGGCACCACAATCCCTGTCCCAGCACCGCAATCCCCCATCCCGGTGCCACGATCCCCATCTTGGCACCGTGATCTCCATCCCGGCACCACAATCCCTGTCCTGATGCCCCGATCTCCATCCCGGTGTTGCGATCCCTGTCCCAGCACCGCAATCCCCCCATCCCAGCACTGCAATCCCCATCCCAGTGCCACGATCCCCATCCTGGCGCTGCAATCCCTGTCCCAGCACCACAATCCCCCATCCCAGCGCGGCGATCCCCATCCTGGCACCGTGATCTCCCTCCCGGCACCACAATCTCCATCCCGGCACCGTGACCTCCCTCATGGCACCACAACCTCCGTCCTGGCGCCGCGATCCCTGTCCCAGCACCACAACCCCCATCCTGGCGCTGCAATCCCTGTCCTGGCACCGCTGCACCGTGCCGGGGGTCTCCCGGTGCCCCCTCACCGCAGCGGGCGCCCGGTCCCGCCCCGCAGGTACCTGGTGGAGTTCGGCTTCACCATCCCCGACCGCGCCGTGGTGGTGGACGACGTGCGTGTGCGCGGCACGGGCAGCAGTGGCATCAGCTGCGAGACCCCCCTGGCCCCCAGCGGGAAACCGGCCCGCGTGGAGACGGTGAGGGCGAGGGGGGTCCGGGGGGTCCCGGGGGACCCGGCGTGGGGCAGGGGGTGACCCGGCGTGGGGCTGGGGGCTCGGGCTGGGTCCCGCAGGTGACGCGGTGCTACTTCGAGGAGGGGTACCTGGAGACGCCGGTGTTCCTGCTGGAGGAGCTGGCCTGCGACCACGCCATCCCCGGCCCCGCCATCATCATCGACAGGAACAGGTGGGACCCCGGGGGGACAGCGGGGACCCCAGGGGGCTGGTGGGGCCCCAGGGAGATGGTGGGGACCCCAGGGAGATGGTGGGGACCCCGGGGAGCTGGTGGGACCCTGGGGAGCTGGTGGGACACCGGGGGGCTGGTGGGGCCCCAGGGAGATGGCGGGACCCCGGGGAGCTGGTGGGACCCCAGGGGGACAGTGGGGACCCCGGGGAGCTGGTGGGACCCCAGGGAGATGGTGGGGACCCCAGGGAGCCGGTGGGGACCCTGGGAGGCTGGTGGGACCCTGGGGGGACAGCGGGGACCCCGGGGGGCTGGTGGGGCCCCAGGGAGCTGGTGGGGACCCTGGGGAGCTGGTGGGGACCCAGGGGGACAGTGGGGACCGCGGGGAGTTGGTGGGGCTCTGGGGAGTTGGTGGGGACCCCAGGGAGATGGTGGGGGCTCCAGGGAGCTGGTGGGGACCCCGGGGGGCTGGTGGGGCCCCAGGGAGATGGTGGGACCCCAGGAAGTGAGAAGGACCCCAGGGAACTGGTGGGACCCGGAGGAACTGGTGAAGAGACCAGGGAGCTGGTGGGGACCCCGGGGGGTTGGTGGGACCCCAGGGGGACAGTGGGGACCCCAGGGAGATGGTGGGACCCCAAGGAGGTGGTGGGGACCCCAGGAAGTGAGAAGGACACTGGGAAGCTGGTGGGGACCCCAGGAGACGATGGGGAACCCAGGAGATGAGAAGGACCCCAGCGAGCTGGTGGGGACCCCAGGGGGACAGTGGGGACCCCAAGAAATGAGAAGGACCCCGGGGAGCTGGTGGGACCCGGAGGAGCTGGTGAAGAGACCAGGGAGCTGGTGGGACCCCAGGGAGCTGGTGGGGACCCCACCAAGCTGGCAGGGACCCCGGGAAGCTGTCTGGACCCTGGGGAGCCGGTGGGGACCCCGGGGAGCCCCGCACCCCTCCAGCTCCCGGTGCCGCCGCCTGCCTCCCCCAGCACCATCGTGGTGGAGCCGGGCTGCACCGCCAGCCTCACCCGCTTCGGCGACGTCTGCATCGCCGTCGGCTCGGGGCCCCCGCGCCCCGTCGGCCCCCAGCTCGACGCCGTCCAGCTCTCCATCTTCTCCCACCGCTTCATGAGCATCGCAGGTGGGGGGCTGCCCCCCCCGCCGGGCCTGGGGCGGGGGGACGCGGCGGGGTTTGCCGGGGCTGGAGTACGGCTGGTGCGGCCGGGGGGGGGGGGATCCCCCCGGGGCCAGGACGAGGGGGGCTGTGTGGGGTGGGGGGGTTGCTGTGGGACTCCTGAGGGTCCGCCGTGCCCCCCACAGAGCAGATGGGCCGGATCCTGCAGCGGACGGCCATCTCCACCAACATCAAGGAGCGGCTGGACTTCTCCTGCGCGCTCTTCGGGCCGGACGGGGGGCTGGTGTCCAACGCCCCCCACATCCCCGTCCACCTGGGCGCCATGCAGGAGACCGTCCAGTTCCAGGTAGGAGGGTCCCCGGGGACCCCCGGGACACCCCCACCCCGGGATCCCCCCGGGACCCGCTCAGCCCTTCCCGGTGCGGTTGCAGATCCGCAACCTCGGTGAGGACCTGCGGGAGGGGGACGTCATCCTGAGCAACCACCCCTGCGCGGGGGGCAGCCACCTGCCCGACCTCACCGTCATCACCCCCGTGAGTGCGGGCCGGGGGCCAGGGACCCCCCCTGCACCCTGGGGTGCAGGACCCCCCCCCCTCCCCGGGACACCGGCTCAGCGCTGGGCTCTCCCCAGGTCTTCTGGCCGGGTGTCCCCAAGCCCGTCTTCTTCGTGGCCAGCCGCGGGCACCACGCGGACATCGGGGGCATCACCCCCGGCTCCATGCCCCCCCACTCCAAGGCGCTGCGGGAGGAGGGGGCCGTCTTCGTCTCCTTCAAGCTGGTGAAGGACGGCGTCTTCCAGGAGGAGGGTGGGTCTGCGCCGGGGCGGCGGGGACACGGCAGGGACACGGCGGGGACAACAGGGATGTGGTGGGGATGGTGGGGACACAGTGGGGATGGCAGAGACAATGGGGATGTGGTAGGGACGGCAGGGACAGCAGGAACAATGGGGATGTGGTGGGGACATGGTGGGGACAGTGAGGACATGGAGGGGACACAGTGGGGACAATGGGAATGTGGTGGGGATGCGGTAGGGACACGGCAGGGATATGGTGGGGATGGTGGGGATGTGGTGGGGATGGTGTGAGAATGTGAGAATGGTGGGGTCATGGTGGGGATGTGGTGGGGACAATGGGGACACGGTGGGGATGGTGGGGACAATGGGGATGTGGTGGGGATGGTGGGGACAGCGGGGACAATGGGGATATGGTGGGGACGGTGGGGACACGGTGGGGACGGTGGGGACAATGGGGACACGGTGGGGACAGCGGGGACAATGGGGATATGGTGGGGACGGTGGGGACACGGTGGGGACAGTGAGGACATGGCGGGGACACGGTGGGGACAATGGGGATGTGGTGGGGATGGTGGGGATGTGGTGGAGATGGTGGGGATGGTGGGGACACGGTGGGAATGGTGGGGACAGCGGGGACATGGTGGGAATGAAGTGGATGTGGTGGGGATGGTGGGGACATGGTGGGAACGGTGGGGATGGTGGGGACATGGTGGGGACACAGTGGGAATGGTGGAGATGGTGGGGGGATGGTGGGGATGACAGGGACACGGTGGGGATGGTGGAGACAGTGTGGATGTGGCAGGGACAGTGGGGACACGGTGGGGATGGTAGGGACATGGTGGGGATGGTGAGGACATGGTGGGGATGGTGGGGACATGGTGGGGACAGCGTGGAAGTGGTGGGGACATGGTGGGGATGGTGGGGACACAGTGGGGATGGTACGGACACAGTGGGGACGGTGGGGACATGGTGGGGACAGTGTGGATGTGCTGGGGATGGTGGGGACGTGGTGGGGATGGTACGGACACAGTGGGGACATGGTGGGGATGGTGAGGACATGGTGGGGACGGTGGGGACATGGTGGGGATGGTACGGACACAGTGGGGACATGGTGGGGATGGTGAGGACATGGTGAGGACAGTGTGGATGCGGTGGGGATGGTGGGGATGTGGTGGGGACATGGTGGGGATGGTGGGGACGGTATGGATGTGGTGGGGATGGTGGGGACATGGTGGGGACGGCATGGATGTGGTGGGAACGGTGGGGACGTGGTGGGGACGGCATGGATGTGGTGGGGATTGTGGGGACGCGGTGGAGATGGTGGGGACGGTATGGATGTGGTGGGGACGGTGGGGACACGGTGGGGATGTGGTGGGGACGGTGGGGCCGGCATGGATGTGGTGGGGACGGTGGGGACGCGGTGGGGCTGGGCGCCTCGGCCCCGCCGCCGCTGACTCGCGCCCCGCAGCGGTGACGGAGGCCCTGATGGCGCCGGGCCGCGTCCCGGGCTGCAGCGGGACCCGGAACCTGCGGGACAACCTGTCGGACCTGCGGGCCCAGGTGGCCGCCAACCAGAAGGGCATCCAGCTGGTCGGCGAGCTCATCCGCCTCCACGGCCTGCCCGTCGTCCAGGCGTACATGGCCCACATCCAGGTGGGACCCGCCGCCCCCCGGCCCCCCCGCCCCCCCGCCCCGCCGTGACGCCCGCCGTCCCCAGGCCAACGCCGAGGTGGCCGTGCGGGAGATGCTGAAGGGCTTCGCCGCCCGCTGGGGCACCGCGGTGGAGGCCGAGGACCGCATGGACGACGGCTCGCCCATCCGGCTCCGCGTGCAGGTCGACCCCCAGGAGGTGAGCCGGCGGCCCCGGGATGCGGGAGGTCCCCCCAGCCTGGGGATCCTCCACAGCCTTGGGATGCGGGAGATCCCCCCGGCCCTGGGATCCTCCCTGGCCCCGGGATGCGGGAGGTCCCCCTGGCCCCGGGATCCCCCCAGCCCTGGGATGCAGGAGATCTCCCCCGGCCCCAGGATCCCCCCCAGTCCCAGGATGTGGGAGATCCCCCCTGGTCCCAGGATCCCCCCCGGCCCCAGGATGTGGGAGATACCCCCAGCCCCAGGATCCCCCCCGGCCCTGGGATGCAGAAGATCCCCCCCAGCCCTGGGATCCTCCCCAGCTCTGAGATGCGGGAGATCCCCTCCTCACTCTGGGATGCTGGGGATCCCCCCTAGTCCTGGGATCCCCCCCGGCCCCGGGATGCTGGAGGTCCCCCCTGGTCCTGGGATCGCCCCTGACCCCGGGATGTTGGAGGTTCCCCCCGGCCCCGGAATGCAGGAGAGCCCCCCTTGGCCCCAGGACTCCCCCTGGCCCCCGAATTCTGGAGATTGGTCCCAACCCTGGGATGCTGGAGATCCCTCCTGGCCATGGGATCCCCCCCAGCTCCAGGATGCAGGAGATCTGGAGATCCCCTTGGCCCCAGGATGCAGGAGATCCCCCCCAGCCCTGGGATACTGGAGATCTGGAGATGCCCCCTGGCCCTGGGATGCTGGAGATCCCCCCCAGCCCCAGGATCCCCCCAGCCCCAGGATGCTGGAGATCCCCCCCAGCCCCACGATCCCCTGGCCCCAGGATGCTGGAGATCCCCCCCGCGATGGGGTTTGGGGGAGCCCCCCGGCTGGGGGGGACGTGGGGCCACCCCTTGTCCCCGCCGTCCCCGCAGGGCAGCGCCGTCTTCGACTTCTCGGGCTCGGGGCCGGAGGTGTACGGGAACTGCAACGCCCCCCGCGCCATCACCCTCTCCGCCCTCATCTACTGCCTGCGCTGCATGGTGGGCCAGGACATCCCCCTCAACCAGGTGGGCACGGGACCCCCGGCTGCGGCACCCCTGGCCTGCGGGACCTCCGGCTGCGGCACCCCCCGGCTGTGGGACCCCCGGGCTGCGGCACCCCCCAGCTATGGGACCCCTGGGCTGTGGGACCCCGGGCTGCAGGACCCCCTGGCCTGCGGGACCCCCAGCTATGGGACCCCCTGGCCTGCGGGACCCCTGGCTGCGGCACCCCCCGGCTGTGGGACCCCCGGGCTGCGGCACCCCCCAGCTATGGGACCCCTGGGCTGTGGGACCCTGGGCTGCAGGACCCCCTGGCCTGCGGGACCCCCAGCTATGGGACCCCCTGGCCTGCGGGACACCTGGCTGCAGCACCCCCCCAGCTGCAGGACCCCCGGGCCTCAGGACCCCCAGCTATGGGACCCCCTGGCCTGCGGCACCCCCCAGCTATGGGACCCCTGGGCTGTGGGACCCTGGGCTGCAGGACCCCCTGGCCTGCGGGACCCCCAGCTATGGGACCCCCTGGCCTGCGGGACACCTGGCTGCAGCACCCCCCCAGCTGCAGGACCCCCGGGCCTCAGGACCCCCAGCTATGGGACCCCCTGGCCTGCGGGACCCCCGGCTGTGGGACCCCCAGGCTGTGGGACCCCCAGCTATGGGACCCCCTGGCCTGCGACACCCCCTGGCTGCGACACCCCCCGGCTGCGGGACCCTGGGCTGCAGGACCCCCAGCTGTGGGACCCCCTGGGCTGTGGGACCCCCGGCTGTGGGATCCCCGGGCTGCAAGACCCCCAGCTATGGGACTCCTGGGCTATGGGACCCCCTGGGCTGTGGGACCCCCAGGCTGCAAGACCCCCAGCTATGGGACCCCTGGCTGCGGCACCCCCTGGCTGTGGGACCCCTGGGATACAGGACCCCTGGCTGTGGGACCCCCCTGGCTGTGGGACCCATGGCTGTGAGACCCCCAGCTGCGGGACCCCTGGGCTGTGGGGGCTCTGGGCTGCAGGACCCCTAGGCTGTGGGGGTCCTGGGCCCCTGCTCCCTTGCAGTGGGGGTCCTGGGCCCCTGCTCCCCCAGGGTGGGAAGGTGGGGGGGCTCAGGGTGCTGCCCCCCAGCCCCCAGGGTGTGGGGCAGGATCGGTGCGGGGCCGACGGGCCGGCTGCCTCCCCCCCCCCAGGGCTGCCTGGCCCCCGTGCGGGTGGTGATCCCCAAGGGCTCCATCCTGGACCCCTCGCCCGAGGCCGCCGTGGTGGGGGGCAACGTCCTGACCTCCCAGCGGGTGGTGGACGTCATCTTCAGGGCCTTCGGCGTCTGCGCCGCCTCCCAGGTAGGGACCCGCGGGCTGGGGGTCGGGGGTCCCAGGGGTCAGGGCTGCTGGGGGTCCCGGGGGTCTGGGGTCCTGGGGGTGCTGGGGGTCCCGGGGGTCTGGGGTCCCGGGGGTCAGGGGATCTCGGGAGTCAGGGGGTCTCGGGTGGCAGGGGTCCCAGGGGTCAGGGGTGCTGCGGGTCCTGGGGATCTGGGGGTCTCGAGAGTCAGGGGTCCTGGGGCACCAGGCGTCACCAGGGGTCCCAGAGTGCCAGGGGTCCCAGGGATCAGGGGTGCTGGGGGTCCCAGGAGTCAGAGGTCCCAGGGGTCTGGAGTCCCAGGGGTCAGGGGGTCTCGGGAGTCAGGGGTCCCAGGGTGCCAGGGGTCTCCAGGGGTCAGGGGTGCTGGAGATACCGGGGGGTTGGGGGTCCTGGGGGTTGGAGGTCCCAGAGTGCTGGGGGTCCCGGGGCCAAGGGTCCCAGGGTGCTGGGGGTCGCAGGGGTCAAGGGGTGCCAGGGATCACAGCAGTTGGGGGTCCCCGGGGTCCGGGGGTCCCAAGGTGCTGGGGGTCCTGGGGGGCTGGGGTCACAGGTGTCAGGGGTGCTGGAGATCCCGGGGGATCAGGGGTCCCGGGGGCTGGGACCCCCAGGGTGCCAGGTGTGCCGGGATGGCAGGTGCCGAGGGCTGGGGGTCCTGGGGTGCCAGTGGTCCCGGGGGTCAGGGGTCCTGGGGTGCTGGAGATCCCAGGTGGTCGGGGGTCCTGGGGGTTGGGGGGTCTCGGGGTGTCAGGTGTGCCAGGGGTCGGGGTACCAGGAGTTGGGGGTGCCAGGGGTCCCAGGGGGTCAGGTGTCCTGGGGTGCTGGGAGTCCTGGGGGTTGGGGGTTCCAGGGTGTTGGGGGTCCTGGGGTGCTGGGAGTCCTGGGGCTGGGATTCCTGGGGGGTTGGGGGTCCCGGGGTGCCAGGGGTCTCGGGGATCAGAAGTCCCAGGGGTTGGGGGTTCTGGGGTGCTGGGAGTCCCAAGGGCTGGGATTCCTGGGGGGTTGGGGGTCCCGGGGCGCCGGGGGTCTCGGGGATCAGGAGTCCCAGGGGTTGGGGGTTCTGGCATGCCGGGGTGCTGGGGATTGGGGGTCCTGGGGGTCAGACGCCGCAGCTCGGGGGGTGGGGGTCCCCTGCCCTCCCCTGTGCCCTCAGGGCTGCATGAACAACGTCACCTTCGGGAACGAGCGGGTGGGCTACTACGAGACGGTGGCGGGGGGCGCGGGGGCCGGCCCGCGCTGGCACGGCCGCAGCGGGGTCCACACGCACATGACCAACACCCGCATCACCGACCCCGAGATCCTGGAGCAGCGGTGGGTGCCGGGGCCTGGGGGGGCGCGGGGGGCTGCCGGGGCCCTGCCGGGACTCACCCCCTGTGTCCCCCCCCCCAGGTACCCCGTGGTCCTGCAGCGCTTCGAGCTGCGGCGGGGCTCGGGGGGCGCGGGGCGCTGCCGGGGGGGCGACGGGGTGATCCGGGAGCTGCTCTTCCGCGAGGACATGGTGCTGTCGGTGCTGAGCGAGCGCCGCGCCGTCCGCCCCTACGGCCTGCGAGGTGAGCGGGACCCCCGCGGCCCCCCGCGGCCCCCCACGGCCCCCCACGGGCCCCTGACCCCCCTGTCCCGGGCAGGGGGCAGCCCCGGCGCCCCGGGGCTCAACCTGCTGCTGCGCCGCGACGGCCGAACCATCAACCTGGGCGCCAAGACGTCGGTGCCGGTGGAGCCGGGGGTGAGCGCCGCGCGGGACCCCCCCCGCACCCTCCAGCACCCCGGCACCCCCCGACACCCCGTCTCCTCTCCTCCCCGCCCCAGGACGTGTTCTGCCTGCAGACCCCCGGCGGGGGCGGCTTCGGCTCCCCCGGGGACGGGGGGGACCCCGAGGAGGCCGCGGAGCCGCCGGCGCCCCGGAGCTTCGCCGAGCGCGGGAGCGTCTTCGAGTACCGGCGGGCGCAGGAGGCCGTCTGAGGGTCCCTGCCCCCCAGGCTGGCGGCCGTGGGGCAGCCCCCGCCCCGGCTACGCGCGCCCCGTGGGGCAGCCCCCACCCTAGGTACGCACACTCCGTGGGGCAGCCCCCCGTTCCTAGATACGCACAGTCCATAGGGCAGCCCCCCAACCTCGGATACGCACAGTCCGTGGGGCGGCCCCCCGACCCCAATGCGCGCCCCGAGGAGCGTCCCCCTGGTCCCAGCTATGCACACTCTGTGGGGCAGCCCCCCATCCCTAGGTACGCACAGGCTATAGGGCAGCCCCCCATCCCTAGGTACGCACAGGCTATAGGGCAGCCCCCCAACTCCCAATACGCACAGTCCGAGGGGAAGCCCCCCAACGTCAGCTACGCGCAGTCCATGGGGCAGCCCCCAACCCCACAGACACGCATTCCGTGGGGCAGCCCCCCAACCCCAGCTATGCACTCCCCAAGGGGTAGCCCCCCATCTCCACGCCTCGGGCTCCTGCCCCCCCCACCCCAAGGCAGAGGGGGCCGGAGGGTCACCCCGCCGTGGGGCAGGGCTCAGGCTCCCACAGTGGGGCAGCCTCTCCCCCCACGGCGCTGCCCGTGGGCTCCCACGTTTCCGCGTCACCGCGCCTGGGGCTCGGCCCCTCCATCTGGGGGGGCACGGGGAGGGGGGTCCCCCCGCCCTGCGCCCCCCCGGATGGAGGGGCCGAGCCCCAGGCGTGGGGGTCTCTCCCCCACCCAGCTTGGTGCCTTCCAATAAACGAACCTTCGGGCCCTTCCCGTGTGGCCGTGGGGTGTGCTGGGGTCCCTGCCAGGCAGCCCCCCCCCCCCCCCCATGGGGGTCCCCAGGGAGCAGAGCCCAGGAGTCCTCGGGGAACGGCCCCAGGAAGCGATCCTCAGGGATCCCCATGGTGTGGTCCCCAAGGGTCCTCGTGGAGCGATCCCCAAGGGTCTCCATGGAGTGGTCCCCAAGGGTCTCTGTGGTGTGGTCCCCAAGGATCCCCATGGAGCACACAGGGATCCCCATGGAGTGGTCCCCAAGGGTCCCCATGGAGTGGTCCCCAGGGATCCCCATGGTGTGGTCCCCAGGGCCTCTGCCGCACAGCCCCTGGGGTCCCCCCAGTCCCCCCCAGTGCCACCCCAACGCCCCCATTTTCAGGGGCTCCTCTCACTTTGGGGGCCGGCGTGGGGCTGGGAACGGGGTCAGGGCACTTGTGGGGCTGGGCTGTGCCCCGCTGTGGGGCTGGGCCTGGCTCTCGGGGGGCTGCGGTGGCCATGCCCACCCTGGGGCCTGGGGGACCCGGTGCGCTCCCCCCAGCTGCAGCACCCAGCACCCTGTGCAGCATCCAGTGCAGCACCCAGTGTCCCGTGCAGCACCCAATGCAGCACCCAGCACCCCATGCAGCACCCAGTGTCCCGTGCAGCACCCAATGCAGCACCCAGCACCCCATGCAGCACCCAGTGTCCCGTGCAGCACCCAATGCAGCACCCAGCACCCCATGCAGCACCCAGTGTCCCATGCAGCACCCAGTGCCCCATGCAGCACCCAGTGTCCCATGTAGCACCCAGTGCAGCACCCTGTGCAGCACCCAGTGTCCCATGCAGCACCCAGTGCAGCACCCAATGCAGCACCCAGTGCAGCACCCAGTGCCCCATGCAGAACCCAATGCAGCACCCAGTGTCCCATGCAGCACCCAGCGCCCTGTGCAGCACCCAGTGCAGCACCCAATGCAGCACCCAGTGCCCCATGCAGCACCCAATGCAACACCCAGCACCCCGTGCAGCACCCAGTGCAGTACCCAGTGCCCCATGCAGCACCCAATGCAGCACCCAATGCAGCACCCAGCACCCAGTGCAGCACCCAGTGCCCCATGCAGCACCCCGTGCAGCACCCAGCACAGCACCCAGTGTCCCATGTGGCACCCAATGCAGCACCCAGTGCAGCACACAGCGCAGCACACAGCATCCCATGTAGCACCCCATGCAGCACCCAGTCCAGCACCCAGCACCCAATGCAGCACCCAATGTCCCATGCAGCACCCAGCGTCCCATGTAGCACCCAGTGCAGCACCCGGCACCCTGTGCAGCACCCAGCACTCCCTGCAGCACCCAGTGCCCCGTGCAGCACCCAGTGCAGCACCCAGCACCCAATGCAGCACCCAGCACCCAATGCAGCACCCAGTGCAGCACCCAGCACCCTGTGCAGCATCCAGCGTCCCATGTAGCACCCAATGCAGCACCCAATGCAGCACCCAGCACCCTGTGCAGCATCCAGCGTCCCATGTAGCACCCAATGCAGCACCCAATGCAGCACCCAGCACCCTGTGCAGCATCCAGCGTCCCATGTAGCACCCAATGCAGCACCCAGCACAGCACCCAGCACCCCATGCAGAACCCAATGCAGCACCCTCTGCAGCACCCAGCACTCCCTGCAGCACCCAGCACCCTGTGCAGCACCCAGCGTCCCATGCAGCACCCGAGGCCCCACCCCATGCAGCACCCAGTGCCCCAAATGGCAGGGGGGGCTCCGGGGCGGGCTGGGGGTGCACGGTGTGGCCATGGGGTGGGGGTCCCGTCCCTGCGTGGGCCCAGGAGGCAGCAGGGGGAGGGGGCGGTGCTGGGTGTCGGCAGTCGGTGGGTGCCGGCTGTTGCCGTCCTCGCCCACCTCGTGAGCGTGGGGCGGCCCCACCACCCCCCCACCAAAGGCCGCAGGGCCCGGGGTGGGTCCCAGTGCCCGGCCGTGGCCGCAGCCCAGCATGGAGCCCCTGGGGACGAGCCCCCCGTACCCCACGGCACCCCCAGCTCTGTGGCCATGGTGGCCCATGATGGCCCGCGGGACCCAGGCTGTGCCGGGGGGGACCGGGGCCCCCACCCACAAGGGACGGGGTTCCCATGGGGGTGCACGGGGGGTGGTCCCACAGGGGTGCAACTGTGGGGGTGACAGTGAGCAGGGCCGTGGGGTGGCCGTGGGGCAGCCCCCCGGGTGCAGGGGGGCTCCGGGCTGAGGGGCTCCCGCAGCCCCACCGAGCCCCCAGGAGCTCTGCCCCACGCCTGGGCCGGCTCCGCTGCCCCCCCGCAGCGGGGAGCCCCCCGCCCCACTCGGGGGTCCGGCTGCCCCATCGCCCCCTCGGTCCCTGCCCTGGCAATGGGGGGGGGCGGCCCCCGCGTGCCGTGGGGCCAGCGCAGGTGCAGCACCAGCCGCTGTGCTCGAGGCCTTTATTTCGCTCCGGTTGCTAAAACCGCGGCTGGCACTGGCCCTGCCAGACCGCTGCCGGACCACTGCCGGATCGCTGCCGGATCGCTGCCGGACCGCTGCCGGATCAATGCCGGATCAATGCCGGACCGCTGCCGGACTCCTGCCGGAGTGCTGCTGGACCGCTGCCCCACCGCAGCGCCCGGGGCTGTGACGGTGGGCACAGCCACGCACCGCGGCAGCCCCACGGCGTCCCACGCCAGCCCCACGGAACGCCGGCGTGCGGCAGCGCCGCCGACACGCGTGGGGCCCGGGAGCCGTCCCCGCGGGGTGCCAGCACCCTCCTCGCGTGCCGGCGGGCTCGGACACCCCGCTGTGCCAGCGCCGGCTCCGGTGCCGGGGGATGCGCCAGGCGGGTGGCTGCTGCCCGCGTGCCGGTGGCTCAGGGGGGCGCGGGGGCCACGTTGAGCCGCAGGGCCACGGGCAGGTGGTCGGAGCGGGTGGCCAGCTGGGTGATGAAGGAGACCCCCGCCACCTCCTGCCGGGGGAGAGCGGCCGTCAGGGCGGGGGCACGGGGGACACAGGGGGCACGGGGGGCACGGGGGGCACGGGGGACACGGGGGCACGAGCACCCCCGCCCTGCCGCGCCAGCACTCACCGTCCGCAGCGGCAGGGCCCCGTGATGCTGGCGGTACAGGACGTAATCCACGCGCCGGCCCTGCCAGGGGACGGGCGCCGCCGGGTCGAGCCGCCCGCTGGAGAGGATCGGGCCCGCCAGGTACTGGTGCCGCCCCGCCGGCTGCGAGAGGGTCCTGCGGAGCGGGGACGCGGTGGCACGGGGACACGGGGACGCAGTGACAGGGGGAGGTGGTGGCACGGGGATGTGGGGATGCAGTGACAGGGGGAGGTGGTGGCACGGGGACGTGGTGGCATGGGGACGTAGGAATGCAGTGACAAGGGGACACAGTGGCACAGGGACACAGTGACACGGTGATGTGGGGATGCAGTGGCAAAGGGACGCGGTGGCACGGGGACGCGGTGGCACGGGGACACGGGGACGCAGTGACAGGGGGAGGTGGTGGCACAGGGATGCAGTGGCACAGAGACGCAGTGGCACGGGGATGTGGTGACAAGGGGAGATGGTGGCACGAGGACATGTGGGCACAGGGATGTGGTGACAAGGGGAGATGGTGGCACGAGGACACGGTGGCACAGAGACATGGTGGCACGGGGATGCGGTGACAAGGGGAGGTGATGGCACAGGGATATGGTGGCATGGGAGCACGGTGACAAGGGGAGGTGGTGGCATGAGGACGTGGCACAGGGACGCGGTGACACAGGGATGTGGTGACAAGGGGAGATGGTGGCATGGGGACATGGGGACATGGTGGCAGCAGGATGTGGTGGCAGGGGGTCACGGTGACAAGGGGACATGGTGGCATGGGGACATGGTGGCAGGGGGATGTGGTGCCGGGGGACATGGTGGCATGGGGACACGGTGACAAGGGAAGGTGATGGCACAGGGACGTGGTGGCATGGGAACGCGGTGGCACAGGGATGCGGTGACATGGGGATGCGGTGGCAGGGGGATGTGGGGATATGGTGGCACAAGGACATGGCGGTGGGGGACATGGTGACACAAGGACACGGTGGCATGGGGACGCAGTGGCAGGGGGATGGAGGGACCCCCGCTGCTGGCATCGCCCCTCTCCGGGACAGGGTGGCTGGGGCACCCCCCTCCCCACCCCGGGCTGTGGGTGGCCTTTCCCGCGGGACCCCAGGGCTGTTCCCCCCCATGTCCCCCCCCGTGTCCCCCCCCCCGTCACCTCTTCAGCTTCTCCGGGGTGGACACGGGCTCCTCGTAGATCTTCAGGTAGTTGAGCAGGGTGCCTGCGGGCGGGGACGGGCGCGGGGGCGGGCGCGGCCGTGAGCGGGACCCCCCACGTCCCCCCGCCGCTGTGCCGGGGATGTGGGTGCCCCGGGGAGGGGCGGGGGCGGGGGCGAGGGTGGGGGAGGGCAGGTCCCACCTATGGCCCAGGGCGCGTCCTGCCCCGGCCCCCGGCGGCACGGGTCCCGGTACACCTCGAAGAGCCGGTGCCTCTGGTTGAGCTCGTCGCCTGCGGGGAGGGGGACACGTCTCCGCCATCACCCCCTCCCGAGCGCCCCCGTCCCCCCAAACCGCCCGCCGCCCCCGGCCCCCCCGACCTGGGGAGCAGTTGTCGAAGTTGAGGTCCCCGCAGAGGACGTCGAAGGCCACCACGTCCCCGCGCTGCTCCTGCTCCTCCCGGAAGAGCTGCAGCCAGCGCAGCCCCAGCGTCAGCTGCGCGTCCCGGACGGCGGCGTCGGCTGCGGCGGGGGGGACACACACACACACACACGGCGTCACCGCCCGCCCCGGCACCGCCGGGACCCCCCCTCGGCAGCGGCGGGTGGGAGCGGGACCCCCCTCACCTGCGGGCGCCTGCAGGTGGGTGCAGCCGACGTAGCCCACGACCCTCTGCCCCTGCGCCGAGCCCAGCAGCACCTGGGGGGACGCGGCACGCTCAGCGGGGAATCCGGCAGGAGCAGGCAGCGCCCTGCCTGCTGCCCGCGGCGGGGGTCCGGCTCACCTGGACGGCGAGCAGCCCCTTGGCGGCCAGGGCGTCCTCGCGGGCGCCGTTGGGGAAGCCGCGGTAGCGCGCGGCCAGCAGCGGGTAGCGGCTGGCCAGGAGGAGCCCGCTGTCGAGCAGCTTCAGCCGGCCGCCCCGCAGCCCCCGGGCGCCCACCTCGGAGAGGACGTGCGGGAAGGTGCCGCCCAGCCGCCGGCGCAGGCTGGCCGCGGCGCCCGCGTCGAAGACCTCCTGCAGGCAGATGAAGTCGGCGTCCGACGGGAAACGCTCGGACAGCACCGCCGGCACCGGCTCGGCCGCCTCCGCCGGCACCTCCACCGTCACGCTGCCGGGGGGCCGCTGCGGGGTGTGGAGGGTCCCGCCGTAGCTGTTGGCCTCGCCATGTTGCGGCTCAACCAGGCCGGCCCGGGCGCCGGGGGGGCCCGGGGGCGCCGGGGCGAGGTGGCGGGCGATGTAGGCGGCGCGCTGCGGCGTCCGCCCCAGGTTGCTGAACTTGGCCAGGCCGCTGGGCAGCAGGCAGACGTTGGCGCTGAGGAAGGTGAAGGTCCGGCCCTGCCGCAGGTCCCATGGCTCCGCCGGCGCCGTGCCCGCCGTGTACTGGTAGGCGAAGGGCCGCCGCGTCGCCTGCACCGGCAGCCACAGCAGCAGCCCCAGCGCGGCCAGGGGCAGCGAGAGCAGCAGCAGCGCGGTGCACGCCAGCCCGGCCAGTGCCCGCCCGGTGCAGCCGCGGCACCACCCGCACCGGCGCTGCAGCTGCTGCCTCCGCTCCGCCGTTGTCTGCTGCAGGTCGAGGAGGTGGTTGACGGCCCAGAAGCTGGGGGCGAGCAGCCCCCCGGCCAGGCAGTCCAGGGCCGCCAGCGCCCGGTTGGGGAAGGGGGATTCCCGCAGCAGCATGGTGGGGGGGGGCCGGGGTGCCGGGGGGCTGGGCAGGGAGCTGAGGGGGAGCGCGGCGTCGCCCTGCTCCGGCCCGGGGGCACCGGTGCCGCCGACAGAACCTGCGGGAGAGAGACTGGGATCAGGGGTGGCAGGGACGGCGCAGCCGAGAGCGGGACCCCCCCCCCCGTCCTGGCCGCCGCGGCTGAGCCGCCACCGTGGGAACTTCCCGCGGCCGGGACCGTCCCACGCGTCCCTGGGGATCGTCCCCCGCGTCCCCGGGCTCTGCCGGCAGCGGAGAGGAAGCACCTGCAGCGTGCGGGGGGGTGCTGGCACGGCTGGAGCAGGGCTACTGGCCTCCCCACGTCCCTGCCGGTCCCCATGGGGTCCCTGGGACCCCCAAAGCCGCCTCAGGCAGGCACAGCTGGGGGGGGCACCCCAGAGCCAGGACCCTGCACTGCGCCTGCTGGCATCTCCCCTGGTGCTGCCGGCCCCCTCGGTCCCACCGGTGGCCGCGGCAGCAGCCGCCCTCGGCCGTGCCCTGGCTCCTGCCCTCCCTGTGCCCCCCGCAGCCGCCTGCTCACCTGCCCGCCGGGCTCGGGGGGTCAGGGGCTGCCGCCCCCCGCGCCGCCGTCCCCGGGAGTCCTGCCGGCTGCCGGCACGGCATGCGACTGAGCCGCGGCGAGGCGAGGCGAGCCCTGGCGAGGCCGGGACCGGCTGGCCTGGCCCGACGGGTTCCCCGGCGCCTCCGTGCCCTGCAGCCGCGCCGCGGCCGGGAAATGGCTCCTCGGCTGACACCTCACGCTGCCTGCCCGCCTCCTCCTGCCCCTTCACCTGGGGCCCGGTGACTCCTGCCTGACTCCTGCCTGACTCCTGCCTGACTCTGCAGCCCCGCACCGTCAGACAGCCCGGCCGTCCTGCCCTCCCGTGCCCGTTCCCGGCGTGGCTGGGAACGCTGGGGATGCTGGGGTCACTGGGGTCACTGGGGTCACTGAGGTCGCTGGGGATGCTGGGGTCACTGGGGTCACTGGGGTCACTGGGGATGCTGGGGTGACCAGAGTCACTGGCTACAGGGGGGCCTCGGGGTGCCCTTGGCTGGGGGGCCTGAGCTCCCCCGTCCGGGGGCTGCCCCACACTCCCCCGCCAGACCAGAGCTCTCGGCTGCGGCTGCTCCGGGTCCGTCCTGCCACGAGGCCTCGGCCGTGGCACAGGGAGCTGCTGGGGCCGGCAGCGGGGCCTCGGCTCCATGCCCCTCCTGCCATGGGGGTCCCCCGGGCAGGACCCCTGGGGGTGCCCCCGCTCCAGGGCGCAGCTGTGGGGCAGGTGCCCACGGCACTGGCCCCGGCTGGGCGCCCAGCCCCGCTCCGCAGCGGGAGCACGTCCCCCTGCCCCGCAGTGCGGCGAGTGGCGCGGGCGGCACGCGCGGCAGGGGGTGACTCAGCCCAGGTCCCGGCACCTTCCAGCCGCTCGAGCATCCCTCACTCCCACGGGAAGGTAATTTGCCGTCACGGGAGCGTGAGTGTGCGGGGCACGGCTGGGAGCGGCACCGCCTGCGCGGCGGCACTGGCGCCCTGACGGGGTTCCCGCACCCCCCCAGCCCTCAGCCGGCGCGGTGCTGCCCGCGGAGGGGTCGCTGCAGGCAGCCGCTGCATGCATCCACCCTGCGGCGCCGGCGGGCTCTGCCCTGGAAGCGGGGGCAGCAGGCACTGCCCCACGGCGCTGGCAGCAGGCACTGCCCCACGGCGCTGGCAGCGGCAGCAGTATTGTCCCCACGGCGCGGGCAGCAGCAATGGGCTTTGCCCCACAGTGCTGGCAGCGGCAGCAGCATTGTCCCCGCGGTGCTGGCAGCAGCAACGGGCATTGCCTCGCGGCACTGGCAGCTTTGCCCCGGCGCACGGGGCCCTGAAGGCCATGTTTGCCCAGCAGCCGGTTCTGGAGGGTGCGGCGGCCGAGCCCTCCCTGCCGCTGGGCGCTACCTGTGCCGCGCTGCCCGTCAGCCCCGGCCCGGCACTGCCTTCGCTGGCGGCCTTCGGTGGCCGGGGGGCGAGCGGCACTGCGCCCCGGTGCTGTCGGCACTGCTCCCTTCCCCGAGGGCCAGGCAGTCCCTGTGCCGCCCGCGCTGGCTCCCTGCCCGCTCCGTCCCACCGCCGCGGCTTGTGCTGCCCCCCGGGGCCACGCCACGTCCCGCACCCCCAGGCACCCCCCGCTCACCTCCGCACCCCGCGGCACTGGGGGCCATCGCCGACGGCACCAACGCCTCTGCCTCTCCGGAGGGGCCGGCACCACCGTCAGCGCGCGGCCACCGCCCGCTCGGGGACACCGCTTGCTCGGCAGGCCGCGGGCTCAGCACGCCGCTGCCGGGAGCTCAACAGGTCGCAAACATCCGCTCGCCGCCGGGCCAGACTGGGCTCTAATTAACCGCGGCCCCGGCCGTGCCCGGCTGCCACCCGCCCCGAGCTGGCCGGCCGGCCAGCCGCATTCCTGCCGTGAGTGCGTGGCCAACACCACCTGCCGCCACTGGCCCCCGGCTCCCACCTCGGTGCCGTGCGGTGCCGTGCGGTGCCGCCAGCCGCGTGCCGGGGCGCGGCAGGCCGGGGAGCGTGCGGGCAGGGGTCGGGCAGCGGCGGCGGGCAGGGGAGCCGGAGGCAGTGAGCTGCTGGCGCTGCACCTTGCCCGGCCGGTGAACACCCACGACTGGTTTTCCCAGGGCTGTAACCCTTTGTCTGCCGCGTCCCGCCGGCACGGCCCGCGGGCACGCCGGGGGCCTGCCGAACCGGGCGGGAGGCGGTGGCGGCCGGCAAGGATGAGGAGGGGAAGGTCAAGCGAGGAGGGGTCACGGCCGCCTCCACCAGCACCTCGGGGCCAAGCCGCCCCGCCGGCACCTGCCGTGGTGCTGCCGGGCCACAGCGCCGGGCGGGGGGGCAGACCCTGGCAGGGATGGGGGTGCCCGGGGGCCCCCAAACCCCACAGGCCCCCCACGCAGCAGCTCCTGCCCCTCTGCTCGGGGAGCCTTCGGCCCCACCGCCCTCCCAGCCGCCGCCGTCACCTTCCGCCTGTGCCGGTGCAGGGGGGTGTCAGGGTCCCCCCGCTCTCCGTCCCCCAGCCCTGGCGCGCTCGGCGTCTCCCACCCTGGGGAAGGCGAACCCCCCGGCCCCAGCTCCCCCGCGGCGGCAGTGCCGGCTGCGCGGGGCCGTGCACGGTGGGGCAGGAGTGGCCGCGGCACCCCCGGCACAATGGCTGCACCCCAGCCAGCCTGTGCCCGTGGGACCGATCCTCCCCTTGCACCTCGGCGCGACGGTCCACGCCGCCCCCCTCACCTGCCCAGGTGCTGCCGCCTGCCCTGGCCCAAGGGGCACCGGCTCTGCCGGCACAGCTCGGCCCGGCCGGTGGTTTCCCTCCGTGGCGGGTTTGCCCCGAGCTGCCGTTTCCTGCTGCCGCTTCCCCTTCCCGCTGCCGGCAGCCACGGCAGGGAGGGGTGTCCCCCCCCCCGCACCCTCAGCACCCCGGCCCAGGCCCTTCCGCCACGCCGCTGCCACGGGCTCCCCGGTCCCAACTCCCCCGGCCCCTCCGCCGGCACCCCGGCACACCCCAGCAAGCGCCGTCGCGAGGGTCCCAGCCGGCCGTGGAGACACCCCCGCTGAGGCCCTGACCCGGCCGTGCCGCGGGGCACAGGGGGACACCGGCGGCGCGTGTCCAGTGGAGGGGGGGCGGCACGAGGCTTGCCCCCCGCTCGGGGCTCCCCCCGCCATGGCACCACGGGTGTCCTGGGCACCAAGTCCCAGCTCTCGCTTCCGCATCCGACCGGCTTCCCCCGCCTGCAACCGAAAGGAGAAGGACTGCGGCCTCGACCGCGGCATGACCTCCTCCGCTCCGGCACGGCTGCCTGCGCCACTGCCTGCAGCCCTGCTCGCCCTGCTCGCCCTGCTGCAGTGCTGCCTGCACCCCAGCACCGCTGCCTGCACCCCAGCATTGCCGCCTGCACCCCGGCATTGCCGCCTGCACCCCAGCATTGCCGCCTGCACCACAGCACCGCTGCCTGCACCACAGCACCGCTGCCTGCGCCCCAGAACTGCTGCCCGCACCCCATACTGGGCAGACTGGGGACGGGGCGCGGGGTTCCGGCCGGGGGTGTCCTCCCCCCCCACCTTGCACCATCCCCGTTGCTACCGGAGCTGGGTCGCGAGGGTGTCCCTGAGCAGGAGCAGCAGCGATGACGGTGGCACTCACAGTGCCCGCGGTGCCCACCGGCGCAGCCGCGGCAGACGAGGGCGAGGGCGCTGGAGCGGGTTTATTGCACGGTGCGAGGCTCCGGCTGGCAGCGGCACGGCCGGTGCGGGGGCTGGTGCCGGTGCAGGGGCTGGCACAGCCGCTCACCAGAAGAAGAGGGGCTGCCCGTCCTCCCGCGCCAGCTCCTGCAGGCACTCGAGCAGCACCATCGCGTCCGGCTGCGCCGCCGGCGGCACTGTCTCGGTCACCACATGGCGCAGGAAGGCCGGGCTGTGGTGGGCATGGGCGTCGGGGCCAGTCGGCTCCGTCAGGATGCCGTAGGTGTTGACGAGGGACTCGGTGAAGGCCGGGTGCACGGCGGGGCTGTAGCCCAGCGCCCGCAGGCGCGTCATCAGGTCGACGTAGCGCCGGGCCGCGGCAGCACAGCGCTGCTCGTCAAAGCCCCCCGGCACGCTGCCGAGGGCGGTCTGCGGGGAGAGAGGGGGCAGGGTCGGCCCCCCGGCACCCACGGGTGCCCACGCGGAAGGGGGAGCGGGGTGCACCCTGCCCGGCTCCCCGGCTCGGCCGCGCCAGCCTACCTCCATGATCTTCTCGGGGATGTTGGCGACGGTGAAGCCGTAGAGGCGGGCGCGGTCGGGGAAGACGCTGGCGAGGATGCGGCGGTCCAGCTGGAAGGCGATCTCCCCCACCAGCTGCTCCCACGTCAGCTGCCGGCCGTCTGCGGGGAGCTGCGGCGTCGGGCGCTCGCCCCCGCCCCGGCCAGACCCTGCGCTGCCGCCCCGGTGACCTCTCCCCGTGTCCCCCCAAACTCTCCCTGTGCCCCCCACCACCCTGGTGACCAGGCTGGGCCGCGCTGCTGCTGCCCGGTGCCGGGGGTCCCCGCCGGGGGTTGCCAAGACCAGCGTGCCGGTTTTGCGGGGCAGAAAAGCCGGCGTGCTGGTGCCACCCGCGCGGAGGCTAACGGTGCCACGGCGTGCCCGGGGCGGCTGTCGCTCCCCGGCTCCCCTGCGTGTCCCCCGGCACAGGGTGGCCGGAGCTGCTCACCCGTGACCTCGGCATCCCCGCCATCCCCGGGGTGGGTGGGAGCGGGGGGTCGCGGGGAGGCAGCACCCAGGGGCACCGCGTGCCTGCCGGTGCCGTGGCCTGGCCCTCACCTCGCAGGCTGGAGCTCTGCGGCGACTCCCGGCTGGAGGCGAGCCGGTCGGTGTCGCGGGCCGCCTTGCGCCAGGGCTCCCTGCGCCGGGCGTCCGGCAGCCGCAGGTCCAGCGGCTGCTGCTCCGCCGGGGACGGGGGCAGCGGGAGGGGGGGCGGGGGGACCCCGGCCCCCGGCCACTGCAGGTCCGACAGCCGCAGGCTGAGGCCGCTCGGCTCCGGCGCCGGGGAGCCCTGCGGCGGCTCGGGGGGCGGCTGGCGGCTGGGGGGGCGGCCGGCAGAGCCGAAGCGGTCGAGGGGGCAGGAGAGGTGGTGGCTGTCGGGGCCGGGGCTGCCGTGCGCCGTCACCGGCAGCGCTGCCAGGGCAGGGACGGCACCGTGGGTCCCCGCAGCGCCGGGGGGGCTGCACCGCGCCCCCTCCCCATGCACCGAACCCCACAGCTCCCGCCCGCCCCGGCCCCACAGACGCTCACGGGGAGGGACGAGGCCACAGCGGATGGGATGGGATGGGATGGGATGGGATGGGGATGGGATGGGGATGGGGATGGGATGGGGTGGGATGGGGAGGGGATGGGGATGGGGATGGGGATGGGATGGGATGGGATGGGATGGGGATGGAATGGGATGGGGATGGGGATGGGATGGGATGGGATGGGATGGGGTGGGATGGGACTTGGCCCACCATCCCTCCTCCCAGGAGCTTTGGGGTCAGACTCCCCCCAGACCCCCCCCCCAGTACTTCTGTTCCCGGTGATGGGCGAAAACGCCCCGGTGCTGACATCGGTGCCGCTCGGCGTGGGCCGCGGCGTGGACATCGTGCCGTCCTGGGTCTGCTGGTCCCAGAGGGGCTCCCAGTGGGGGGTCCGGAAGATCCGGCTCTGCTCCAGGGGCGGCAGCTCCCAGTCCAGGGCGCTGGCTGCGGGAGGAGGGGGGATGTTTGCAGCCACGGCCCCCCCGGCCCTGGCCCACCGCGGGGCCGCCCGTGCCCCCCACCTGGGCTGGGGAAGGCGAAGCATCCCCCGCTGGAGCGGGGCACAGGGATGAAGGCGGGCGCCGAGCCAGGCGCCGTGCCGGGCACCGTGCCGGGCTGGCCGCGCAGGAGGTGCCGCAGGTGCCGCTGCTCCTTGAGCCGCCCCACCACCCGCGTCAGCTCCTCGTTCTCCGCCAGCAGCGCCTGGATCTCGCGCCGCAGCTGGTCGTAGCAGGCGAAGACCGAGAGCCCCACGCGCGGCGGGCGGCCGCCGGGCACCGGCTCCATGGCGGCCCCCGGTCCCGGCACCGGGCTGTGCCGCTCACGCCGACACGCGCCCCGCACCGGGCGGCAGCGCCAGGGCCAGGGGCATGGGAAGGCCCCGGCTCGCTGCGGGACGCCGGGAGCGGCCGGGGCGTCTCCGACGGCGGGTGCCAGGGAGAGCCGGTTCCGAGGGGATGTCACAGAGGGACGTTCCACCCCCCGGCCCCCATCATGCGGCCGCAGGACTCGGCCCCCCGGCACCATGGTGCTCCGTCCCGGCAGGCACCCGTTCGACCGCCGCGAGGACGGTACGGGGGGCACCCGGCAGCAGCGGGGTGCGGGGGGCACCACGGGCAAGGGGCAGGCGGGCAGGGCGGGTGGGCTGCACCCCCTTTCCTGCCGGATTTTGGCTGTGCTCTGGCGGCTCTGGGTGCCACGTCCCAGCCGTGCTCGGAGCCGACGGCCGGCCTCACCGCGCTGCTGGGCTGTCACAGCAGTGCCACCGGGCACAGGGCCATCCCTGCGTGACGCTGCCACGGAGGACACGTGGCGGGGGCCCCGTCTCCATCCCCCTTCTTCCGCGGTTGCAGGACCCCCCCAGCGCCAGCCCGCCGGGCAGCCAGGGCCGTGCTGTGGCGGGTGCCGGGCCAGCGGCGAGCTGGTGCACGAGGGGCCGTTGTGGGGGGCCTGGCCCAGCCCCTCCTGCTGCTGGGACCCCCAGGAGGGCTGCGCCGGCAGCCCCTTGCCGTACCCCTGCCACCCCAGGTGGCCCAGTGGCCCCGGCGTGCCGGCACGCTCCGCCGAGAGCCTGACCAGCTCCGTCTTCTCTGCGGCCATCTCGTCCGCCAGCAGCGCCAGCCCGCCAGCACCGCACTGCCCCAGCGCCGAGGGGCCGGCAGAGGAGTCCCTCAGCGCCGCACTGGCGTCCTGCCGGCTCGGCGCCGGGGCGGCCATCGACCGCCGTTCCTTCATCGCCAGCGGCCTGGCCTCCCAGCTGCTGGAGGAGCTCCTGGGCCAGCAGCTGCCGGGGGCTGAGCCGGGGCTGGCTGAGGGCCCCGGGGAGCAGTGCCGCACCGCCGCGGCCTCCTCATCCTCTCTGGAGCGGCTGTGCCGGGACAACCCCCGCTTCCAGCGAGCCAAGGAGTGCTTCCAGGAGCAGGGCTGGGTGCCGGCGGCTGGGACGGACCAGGACGTCGAGGTGACGCCGTGCCAGGGCCGGGGGAGCGGGGCGCAGCTGTGCTGCGAGGCCTGCGGGCACCTCTGCCGCGGCGTGGCCTGGCACGCCGCCCACGGCTGCTGCGCCCGGGTGGAGACGGTGACCGGCGCCCGCCTGCGGGACGGGGACCGGGGTGCCGTCTCCCACCCCTCTTGCAAGCCCTGCGGCGAGCGCGGTCATGGCCGGGGCCCAGCCGGCCAGCCCCCCCGGCCCTGCCCCGGCGCCAGGGCTCCGGCCCGCAGCGAGTCCTCCTGCGCCCGGCAGTGCCCGGAGAAGTGCTGGAGCTCCCTGTGGGACACACCGGCCGCCCGGCCAGCCCACGGCACCGCGAGCGTCCCTGAGCACGGCCAGCGCTCCTGCGCCGGCACCACCTGTGCCATGCTGAGCCCCGAGCCACGGCACTGCCGGGGAGCTGCCGGCTCCGTGCCCCGGGCAGGCAGGGAGCCCCCCTGGGAGCCAGAGCCCACCCAGCAGCCCCGCGGCCAGCAGGTAGGCATCGGCGTGCCGGCCCGGTGCGGACCTGTCCGTGGCCAGGCACGAGCCTTGCCCTCCGGCACGGGAGCCCCTTGCTGCAGCGCCGGCAGCTCCCTGCCTCTTCCCTCTGGCTGCAGGGCCCCGCCGGGACGCTGTGCTGCCGCAACGCGGAGCCGGCACACGGCTGCGGCTCGGTGCCGGGCTGCCCACCGGGCCCGTGGAGCCGGGGTGCCGGCAGGGAGCGAGCGGGACGGCGGGACGCGGCCCGGAGCCACCACAGTCGCCGCGAGCGGGAGGAGATGCCGGCGCTGGAGAGCCGGAGGCGGGGGCGGGAGCGGGGCGGGGAGCGCACCTCCCCCGGCGGGCAGCGGCCCCCCACCCCGGACCATTGGGGGTCCCCGGAGTGGGACCCCAGCCCCCGTCCGGGCGCCATGAACATGGTGCGGTTCATCGCCAGGTCCTTCGAGCTCAGGGCCCAGCAGGACGCGGTGCGAGCCGAGAGGGAGCGGCAGGCCCGGTGCTGCGGGGGGGCCGGGACTGCCGACAGCCCCCCCCAGGAGCCCCACGACCCCCATGGCTGCTCCCGGGCCCAGGGCTGGCTGCTGGCAGAGGCCACGGAGCACAGCACAGCCGGAGCGCAGGCAGAGGCCATGGAGTGCGGCACAGCCGGGGTGCAGGCAGGAGCCCAGCCCTGCCGGGACGGCAGAGCCAGGGGCTGTGACGGCGAGGGGGGCAGGCGGCATGGCGGTCGCAGCCGAGCTCCCCGGTGCTGAATAAATCCCTGCCCGTGTCTGGCCCCGAGTGCCGCCGGTGACCGACCCCGAGTGCTGCCGGTGGCTGAACCCGGGCGCCGCACGCTGCCGCGGCTGGAACGCCCCGGGGACGCGGGGAGATGGGTGACGCGGGTCCCCAGCAGCAGCACCCTCGGCGCGTGCTCCTCCAGCCCGGCCGCTGCTGCCTGCGCGGGCAGGGATTGCCCACCTGCCTCCGGGAGCAGCCGGGGACCGCGGGCAGGGAGCGGGGGGCCGGCGGCAGCGGCGGGAGGGCAGGCAGAGCCCCAGGGGCGGTGGCCGCAGGGACAACCCCGTCCCCGAGGGTCCCCGCGGCCCCCAGAGAGCAGGACGGGACAGGGGGCCTGCCTGCGGTGGGGGGCGGCAGCCCCGGGCACGGCCGTGCCAGCCCCTGCCGGCGTCGGCGGGGAAAGGAGAGCCGGAGCCGGCAGAGCTGAACTAGACGGGGGTTTATTAACAGCAGGAGCTGGAGCCACAGAACGGGGCAAGAACGGAGCCTTGGCCGCGCGGGGAGGGGGCCGGGCTGGGGCCCCCCTGCCTGGGCAGGGACGGGCAGGGACGGGGGCTCGGGCCCGGGAGGGGACCGTGTCCCCGCAGGGACACTCCAGCAGTGACCGGTGCCCCGGCGGGACCCCCCTGCCCACCCGGGGGGCGGGACCCTGCCCTCAGCCCTGCCTGCGGCCCGGGGGGGCCGGCGAGCCGGGGGGGCCGTCGGCGCTGACCCTGCCTGCGTGGCCGGGGGGCGGCGAGGGGCGAGGGCAGCGCGTGCGCGGGGGGAGCGGGACGGAGGGGGCGGCTCCGCTGCGGGCGGGGGCAGAAAGTGCTTCCAGTCCTCGTTCAACGCAAGGGGGGGGAAGGCCGTATTCACAGCGGGGGGAGAAGCGGGGGGCCCGGGCAGGGGGCTGCTGGGGTGGGGGCGGGAGGGGCAGCGGGCAGCTGCGGCACCCCGGCAGGCACGGGCAAGCGCCTTGCCGCCCAGCATGGGGACGGAGCTGTCACCAGGGGACCCTCCCGCCTCGGGGGCCCCCCCGCGCGCCCCCCGGCCCGGTGAGCCCCCGCAGCCGCTCCTGGCAGGAGCCGGGGAGGCGGCCGGGGTCAAAGAAACTCTAACGGGAGAACCGACGAGGGGGCGCGATGAGAACACCAAACAAAACCGGCTACGGGGGGCGGGGGGCACGAACCGGGAGGCGCGCCGGGGGGCGGCGGGGGGGCCGCTACTCCTTGGCCCTGCCGATGATGGCCAGGATGTAGAGGAAGATGTTGATGATGTCTGTGTAGAGGTTGAGGGCGGCGAAGACGTACTCCTCGGGGCTGAGCGCCAGCTGCTTGTTCCCCAGGATCATCTGGGTGTCCACCGCCAGGAACTGCGGGACAGGGGGCGTCGGGGGGCGCACGGGGCCACGGCGGGGGCCAGCAGCACCCCACGCCCCCCACAACCAAGCAGCCGCCCCACTCAAGCGGGTCCCTTGCCCCCACCCCGTCCCCCCCAGCCAGGCCCGGGTCCTGCACCCCCCACGCACAGCCTGAGCCCCCGGGGACGCGGCAGAGGGCTCGGCCCCCCCGGGGGAGGGGCAGCAGCAGGAGGCGGGGGAGGACGGGCCCCCCGGCACTTACGCAGGTGAAGAGCAGGGCCCCCAGGGAAGCGTAGATGATGTCCATGATGCGGTTCCGGATGACGATGCAGAGGATGGAGAAGACGATGAGGACGACGAGGCAGATGATGAGCACGCCCCGGCAGGAGGTGAAGTCGTACTTGGTCTGCGGGACAGCGGAGAGTGAGCAGGGGGCCAGGGGGGCCGTACCCCCAGCGCGGAGCCCCCCAGCAGGGAGCTGGGGGGGCCATACCCCCAGCACGGAGCCCCCAGCCCCAGCAGGGAGCAGGGGGGGCCGTACCCCCAGCGCGGAGCCCCCCAGCAGGGAGCCAGGGGGGTCTCGCAGCAGCCCGGCCACCCCCAGAGCTGACCTGCAGGGAGAAGATGACGACGGTGAAGCAGACGACGACGGTGATGCCCACGGCCATGATGACGGCGTCGGTGTTGTAGAAGCTGGCGATCATCCCCACCATGTAGGACAGGCTGACGGTCAGGACGGACTGGGGAGCAGACGGGCACCGCGTCACGCCGGCTCGGCCGCCCCCTCCCATTTGCCGCCCACCGCCGGGTCCAGCCGGGCCTGGTGACGCCGCGCCTCCGCGGTGCCCAACGCCCTTCACGCCGGGCTCTCGGCGTTGCCGAGTCCGGAGCAGGCTCCGCTCTCGCCAGCCCCCTCCGCCCCCCAAAATCCACCCAGTCGTGTCCCCCGTCCTTCCCCATCCCCGCAGCCTGCGGGACCTCGGGCGTCCCCGGGGCTGGGGCTGCCGGAGCCGTGGCCGAGCCCGCTGCCGCCCCGGCACGGCGCTTACCAGGGCCACCAGGTTCCAGGGGTGCTTGCGGCGGAAATCCCCGCAGCAGCTGAGGACGATGAGGGAGATGAAGAAGACGGCGTAGGAGACGTAGTACGTCCAGACGTTGCGCTGCACGAAGCCCTTCACGCCTTTCACGAAGGTGAAGATGGCCACGAAGGCGAAGGTGACGGCCAGCTGCAGGGTGAGCACCAGGAAGACCTGGGGGCCGGGGCTGGGTCACGGCGGGGCATCCAAAACCCCCAGCGCCCCCCGGGAGCGCCCCCAGCCGCGTCCCACCTTGCGGATGAAGGCCTGCCGGATGCTCTTGTCGTCCCAGTGCGCGGTGGGGAAGTCCTGGTTGTCATAGTAGGAGGGCGGCCCGTCTTCGTGGTACGTGCTGTGCAGGGGGGCTGCGGGGAGAGGGGGGGTGGGTGAAGGGGGCCGGGGGGGGCTGCCCGCACCGCCACGCCGTGCCGCGTCCCTGTCCTAGGGCCTGCCTGCCCCCGCCCGCCGGGGCGGCCGCTCACCGACTCGGATGACCACGATGCCCGGTCTCCACAGCCCGCGGTGGGGCCCGGCTCTGGCTGCCAGCGGCGAGGGAAGAGGAGAGACGGGGCTGAGGGGGCCGGGGGGGCCCCAGGGGCCGGGGGCAGCGGAGCTCTGTTCCCCCCAAAGCTGGGCTTCACGCCGGCGTGCCCACCGAGCCGACAGCTCCAGGCGGTGTCCCCCCTCCCGGGGACATGGCCAGCACCCTCCTCCGGCAGGCAGAGGCACCCCAGGGTGCCCCCCAGGGCTGGGCTCGTCTCTGGGGGCTCGCGGGGCAGGAGCCCTTCCCCCGGGGGTCCCCACAGCCCCGCTCGGGCACCCTGAGCTGTGCTACCAGCCGGACCCCCCCCTTGCCAGGGCCAGTGCCGCCGAAATGGGGACCCCCCTCCGGTGGACCCCCCTCCAGGGCTGCTGTCAGCACCCACCGCGGGGGGCAACCCCCTCCTCGCCCACGCCCCGGGACGGAGCCCCCCGCCCCCCCCCGAGCCCTGTTACTTACAGTCTTGGTCCCCGGGGACCATGGGCTGCGGCTGGGCATACGGCGGCTGCGCGTAGGGGCCCTGGGGGTACGGCCCCGCCGGCGGGTACGGCCCGGGGGGGTACGGCCCGGGGGGGTACGGCCCCGGGGGGGGGTATGGCCCCGGCCCCTGCGGGAAGCCCGGCTGGTTGTAGGGCGCTGGGGCGAACTGGGGCTGTGGGTAGGGGGCGGCGGGGTAGGGGGGCTGCGCGTAGGCCGGGGGGGCCGTCGGCTGCTGCCCCGGGAAGCCGTCGCCCGTCACCAGGAAGCTCTTCTCGTGGGACATCTTGCCCCCCTCAGGCTGGCTGCCGCCTCTCTGCTGCGGGGAGGAAGGAGAGGGGCGGTCACGTCCGGTGGCCATCACCCCCCATGGCCATCACCCCCCACGGCTAACACCCCCTCTGCTGCCATCACCCCCCCATGGCCAACACCCCCAATGGCCAACACCCCCCATGGCCATCACCCCCCTGCCGCCATCACCCCCCCATGGCCAACACCGCCCATGGCCATCACCCCCCCAGCCATCACCCCCCATGGCCAACACCCCCCAGAGATCACCCCCCATGGGCAACATCTCTCCATGGCCAACACCCCCCCGCTGACATCACCCCCCCAGCCATCACCCCCCCACGGTCACCACCCCCCCCAGCTATCACCCCCTGCAGCCATCACTCCCCCCCATAGCCATCACCTGCCCTGGCCATCCCCCCCCGCAGCCATCACCCCCCCCAGCCACCCCCCACCCCCCCCAAGGGCCCTCTCCCCCACGCCCAGGCAGTCCTGGGGGTCCCCGACCCAGTGCAGCCCCGCGGTGGGGGGGGTCCTGTCCCCGGTGCAGCCCCGCGAGGGGTGGGGGGGGGGCCCCGCTCCCTCCCCGGGCCGCACAAGATGGCCGCCCCAGCGGCAGGGCCGTTGCCATGGCGACAGCCCCACGGCTGCCCCGGCCCGGGCCCTGCGGGGAGGCCTCGGCCATGGCGGGGCCGGTGTGCAGGGCCGGTGTGCGGGGCCGGCGTGGGCCGGTGCCTCGCGGCGGCTGCCGGCAGCGGTGCTGGCAGCCCCGGCGCTGCCCGGCTGCCCTTCGTCACCGGCCTCGCTCCCTGCCCCACTTTCGGCCACCACGCCACCTCCCCCAGGAGCGGCATGGCCGGCTGCCAGCGCCCCGCCAGCCCCGCTGCCGGAGCACCGGGGCCCAGCCAGTCCAAGCACCCGCTGGCGGCGCGGGCTCCCTGGCCAGAGGCGACCGCCGGCGAAGGAGCGGGACCGGCAGCGGTGCCGGGCTGTGACCCACGGCCCTACCTCCGGTGGCCGGCTGGCGAGCGGGGCCGCGGCGGCAGGGGTTTGCCGCAGGCACCGGAGCCGCCCCCGCTCTGGAGTGGCGGGCCCAGCCGCCGGCAGGCACCGATTCTGCG
Source organism: Phoenicopterus ruber ruber (assembly GCA_009819775.1). NCBI lineage: Eukaryota > Metazoa > Chordata > Aves > Phoenicopteriformes > Phoenicopteridae > Phoenicopterus > Phoenicopterus ruber. Next base: position 170,237,379 of record CM020216.1, on the reverse strand, counting down.
TGGAGCCTGGGATTACAAAACCAGGCAGCTGCGGGGAATGGCGGCTCCAGCTGCGGCTCTGCGCGGTGATCGCCCGCCGCCGGTGCTGCCGCCGTGGTGATAAATGCGGCCTGGCGCGCAGCGGGGACAGGCAGCTGCCCGCAGGGCTGGCAGCTGGCAGGCAGAGCCCCCGGCCAGCCCTGCGCAATCCCACGCCGCGGCAGACGGGACGTGCCGGAGCCGGTGCCGCAGCGAAGCACCGGTGTCCCCGGGCACGGGGCCGCCCGCAGCCGGTGCCAGCGCCAGGGCCTGGCCAAGTGACAGCCAGCCTGGCCGGTGGCGCAGCCGAAGCCGGCCGCCCACGTGACGCCCCGGCCCGGTGCCACGGGCCTCGGGGAGGGACGGGGGGGCTCTGCCCTGCAGCACCGCGGCTGCGGGCACGTGCCCCCCGGCTCAGCAAGGGGCCGCCAGCCCAGACCCCCGCAGGGGCAGCCCCCGGGGAGGGCAGGGACCCCCTCGCCGGCAGCGCCGCGGGGGTGCCGGGGGTGGACCGAGCACCGCGGGCTGCAGCCGGCACGGGGGGCACACCGCAGGGGGGGCACCCTGCAAGGGGGGGCACAGGGTGCATGCAGCATGGGGGTCACCCCGCATGGGGGGCACCCCGCATGGGGGGCACAGGGCACGAGCAGTATGGGGGGCACACCGCACAGGGCGTGCGCAGCATGGGGGGCACGCGGTGCACGCGGCATGGGGGGCACAGGGTGCATGCGGCACGGGGCGCACCCCATATAGGATGCACGCAGCACGGGGGGCACAGGGTGCATATGGCACGGGGGGCACACCGCAGGGGGGGCACACGGCATGGGGTGCACCGGGCACAGGGTGCACGGGGTGCATGCAGCACGGGGCGCATGTGACATGGGGTGCATGGGGTGCACGCAACATGGGGTGCATGTGACATGGGGTGCACGCAGCACAGGGTGCATGTGACATGGGGTGCACCGGGCACAGGGTGCATGGGGTGCATGCAGCACGGGGCGCATGTGACATGGGGTGCATGGGGTGCATGTGACATGGGGTGCATGTGACATGGGGTGCATGGGGTGCACGCAGCACGGGGTGCATGTGACATGGGGTGCACCGAGCACAGGGTGCACGGGGTGCACGCAGCACGGGGTGCATGTGACATGGGGTGCACTAGGCACAGGGTGCATGTGACATGGGGTGCATGTGACATGGGGTGCATGGGGTGCACACAGCACGGGGTGCATGTGACATGGGGTGCACAGCACATGGGGTGCGCGGGGTGCTTGCAGCACAGGGTGCACAGGGTGCGTGCATTACGGGGTGCATGCAGCATGGGGTGCACGCTGCATGGGGCAGACGCAGCACAGGCTGCACAGGTGCATGCGGCACGGGGTGCCGGGGGTGCATGCAGCAGACGCAGCCGGGGGTGCAGGGAGGTGCCCGCCGCCCCCCCCGCCGCCGGTTTTTCCCGGGAGCCCCCGTAAGCGGCTTTGCCCTGACGCCCGGTAATGCCCCAGCGCGGCCTATTTACGGCAGCAGCAATCCTAATCCCCTGAGCGCTGCCCCTCGCGGGGGGGGGGGGTGGGCGTGGGGGCCCCCCCCGTGCCCACGGGAGCGGGGTCCCGCTCGGGACCCCGCTCTCGCCGCCCGGTTGCCCACCCCCGCCCCCCCTGCACCGGCCCCGTCCGCTGCGGAATGCGGCAGAGCGGTGCGGGGGGGGGGAACCGCGCTCGCGGACGGCACCGGGGCCTCCGTGCTCCCCCCCCCCGCAACCGCCCCCTCCCCGGTGCACCGGGCCCCCCCGTGCCGGTACCCCGCTCACCGGGCCGGGCCGTGCGGCAGCGCTGGCTCCGCTCCGCTCCGCGCCGGGCGGGGCTGCGGGAGGGGCGGGGCTTCCAGCAAGGGGGCGGGGCTGCGGGAGGGGCGGGGCTCCCAGCAAGGGGGCGTGGCCGAGGCAGCGCTGGCTCCGCTCCGCCCCACCGGGCGGGGCTGAGGGAGGGGCGGGGCTTCCAGCAAGGGGGCGGGGACTGAGGCAGCGCTGTCTCCGCTCCGCCCTCGCTGGGCGGGGCCTGCGGGAGGGGCGGGGCCGTGCGGCAGCGCGGGGTCCGCTTCGCTCCGCCCTCCCCGAGAGTTCGGGGCGGGGCCTGCAGGGAGGGGCGGGGCCGCGCGGTAGAGCGCCCCCGTGTGGCGGCAGCGCGGCCTCGGCTCGGGGAGGCGGGGCCGGGAGCGGGCAGCGCCTGCCTGTCCCTGCCCGTCCCTGCCCGTCCCTGCCTGTCCCCGTCTGTCCCACCCCGTCCCTGCCTGTCCCCGTCCCTGCCCGTCCCTGCCTGCCCCGCCGCTCACTTCGTCCCGCTGTCGGGGAAGGGGACTTTTTCCTGGTTTCCCGGTGTCACGCGTGGGGCTGGTCCCGCGTCCGTCCTCCCACGAGGCCCCGCCCCACCCCGCACTTCCCCTTCCCGTCCCCGCCCGCCCCCCCCCGGCCTGTTTCGGTTTCGTTTCTCTCCCGGGGCGGAGCCGAGCAGTGCCCGGTGCGTGGGGGAGTCCTGCCCCGGGGGCGTGGGGCTGCGTGGGGCTGTCCCGGGGCTGGCGGGCTGCGGGGGGTCCTGCCCCTGGGCTGGGGGGGTCCTGCCCCGGGGGTGGGGGGCTACGTGGGGCCTGCCCCGGGGCTGGGGGGGTCCTGCCCTGGGGGCGTGGGGCTGCGTGGGGCCTGCCCCGGGGCTGGGGGGGGCCTGCCCCGGGGGCGGGAGGCTTGCGTGGGCCTGTCCCGGGGCTGAGGGAGTCCTGCCCCGGGGGCGGGGGGCTGCGTGGGCCTGTCCCGGGGCTGGGGGGGTCCTGCCCCACGGCAGGGGGGTCCTGTCCCGGGGCTGGGGGGGTCCTGCCCCACGGCAGGGGGGTCCTGCCCCAGGGCTGGGGGGCTGGTGGGGGCCCTGGGCTGGGGCGGGTGGGGGGGCACCAGGGTGTCCCTGATCTGGGGATGTGTGGGGGGCACATGGGGTTTGGGATCACGCGGCGGGGGGGGGGGGTTCCTTGGTCACGCCGGGGCTGGGGTGGGGGGCAGACCCCCAGCCGGGGGGACATGGGGGGCCGGGTAGGGACGGGGGGAGCTGAAGGGGGTCCCCCCGTAGGTGCAGGGGGGCAGGATGGCGGAGGGGGTGCTGGCGGTGGGGGGCGTCCCCCCCAGCACGGAGGAGGAGCTGGTGGTCCTCTACTTCGAGAGCCGGCGGCACTCGGGGGGGGGCCCCGTCCGGAGCTGCCAGCGCCTCGGCCCCCTCCTCTTCCTCACCTTCGAGAACCCCCAGGGTGAGCGCAGGGCGGGGGGGCGGCACGGCTGGGAGCACTGGGGTGGGGGTCCCCAATCCCTACTGGGAGCACTGGGATGGGGTGTGGGGGGGCCCAGTACCTACTGGGAGCACTGGGATTGGGGTGCAGGGCAGCCCCGGTCCCCACTGGGAGCACTGGGTTCGGATACGGGGGTCCCAGACCCAGCTGGGAGCACTGGGTTGGGGTATGGGGGGCCCCAGTCCACACTCGGACCACTGGGTTGGGGTGTGGGGGGGCCCTAGTTCTCACTAGGGGCACTGGGATGGGGTGTGGGGGGGGCCCAATCCATACTGGGAGCACTGGGATGGGGTGTGGGAGGCCCCAGTTCCTACTGGGAGCACTGGGATGGGGTGTGGGGGGCTCCAGTCCACACTGGGAGCACTGGGATGGGGTGTGGGGGGCCCAAATCCCTACTGAGAGCACTGGGATGGGGTGTGGGGGGCTCCAGTCCACACTGGGAGCACTGGGATGGGGTGTGGGGGGCCCAAATCCCTACTGAGAGCACTGGGATGGGGTGTGGGGGGGCTTCAGTCCACACTGGGAGCACTGGGTCGGGGTGCAGGGCACCCCCAGCCCCACTGGGAGCACTGGTGAGCGGTGCTGTGCCCCCCAGGGGTCCCGGTGTGGGGTGGGCTCAGGCGCTGCCCCCCCGGTGACGCCCGTCCCCCCACGCAGACGCCCAGAACGTCCTGGCCCGCGGCAGCCACCGGCTGGGGGGGGCCGAGCTGGGGGTGCACCCTGCCCCCCCCTGGGACCCCACCCGCCTGCTGCTGGGGGGCCTCGGCCCCGGGACCCCCCCCGAGCTGCTGGAGCTGCACCTGGAGGCGCTGCTGGGACGCCCCCGCGGCACCTTCGGCCTCTGCCGGGGCCCCGCGCCCGGCTGGGGGCTGCTGCGCCTGCGGGACCCCATCACCCCCCAAGGTGGGCGCCGGGGCCGTGGGGGGGGGGCGGGGGGCACCGCGCTCCCCTCGCTGTGCTGCAGCGCTGGTGCCGGGAGCGCCGGGGCGGCGTTTAGGGGTGCGGGGTCTGCGGTGCTGCTCGGCAGCCGGGACCACCAGGGCGGTGTGTCGGGGTGTGGGGTCTGCAGCACTGCCCGGCAGCCGGGACCACCAGGGTGGTGTTTTGGGGTGCGGGGTCTGCGGCACTGCCCGGCAGCCGGGACCACCGGGGTGGTGTTTTGGGGTGCGGGGTCTGCGGCACTGCTCGGCAGCCGGGACCACCGGGGCGGTGTTTTGGGGTGTGGGGTCTGCGGCACTGCCCAGCAGCTGGGACCACCGGGGTGGTGTTTTGGGGTGCGGGGTCTGTGGCACTGCCCGGCAGCCGGGACCACCAGGGTGGCGTTTTGGGGTGTCCAGCTTGGCACAGGGCCGGTGCCGCCGGCTGCCGCAGCCCCTTATCCCTGCTGCGGGTGACCGGGAGTGCTGGTGAGCCGGGGCCGGTCGGTGGTGGGGTCCTGCCGGGGGGTGAGTCGCCGGGGGGGGGCTCCTGGTGGTCCCGTCCCGCCAGACCCGGCGGTGCCGAGCGTTGCTGTCAGCACGGCCGGGGCAGCTGAAGGGGGACCGTGGGGGGCTGCCCTGGGGCTCCCCCGGCGTCACCGCTGCCCCTGTCCCGGCAGAGTTCGCGGCGGCGGAGCAGCGGGCGCAGCAGCGGGGGCGGGAGGGGGCCGCGCTGGCGCTGCTGCGGCTGCCGCAGACCACCAGCGTGCTGGTGCGGGCCGAGGCGCCGGGGCTGAGCTGCGACCTGCTGGAGCTCTACTTCGAGAACCGGCGCAGCGGGGGCGGCAGCGTGCGGGACGTGCGGCTGCTGCCGGGCGGCCGGGCGGCCGTCGTCACCTTCCAGGAGCCGGCAGGTGAGTGGGGGCGAGCGGGACCCCCCCCCCCCCGCCGACGCTGCCCCGGCTGGCTGCCGGTGCTGAGCTTCGGCCGCCTTGCCGCATCCCGCCGGTGCCGTGGCTGGGGCGAGGGCAGGGCCGGCTGCCGGAGGTGCCGGGGGGGCTGCGCTCGGCCGCTGGCTGCCCGTCCTCTCCCCCCGCAGTGGCGGAGCGGGTGCTGCAGAGGCCCCACCGGCTGCAGGACGCGGTGCTGGCCCTCGAGCCCCACTACCCCTTCCTGGAGCCGCTGGAGCCAGACACGGCCCCCCCGCCAGATGCAGCCCCCCCGCCAGATGCAGCCCCCCCACCAGACACGGCCCCCCCGCCAGACACGGCCCCGCCAGCCCCTGCCAGCCCGGACGCCTGCCCGGTGGCGGTGGTGGAGCCGGCAGAGCCGCAGGCGTTGAGCCCGGTGCCGCTGCCGGCTGCCTTCCCCGGGGGACACGAGGACCCGGAGGGGGACGAGGATGCGGCCGGCCGGGGGCAGCGTCGGGAGCCGGTGACACCAGCGTCGGCGGGGTCGGCGCAGGACGAGGCGCTGGTGCCGGCGGAGCCGGGAGCGCTGCGCTACCTGCAGCGGCACTACCAGGACCTGCTGGCCAGCATCCCCGAGGTCTCGCTGATGCCGCTGGAGGGGGAGGACGTCGCCGGCTTCCGGGTGAGCTGCAGGCAGGGCTGCAGGCAGGGGTGCAGGCAGGAGGCTCCCACCTCCCCTTGCTCGCCACGCAGGCCAGCGGCAGGTCCGCGGCTCCCTGCGGCGCCCGGCAGCGAGGGCCGCTGGCACCGCGGTGCCGACGCAGCGGGCGGGCCCTGACCGCCCGGCGCTCGCCGGCAGGTGAGCGGGGAAACGGGCCGGTGCCGGGCAGCGGCCGAATTCCTGCAGAGCCTGCTGGGCACCGTGAGCTCGCAGCCGGTGACGCTGCGGTTCCCCGGCGTCGCCCGCTTCCTGCGGGACGAGGGCGGGCAGAGCATCCTCCGGGAGCTGGAGAGCCGCTTCCAGTGCGTCATCGACCTGGACGGCGTCCACTGGAGCCCCCCGGACCCCCAGGTACGGCCAGCGCCCGCCCTGACCGGGGAGGGCGGGGGGGGCGGCACCGGTGCTGCCGGGAGGCGGGCGCCGCCGCGCCGGTCCCTGCCACGGGTGCAGCACCGGTGACAGTGCCTTGTCCCTCCGTCCCTGCAGCTGGAGCTGGTGGAGCTGCTCCCCCCGAGCTGCCGCCGGGACCCCCTGCCCACAGCACTGCGCTCCCGGCACCGGGACCTGCCCGATGACGCCGATGACACCGACGGTGCCGATGATGCCGATGGAGGCGGCCTTCACTCCGACATAGGTGAGGGGCGGCGTGGGGCGGGGGCAAAGGGGCCGCTGCAGCGCCCGCTGTCCCGGCACTGCGGTGGGAGGGGGCTGCGACGCTGGTTCCCCCCCGCGCCGCAGCCGGGACTCGCGGTTGACGCCTCGCTCCTCCCCGCAGAGGAGATCAAGGAGCTGCTCGCGGCGCTGTGCACCGGCGAGGCCGCCGGCGACGGGGAGCTCGTGCTGCAGGCCGGCGACATCCTCGGCGGGGAGCAGGACCCCGACACCGAGCCCCTCGACGTGGCCGACGGGGAGGGCGCCGGGGAGGCGCTGGCGGGCGGGCGGGGGGCCGGGATGGAGGAGGAGGCGCAGATGGTGCTGGCCATCCAGCGCTCCATGGACAGCACGCGGCGCGAGGAGGAGGAGCTGGCGCGCGCCACCGCGCTCTCCCTGCGCTCCTACCGCCGGGAGCAGCGGGCAGCGCCCAGCGCGCGGGAGGAGGAGGAGGAGGAGGAAGATGCCGGGCTCCTGGCCGCGCTGGAGGCCTCCCTGGAGGAGGCTCTGCCGGCGGCGGACGCGGCGCGGGTGACGCTGTTCTCCTCCTTCGAGCGGGACGTGGCCGCGGTGCCGCGGGAGCTGGAGCAGGCGCTGGAGGGGCGGCTGCGGGCGGAGGAGGTGGAGAGCGAGCGCCTGCAGGCGCTGCCGGCCGCCTGCCGCCGCTGCCTGACCCTCCTGCAGCGCAAGCACGCCGTGCGCCTCTGCCTGCGCGGCAGCACCGCCACGCTGCGCGGCTTCGCCGAGTACGTCGCCGCCGCCGCCCGCGACCTCGCCCTCCTGCTCCAGCGGCTGCCGCAGCCGGAGCGCGGCCCCGCCGCCGCCACCGCGTGCTGGGTGCGCTGGGACTCCTCCGGCACCGCCATCCCCTACGCCCCCGAGGCCGCCGCGCTGCTGGAGCGGGCCTGGCTGCGCCGGGAGCGCCGGCTGGACCTGCTGCTGGACGGCCGGCCCTTCACCGTCGACTTCGAGCGCATGGAGGAGTACGACATCGGCAACGCCTGCGCCGTGGCCGTCTCCCGCAGCCGGCCCCCGACGGAGAGCGCCTGCCACCTGCTCGGTGTGTGCCGCTGCCCCCGGCATGGCCGGCGCGGTGCCGCCGCGGGGCCAGTCCCGCCCCGCCGGGGAGGCACGGTGCTGTGCCGGCGTTCACCGGGGCTGTATCCGGCAGGGCCGGAGGCGCTGGGCCTGGAGGAGGAGGTGAGGCTGATGCCGCTGGCCGAGGACTCGGAGGAGTTCCGCGACACCGTGGGCCATTTCTACGAGACGCTGGAGGAGCTGCACAGCAAGATCAGCATCGTCAAGGTGGGTCCCGGCGGCGCCGCGGGGGGACGCCGGACCCCGGCCGGGGGCGTCCCCGCGGCAGAGCCCCGGACGCTGCGGTGCTGCCCGGCAGGTGGAGAAGCTGATCCACCCGCTGCTGTACAAGCAGTACCAGCTGAAGAAGGCCAGCATGGAGAAGGCCTGCGCCGGCGGCGCGGTGGAGCGGGTCCTCTTCCACGGCACCACCGAGACCTCCAGCCGCGAGATCTGCTTGCACGGCTTCAACCGCAGCTTCTGCGGCAAGAACGGTGAGCGCCGGCGCGGGAGCGGGGTGCCGATCCGGGCGCGGTGCCACCGGCACGCGCTCGCCCCGGCGCCGCGGGCTGACCCCCCCCCCCCTCCCCGCCCCGCAGCCGCTCTCTACGGGCTCGGCGTGTACTTCGCGGTGCACGCGGCGGTCTCGGTGCAGGAGCAGTACTCGCCCAGCAGCGCCGACGGCAGCAAGTACGTCTTCGTGGCCAAGGTGCTGACCGGGGAGTACGCGGTGGGGGGGCAGGGGCTGCGGGCCCCCCCGCTGCGGGAGGGGGCCGAGGCCCCCCTGCGCTACGACAGCGTGGTGGACAACCCCCTGCGGCCCGCCATCTTCGTCATCTTCAACGACACCCAGGCCTACCCCCAGTACCTCGTCACCTGCCGCCGCCACGGGGGCCCCCCCTGAGCCCCCCGGCACCCGCCGTACCGGTGCACCAGCCCTGCCCGGGGGGGCTTGCAGTCCCCCCACCCTGCCCCGGGGTCTGGGGGGGTCCCTGCTCTGCCCCGGGGGCTCAGGGTGCGGGGGGGTCCCTGCTCTGCCCCGGGGGCTTAGAGTGTGGGGGGGTCCCCCCGGGGCTGCTCCCCGGCCCCCCTCTCCAGCCCCTGGCAAAGGGGGGTGCGGGAGGACTCGGGGGTCGCCAGTGCCTTAAGAGCAAAAGTGGGAATAAAGTTGGAGACTTTCCCCGTGTCCGGGAGTTGGATGGGGGGGGGTTGGGGCTGCCGGGGGGGCTGCGCTTCGGGGGGCCCGGAGCTGCCCCATGGCTCTGGGGCCACGATCCTGGGTGGGCCAGTAGCCACACAGGGCTCCGAGCTGGGGACCCGCCTGCACCCACGGTGGTCCAGGGGCGCAGCCCACCCCACCCCCCCCACCCCCCCCGGCTCGTCCCTGCCCATCCTGGGACCGAGTCCCCCCCAGCTTGTCCCCCCCATCCCTTTGGGCTCATCCCACCTGTCTGGGGGACATGGTCCCCCCCAGGCTCATCCCCCCTGTCCCGGGATGGGGTCCCCCCCAGGTTTGTCCCCTGCTGTCCTGGGGATGGGGTCTCTCCCAGGCTCAACCCCCTCTGTCCCGGGATGGGGTCCCCCCCCCAGTTTGTCCCCTCTGTCCCGGGATTGCGGTCCCCTTCAGGCTCGTCCCCCCTGTCCTGTGGACCAGACCCCCTCCCAGCTCACTCCTGCAGCCCCCCACCTCTGCCCAGGCTGGGGCTGGTGGGGTGCCCCCCCCCCCCCCCGACACCCCAGTACTGGGAGGGGAGGTGTCCCCCGGGACCAGGGGGGTTCGGGGGGAGCTCAGGGGCTGTGGGTGGGTGTGGGTGGGAAGGGGGGGGGGTGAGGGGCACGCGTGCGGGGTCCGCGGGGTGCTGGGGACACCGCGGGGGTTGCCGGCACGGGCTGTGCCCGCAGCTGCGCGGTGCTGGCTGGGGCTGGGGGTCGTGGGGCTCCAGCTCGGTGCCGGTGGCACTCGAGGGTGCTGCGGCCCTGCCGTGGGCACCGCCGGGCGTCCCGGCTTGGCCCTGGGCCCGCCGGCAGCGCCGGCGCTTCCGCTCCTCGCGGTCCCGGGCTGGCGCCGGCGCTGGGAACCTGCTGTGCCTGCTGCGGCGCGGTGCCCTGCCGGCCCTGGGCACGCCGGCACCAAGGGTCTCCGTGCCCGACCTGGTGCGAGGGACAAGCTCACGGCATCGCCCACCCGTGCCGGCGTCCCCCACCCGTGCCAGCATCTCCCACCTGTGCCAGCATCGCCTACCCGTGCCACCATCACCCACCCGTGCCAGCGCTGCCCCCCCGGCGTCGCCCCCCACCCCGTGCCGGCGGGCGGGCAGCGTGTGGCAGGGGCTGCCCGTGGGAGCGGCTGCGGGGCCGCGACGTGCTGCGGCACTGCTGCTCTGGTCAGCTCAGGCTCCGGCTGTTCCCACGGCCTCTGCCGCAGCGCCTGCGCCGGGGCTGCCGGGGCGTGGGGCTGCGGCGGGGAGCCGGGGCGGGCAGAGAGAGGGCAGGCAGGGGGTGCAGGCAGAGCTGAGGTGCAGGCAGGGGGTGCAGGCAGAGGGTGCAGGCAGGGCTGAGGGCAGGCAGGGGGTGCAGGCAGGGCTGAGGTGCAGGCAGGGGGTGCAGGCAGGGCTGGGGGCAGGCAGGGGGTGCAGGCAGGGGGTGCAGGCAGAGCTGAGGGCAGGCAGAGCCGAAGGCAGGCAGGGGGTGCAGGCAGGGGGTGCAGGCAGGGCTGAGGTGCAGGCAGGGGGTGAGGGCAGGCAGAGCTGAAGGCAGGCAGGGGGTGCAGGCAGGGCTGGGGGCAGGCAGGGGGTGCAGGCAGGGGGTGCAGGCAGGGCTGAGGTGCAGGCAGGGGGTGAGGGCAGGCAGAGCTGAAGGCAGGCAGGGGGTGCGGGCAGGGCTGGGGGCAGGCAGGGGGTGCAGGCAGGGCTGAGGTGCGGGCAGGGGGTGCAGGCAGGGCTGGGGGCAGGCAGGGGGTGCAGGCAGGGCTGGGGGCAGGCAGGGGGTGCAGGCAGGGGGTGCAGGCAGGGCTGAGGGCAGGCAGGGGGTGCAGGCAGGGCTGGGGGCAGGCAGGGGGTGCAGGCAGGGGGTGCAGGCAGGGCTGAGGGCAGGCAGGGGGTGCGGGCTTTGCCGGGGTTGCTCCGTCCCCCCCCGCTTTGTCGGGCAGCGTCTTTGTGGGCCCCCGAGCCCTGGGCTGGGAACGCCCGGACCCCGGGGCTGGGCCCGGCCCCGCTCCCGCTGCCCTTCCCGTGGGGTTCGAGGGGCCGGGAGGCGCCGGCGCACGGGGAGCAGCCGTGCGGCCCTGCCAGGCCTGCGGTTTGGCACCGCCGCGGTGTCAGCAGCCACGGAGCGCTCCGGAGCATTCCTTCCTCTGCCTGCCGTTAACCCTGCCCGTGCTGCAGCCTGCCTGCGCTGCCTGCACTGCACTGCCTGCACTGCACCCTGCCTGCGCTGCGCTGCCTGCACTGCACTGCCTGTACTGCAGCCTGCCTGCGCTGCCTGCACTGTGCTGCCTGCACTGCAGCCTGCCTGCACTGCACTGCCTGTACTGCAGCCTGCCTGCGCTGCCTGCACTGCACCCTGCCTGCGCTGCGCTGCCTGCACTGCACTGCCTGTACTGCAGCCTGCCTGCGCTGCACTGCCTGCGCTGCTCCCTGCCTGCGCTGTGCTGCCTGTGCTGCCTGCACTGCACCCTGCCTGCACTGCACCCTGCCTGCACTGCCCTGCCTGTGCTGCCTGCGCTGCACCCTGCCTACACTGCACCCTGCCTGCGCTGCACTGCCTGCGCTGCTCCCTGCCTGCGCTGCGCTGCCTGTGCTGCCTCCACTGCGCTGCCTCCACTGCACCCTGCCTGCACTGCTCCCTACCTGCACTGCACTGCCTGCACTGCACCCTGCCTGCACTGCTCCCTGCCTGCGCTGCACGCTGCTGGTGCTGCACCTGCCTGCACTGCACCCTGCCTGCACTGCACCCTGCCTGCACTGCACTGCCTGCACTGCGCCCTGCCTGCACTGCACCCTGCCTGCACTGCACTGCCTGCACTGCATGCTGCCTGCACTGCATGCTGCCTGCGCCGCACCTGCCTGCAGTGCACCCTGCCTGCACTGCACGCTGCCTGCAGTGCACCCTGCCTGCACCCCATCCTGCCTGTGCTGCAATCTGCCTGCAGAGCATCCTGCCTGCGCTGTGCCCTGCCCGCTCTGCAGCTGCCTGCCGTGCACCCTGCCTGCGCTGCCCGCCCCAGCCCCAGCCGCAGGCAGGTCACTGGTGGGCGCTGTGGGGGTGCAGGGGGGCTCCTCTGCCCCCCCCCGCCCCCCCCACCTGAGCTGTGCCGGGGAGGGACGTGGGGAGCAGCGGGCGCTTCCGTCCTGCCCGCGCTGCCGGGTGCTGGCAGGGAGCCCCGCCACGGGCAGAGCTGGCAGCGGCGGCCTCAGGGCCGCGGTCGTGCCCCGTCCGGTGCCAGCTGACCCGCGGCGGGGGTGGCGCACGGCGGGACCCCCCAGCCGGGGCGGCCGCGGCCCCGTCCCGCTCCCCGAGAGGGTTAAGGGCCCGCAGGCAGCTGCCGGCTGCTGCCGGCCTGGCCCCGGCCCAGGCTGGTTGGGGCAGGCAGCGGGAGCCGCAGGCAGGGATGAGTCAGGCAGGGAAGCACCGGGGCCGTGGGAGCCGCTGGAGCCGGCCGGGGGGCCGGGGGGCCGGGGGGGGGCGCGGGCTGCGGCAGCCTGCCTGCCTGGGGACACGTCCGCCCGCCGGGCGGGGACGGGGGGCACCCCACGGCATCGCCCCCCTGATGACGGGGTGCCGCTGCGCACGGGGGACGCAGGGGACAGGGGGACGCAGGGGACATTGGGGACGCAAGGGACAGGGGGACGCAGGGGACAGGGGGACGCAGGGGACAAGGGGGATGCAGGGGACAAGGGGGATGCAGGGAACAAGGGGACACGTGGGACAAGGGGATGCAGGGGACATTGGGGACACAGGGGACAGGGGGACACAGGGGACAGGGGGATATGGGGGACAGGGGGATATGGGGGACACAGGGGACAGGGGGACGCAGGGGACATTGGGACACAGGGGACATTGGGGATGCAGGGGACATTGGGGACGCAGGGGACAAGGGGACACGGGGGGCAGGGGGATGCAGGGGACAGGGGGACACAGGGGACATGGGGGACACAGGGGACAGGGGGACGCAGGGGACATTGGGGATGCAGGGGCCATTGGGGACGCAGGGGACAAGGGGACACGGGGGCAGGGGGATGCAGGGGACAGGGGGATGCAGGGGACAGGGGGATATGGGGGACAGGGCTGTGCAGTGGAGCTGCCTGCCAGACACGGGGCACGGGGGACTTGGGGGACACAGGGGACAGGGGGACACAGGGGACAGGGGGATGCAGGGGACAAGGGGACAGGGGATGCAGGGGACAAGGGGGATGCAGGGAACAAGGGGACACGTGGGACAAGGGGATGCAGGGGACATTGGGGACACAGGGGACAGGGGGACACAGGGGACAGGGGCATATGGGGGACAGGGAGATATGGGGGACAGGGCTGTGCAGCGGAGCTGCCTGCCAGACACGGGGCACGGGGACTTGGGGGACGCAGGGGACAGGGGGGATGAAGGGGATGAGGGGACCAGGGCCACGCGGTGTGGCTGCCTGCTGGACATGGGGTGGGGGGAATGTGGGGGACCCAGGGGACGGGGGGGCCCCAGGGGTTGGGGGGGCCCCAGGTGATACAGGGGACACGGGGGACATGGGGGACACAGGGGACAGGGGGACACGGGGGACAGGGGGACAGAGCCGTGTGGCAGAGCTGCTGCCAGGCGGGGTTCGGGCAGGCGGGAGAGGTGGCTTGGTGGGGGACAGCCCTGTCCCCCCCAGCGCTGCCCCCGCTGCGGCTGGGCCGGATCCTGGCGTCGCGCCTGCTCTGCCGGGCCCGGCTCCTTCCCCGGCCGGGGGGGGCCGGTGGGACCGGGAGCGCGTGGGGCCGGGCGGGGGGAGCGGGGGGCCGGGGGGCTGTCCCTGTCCGGTGGCAGGCACGCGATCCCCGGGGGGAGCGGGGCTGGGAGCGTCCGGAGCCCAGCGGGGTGAGTCAGCGGGAGGGGCCGCACATCTGGAGCTCATCGTCCCACAGCTGGACTGGGGCGCGGAGGGGGGGGGAACGGGGCCGGCCCGGCACGTAGCCCCCTGCCACAGTCCCTGACGGGTGGGGGGCGGCCGGTGACCCCCCGTGGCTGCGGGCGCTGGGGGTCCTGCCCGTGGCGCTGCCCGCTGCCATCCCTGTGGGTTCCCCCGCCCGGCCCCCCAGGTCAGTCCCGGTGGACGCCGCCGCGCGTCGGGGGCGGCTCGGGGCAGGACGGTCCCCACGGGGACCCCCATGTGCCCCACTGACCCCCCTGTGCTGCAGAGACCCCGCAACGGGGCTGCCCTCCCCCCCCCCCTTGCAGCCCCGGATCGTCCCCAGGTGCCGGAGCCCCGCGGGCAGCCGGGAGGTGACCAGCTCCTGGTGCCGGGGACCCCCAACCCCACGGGGCGACGGCAGCCGCTGCGGTGCGGCCCACCCTCCCCGTGGGCAAACAGCGGGCAGGCGGCAGGCAGCGGGGGGCACGGCCACCCCCGCGGCATCCCCGCTCGCCGAGGGCACCCACCGAGAGGCACCGGGGCACCGCGGGCACGGTGCCGGGGCACGAGCCGGCACGGTGCCGTGGGCCCTCAGCGGCACACGCACCCGTTCAGGGAGCACGTGGCAGCGTGTGCCGAGTGCCGCACCGCCGGCTCCGACACCGGCACCGCGGGCTCAGGGTGAGCCGGGGGGGATGCTGGGACAGGGCTGGCACGCGGCACCACGCCGACGTGTGCCAGCCCCAGCGTGACGTGAAGCTGCGCCTGGGGACGGGGCGGCGAGTGCCGGGATCCCCGGCGGGGGCGGCGTGCCAGACCCCGGCACACGTGTCGGCGCTGAGCCGCTCGCTCCGCTCCCCCGGGGAAGCCGCCAGGAAGCGCGAAGCCACCGGCGGACGCGGAGGTAAGAGCCAAGAGGGATGTGCCGGCACCTCGGCAGCTCCCCGCGCCCAGCACCAGGGGAGGCAGAGGGGGTGCACCAGCGATGCCGGGGGGTCCCGGCTGCACGCCCACCCCCTCTGCGGTGCTGGGGGCTGCGGGTCCGGCAGGGGTTGCCCCCAGCCCCGTGGGTGCCGTGCCAGCCGCCAGACTTGCGTGGGGAGAGCTCGGCGCTGCCGGCGCCAGGAGTGACGGACCTTTGTCCCCTGGCCCCAAGGGGCCCGTGGGGCCGAGCGCGGCGCTGAAAGGGGCCCTTTGTCTGGGCTCCCGGCAAGGGGAGTCGCTCCCTGCTCCCGTGCCGGGATCGGCACATGATCGCGGCGAGGGCGGCTGTGCCAAGCGCGGAGTCCTGCCTGCCTACCGGAGGGACCGGCAGCCCTGGGCAGCGGCGCTGCCTTCCCGGTACTGCAGGCAGCGAGAGCGGGCAGGGGGAGGCTCAGACTGCCTGCCCCATTGGGGCACGCGCTGGCTGCGGGCAGGCTGCAGGCAGGCACCCAGCCACGGGCAGGCACCCAGCTGCAGGCAGGCACCCAGCTGCAGGCAGGCTGCAGGCAGGCACCCAGCCACGGGCAGGCTGCAGGCAGCGGGTGGGTGGGGGGTGCCGTGGGCCCCGCGCTGGGGGTCTCACAGGGCCACGTGTTTGCATTGCAGAGCGGCTGGAGGGGGGGCCCGAAGCTGAGCCCCGCACCGGCAGAGGTCGGAGGCCAGCGCGCGCCGGCGGCACGCACCGCGATAGGGACCCCGGGGCCCCCGTGGAGCTGGGAGGGGGACCCCACCCTGAGTTGCCGGCGCTGCTGGCTGCCACGGCACGCTGTCCTGGTCTGGGGTCCCCGGGTGTCCTCAGGGGTCCCTGCACCCCGTGGGGCCACCGTCAGTGCCGGCGGCCCTGGGGTCTGCGGCGTGAGCTGGCACGTGCTGGCCTTGGTGCGGCAGCGCTGCGGGGCTGGGGTGGGCGCTGTGCCGCGGCCGGGCGGCCGGACGTGTCTGGGAGGCACCGGGAGGCACCGGGAGGCACGAGGCCAACGTGCCGGTGTGACGGCACGGCACAGGGAGAGCATCTGCAGCCCGGCCTCCCCCGGCACCGTGGGGCAGAGCTCGGCTGCCCGTGGGGGTGGATGCCGTGGGGTGGCTGGCAGGCGTGGGCACAGTGCCGCGGGGCGCGCAGGGGTGTGGGGCGCTGTGCCGGCGGCGGGGCCGGTCGGGGCACAGTGCCCGGCTGGATGAGACCCGGCACGGGAACGGGGCTGAGCAGAGGCCCCGGCACCCCCTGGCACCCCGCTACACCCCCGGCACCCCCAGCACCCCCTGGCACCCCCCAGTACCCCCCGGCACCCCGCTACACCCCCGGCACCCCCCGGCACCCCCCAGTATCCTCTGGCACCCCCCGGCACCCCCCTACACCCCCGGCACCCCAAGCACCCCTCGGCACCCCCCAGTACCCCCCGGCACCCCGCTACACCCCTGACACCCCCCGGCACCCCCCGGCACCCCCCAGTACCCCCTGGCACCCCCCCAGTACCCCATGGCACCCCCTGGCACCCCGCTACACCCTCGGCACCCCCCAGCACCCCCCGGTACCCCCCGGCACCCCCCGGCACCCCGCCAGCCCCTCTGCCTCCCGGCACTGCCATGCTGGGGGGGGGTCAGGGCTGGGGGTGCTGAGCCCCGGAGCAGCCCCAGCGTGTGCACATCTGGCAGGTGTGCACGTGTGCATGTGTGTGTGTGTGCACGCGTGTGTGTGCACGCGTGTGTGTTTACACCCCTGTGTTGGTGTCTGCGTGTGCCGGCGTGCACAGTGTGTGCGTTCAGCCGCGCATCCGTGTGCGCCTGTGCCCGCGTGCGCCTGCGTTTGCACGCGTGTGCACACGCAGCGGGGGGTCGCACACGCGCTGAGGCAGACACGCGCGTGCACTCTCGTGTACGTGCATTCACGTGTGTTAACGGCGTGTGTGTGCACATAGGGCAGATGGGCACGCGTGTGCATATGTGTGCGTGTGCGCGCCTGTACGTGCCTGCAGCTCTGTCCCCCTGCGTGTGCACACGCGTGTGCCTTCAGGAGAGCCTGCACGCGTGTGCGCAGGGGCATCCACGCCCGTGCGTGCCTTTGGGCACCCGGGGGCCACGGGCTCCGTCCCACGGCACCGGCACCGCGGCGGCTGCCGGCCTGCGGGGCTGCGGTGGCAGCCAGCACCGACCCAAGTTCCTGGCACCGTCTCTGGTTCCCGGCACCGACCCTGGTTCCCGGCACCATCTCTGGTTCCCGGCAGGCTCACCGGCTGCCAAGGGCTCGCCGGCCCCTCCTGCAGCGCCGGTGCCTGGAGCCGAGCTCCATCCCGCTGCCGGAGCCGCTCTGGCCTGCCCGGCCGTGCCAGCGGCTGCAGCCGGAGGAGAGGCAGCAGAGGAGAGGCAGGCAGGCAGGCAGGGTGTGGGCAGCTGAGCCGGGGCCTGTGCCGGGGAGCGGGTGCGGAGGCCGTGCGGTGGGTGAGCCGGGGGATCCTGGCGTCATCCCTCCGCCGCGGCGGCTCACGTGGTCTCTGGATGCGGCAGCCGGCAGCAGCCTGTGCTACCGCTGAGCCTGGCAGCTGGCAAACGTGCTGCCTGCACGCTTGCCTGGGCCGCGGCACCCTCCTGCCGCACCGGAGCCCTGCCGCGGCGTGCCTGGGCTGGGCCGGGCAGGGCTGGGGCAGCCGGCAGTGGGTGGGGGGGACGGAGCTGGCACCCCCGCTGCGCCCGCGCTGTGGGCTGGCATTGCCATCCGGCATCGCCGTCCGTGCTGGCGGGGCCTCCCCGCGGTGCCACCCGCCGGGCAGGGTATCCCCGGCCTCCCGGTGACGCTCGGCCGAGTGGCGCCGGTGCCGTGGTGGCGTAAACAAGCCGGGAGCTGAGGGCGGCTGCGCCGGGCCGGGAGGAACTGGGTCATGTGAAGGTGGTTGATGCCGCGCGGCGCCGCGCCGGCCGCCGTGGCACTGGGAGCGGGCGCAGGTGCCCGGGCGCGGCGGGCAGGGTGTGCTGCCTGCCCCGGCGGTGACCGCGGTGCGTGGGTAACGGGGCGCTGGGGGCGGAGGGGCTGCGGGGGTGCGGGCGGGTGCCGGCCGTGCCAGGGCTGTGGAGGGTGGTGCCGGTGCTGGAGTAACGGGCACGAGGCCCGGCGTATCCTCGGTGCCGGCGAGGCCGGGGCCTTCTGCTGCCCCTGGCCCCGGCACGAGGCAGCTCCCGGGGGTCCGGTGTGGCGCAGGGCCCCCCCCCACCTCACGAGGCCGCTGCCTGCACTCTGCCCGTGCCCCGCAGCTCCCGGTGCTGCCCGTGCCCGGCACCGCTCGGCGGCCCTTGGCCAAACCCGGGGGGTCCCGGCCGTGCCGTGCTGGTGGGTGCTGCCCAGGCCGGGACCGGGCGAGGGGCTCTGCCTGCCCCTGCCTGCTGTTGCCTGCCCGCTTGCCTGCTGCTGCCCGTTCTGGCTGGTGAGGGCAGGCAGTGCCGGGTGCGGGGGGCTGCAGCAGGCAGGGTGCCCACCCTGGGGACCCGGGGTGTGTGGGGATGGGGGGCTGTGGGGACGGGGGGGCTGAGGGGATGGGGTCTATGGGGATGGGTGTCTGTGGGGACTGGGGTCTATGGGGATGGGGGGCTGAGGGGATGGGGGGGCTGTGGGGATGGAGGGGGCTGTGGGGACCCCGGGGGGGCGGCCGGCCCGGGGCTGTGTGGGGAGGGGCTGCACGGGAGCTGCCCCCGGCCCTGACTGGGGGGGGGGGAGGAGCCCCAGGGTGCGGCCGGCAGTGCTGGGGGAGGGGCTGGGCGGGGCCGGGCAGGACCCTGCCTGCACCTGGGGGGGGAGGGCACCCTCAGCCTGCTGGGTGCGCTGGGGCGGGTCACCCTGGCCGCACTGGGTGCACTGGTTGTGGTTAACCCCTGACGTGCTGGGAGCACTGGTCGGGGTTAACCCCCGCCGCACTGGCCGCACTGGCCGCACTGGTCAGGGTTAACCCCTGATGTGCCGGGAGCACTGGTCAGGGTTAACCCCCGCCGCACTGGCCGCACTGGCCGCACTGGTTGTGGTTAACCCTTTCCATGCTGGGGGCAGTGGTCAGGGTTAACCCCTGCCTGCTGGGTGCACTGGGTGTACTGGTCGGGGTTAACCCCTGCCTTGCTGGGTGCACTGGTCGTGGTTAACCCTCCTGCTGGGTGCAGGGGGTGCAGGGGTGCAGGGGGTGCAGGGGGTGCAGGGGTGCAGTGGGTGCACTGGCTGGGGTTAACCGTCCCACTGGGTGCAGTGGGCACAGTGGGCGCAGTGGGTGCAGCGGTCAGGGTTAACCCTTCCCACGCTGGGCGCACTGGTCGGGGTTAACCCTCCCGCTGGGTGCGGGGGTGCAGTGGGTGCAGGGGGTGCACTGGTCGGGGTTAACCCTCCTGCCGGGTGCGGGGGTGCGGGGGGTGCGGCGCCGAGGGTTGAGCCCTCCCACGCCAGGTGCACCGGTGAGGGTTAACCCTCCCGCTGGGTGCAGGGGGTGCAGTGAGTGCAGTGGGTGCAGCAGTCAGCGTTAACCCTTCCCACGCTGGGTGCAGCAGTGAGGGTTATCCCTCCCGCTGGGTCCAGTGGGTGCACTGGTCAGGGCTAACCCTCCCACTGGGTCCAGTGGGTGCAGTGGGCGCAGTGGGTGCAGCGGTCAGGGTTAACCCTTCCCACGCTGGGTGCACTGGTCGGGGTTAACCCTCCTGCTGGGTGCGGGTGGTGCAGGGGGTGCAGTGGGTGCAGGGATGCAGGGGGTGCAGGGGGTGCAGGGGGTGCAGTGGGTACAGTGGGTACAGGGGGCGCAGGGGGTGCAGGGGGCGCAGTGGGTGCAGGGGTGCAGGGGGTGCAGTGGGTGCAGGGGGTGCACTGGTCGGGGTTAACCCTCCCGCTGGGTGTGGGGGTGTGGGGGGTGCGGGAGGTGCAGTGGGTGCAGGGGGTGCAGGGGGTGCACTGGTCGGGGTTAACCCTCCCGCTGGGTGCGGGGATGGGGGGGGTGCGGGGGGTGCGGCGCCGAGGGTTGAGCCCTCCCACGCCGGGTGCACGGGTGAGGGTTAACCCTCCCGCTGGCTGCAGCGGCCCCGTGGGCGGGTGCGGGTGGGGAGGCGAGATAGGCGCCCCCCCGCCCCGCCCCGCCCCGCCCCGCCTCCCCCCCCCGCCTGCCGGGCCCCGCCGCGCCGCTGCGGGAGCGGGAGCGGGAGCGGGAGCCGGTGCCGGTGCGGGAGGAGCCGGTGCCGGTGGAGCCCCCGCCGCGGGTGGAGCCCCCGGTGCCGGTGGAGCCCCCGCCGCTGGCCGCAGCCCCCCGGTCATGCCCGCCCGGCGCGTCCCGGCGGACAGCGCGGCGCTCGGTGAGTCCGGCCCACGCGTGGACATCCTCCCCCCCCCGTGGCAGCGTGGCCGCGGTCCCGCGTGGGCCGCCGGCGGGCAGAGGCGCGGCGGGCCCGCAGCGTGGGGCCGGGGACCCGCAGGGTGGGCGCCGTGGGGGGGGAGGCGGCGGGGCCGGGGCGGGGGCTGCGGCGCTGCTGCGGGAGGGGGGGGCCGTGCTGCAGGAGCGTGGGCCTGTGGGGTGCGGGGAGGGGGTCTGTGCTTGCAGGAGTGTGGGCCTGTGGGGTGCGGGGGGACCGTGCTGCAGGAGCTGTGGGGTGCGGGGGGTGTCTGTGCTGCGGGAGCTGTGGGGCCTGTGGGGTGCAGAGTGGGGGGGTTGGTGCTGCAGGAGCCGTGGGGCCTGGGGGTGCAGGATGGGGGGGGGGGGGCTGTGCTGCAGGAGCTGTGGGGTGCGGGGGGTGTCTGTGCTGCGGGAGCTGTGGGGTGCGGGGGGGGGGGGCTGTGCTGTGGGGCCTGGGGGTGCAGCATGTGGGGGGCTGTGCTGTGGGGCCTGGGGGTGCAGAGTGGGGGGGGCTGTGCTGGGGGGCTGTGCAGCACGGGGGGGTGCATGGGGTAGGGGGCTGTGCTGGGGGGCGTGGGGGGCCTTTGGGGGTGTTTCTGGCCGAGGCACCACGTCCCTGGGGGTGGGCAGCGCGTGGGGTGGGGGGAGCTCAGGCTGGGGGTGCCCGTGGGTCGGGGGGAGGCGGCGCGTCAGGCCTGGGGCACAGGTGGGCTGCAGGGCCGGGGGCTGCGGCGGAGCCGTGAGTCAGGCTTGGCACAGGCACGTGCCGCGCTGCCCACCCCCTGCTCGCCCCCCCACGCTTGTGCCCACCCCCTGCTCGCCCCCCCACGCGTGTGCCCCACACGCGTGCCCCCATCTCAGGTGCTTGGCTGGGGGGGGCGGGGGTCTTGGGGCCAGCCGTGGCCCCGTGGGACCTGGCTGGGCTGCGGTGGGGGGGGCCGGGGGGGCCGGGCTGGCTCCGGTCCCGGTCCCAGCCGCGGTGGTCGCTGCAGCCGGTGGCTCATGGGCTGGGGGCACCTTCTGGAAGGGTTTGGGCTAAAATGGCCCAACCGCTGGAGGCTGGGAGAAAATCCTCCTGCTGCCGGCACCGGGGGGCCGCGGGGCTGCCGCGCGTTGGCACGAGCCCCGGGGAGAGCCGGGGCCGGTGAATCTGCCGGGTTCGGAGCTTCTGCAAATGGCGCCTCAGCAGCGGCAAATGCCACGGGGTGGGCGCCAGGCCGGGGGGCTCTGCCGGGCCGGGGGGCTCTGCTGGGCCCTGTCCCCTGCCCCCCTGGGACCCCGGGGCCGGCTGTCCCCGTGGCGGTGGCCCGGCCTCGCTGCCCAGCGCTTTCCGGCACCGAGCGGTGCGGGGTCTGGTGGGAAAAAATATCCCGAGCTGGTGTAACCGCGGGCGGCTCGTGGCGGAGGCAGGATGGTGGAGGCAGGATGGCGGAGGCATCCGTGCCGCTGCCGGCTCTGACGTGCGGTTTCGCTTGGCAACCTCCGTCATGCTCCTGCGGGAGCGAGCGCTCCCGGCACGGGGCTGGGACCGGCACCGCGGGGCCGCCGGTGCGGCCGGGCCCTGTCAGCCTCTCCCGGCCGCGGAGCCGAACTGTCTGGCAGGCCTGCGGCACCGTGCCCGGTCTCCGGTGCCCCGGATGCCGGTGTGGCCTCGTCCCCTGCGGCTCCGGTCCAGCAGGTCTGCCCGTGCCCCCTGCCCCGAGCCGCGGGGACGGCTGTCGGGGTGTCACCGGTGGGGGGTCCCCGCAAGCGAGTGCCCGGTGTCCCCGTGGCCGTTCCTGATGCGGGACCTGCATGCCGGCTCCTCGTTTGCCCCAGCCAGGGCCGTGGCTCCGTCCTCGGTGCATCCTCCTCCCCACTCGCCTCCCCCCACCCCGGGCATCACCGCGCTCCCTGCCCACTGATGCCCCTTCGCCATGGCGGCCCCTCGGGGACTGTGGCCTCAGCAGCACCGACTGGCACGGCTTGGCGCGGCACCCCCGGCACAGACCCCCTTTCCCTGGGGCGTGCACGAGGTCTCGGCCGGGTGCCCGTCCCGTGGGGCTCGCGGTGCCTCCCGGGGCCCCTCGGTGCTGCCATGGGGCTGGGTGCGGCGCGGGTGCCGCAGGCGCTGCCGGCTGCGGTGGGGGCCCGGTGACAGGTGTGAACCAGGACGGTTGGGGAGTGCCCGAAGCCGGCGCTGGGAGTGGCGGTGCCGGGGCAGGGACCTGGTGCTGGCAAGTGGCACTGCAGGCGCCGGGGGTCTCTAACGCCGTCCCTCTGCCGCAGGAGCCGACGTTGGTGGGGTGCCGGGAGCCGGCGGGGATGGCGGAGGAGAGCTCGAGCGGCAGCAGCGGCTCCCCCGGCCCCGGGGACACGCTGCCCTGGAACCTGGCCAAGCACCAGCGCTCCAAGCGCACCAAGGCGGCCGCCGGCAACGGGACGGTGCTGGACCCCGCCGAGAGAGCCGTCATCAGGATCGCAGGTAGGGCTGGCGGCGGGCACCGCGCCGGGGGTCTCGTGTCCTGGGGGTGGCAGCGAGCCAGGAGCCGTTGTGGTGGGCTCTGCTCCGGCAGCCCCCGCGGCTGCCGGGGGGGACTCGGGGATCCCTGGGGACTCGGGGACCGTGCGCCGTTGTGTCCGTGCCCGGCCGTGGGGCAGTGCGTCTGGCCGAGGGGGTGCTGGGGGGGCCTGTGGGGCACGTGTGCCGGGAGGGCCGGGGCTGTGCCGGGGCAGGACGGTGATGCCGGGGAGGGGGCAGATGGCGAGGAGCCCCGTCCGGTGCGTGCCCGTGGCCCCCCGCAGCCCTTGCAGGGGGCCCTGGGGCAGGGAGGCGTCCTGGGGAGGGGAGGGGTGGGCGAGGCCCCCGGGACTAGGGGGGTCCCAGGGCAGGGCCGGGGAGGGGCTGGCGTGGCCGGCGCGGGGGTCGGGTGGTCTGGCTGTGCCGGGGGCGTCCGGAGGGCCATGGGGCAGCTGTGGGGTGATGCCGTGGGGCATCGGGGGGGCAGCGCCATGGGGGCACAGGCGTGACTGGGAGCCCCGTGCTGGGCCGGGGAGCCAAGAGGTGACACCGCGGCTGGGAGCTGTGCCGGGGTCGGGACGGTGGTGCCGCCGCGGGGACCGCTGTGCCGTGCCGCGTTGTGCCGCGCCGCAGACGCCCGTCGGCAGCAAGCCCCCGCGGTGTCCCCACGCAGGGCCGGTGTCGGGGCAGGACACGGGTCCGGCTGCGCCGTGCCGGGGTGCGGGTCCGGCTGTGGGGGCGCACGGGGCTGGGGGCTCTCGTGGCTCCCGCGGGCCCCGATCGGTGCCGTGGGGGTGTCCGAGGGGCCGCGGGGGCTCCGCTGGCACCGGGGCCCAGTGCTAGGGGGGTCCTTGTCATGTCCCTCGGGGGACACCGGGGCTGGGTCCCCTGGGGGCAGCAGGGCCACGGGCTGGGGACAAGGCTGGGCTGTGCCCTGCGGTGGAGGCGAGTGCCATCAGAGGGTCCCTGGGGACATGTCCCCAGGGTGTCCCTGTGTGGCCGTGTCCCCACAGCACCCAGGACACGTCCCCAGGGTGTCCCTGCATGTCTGTGTCCCTGGGGTGTCCCCGCAGCACCCAGGGCACATCCCCGGGGTGTCCCTGTGTGGCCGTGTCCCGCAGCACCCAGGACATGTCCCTGGGGTGTCCCCGCGGCACCCACGACACACCCAGGGTGTCCCTGCGTGCTCATGTTCCCGCAGCACCCAGGACGTGTCCCCGGGGTGTCCCTGCGGCACCCAGGACATGTCCCCAGGATGTCCCTGCATGTCTCTGTCACCAGGGTGTCACTGCGTGGCCGTGTCCCTGCAGCACCCAGGACGTGTCCCCAGGGTGTCCCTGTGTGGCTGTGTCCCCAGGGTGTCCCCATGGCACCCAGGACGCACCTGGGGTGTCCCTGCGTGGCCGTGTCCCCGCAGCACCCAGGACATGTCCCCAGGGTGTCCCCGCAGCACCCAGGACACGTCCCCAGGGTGTCCCTGCATGGCCATGTCCCCGGGGTGTCCCCACAGCACCCAGGACATGTCCCCAGGGTGTCCCTGCGTGGCCGTGTCCCTGCAGCACCCAGGACACACCCGGGGTGTCCCTGCGTGGCCGTGTCCCCGCAGCACCCAGGACATGTCCCCGGGGTGTCCCCGCGGCACCCAGGACACACCCAGGGTGTCCCTGCGTGGCCATGTCCCCCCACGTGCTGGGCTGGGCTGTCCCCAGGGCTGTGCAGTGACAGCAGTGGCCGTCAGAGGGCCCCCAGGGCTGTGGCTGTCCCGGGGGGGCGCGGTGGCCCCAGCAGCTGGGGGGGCCGTGGAGGGGTCCCCACGGAGCGTCCCCACGTCCGGATGGGGCAGACCCACGCGGCCCCTCGATGCCCCGGCTCTGCTGCTGCTGGGGGTCCCACGGGGACCGGGGTGGTGGAGACACCCCTGGGACACCCCCAGGGACACCCGTCTGCGGTGCAGCCCCCCATGGGGCACTCATGGACCCCCCAGGCCCCCATGGGGGGGGTCCTGCCTTCCCAACTCCTGCCCTTGCCCTTGCTGGTGAAGCTTCGTGCCCCCCCCGTGCCCACCAGCGTGGGGTACAGCGTCCCCCTCCGTGCCCAGTGCCCGGGGGTCCCACTCCTGCCCCACGCCCTCAGCGGGGGCTGTGCCCCCCCAAGCCCCGTGTCCCCAGCAGTGCGGCCCTGTGCCCCCCCCGTGCTCAGGGGAGCCATGTACCCCCTTCCCCCCCGCCGTGGGGCCGTGCCCCCCTGCCTGGCGTGGGCCGTGCTCTGGCCGGGGCTGTGCCCCCCCCCCGGGGCCGTGCCCCCCCCCACGGCCGGGATTGTTTCCACTGCCCGTCCTCTCCCCGATTTAGCACCGCAGCCCCGCGCTGGGGGGGCCCCACCGTCCCCCCGCCCCGTCAGCGCCTGTGTCCCTCCGGCCGGCGCGGCCGAGCCCCACAGCGCCCTTTTCCCCGGGGGGCAGCCAGGACCTACAGCCCCCCACGGGGTTTGGGGTGGGGGGACACGAGCTGTCCCCGGCCACCGCGACCCTGCCTGGCCCCCCTGTCCCTCCATCCCCCCGCGCCCCAGCCAGCAATGGGGACCAGGGGGGCCAGCCCGGTGGGGGTCCCCATGGCCCCCCAGTCCCCATGGCTGGTGATGGGGTCCCTGGGACCGCTGGGGTCCCAGCTGGTGAGGGGGTCCCCACGGTCCAGCCTGGTGGGGGTCCCCCACGGCCCCTGGGGTCCCAGCTGGTGAGAGGGGTCCCCACGGTCCAGCCTGGTGGGGGTCCCCACGGCCCCTGGGGTTCCAGCTGGTGAGGGGGTCCCTGCTGCTGGTGGGGTCCCAGCTCCTGGGGTGATGGGGTCCCCAAGGTCCAGCTTGGTGGGGGTCCCCACGGCCCCTGGGGTCCCAGCTGGTGAGGGGGTCCCTGCTGTCCCCTCCAGGGGGGTCCCGGGGGTCCCAGCTCGCGGGTCCGCCCCCACTGGGGCACAGGGCTGGGCTGAGGGTCTGCGGCCTCTGTCGGGGACGTCAGGGGTCCGGAGGGTCCCGGAGCTGGGGGGCGGCGGGGCTGGAGGCCCAGGGCCCCGTGGGGGCTGTGGGGCACGTTGGGACGGCGTGGGAGCGGTGGTGGCATCCGGCGCAGCCTGGCCCGGTGACACCGCGGTGCTGAGTCACGGGGCGGGGTGCCTGCGGTGGGGGGCCAGCCGAGCCCCCGTGGGGCGAGGGGGGGTGCACGTGGGGGGCAGCGGCGTGGGGGGTGTGGGGCAGGGCGGCGCTGCCGGCACGACCGGGTGCATGGGGGGGGCGTGTGCACACGCGTGTGCGAGGGCAGCTGTGCATTGTGGGGGGCGCCCAGCGTGTCCCAGTACGGCACCCAGCATGTCCCCATGGAGTGCCAGCGTGTCCCAGTATGGCACCCACTGTATCCCCATGGGACACCCAGCGTCCTCCCAGGCCATGCCCAGCCTGTCCCAGTATGGCACCCAGCGTGTCCCCGTACAGCACCCACTGTACCCCATACAGCTCCCAGTGTGTCCCAGTACAGCGCCCAGCATGTCCCCATGGGCTGCCCAGTGTGTCCCAGTATGGCACCCAGCCTGTCCCAGTACAGCACCCAACATCCCCCCATGCCGTGCCCAGCCTGTCCCAGTACGGCACCCACTGTACCCCATACGGCTCCCGGCGTGTCCCAGTACGGCACCCACTGTACCCCATACGGCTCCCAGTGTGTCCCAGTACGGCACCCACTGTACCCCGTACAGCTCCCAGCGTGTCCCAGTGCAGCGCCCAGCGTCCCCCACGCCGTGCCAGCACCCCCCACGCCGTGCCAGCGCCCCGGGCTATTTCTGTGCCGGGCCGGGCTCCCGGCAGCCCCGGCTGGATTGGGTTTCCCGGGGGCTTTGGGCCTCTATATTTAGGGCTGACGAGGCTCCGTCCCGCTGGGCCGCTGTCGCCAGGCCCCGGCTTGCCCAGTGCCGCCCGCGGGGACCCCGGCCGTGCCGTGGGGCAGGGCTGGGGGTCAGTCCCATGGCCGTGGGGGGCCCTGGCGGGGGGGCAGCTCCACACCCGGAGCGGGGCTGTGGGGGGCCGCCGCGGTGTCCCCCGTGCCGGGGGGGGCTGTGCCGGTGGCAGCTGAGGCCGGTTTCGGAGAAGGAGCTTTAAAAATACCCCCTGTTCTCATGGTGCCGGCAGCCGGGGGGCGGGTGGCCCCGCGTCATCCCCGTCCCCCCGGCCGGAGAGCCGCGTCCCCCGGGGAGGGGGCACGCCGGGGCTCCCCAGGGGCACCCGGGGCAGCACCCACTGGAGGAGGGGGTCACCCATCTGCCCCCCCCCGAGTGTGGGTGGGGAGGGGGCGGTGGGTGGGCAAGCCAGGACGGGAGCCGGGGGGGTTCCTGTGCTGGTCGGGGGGGTCTCCGGCACCCCATCTCCCATCCCTCGTTGCCTGCGCCCCCGGCCCCCCGCTGTCCCCCATCACCTGCCCCTCCCATCCCGTGTCACCCCTTGCCGTGCCCCTTGGGGCACACGTGGGCACCCCGTGGCTGGGGCTGGTGGTGTGTCCCCCCCTGGGGCGCTCTGGGGCTGCGGGCAGTGCCGTGCCCCGTGGGGTGCCATGATATGTGGGGAGGGCCGTGAGACGGCCATGGTTTGTGGGGTGCCATGCCCGTGGGGCGGCTGTGCCCCGTGGGGTGCCGTGCCCCATGGGGTGGCTGTGGGTGCAGCTGTGGTCCGTGGGGGTGCCATGCCCCGTGGGGTGCCATTCCCCGAGGGGGTGCCGTGCCCGTGGGGCGGCCATGCCCCGTGGGGTGCCATGATATATGGGGGGGCCCGTGAGACAGCCATGGTTTGTGGGGTGCCATGCCCATGGGGCGGCCGTGGCCCGTGGGGTGCCGTGCTCCGTGGGGTGGCTGTGGCCCAAGGGGGTGCCGTGGCTGTGGGGGCAGCCGTGGTCCGTGGGGGTGCCGTGCCCTGTGGGGTGCCATGCCCGTGGGGCAGCCGCGGCCCGTGGGGGGCTGTGCCCCATGGGGTGCCATGCCCCAAGGGGGTGCCGTGCCCGTGGGGCAGCCGTGTCACGTGGGGCGGCCATGCCCCGTGGGGGGCCGTGCCCGTGGGGGGCCGTGCCCTGAGGGGGTGCCATGCCCATGGGGCAGCCGTGCCCCGTGGGGTGCCGTGCCCCGTGGGGTGCCGTGCCCGTGGGGCAGCCGCGGCCCGTGGGGGGCCGTGCCCGTGGGGGGCCGTGGTGGGCTGTCCCGGCGGGTGTCGGGGCGGCGTCCGGCTGTTCCTTTAAGGGTTGGGCGGGCTGGAATGTCCCGCCGTGTCCCGTGTCCGTGTCTGTGCCGGGCTGGGCTGTGCGGGGCTGCGCAGTGGCCGGACACGCCGGCCGCCGGACACGCCGGCAGCCCCCGGCCCTCGCCCACCGCCCCGGCCCCCGCCCGCCATGGCCACCTACGACCTGGGGCGCCTGCCCCCCAACCCCGAGGAGCAGGACTTCATCCAGGCCTACGAGGACGTGCGGGAGCGATACAAAGGTACCGACCCCCCGCACCCTGCCCCACACGGGGGTCCGGGCCGGGGGGGGGGGGGAGCCGTGGGGGGGCAGCCGGCGTGGGGGGGCCGCCCGGGGAGAGCTCGGCAGCTCATTCCCATAATAGGGCACGTCAGGCGCCGCCGAGGCCCCTGCCAGCACCCGGCTCAGCCCTGCCGGCACCCACGGCACGCTGCCGGGGGCCGGGTCCCGGCACCGGGGAGCGGGGACCCCGCCAGGTGCCCCCCCCCGGTGGCTGCCCCTGCCCGCTGTCCCCCCCGAGTGTCGGTGCCTGTGCTGGGCTCTTGGCATGGACGGGCAGGGGTCTGCGCCCGCGGCCCCCCGGGCCGGCCGGAGGCTGCCAGCGGGGTCCGTGGCACTTAGGGCGACGTGCCGGGGTGGGGGGGCACTGCTGGGTGGGCTGGGGGCAGAGGGTGCCACCCGGGGGGCTGGGGTGAGCGCTGGGGGGGTGGCAGGGAGGGGGCACGGGCAGCGTGGGGTCTGCGCCTGGGGTGAGCAGGGACGGGGCAGGAGGCGGCAGCCGGCGGCAGCGGGGCCTGCCCGGCACAGGGGATGGGCACGGGGCGCCTGGCAGCCCGGGGGGGGCGCGGGGACGGGGCACTGGCACCGGTGCTCGGCGGTGGCATCGGTGGCGGTGGCATCTCGGGGCATGGGTGCCGGTACTCGGCGGTGGCATCGGTGGCATCGGCACCTTGCCAGCGCCGCGGCTGCCCCGGTCGCCTGCGGTGCCCCTCGGGGTGGCGGGGCCGGCACGTGGCCGGGGGGGGCCCCGGGGTGGCTCCGCGTGGGGCCGGCAGCCTCCCGCAGCCATGCCCTTACAAGGGGAGCGAGAGCTGCCTGCGCTCTGCCTGCACTCTGCCTGCGCTCGGCCTGGCCCTGCCCTTGCGTGGCCGGAGCTGCCGGGGGGGGCGGCCCCCCCAGTGCCAGGGCACGCGTGGGGCCGGGGGTGCCGGGGGGCATTCGGCATCCCCGCCGTTCGACCTGCCCGGGCACCGGGAGCCTCTTGCCCTTGCGGGGCTGCCCCGGGGGGTCTGCGGGTGCGACCCCCCCACCCGCTCGCCCACGCAGCTGGCGCCGGGGGTGCCTGGTGCCGCCAGCGCCGGAGCCCCGCGGCTGAGCCCGCTGTGCCACGAGCAGCCGCGTCGAGGGCGGCAGGGCAGGTGAGGCGGTTTGGTGCCACGGCACCACGGAGGGATGCGTGTGCGCGTGCACACACACGCGTGTGCGCCGTCACGGGCTGGCCCCGGCCCCGATGCCGGCTGGTCCCAGCTGCTCCCACTGCGGCGTCCCGGCACGTGAGGGTGGGTGGGATGTGCTGGCCCCACCAGGGTGGGACCCCCGCCGCCGGGCTGCGCTGCCGCTGGTTGGTGCCGCGGCCTTGGCCGAGGGACTGTCGTGCACTCGGTGCCACCGGCAGGTGCCGGGAGGAGCTCGGCCCGTCCGAGCTTGGCAGGGCCCCACCAAGTGCTGGGTGCTGTGACCGGGGGCGGCGCGTGGTTTGGGGAGCGGGCGTCCCTCGGCGGGGCCGGGGCACCGCGGGGTGGGTCGGTGCCCGCCGGTGACTCCGTGCCGCTCGGCCGGCGGGCGCTGGGCACGTGCCAGGGGCTTGGGGGGCAGCGGGCCGTGCCAGCTTGGCCTCCCCGGGGGCTGGCAGGGCCGTGGGCGTGGGGGGCCGTCCCGGCGGCAGTGCCGGTCCCATCAGCCGGCGGGTTTGGTACCACGGGCCCTGCGGGGCAGGTTTGGGTGCTGGGCGTGCGCAGCCCGGTGCAGCCGCCGGTGCCAGGTTTGGGCAGGCTCAAAGGTAGAGGAAGGTCGTGCCTGGCTGTGCCAGGGTCTGCGGAGGAGCTGGCGGGGAAGGGGACACGTGGGGAAGGGGACACGGGGGGGGCTCCGTCAGCAGCGCCGCAGGCACGGCCTGGCAGGCTGCAGGTGACCGCAGGCTTGAGCTCTGCCGGGAGGGACGGGTGATGCCGGGGCTGAGCCGCGTAAGCCAGGAAGCATCAGCCCAGCCTCGGGGCCCTGCAAAACGCGGTGACGCCACCGTGGAGAGGAGACGGTTGGCGGGGAGCCCGTCGGAGCAGCCAGTACCTGTCGGCTCTGCCTGGGCCGGTGCCACCGGCACATGCCGGCCCTGAGTCTCCAAAGCCCTGTGGGATCCAGAGTGTGCTCTGCCAGGGGCTGGCCGGGGCCAAGGCCCGGCAACAGGGGCTGTGCCGGGGGCTGTGCCGGGGGGCACGGTGTGCGCTGGCAGCACGGAGCACTGAAGTCCTGCCGCGGTGGGGGCTGGCGGTGGCCGGGCAAGGGGACGGGCTGCCGTGCGTCGGTGTCGGGATGGACCCTGGGCAAGCAGGGATCTCAGCTGCCGCGGTGAACAGGTTGCAGCAGGCGGTTGTGCTGCGCCGGCGTCTGCCCGGCGCTGGGCAGGAGCGGGAGGCGGCCATTGCGGGGAGAGCTCCACCGCGGGATGCCCGGCCGCCGTCCGTGGGGCAGGGGGCTGGCAGAGCCGGCAGCGGCCCTGGCAGCAGGGCAGGGTGCCGGGGTGCCGGGTTCCGGTGTCCCTGAGCGAGGCGGGCGGCAGCCGGCTGCCGCGGCGGGCTGGCAGGCGTTTGCCGGGCCACCTCATGGCTTCCCGATTAGAGACGTTATCGCTGCGCAGCGCCGGGAGCGCGCCCGGCAGGAACCGAAACCTGGCTGGGGGCCAGCGGCACCACCACTGCCGCCGCCGCTGCCGCCAACCGGGGCTTTCCAGCCGGGCTCAGCACGGCGCTCCGGGGCCGGCTCCGTCTGGCGTCTGTCACCTGTGTCGGGGGCAGCCAGCCCCCCGAGAGCCCCCAGCCCCGCGGCCGCCGGGACAGCCCCGCCGGGCAGCCGGGTGCGCCGGGGCAGGGCCGGGGGTCCCTCCCGGCCGCGGCGGGGCTCGGGCCCAGGCTGGCCGGCGGCCGGGGCTGGCCGCAGTGCGGCGCAGGCGGCGGCACTTCCCGGCAGGGCCCGGGGCTGGCGCGGCCACGCGGAGCCGGGAGGCCGAGGCTTGGTGCTGCCGCCAGCCCCGTGGCCCCGTGCCGGGGGGCTGCCCGCCAACCCCCCCGTCCCCCACCAGCCCCCCACTGCCAGCACCCCCCGGGCCCGAGCCGTGGTGGGGATGGAGGGGGGAGCAGGGGGCCGGGGGGCTGGATGGACCCCCCGCTGCCGGCTCTCGGGGTGCCAGTGCTCGCTCTGGGGGTGCCGCCCCCCCCGGCCTGGGGGGGGCGGGGGGGAGCAGGGCTGGGGGGTCCCTCCAGAGGTGGCTGGTGCTTTTCTGGGTGCTGGGGTGGGGTGGGGGCAGCGCTGGCTGCACCCCCGGGGGGCTGGGGCAGCCACAAGCCCCAGGCACAAGGGGGGCTCTGCCCCCCCCTCCCAGCTGCGGCTGGTTTGAACTGGGCTGCGGGGAGGGGGGGGTGATGCAGGGAGGGGGGGATGCTGGGGGGGGGATGCTGGGGGGAGGGGGCGATGCTGCAGGGGGGGGATGCTGCAGGGGGGGATGCTGCAGGGGGGGGATGCTGCAGGGGGACCTGGAGCCGTGTCCAGGCGGGGGGGGACATGCTGGGTCTCCCCAAGGACAGGTGTCCCCTGTCCCCGCCCCCCCCAAGGACAGGCCTCCCCTGTCCCCGGCGCTGCTGGCAGGGGGGTGCAGGGGGGCACGGGGGGGGGGGGGCTGCTCCGTCTCTCCCCCCTTTGTCCCTTGTCCCGCTGGCAGCCCAGCGCGGCAGAGCTGGCTCTCAGGCCCGATGCCATGGTGATGGGCCCCGCTGCCAGGGCTGTGCTGAGCCAGGGCTGGCGGGGGGGGGCCGGGCTGGATGGGGGGCTGTTCATGCGGGCTGTGCTGTACTGGGGGGGATGGGGGGCTGTGCTGATGGGGGGGTGCTGTATTGGGTGAGAATGGGGGGTTGTGTACATGGGGGGGCCATGCTGGACTGGGTGGGGATGGGGGGGCTGGACTGGACTTGGGTGAGGATGGGGGGGGCTGTAATGATGGGGGGGGCTGTGCTGGACTGGGTGGGGATGGGGCGGCCGTGCTGATGGGGGGGCCGTGCTGGACTGGGTGGGGATGGGGGGGGGCTGTGCTGATGGGGGGGCCGTGCTGGACTGGGTGGGGATGGGGGGGCCGTGCTGATGGGGGGCCATGTCAGAGCAGCAGGGGATGGGGGGGTGTGCACATTGGGGGGGGGCATGTGGACTGGGGAGGGACGGGGAGGCTGTGCTGGGGGGGGGTCTGTGCTGTACTGGGGGGGGCACGCTGATGGGGGGGCTGTACTGGGGGGGCTGTGCAGATGAAGGTGTCTGTGCTGATGGGGGGGGTCTGTGCTGTACTGGGTGAGGATGGGGGGGCTGTACTGGGGGTGTCTGTGCTGATGGGGGGGGCCTGTACTGGGGGTGTCTGTGCGGAGGGGGGGCTGTGCTGGGGGTGTCTGTGCGGAGCGGGGGGGGTCTGTGCTGTACTGGGTGGGGATGGGGGGGCTGTACTGGGGGGGACTGTGCTGATGGGGGGGCTGTGCTGTACTGGGTGGGGATGGGGGGGCTGTGCTGATGGGGGGGCTATACTGGGGGTGTCTGTGCGGAGGGGGGGCTGTGCTGTACTGGGTGGGGATGGGGGGGCCGTACTGGGGGGGACTGTGCTGATGGGGGGGCTGTGCTGTACTGGGTGGGGATGGGGGGGCCGTGCTGGACTGGGTGGGGATGGGAGGTCTGTGCTGATGGGGGGGCTATACTGGGGGTGTCTGTGCGGAGGGGGGGCTGTGCTGTACTGGGTGGGGATGGGGGGGGTCTGTGCGGATGGGGGGGCTATACTGGGGGGGCTGTTTGGAAGGGGGGGTCTGTGCCGTTGCGGGGCTCCGCGCGGGTGGGGGGCTGTGCTGTGCGGTGCTGGGGGGCCGGGCCGTGCCCGGGGGGGCGGTGCGGGGGGGCGGTCGGTGCGGGGGGGGGGGGGGGGGGCGGCGCGGTGCCGCAGCGGCGGGGGGGGGCGGGGCGGGGCGGGGCCGGGCCGGAGCTGCGGGACCGAGCGGCGCGGGAGGGAGCGGGAGAGCGGCCATGGAGGCGTCCCGCTCCATCCACCACGAGATCATCTCCCTCAAAGGTACCGGGCGGGGGGCACGGCACCCGGGCTGTCCCGGCACGGCGCCGGTGCCCGCGGCCCGAGCCCACGGGCGAGGGGCTCCGGGCTGGCACCGCATCCCCGCGGGGCACCGGCCGCATCCCTCCTGCGCCGGCCGCGTCCCTCCGGCGCCGGTGTTGGCTTGGCCGTGCCGGCAGCTGCCTGCGGCGCGGGCAGGAGGAGCGGTGGTCGCCCTCCGGTCAGCCCCGGCATCACCCACCCCTGCCCGGCACCGCTGGGCTGGGGGGGACGGGACGGGGAGCCGTGCCGTGCCGTGCCGCAGAGCCGGGGCACTGGGGTGTGAGTAACGGGTGCCCGGGATGCTGGTCACGGGGCCGCCGGCCACCACCGGCCAGCGTGTGACCGCAGCGGGCAAGCAGCCGCCGCAGGGCCCGTTACCCTGCTGAGCCGCGGGGCTGGGGCCGGGCTGGCGCGGACCCCGGTGAGAGTCGGGGCGCAGCCGGACGGGGCCTCGCTCTGGGGCGGCCGGCAGCCGTGGTCATGCCATGGCAGTGCCGTAGGCCCGGCCGGGGGGAGCCCAGGCTGTGCCCCCTCCCACAGAGCCCGGGCTGCCGGCAGGGCTGATTTATGGTGAGAACAGGCACGGCCGGAGGACCCCCGCCGGCCCCGGCCTCATTAATTACCCGGCCCGCGGTGCCCCCCGGCCCCCCCGGCTCTGACCGCGGTGCCCTCCACAAACAGCCGTGCCTTTGTTCCTGCCTCGGCACGGGGAGCCCTCCGGCCCCACCAGCGCCAGCCCTGACGGACCCGGCACTGGCACCGGCACCGGCACAGGGAGGGGAGCGACGGCCCATGGCCAGGAGCTGCTCCCACAGGGCCCTGCCCCACCGCTGCCCCGAGATTTGGGGGTCTGCGCCCTGCCAGGCTGCCCCCGGGTCCCCGTGGGTCGGACCCTCATGCCGTGGGTCAGAGGGGTGCAGGGCGGGGGGCACAGGGGGTGCAGCAGGGCTGGGGGGGCGAGCCCAGCGCCGTGTGCCGGCAGCCAGTGCCCCCCCAGACCCCCCGAGGTGTGACGCTGGGGCCTTCATGGGCCGTGTGCCGGAGCCGGGAGGACACGGTGGGGCGGAGGTGCGAGCTGCGGGGCCGGTACCGGCTGCGGCATGGCTGGCAGCGCCGCGATGGGCTGAGCCGGGCTCTGGGAGGCCAGAGCGGTGCCTGGTCCCCCAGGTGCCCCCGATGCTCCCCGGGTGGGGTGCGGTGGGTGCGGGGAGGGTGCCGGCACCGTGCCCGGCGTCCCTGGCGGACGGGCGGCGTGGGGGGAGCGGCTGGACGCCGGAGCCGGCTCCACTGTCACATCGTGTTGGATCACTGCGGTGGGCGCTGACTCGGCACTTCCCGGTGGGCGGCCGGACGGCGCGGCCGTGACCCGGCTGCGGGGCCCGGGGCTGCGGCGGGGTGCCACGTCCCGGGGGGCCGCGCTCGCGGGGGCGGCGGGGGCAGCTGGGGCCGGGGGGACACCCCGGCTGTCCCCGCGCCCGTGTCTGTGTCCCTGCGCTGTCCCTGCACCCACCGACACGGGGACGGGGACCCGGTGCTGCAGAGGGCTGGCTGGGGGCAGCGGGGTGGGGGGCCGGTGCTGGGGGACGCGTGGGGCAGGAGGAGGCTGCATGGGGGGACGTGGGTCCCCCCACCTGTGGGGAGCCGGGTCGTGGCTGCGGCAAGGCACGGGGGAGCACCGCGCCTGCTGCACCGGCCCCGCACCACGGCCTTGGTGTCCCCCCTGGCTGTCCCCCCCCGGCTGTCCCCCCCCGGGTGTCCCCCTGCCGCGGCCAGCGCGGGTGAGGGGGCCCCAGGTCCCCGCTCCCCCCGGGGAGCCCCAGCCCCGCTCCCGAGGGGGGACTGGTTGCTGCAGGCGCCGAGGGAGCTGCGTCCCCACAGGCGCTGTCTGTCTGTCTGTCTGTCTGTCCTGGGTTGGGTTGGGTGGCGCATCCCTTGCCCCTCCCTGTCCTCTGGGCCCCCCCGCGGCTGCGGGGTGGGGAGCGCGCCGGGGTCTGGGGTGACTCAGGGTGTCACCGCTCCTGTCACCATCCCTGCCCGGGGGGGCACGGCTGGGCAGCACCGGGGCTCCCGTGTCCCCTCGTCCCAGGGGGGCTGCGGCTGGGGGTGCCCTGTGGTGGGGGCCCTCGGAGCACGGGGATGGGGGCTCTGCACCCCCCACCCCTGCTCCCCCCCGAATCAGAGGGACGGGGAAGTTGTGCAAGTCCCGGTGCGGGTCCCCTCCCGGCAGTGCCGGCGCGGCTTACATCACCTGTTCCTGCGGGTTTGGGGCACGCGGGGCCTGGCAGCTCTGGGGCGGGCGCCCCACCAGCGTCAGCATGGCTGGGGGCTCTGCAGCCCCCCGTGCTGGGGTCTCCGCTCCCCGCCGCTCCCCGCCGCTGCCTGCCGCCTCGCCGGTAAATCTCAGCCACCCCGTTGCCGTCAGCGGGGAAGGGGGTGCCGGGGATGGTGCCACTTCTGCAGCTGACGCTGTCCCCGAGGCCGCAGCGTCCCCCAGCCCCCCCGTCCCCCCACGGCTGCCGGGGGGTCCCTCCTGCGCCGGGCGCTGCGGCGGTTGGAGTGTCCCCGTGCCCCACCGCGCGGGGCTGGGGGGCCGCAGGAGCCCCGGCTGGAGGGGGCCAGGCGCGGCGGCGGTGGTCCTCTCCCTGTTCAGGGCCGTGGGGCTGGGGTCCCCCCAGTGTGGGGGACCCCCCAGTCGCTTTGCTGCGGGACCTCTGCAACCCGGGGCTCCTGGGCGCTGCCGCACGGGGACGGGCGAGCCCCGGGCACCCCGGGCCGTCCCAGAGCCCCTCCTGCTCTTGGCACCGGCGCTGGCACGTGACGGAAGGAGGAAGCAATCTGGGTGCCCGTGGGCCAGCTGCCGGCACCCCCCACCCCCCCGGGACCTGGGTGTGCCGCGGGGTGGGGAGCCCTGGGTGCCCGGAGCCCTGGGTGCCGGGAGCAGGGCCCATCCCCGCGGCACAGCTCGGGGTGCGTTGCCGGGGCCGTGCCGGGGTCCCCGCGGTGCCGGTGCGTGGGCGGCAGGCGGTTGCCGGTCCTGGTGGGGTGCTGGGGGCGGCCGCGGGTGGCAGCTGCCTCGTCCCCACCTGCCAGCCCTGGGGACGAGCGGCCGGGGGGGCACAGGGGGAGGCGAAACTGTGCCAGCGCCGGGGCTGTCACGCCACGGTCCTGCGCCCGTCCCGCCGGCTGCTGCCGGACCCCCGGGGCGTGGGGGGACGTGTGGTCCCCCAGGGGCTGCAGCCCCCCCGGCCGGCCCGGCCCCCCCTGCCCCCGCACAAACAGGAGCAGGAGCAGAGCAAATATTGACGTTGGCAGGATGCGGCCGCTGCACCCTGCCTGCGCCCCTGCCTGCGCCCCTGCCTGCACCCTGCCTGCGCCCCTGCCTGCGCCCCTGCCTGCGCCCTGCCGGCACCCTGCCTGCGCCCCTGCCTGCTCCCCTGCCTGCAGCCCTGCCTGCAGCCCTGCCTGTGCCCCTGCCAGCACCCTGCCTGCAGCCCTGCCTGCGCCCCTGCCTGCAGCCCCTGCCTGTGCCCGGCCTGCGCCCCTGCCTGCGCCCCTGCCTGCGCCCCTGCCTGCAGCCTCTGCCTGCAGCCCTGCCTGCACCCTGCCTGCAGCCCTGCCTGCGCCCCTGCCTGCAGCCTCTGCCTGCGCCCCTGCCTGCAGCCCTGCCTGCAGCCCTGCCTGCGCCCCTGCCTGCAGCCCCTGCCTGTGCCCGGCCTGTGCCCCTGCCTGCGCCCTGCCTGTGCCCCTGCCTGCAGCCCCTGCCTGCAGCCCCTGCCTGTGCCCCTGCCTGCGCCCCTGCCTGCGCCCGGCCGAGATGCTGCCGGGGGGGGCGCGGGGGCCACGTCCCCGGACGGGTGGTGGCCGCCCCCGGTCCCCCCCGGGCTGAGGGTCCGTCCCCCCCGGGCGGCGGCTCCGGCGCGGGGGCGGGGCGGGGCGGGGCCCGCGGGGGTTCCCACGCGGGAACCGGCCGGGTGTGTCGGGCCGGGCGGCGCGTCCCCGCCCCGGAGCGGCGGTGGCGGTGGCGGGGGGAGCCGGGGGGGCGGGGGGGGGAGCGGGGCCGGCCGTGGCCCCCCCCCGGGCGGATGGCGGGGCCGGGGAGGGGCCGCTGAGTCAGGGCTGGGCCGAGCGGCGGGTGCCCCGGCCCCCCCCCCCGCCCCACGGGCCCCCCCGCCCCCCCGGCCCGGGGGAGGAGCCGCCGCCAGTCTGCCCGCCGCAGGCAGCCAGCGCCGAGCCGAGCCGTGCCGGGCTGTGCCGGGCCATACCGGGCTGTGCCGAGCCGTGCCGGGCCATACCGGGCCCTACCGAGCCGTGCCAGACCGTACCGAGACGTGCCGGGCCATACCGGGCCGTACCGAGCAGCGGTGAGCCGTGCCAGACCGTGCCGTGCCGTGCCGAGCAGTGGTGAGCCGTGCCAGACCGTGCCGTGCCATAACCGGGCCGAGCGGAGGCGTGCCGTGCCGCGTGCCGCGCCGAGCCGAGCCGCGCCATGGTGGCCGGGATGCTGATGCCGCTGGAGCGGCTCCGCGCCATCCTGGAGCTGCTGTTCCGTGAGGGCGTGCTGGTGGCCGAGAAGGACCCCCGCCCGCGGCGCGCCCACCCGCAGCTGCCCGGCGTCGCCAACGTGGAGGTGCTGCGTGCCATGGCCTCCCTGCGCTCCCGAGGGCTGGTGCGCGAGACCTTCGCCTGGCGCCACTTCTACTGGTACCTGACGGACGACGGCATCGCCTACCTGCGCCAGTACCTGCGCCTGCCGCCCGAGATCGTCCCGCTCTCCCTGCAGCGCACCCGCCGCCCCGCCGTCCCCGCCCGCCGCCCCGCCGACACCGCCGGCACCGGCACCGGTAGGGCACGTCCCGCCGGCGGCGACCGGCTCTACCGCAGGAAGGAGGAGGGCGAGCGGCACGTGGAGCCCGTCGGCGTCACCGCTGCCACTGCGGGGGGAGTGTCCCAGCCGCCCCCCCAGCCTGGCCCGGCCCCAGGTATCAACCGGCGCCCGTGGGAGGGGGGACCCCCGGGGACCGTCAGCCCCCCTGGGTGCCCCCAGGGACTCTCGTGGGTGGGGGTGCGTGGGGGCACCTTAA
The DNA here is from genome assembly GCA_009819775.1 of Phoenicopterus ruber ruber. Taxonomy (NCBI): domain Eukaryota; kingdom Metazoa; phylum Chordata; class Aves; order Phoenicopteriformes; family Phoenicopteridae; genus Phoenicopterus; species Phoenicopterus ruber. The sequence goes on along the minus strand of CM020216.1, from coordinate 170,199,076 downwards.
CCCTTCTGCTCCCAGGGGGGCTCTGCAGCCCCCACGAGTCCCCAGCGCTGAGCTGATGCCGCGTCCCCCCTCCCCAGCCCCAGGGACAGGCCCCCCCCCGGTGCCCTCCCTGCTGGCCAAGGTCAGGGGCAGGGGGCACCTGCAGCCCCTGGGGAGGAGGGGGCTGGGGGGGCTCGGGGGCCGCTGTGCCCCCGTGCATCCACAGGGACCCTGTGGCCCGGCAGAGCTCCGGGTGTCCCGGGGGGCAGGGGGAGGCCGGGCCCTGCCGGTACCCCTGCCCGTGGGCTGGGCACGGGGGGGCACACAGTGCTGGGCCACGGTGGTCCCTGGGGGGCCGGGGTGGTCCCCCGAGGCCGGGTGTGCCAGGGTGCAGCAGGGCGGCTCCCTGGGCTGCCTGAGGGGTGGTTGGGCCGGTGGGCTGCTGGGGACCCTCGGTGCTGCTGGGGGTCTCGCTGCTGCCGGCCCCCCCGGGCTCCCCGTGGTGGGCAGGGGGTTGCACTGTGGGGGCCTGCGCCGTGGAGGGGCTGCTCCCCGAGGTCCCCACTGTGCACAGGGTGGGTCCGGATGGATGGACGGACAGACAGCAGCAGCTGGGGTGAGCAGGGCTGTCGGTGGGGAGGGGGCTGCCTGCAGCCGGGGGCTGCGGGGGGGTCCACCCCCCCCCCTGCCTCCAGCCCCCCCAGTGACACGCGATCCCGACACACGATCGTCGGCAGCTGGACCCGGCCGGAGCTGTGGGGTGTCCGTCCCCCCCCGGGCGGGGCAGCTGCGGCCGGCGCCCCGAGGCCGCGGTGAGGGCCCCCCCTCCCGCTGCCGGCCCCCCCCTCGCTGCCGGCCCCCCCCCCCCGCTGCCGGCCGTGACTCAGCCCCGCAGCCCCTGGGCAGCCGCCGCGGCCGCTCCAAGTTTCCAGCGCGAAGGCGCCGAGCCCGCTCCCTGCCAGCGCCGTGAGTCACCGGGCCGGCGGGGGGGCCAGGCCCACGGGCCCCGCTGCCCCCGTGGGCTGCGTGGTCCTGCGTGGACCGGCCCCGCCACAGCATCCCTGTCCCGCTCACCGCATCCCCTGCGCCGCGCATCCCTCTGCTCGCCCCCGGGCCTGCCCCGCTCGCCCCCTCCCACAGCCCCGGGGGCGCCGCGCACCCCTGCCCCGGGTCCCACGTCCCGGGGGGGTTCCCCCGAGCTCTGCCCCGGGGGTCGCGCCCCGCGCTGGGCTCCGGGGCCGCGGGGCTGGGTGCTGCGGCGCGGGGGGGCCGGCCGTGGCGCTGGGTGCTGCCCGAGCCCCTGCCCGGCCCCGCGTGGGGGGGTCCCCGCGGGGCGCGGCCGCGGAGCCCCGGCCCCTCCCGGCACCCAGCCGTCCCGCCGCTCCGGCGGATCCGGGTCCGGATCCGGGTCCGGGTTTTCCCTCCGCTCCCGGGAGCCGCTGCGGGAAAACCCGGCCTGGACTCCAGGCTGGCGAGGACGGGGTCGCGCCGGCGGCGGGGGGCTGCGGGGGTCCCCGCGGGGCGGAGCGGGTCCCGCCGCCCCCCCCGGTCCCCCCAGCCCGACCCCCGGCCCGGCGGGGCCGCTTCCTCCACGGGCGGGGCCCGTTTCCAGTCATTAGTGCCGGTGTAATTAACTCCCCGAGGTGGCGGCCGGGTTAACCCCCCCGGCGCCGGGGGTCCGGGGGTCCCGGGGTGCCGCGGCCGCCCCGTCCCGCCCCCGCCCGTGTCATGTTCTAACTCGGGCTCGGTGACGGGCCCCGGTTATTTATATCGGCGCCCGCTCCCTGCCCGCCCCCCCCTGCCCCCGCCGCCGCCGGCGGAGCCGCGCTGCGCCCTCGCTCCGCGCTGCCCGCTCCCTGCCCGCGCCCTGCCTGCTCCCTGCCCGCGCCTGCCTGCCCATGAAGGTCGTGCCGGGTAGGTGAGACCCGCCGGGCCGGGGGGGGGCTGGCGCCGCCCGGACGGGGCGTCCCGGGATATAAAAAGCCGGGATGTGAGTGATGGGGGCGAACGGACCGGGGAGGGGGAGGACACGGGGGGGGGGGCGGGGGGGCCGATCCTGCCGGTACAGCGGGCGGGAGGGCGTTTCCCCGCCGCGGACCGGGAGGGGTTAAGGCGGAGCGGGAGCTGCCCCGGGGGGGCGGGCGCTGGAGCGTCCCTGCCCCGCCGAGCCGAGCCGAGCCGTGCCGTGGCGTGACGAGCCGTGCCGTGTCCCCATGGAGGACACCGGCTCCCTTTTCCCTTCGCTGGTGGCCGTGGGACACGCAGCATCCCTCGCCCTGGTCTGGTACTTGCGGCGTCGCGCCGAACCGGGGGATGCCGGTGAGTTCGGCTCGGCTCGGCTCGGCTCGGCTCGGCTCGGCTCGGCTCGGCCCCTGGCCCCGCCCATCCCCGCCGAGGGAGGGGGGGGGGCAGAGAGGAGGGGGGAGGGACCGACTGCCTCCATGGGGCGGGAGGTGGATGGGTGGTCCTGGGGGGGCTTTAGAGGGGGGGACACCCACTTGCCGTGGGGGAGCATCCCGAGGGGAGGGATGCAGCGCGTCATGGTACCCATGCTGACTCAGCACTGCTGGAGTGTGACCCCCCCCCACGCTGACACCATTAGGAGTGGGGGTCCTGGCAGCAGCCCCCCGGCGCGGGGGCGTCGAGGGGGCCGGACGGGGGCTATAGCCCCCGTCCGGCCCCCTCGACGCCCCCGCGCCGGGGGGCTGCTGCCCGAGCCCCCCCCCAGCATCCCCAACCCCCTTCCCCGTCATTTTCGAGCGTCCGACAGCCGAAATCTCCCTGCCGGGGAGCAGCAGGTGCTTTCCCCTGGCGTGAAGGTGCCAAATATTTTTGGGGACAGAGATCTGGTGACAGGAGGGGCGGCGGGGGCCCCGGGGAGGGTCACCGCGCGCGTTGCTGGCTCGCCGGGCAGGAGCGTCGCCGCGGATCCCGGTGTTGGCACGGACGGCGCGTCCTTGCGGGAAGGGGCTGCCCGCGGTGCGGCACGCTTGTGCCGCGGAAGGGCTGGGCTGGCCGGGGACTGCGGTCGAAGCGCGGCTGTGGCCGTGTGCCGGGGATCCCCACACATCCTCGCTGGCGCTCGCCGCCGTCCCCGCGGGCAGAGATGGGGCCTGTGGGGGTCCCACGAGACCCCTCGCGCCCGGAGCTGCTGCGGCCACGGCCACGTGCATCCCTCCTGCCTCCTGCCAGGGCCACATCCGCGTCCGCTGTGACGCTGGCAGCCGTGGGGCGAGCTGCCGCTGTCCCGGCCCCCCCGCGCGGTCCCAATTCCCCCCCCTCCGGCGCTTGCCAGGGCGTTGGCTGCGGTTTCCGTTGATCTGTGCGCGGCATTGGGAGCTGTCACGCTGCCTGCTTCGTGCTGCCCGCTTCGTGCTGCCCGCTCCGGGATGGCCCCGGTCCCCTCCGCCACGGCAGCCGAGCTCGGGAAGCCGCGCCGGTGAGCTGCGCCGGTGGGCGATGCCGCAGCCACCCCGGCAGCGAGCGGCCTGGCCTGCCTGTGCCGCTGCCTGCAGCCCGCCCGGCTGCCAGATAAGGCGTGCAGGGCACCTTGACGGGGGCCCCGGGCTGCTCCCCGCCGGGGGGGGCCGCTGTCCCTGGCGCCTGCCCAGGGCTGTCCGAAGGGCACCCCCAAGGTCACACCTGCCGGGGTCCGTCATCCCCACCGCGCTGGGCCGTGCCGCGCTGGGCCGTGCCGCGCCGCGCTGTGCCGCGACCCCCCCCCGAGCTGGGGGCTCCCGGGGGGGCTCCGGCAGCGCTGACCGTGCTTGGCCCTGTCCGGTTCTGTGCCTCCCTGGTCCCTCCTGGGCTCGGGGGGGGTTTCTGCCCGTGGTCCCCGTGCCGCAGCGCGGTGGTGCGGCGGTGCGGCAGGCAGGGATGCGGGGCGGTGAGAGGGGTCTATTTTTGAGCATCGTTCCTGGAATACACGGTGGGGGGGCTGCCTCGGTGCCCACGATGGGCTGCCCGGCTCTGCGCCCGGCTGCTCTCGGTTGCAGTTTCGGCGCGGTGTTGGGGCAGGTGATTTCCCTGGGCACCGCGACCCAGCCAGTGCTCGTGTCCGGTTTCCCCATCTCCGGCAGAGCCTGGCCCGGCTGCGCCCGGCCGCGGCGGGGCCATCCCTGTCCTGCCCTCACCACCGCCCTGGGGAGAAGCCAGGGTCCCTGGGGGGATGCTCCGGGAGAGCACGGGGTGCTGCCGCGGGCTCGGTGCTACCTGCACCCCCCGCGCCAAGCAGGGACACCCAGGGGTGGGGGGGAGCCCCTGGCCCGTCCCCAGGTGAGGCCAGACCCCCCTCAGCGCCGCCCCCCGGGTGCTGCGGGGCCCGGGGGCCGGGGATGGAGCAGGGACCGGGTCTGGGGCTGCAGAGGGCTGGGGGCCGGGCGGGGAGGGGAGATGAGGGGCCGTGGCACGGCGGCTGCGGCAGAGCCAGCTGGTTTTGGCGGCGGCAGGACGAGCTGTTTCGGCAGCAGGATGCTGGCTGTTTGTTTGGGCCCCGCTCTGGTTTCCAAGGCTGCCAGAATCGTGGCCAGAGATGTGGCGGCAGCGGGCGGGGGAGGCCCCCAGAGGTTTGGGAACCCCCCGTCCTCCCCCCGCCTGCTCCACTCAGCTTTTCCACCGCGACCGCGGTTCCGGCTGTGCCGGGCCGGGGGGGTCGGATGCTGCTGCCGGCTGCAGCCCGGTCAATGACTCACCGGCCTCGCGGGAAACAGCCAGGGCCGGGGCTGGCAGCTCCCGGCTGCGCTTGGCGGCAGCGCGGCCCCCCGGCACGGCCCCCCGGCACGGCACCCGGCACGGCGTGGGGAAGCTCTTCCCGGCGCTGTCCCACGGCCCCCACGTTTCTGCCCACGGGGCGAGGGGCTCCCCTCGGGCCGGGCTGCCCAGCGGCTGGGGGCCAGCCATGGCAAACGTGGCGGGGCCGTGGCAAACATGGCAGGGCTGTGGCAAACGTGGTGGGAGCGGCACGCACATCCCGAAGGAAACGTGTCCTGGTTCCAAGTGGTGTTTCCTGCTCGGCGGGCGCTAATCGCCCCGGCCCGGCCCTCCCCGCTCCCCCCCAGCTCCTTATCTCTGCAGCACAGATGGGCCACGCCGCGCCGTGGGGCAGAGCCGTGGGACCGCACCGTGCCGTGCCGTGCCGTGCCCAGCCCCCACGCCCGGGCGCTTGCGGCCGGCCTGGCGCTGGAGCCGGCCTTGCGCCACGGCTGGGTTTTGACACGAGACCACCCCACATCCCGGGGGGAGCAGGCTGACGGGGGTGTGCCGAGCCCCGGTGCCCCCCCAGCACCCAGGGGGCTGCCAGGGGCTGCGGCAGACCCTGAACCGCCCCGGCTTCTCCCTGCCGGGGGATCCCCTCCCGGGGGGTCCCATCCCATCCCGTGCCCGTGCCCGTGCCCACGCCCTGTGGTCCAAGCCCCCCCTCTGCTCCCGCGCGGCCTGGCTGGCTGCCGCGCTCTGCCCACGGCTGCTCCGGGACAGGGGATGCCAGCGCAGCGCCCCGGGGGTGGGCTCCATCCCTGGCCGGGAGCGGGGCCGGGAGCGGGGCCGGGAGCAGGAAGAGCCGGGCCTGGCAGAGGCCGTGGGCTGTCTGAGTCACCGGCCGCGGCACTGCTCCCCTCCAGACGCGGCCGAACGCCGAGCGGAGCGGTGGGAGCCGGAGCCAGGGCCTTGCCGGGACGGCGCCATGCTGTTCGAGCTCTGCTGCTGCTGCTGCCGCCGCTGCTGCGGGCGAGGAGGCAGGTGTCCCACGCGCGCCGGGCCCCGGCGTGGGGTGCCCCCGCGCTGGCGTCCCCCGGGACCACCGTCCCCGCGGGAGGCTCCTTCCCGGCGCAGCTCCGCTCGCCCCGCGCGTGCCGGGGGGCTGCAGCCGGGCGCCCCGACTGGCACCGGGGCCGGGGGGGCCGTCGGCCGTGGCGTGGGGCGTTCCGGCAGCTCCCTGGGGGGTCAGCGCCGTGGGGACCCCCCAGAAAACGCGCTGAGGGCTCCCCTCTGCGTGGGGACCCTGCGGGTGCCCCGCTCCCCGCGCCGCAGCCTCGCCGGGTCTGCGGCACCTGCGGGGCAGGAGGTGGGGGGCGTGGGGGCGGCGGGGGCGATGCTGGCGAGGGGCGGGTGCCGGGGCAGGCAGCCGGGGCAGCGCCTGCCTGCAGTGGCAGCGCTGGGGGGCAGCTCCTGCCCCCCACCCGCCCCAGGAGCTCTGTGTGTGCGTGGGGGGGTCGGGACTTGGGTGCTGGAGATGTTGGGGTGCCCCGTGGCGATGCCCCTCGCACAGGCTGCAGCGATCGGGGGGCGGCTGGGGGCTTGTGCGAGGCTCGGGGAGGTGCGGGCAGCTGCCCTCGGCTCACAGGAGTGGGGTGCTGGGAGCTTCCTGCGGCAGCGGGAAGGGGGGGCTGCTCCCCTTGTCTTGCCCGGGCAGGGGGGGGTGCAGGCCGGGGTGTGGGGTGCAGGGAGTGCAGCAGGGAGAAGGGAGGGGGGTAGTTCCTACACCCCCGCCTGGGGTAGCTGGGTGTAGAGGGGAGGGGGTGCCTGGGTGCGGGGGGTGCTGGGTGCAGAGGGGAGGGGGTGCCTGGGTGCAGGGGGTGCTGGGTGCAGAGAGGAGGGGGGTCCTGGGCACGGGGGTTCTGGGTGCAGAGGGGAGGGGGTGCCTGGGTGTGGGGGGTGCTGGGTGCAGAGGGGAGGGGGTGTCTGGCTGCGGGGGGTGCTGGGTGCAGAGGGGAGGGGGTGCCTGGCCGCGGGGAAGGGGTGCGCAGGAGGAGGGGTGCCTGGGCGCGGGGGGGTGCTGGGTGCTGGCTGCGTGGGGCGCGGGGTCCCCAGCGCGGGGGTCCCGGGGGCGGGAGGGGAAGGGGTCCCGCCTGGGGGGCGCGGGGGTGCCGCCCGTGGGGCGCGGGGGTCCCCGGGGACAAGGGCGGGGGGTGCCGGGGGGGGGCAGACGGGTCCGGCGGCGCTGGGGGGGGCGGGGCGGGGCGGGGCGGGGGCGGGACCGGCTCGGGCCCCGTCGCGTCCCGTCCCGTCCCGTCGCGTCCCGTCGGGTGCCGCCGGGCGCGGAGCAGCATGGCGGGCAGCCCCGCCGCCCCCCGCCCCGGCCCGGGCTGGCTCAGCGGCGGCTCCGAGCCCGAGCGGCGGCGGTACCTGAGCGCCCGGCTCTGCTGCGCCGGTGCGTGGGGGGGGGCGGCTCCGGGACGGGACCGGGCGGCTGCGGGGCGGGGGCGCGGCGGGGCGCGGGAGGGAGCGGGGGGCCCTGGGGCGGGCTGGGGGCGGGTCTGGGGCGGGGGGAGCCCCGTGGGGCCGGGACTCGCTGCCGGAGCGGGGCCGGGGTCGCTGCGGGTCGAGGGGGACCACGGGGAGGGGCGGGAGCCCCGGGACGGGGGGGGGGGAGGGCGAGGAGGGGCGGGGCCTAGGCCGGAGAGCCCCGCCCCCGGGAGCTGGGCTGGCCTGAACTGGGCTGGACTGGGGTGAGCTGGGCTGAACTGGGCTGAGCTGGGGGGTGGGCTGGACTGGGCTGGGCTGAGCTGAGCTGGGCTGTACTGGGCTGAGCTGGGCTGTACTGGGCTGAGCTGGGCTGTACTGGGCTGGGCTGAACTGGGCTGTACTGGGCTGAGCTGGGCTGGACTGGGCTGAGCTGGGCTGGGCTGAACTGGGCTGTACTGGGCTGTGCTGGGTTGGGCTGTACTGGGCTGTACTGGGCTGTACTGGGCTGTACTGGGCTGAGCTGAGCTGGGCTGAACTGGGCTGAACTGTGCTGGGCTGGGCTGAACTGGGCTGAGCTGGGCTGGACTGGGCTGAGCTGGGCTGGGCTGAACTGGGGGGCCAGGGGGGATGGGGCCGTGTGTGCCCGTGCCCTGGTGGGGGGGGGCTGCGTGGGTACGCGCGCGCGCTCGTACACGTGCGTGTGCACCTGCACACGTTTGTGCCCCCGCACGTGCGTGCCTGTCCACGTGCCTGCGGTGTCCGTGTGTCCGCACACCGCACGCAGGGCGTGCCGGCCCGTCGGCGTGTGCACGTGTGCGCAGGGGTGCGCGCGGGCCGGCACGCCTCTGCGCGTGTGCACGCGTGGCTCCCCGTGCCCCGCTCTGCGTGCCGAGGGGGGGCCCCGCGCCGCCGGGCTGCGGTGACCCCTGGCACGTGGGCAGCCCCCGATCGCCGGCGCTGCCTGCGCGGACGCCCTGGCCCCCGTCGATGCCCCGCTGCGGTGCCCGTGGCCAGGCTGGTCCTGCCGGCGCGAGGCCGCCCCACGCGTGTCTCTGCAGGGTGACGCAGGCGGTGGCACCGACACCCCGCTGCTGGGCGCCCGCAGCCCTCGGCGCCGTGCCAGCGTCCCCGCGCGCGGCTGTGGCGTCCCGGCAGGAGGGAGGCTCCTGGTGAGACCGGCTCGGGGTCCCCCCCGCCCCCAGGTGCAGCCGGGTTCCCCCCCGGGCCGGCGGCGGGAAGCCCCCGCGGCATTTCGCGGCGTTCTCGCTGCCTCCGCGCGCACGACCTCGTCTTCCCGGTCGGGGCGCGGCGCGCCGGCTCGGCAGGGCGCGGAGCTCCTTCCCGCCAGCCGCCTGTGCCAAACGCGCAGGCAGCGGCGGGCGCAGGGCCCCGGGGCTGGCAGGGGCCTCCCGCCCTCGGCGCGCTGGTAATCCCCCTGCGGCGTTGGGTGCTGGCACCGGCTGGCGCCGTGCCCGTTTCCTGCCCGCAGGCAGCTGGTGCAGGCAGGGGAGCTGCCCGTGGCGGTGCCCGGGGGGCCGTGCTCTGGTGCAGGGCGGGGGGGTCTGGGTGCGGGGGCACTGGGTGCAGAGGGGAAGAGCTCGGCTCAGTCGGGCCGTGTGTGCCGGCGCGTGGCGGGGTCCCTGGGTGCTCCCGCGGAGCCCCTCGCTGTCCCGTCACCCACAGAGAGTGGTGCCGACCCTGCGGTGCCGGCGGTGCCGGTGTGCTCCCGGGGCTGGAGGTGTGGGGGGGCCGCCTGCGGTCCTGCCGCTGGGATGGGAGCCGAGGGCAGTCGGCCTTGGTTGGCAGCCGGCCCCGGTGGGCGCCGCAGCCCCTGCCTGCTCCCAGCCGGCGGGGAGATGCCGTGGGAGGGAGCTGGGCCAGCCCGGCTGGGTGCCGGCGCCCGCGGGGCCTCGGAGCCCAAGGCTGAGGCAGCTCCTGCCCGTCCGGCCCGGCTGGGCTGGCAGCTGCCTGCGACGGGAGCCCTGCCTGTCCCAGGGGCTGCGACACGGCTTCTGCCTCTTCAGGTCTTCAAAGCGCCCGCGCCGCCGCCTGCCGCGTCCCCTCCCACGCTGCCCGCCGGCCCCGGGTGCCTCCTGCCTGCCGCGGTGGTGTGGCGAGGAGCCCGTGCCCCTGTGCCGAGCACAGTGGCCATCCCCGGGGATGCTGGCCTGGGTCTGGCAACCGGGGCGGCTCGGCTGTGCCAGGAGCTGCGGCAGCCCCGGGGACACGGGTGCGAGCCACGAGGCTGTGGGGCTGTCACCGGTGTGGGGACACGGGTGCCAGGGCAGCGGGGTGGGGGGACGCTGGCGCCGCTGCGTGACCGAGCGCGGGCAGGGGGTCCACCCTGGTGCCGCACCCTGGGAAGCGCTGGCTGTGCCGGGGCGTGCCGGAGCTGGCAGTGCCTCCTGTCCGGCCCTCGCGCTGGAGGGGGCTGCGGTGGGAGCGGTGCCAGCGGCTGTCACGGCCCTCGGGGTTCACCGCTGCAGCCGGGAGAGCTCTCGGCCGCGCCACCCGGATCCCCCCGGAGCCAGCACCGGCGCGGCACATCCCTCTGTGCAGATGGAGGCGGAGCGGCTTGGGCCGTGGCATGTGAGCGCGGTGCCAGCCCTGGCCCCGCCGTGCCAGCGCCCAGGCGCAGGTGGAGCAGCGCGAGGTGCCGCCGGCTCGGCGCAGTGCCGCCCTGCGTCGCCGCCCTGGTAGTGCCGTTGCCCCGGCCCCTGTCCTGCCCCGCGCCGCCCCATCGGCGATGCCGTCGCCCCTTGTCCCGGTGCCCGTGTGCCGGCCGCGGCGCGGTGAGCTGCAGCTCTGGTATGTCCCTGCCCTCTGACGTGTGCTGGCGTCAGCCGGGTTCCCGCCGCCACCGCAGCTCCATGTGCCAGATGTGCTCTGCGCCAGATGTGCTGGCGGTGGAAAATGTGCGTGTGGAGGCCGTTGCCGCCCGCATTCCTCGGCGGCCGCCCTGGCCCTGCTCCAGCGGGCAGCGGGCCGGCGAAGCGGCGCTGCCTGTGCCGGGCTGCCTCCTCCCCGGCAGCGGGAGCCCCTGCCTGCAGCCCGGCCCCTGCCAGGCCGGCCCGTCCGCACCCCGCGCTGCCGCCGGCTGCCTGGGGGGATCCCGGACCCCGGCACTGCGCGGCTGCCTCTGCCGGCGCTGTCCCCGGCAAAGGGACGCGGGAGCGAGGGGGGGTCTCCTGACGCCCAGCAATCCCAGGAGGGGCTGCGGCATCGGCACCCCCTGTTTGGGGAGCGAGACCCCCTCAGCCCCGGGCTCGCCACGCACCCCAAACCCTGCCGGCCCCCCGTGCCGCCCGGCTCTCCGGCCCCATGCCCTGGCTCCCGCAGCCCAGCCGCTCGCTGCCGGCACGGCTGAGGCCGGGCAGGGCCGAGCCCCCGGCAGCCCCCACGGCCCACGGAGGTGGGTGCCGGCGGGCGTTCCCCATGGCGCCGCTCGCCGCGCCGGAGCCTCAGGCAGGGCCGGGCCGGGCCGTGACTCACGGCGGGACAATGCACCGGCCTCCGTGTCCCTTGGACTCCATGCAAGGGTCGGGCTGCACCCACCGGCGCCGGCATTGGCGCTGGCATTGGCGTTGGTGCTGCGTGTGCGGGACGTGGGCGCTGGCCTCTGCGCCGGGCCGCGCCGCGCTGGCGGCACTCGGGGCGCCTGCGGCTGCACTTTCCTCTGCTGCCTGCACCCCTGTGATGGATGACACGGGCGCCGTAGGTGCCACAGGCAGGGCTGCTGGCCCCGTGCCACCCCGAGGTCCCCGTGCCGCCCCGAGGTCCCCATGCCACCCCGAGGTCCCCGTGCCACCCCGATGTCCCCCAGCGGTGGGGTGCAGAGTGGCCGCGGGCTCCCACCCTGTGCCCCCCCCTGCTCGGGGGTCCCCGGCACCGGGCTCCCCAAGGAGGGACGTGCGGCTGGGCTGGGTCCTGCACGGTCCTGGGTGGGATGTGGCACTTGGTGGGGCGCGAAGCCTGAATCCCTCCCGTGGTCCCCGAGGCCGGGGGTGTCACCGGTCAGGCCGGCGGCGTCACCGATCAGCACGGCGCGTGCCCAACGGCCGCGCGGCAGGAGATGATGCTCCGTGGTGCGCCCCCGGGGAGGGGGATTCCTCCCGGCGCCCCAGCGCTGCTGCCTGCGCCCCCATCCCATGCGAGCACCCCGTGGGTGCCTGTGGGGTGCAGGGGTGGGGGGCGAGGCTCCGGGGGCTCGGCCGCACCCGGGGGCATGGGGCGCTCTCCCGGGGTGCTCGGCCGGGAGCAGACCCGCTGGCGGGAGGCGTGGGTCCGGCCGTGCCGGAGGCGGCACAGGAATGCATCGCCGGCAGCACCGGCTGGGGCGGAGGAGCCTGGCCTGGCTCCCCGAGCTGGCTGGGCGTGGGGACGGCACCTCCCCGCTTGGGGGGTCCGCGGGTCTCAGCCCCCGGCCTGGGGGTCCTGCAGCCCTGGGGATCGGGAACCTGAACCCCGGGAGGGGCACTGGGGCTCTGAGCCCCCCGAGTGTGGGGCCTGGGAGCGGTGTGGCTCCTGCGGCTCTGGGGCGTGGGGCTGGGGGTCCTGAGCCGCCTGGGCTTGCAAACCTGGGGGTCCCGAGCCCCCATGTTGTGGGTCCTGCAGCTCCGGGGCATGGGGCTGGGGGTCCTGAGGACCCTGGACTTGGGAACCGAGTGGTGCCAGGGCCCCTGGGGACAGGGCCTGGGGGCTCCTGGAGGTCCCAGCTGGGGGCTTGGGGACGGGGGGGCTGTGGCCACTGGGCGTGGGGATGGGGTGTCCTGAGGACCCTGAGCAGTGGGATGGGGTGTCCTGAGCTTGTGAACTTGGGGGTCCCGAGCCTCCTGGGCTTGGAAACCTGGGGGTTCTGAGGCCCTGGGGTGTGGGACCAGGGGTTCTGCAGCTCTGGGGCATGGGGCTGGCGGTCCCAAACCCCCCCCGGGCTTGCAGACCTGGGGGTCCCGAGGCCCTGGGGTGTGGGACCAGGGGTCCTGCAGCTCCGGGTCATGGGGCTGGGGGTTTCTAAGTGCCTCAGGCATCAGGACTGGGGGTGCCGAGCCTCCAGGGCTCACAGACCTGGGGGTCCCAAGGCCCCAGGGTGTGTGGACTGTGGGTCTGGCAGCTCTGGGCATGGGGCTGGGGGTCCCAAACCCCCCCGGGCTTGCAGACCTGGGGGTCCCGAGGCCCTGGGGTGCGGGGATCATGGGTCTGGCAGCTCTGGGCATGGGGCTGGGGGTCCCAAACCCCTGGGGGTGCAGACTTGGGGGTCCCGAGGCCCCGGGGTGCGGGGCCGGGGGGTGCCGGCTCCCCTGGGCGGGCGCGTGGGGTCCCTGCCCCGTCCCCGCGGCCCCCAGGTGGCCCCTGGGGCGCGGGGAGGAAACGGTTAAGCAGAGCCGTGGGCTCGGAGGTTTCCTGTGGGCAGGATCCGTGCCCGGGCGTGGGGAGGGAGGGAGGGGAACCCCAGTCTCCTCCCTGGGGCCGCCCCACACCTCAGCGGGAGGAGGCTGGGACCGGGCTGGCAGCGGGCAGAGCGGGAGGCGAGCCGAGCTGCGTCGGTGCTCAGCGCGGGCGGCGGCGGCCACCATGTCCCGGCAGCGGCTGCGCAGCCAGGAGGAGGCTCTGTGTGTGGGGCAGAGGACGGGCTCGGAGGACAACCTCTACCTGGCCGTGCTGAGGGCCTCCGAGGGCAAGAAAGGTAGCGGAGCCCGCGGGGGCGGCGTGGGGCGCGGCGGCTGCCCTCCACGGGGCCACCCCGCCATCGCATCGGCGTGGGCCCCGTCCTGCAGCACGGGGGGCTGGTCCCTGCACCCCACACCGGGGTGGACCCCCACGCTGGGGCGGTGTCCCCGGGCAGGCTATGGGGCAGACCCCCACACTGGGGCGGTGTCCCTGGGCGGGCTGTGGGGCAGACCCCCATGCTGGGGCGGTGTCCCTGAGCAGGCTATGGGGCAGACCCTTGTGCTTGGGCAGCATCCCCAGGGCAGGCTATGGGGCAGACCCCCATGCTGGGGCAGTGTCCCCAGGAAGACTATGGGGCAGACCCCCACGCTGGGGCGGTGTCCCTGGGCAGACTATGGGGCAGACCCCTGCGCTGGGGCGGTGTCCCAGGGCAGGCTATGGGGCAGACCCCCACGCTGGGGTGGTGTCCCTGGGCAGGCTATGGGGTAGACCCCCACGCTGGGGCGGTGTCCCTGGGCAGACCCCCACGCCAGGGTGGTGTCCCTGGGCAGGCTATGGGGCAGCCCCGTGGGGCCGGAGCCTGTCAGTGGGGCCGGGGCCGGCAGCCCCCCGTGGCCGGGCAGTTGGGGCGCGGGCCCCGTGTCCCACGCCGGCGCCTGTCCCCATCCACGCCGTGCCAGCGCCGGGCGCGGGCGCTGCCGCCAGCCCTGCCCGCGGCGGAGCCGAGCACTTCCTCCCACGCCCTGCCTGTCCTGCCTGCGGCGTGGCCCCGGCCCGGCCCTCGGCTGCCACGGGCTGGGCGCCGCCGGATGGGGCTCACCTGGGTGTCAAGGACATTTGGGGTGCGGGTCCAGCCGGGGCGCGCGGCGTGGGAGCGCCCCCCCCTCGGCGTGCACGTCCCCGCCGGGCGAGCGTGCCCCACGCTTCCTTCCTTCCTCCCGCGCCGCTGCCGCTCCCCGGCCCTCGCTTCCCTGCCTGCCGCGCCCCGGCCCTGCCGCCCGTGGGCTCCCACCGCCGGCGCCCCACGGGGTCGGGGTGCCCAGCGTCCCCGGGTGCCGGTGCGCTCGCCCGGGAAGGGTGGGTGCGGGCCGGGCGCCGGCCGTGGGGCGCTGGGCGCTGCGTGGGCAGATCCCAGCACGCTCCGGCGGGGCGAGACCAGGCACGCGCCGCCCCGGCCCCGCCGGATCGCCGCAGCACGGGCCGGGGGGACATCGTGGAGGGGCGGCCGTGGGGCCGCTGTCATTGCCCCACGCGCCCGGGGCGTCCTCTCCTGCCACCAAACCCTCGTGGGTGCTGGGTCCGGCACCGGCCGTCCTGGGCTCGGCAGCGATGCTTGGGGCCTGGGGCGAGGAGGGTGAGCTGCCCCCCGTAGGGGTTGGGGATGGGCAGGGTGGGTGCTCGTTAGCGGGACGCACGGTGGGTGCTCGTTAGCGGGGAGGCCGGGGCGTGGCCGCCTGGCTGCGGGCAGCGCCCGCCCGGGTGCCCAGCGCCGCGTCAGCCGTCCCCGTCCCGTCCCCTAATGACAGGGCAGCGGGCCGGGAGCGCCGTGACTCAGGCCCCGCCGCAGGGACACGGTGCGGGCGGCCCCGCGGCGAGTCCCGGGCTCTGCCGCAGCCGCCCCGGGAGCCGTCGCCCAGGGACGGGGCTGGGCACCCCCGGGCCTCGCCGCACCCCACAGAGCGGCGCGTGGGCGGCCGGAGCTGCGTCCCTCTGCCCGGGATGGCCACGGTGGGGCTGCGCCGGGGCAGGCCGTGCCGGGGCTCAGCCCCACGTCCTGCTCGGGGCGCGCAGACGCCCCGTGGGCCCGTCCTGATCCCGGACACGTCCTGCTCGGGGCGCGCAGACACCCCATGGGCTCAGCCCCACGCCGCACGCCCACGGCTCGGGGTGGATGTGCAGCGCCTGGGGCTGCGCTGAGGCCGACTGTCTGTGGCCTCATCCTGCTCCCGTCACTCGGGCCGTGCAAGCGGCGCTTGGGGCTGCGCTGGCACAGACACCCGTGGGCTCAGCCCCACCCCAGACACGCCCCACTCGGGGTGAGTGTGCTTCGCCCGGGGCAGCGTGAGGCAGCTCCCCTGGGCTCAGCCCCACCCCGGGCACGTCCCGCTCGGCGTGAACGTGCTGCGCCTGGGGCAGGCGCCCGTGGGCTCATCCTGGTCCTGTACGCGGCTGACGTGGGGTGAACGTGCCGTGCCCGGGGCTGCGTTGGTGCAGGCTCGCGCTGGGCTCAGCCCCACCCCCGACGCCCACAACCGGGGCTGCGTGGGTGCAGACACCCGTGGGCTCAGCCCCCCCCAGACACATCCCCTTCGGGCCGTGCACACGGTGTTTGGGGTTGTGTGGGTGCAGACACCCGTGGGCTCAGCGCCCCTCGTCCAGGTCCCCCTCGGGCCGTGCACCCAGCGCCTGGGCTGCGCTGGGGCGGCCCCCCGGGCTCCCCGCTGTGGTTGGGGGGCTCAGGGCAGGGCTGGACACCCCCCCCCAGGTGTTGCTCCTCGCTCAGCATGGCTGGGGCTGCGGCGGCGCAGGCACGCAGGGGCCGGTCCCCGTTAACTGTTTCCTTCCCCTTGCACGCCCCGTGACTCACCGCGGCTCCCCAGAGCGGTTGGCTCATCGCTTCCTCCGCCGGCGCTCCTGCCAGCCGTGCCGCCCGCGGGGCCCCCGCCGCAGCCCCCACCGCGCTGGGACCCCCGCTCACCCT
The DNA here is from genome assembly GCA_009819775.1 of Phoenicopterus ruber ruber. Taxonomy (NCBI): domain Eukaryota; kingdom Metazoa; phylum Chordata; class Aves; order Phoenicopteriformes; family Phoenicopteridae; genus Phoenicopterus; species Phoenicopterus ruber. The sequence continues at coordinate 170,183,547 of CM020216.1, read as the reverse complement.
GCCCTCTCCTCTCTTGCAGATGAGCGAGACCGCGTCCAGAAGAAAACCTTCACCAAATGGGTCAACAAGCACCTCATCAAGGTACGGGCGCGCGCCGCCTCCCGCAGACCCCCGGCCGCGCCGGTGGGAAGCCCCGGGCAGGCTGTGCCGACGGCAGCACCGGAGCATCCCCAGCTGCACCCCGCCGTGCCAGCGTGGCAGAGTGTCACAGGACATGGGCAGCGGAGGCCCCCGGCAGCGCTGTGCTGGCACAGCCTCTCCCGGCTGCCCGTGCCGGTGCCTCTGCCGCCTCGGCGGCGGGCGGGCAGCGGTTGAGGCCGCTCGGCTGCCGCCGTGGGGGGGCTCTGCTCCGGCCTGCAGCGGGGCTGGGGCAGCACCGGGGCCTCCGCGGGCAGGAGCTGCCTGCCCTGCCTCCCTGCTTCCCTGCCCGCCACGCCGGGGGGCTGTGCCGTCCTGTGGCCGTGCCGGGCATCGGGCCAGGCCCGGAGCTGCCGGCCGCCCCCTCCCACGCATGCCGGCAAGCGCCACGCCGGCTGCGGGAGGGGATGGTGCTCTGGCCCCGGGCACAAGGAGACCTTTCACGGGCTTTGATGCCGCGGAGCCTGGCAGCTCTGCCGGGCTCCCTGCCCGCGCCCCCTCCACCCCGGCACCGCCGCGGCTTCCTTTGGGCACAGGAGTGCCCGCATCCTTCCTGCCTGCCCCGGGGGGCCGTGCCCACCATGCTGCCTGCGCTCGGCAGCGCCCGCCCCGCGCCCTCCCATCCCGTCCCGCTCTCCCGTCTCCCTCCGCTCCCCTCTCCCCGGTCCTTCCCCGTGCCGCCCACGCCACGCACCCAGCCGAACCCAGCCAGGGCCCCACCAGCGTGCCGGTGCCTGTCCCTGCCGCACGGCGGGCAGAGCCCCACGTCAGCGCCTGGCACGTGCCGAGACATCTTCCCGGCCCCCGTGTGTGGACGTGTCCCTGCGTGCCGGGCGCCCGACCCCGTGGCATCGATCCCGTGGCATCGGTGCTGCCGCGGGGCGCCGCCGCCCGGGGCAGGTCCCGGCCGCCCCCTGCCCGCCCCGGGCTGTCTCCTCTCTGCTGTCTCTCCTAACCTCTCTCTCTTCTCTCTGCCTCTCCCCGCGCAGCACTGGCGAGCAGAGGTAGGTCTCTTCTTCTCTGGCTGCCCTCACCGTGCTCTTTCTCTTCTCACGCCTTCCCCTCCCCGCACCGGGGCCGGACCCTGCGGCTGCCGGCATGGTGGGCAGCGGGTCCGACCCTCCTGTGGCTGCCGGCATGGTGGGCAGCGGGTCCGACCCCCCACGGCTGCCAGCATGGTGGGCAGCGGGTCCCCACGTGTGGTGGAGCGATGCCGGACCCAGTCCGGCCGCGGCTCCGTGGGGCACGGGGGGAGCTGCCGGCGTGTGCTGGTGGGGGGGACACGGGGTTGGGGGCACCAGGCTGTGCTTGGGGACGTGTGTGAGCACCCACTGCACGGGGGGGTCACGGGGCTCCCGCCCTGGCTGCCCCATTTCGGTGCCAGCTGGCGGGGGGTGGGGGGGCTCTGCAGGGCCCAGCTGCCCCCTGGCACCCCCATAACGCCGTCCCTGTCCCCGCAGGCGCAGCATCATGTCAACGACCTCTACGAGGACCTGCGGGATGGACACAACCTCATCTCGCTGCTGGAGGTGCTCTCGGGGGACACGCTGGTAGGTGCCGCGCCGACCCCGCCGCCGTACCGCTGCCGCCCCGCTCCCCCGCGCCGGCTCCGCGTGCCGGCACCCCCGGCTGCCAGCCACCCCATCCTCCGCTTCCCGCATCTGCCTCCCACCCCTCTCCCGCTTGGCCTCTCCTCCGGCTTCAGTCCCACCCCGGAGAGCTGCCCGGCACCGTGCCGGAGCGCCCCGAGCCCCGCTGGCGCAGCCGCCCCCCTCCATCCCGCAGCCCCCCCGGCCCCACCGCGGCCTCTAACGCCCGGACGTCTCTTTGCTTTGGTGAACTCTCTGCTTCTCCGCGCTGGGCTCCTGTCGGCGGGTCTGCCCTGACCGTCCCCCTCCGGCCTTTGCCTCCTTCCTCTCTTTGCACTGCTCTGGCCGGGCAGCCGAGGGAGCGCGACGTGATCAGGAACTTGCGGTTGGTGAGTGGTTCTGCCGTTTGCTCTCCGCATGGCCCCGCATGGCAAGTGCCCGCCGCGGCGACCGGGAGACACCCCACCGCCGTCCCGTCCTGGTGCGGGTGTGGAGGAGAGGCGCGTCGGCACCCCGGGGTGCTCCAGCAGCGGGGTCAGCCGGGGCGGCCGAGGCCAAGCGCCGGCTGGGGCGGGTTTCCCTGGGCCGGGCCTTGCCTGCAGCGGCGAGATAGGAGCGCGGCATCACCACAAGCCGTGCCGCAGGGCTGGGACTCCCACGGGGCCAGAGCGGGGCTGCAGCTCCTGGCACTGCGGCAAGATGTGCCGCCCGGCTCCTTGGGGCTGCCGGAGGGCGCCCGGTGAGGGGGATGGTGCCGTGGCTGCTGCCCACCCCCCCGGCTCTGCCACCGGGGCTGGACCTGCCCAGACCGGCTGCGTTTCCCTTGTGCCCCACGGCCGCGGGGCAGAAGAGACCCCGGTCCATCACTGCGCGGCACGTGGGGGGCTCGGGGGCTCAGGGGCTCCCCGGCCCTCCCGGCAGCCAGGTCAGGCACAGCCGCTGCCACTGGAGCGCCAGGCCTCACCACGGGGCTGGCGGGTGCGGGGGGGCTGTCCAGGCAGGAGCTGCCCAGGGGACCCCGGCTGAGGACCCCCGGGGCGGGGAGGTTCCTGCTGGGGGTCGCCCAGCACAGCGGCGCCTGGTCCCTGCCACGGGGTGAGACCGGAGCGTGCCGGTGAGCCGTGTGCCGCCTCTGGCACGGCCCCACCACGTCCGTGCGGGCAGGGTGGGCCGTGAGGAGCTGGCGAGGGCAGGGCGAGCGGTGCTGCCGGGATGCTGCGGGCAGGGCAGAGCAGGGCTGGGCCATGCCCGCGCCGTGGGGCCGGCTGTGCCCACGCCGTGGGGCTGGTGCTGCTGCGTGGCCGAGGAAGTGCTGGTGCAGGATCCGGCGGCGAGGCCGGCCGCGCTCGCCATTGTTCGGTCCGGCAGCGCTTCCTGCCCACAGCCCCGCGGGACGGGCAGAGGATTTCCTGGCAGGTCCGCGCTGCCCGCTCCCCCCTGCACCGGTGCTGCCAGGATGGAGGCGCGGGGCACCGGGCACGGGGGCACCTTGGCCGGGACCGGCTCGGCAGGGCTGCCCCGGGCAGCGGCTGCGATGCCCGTGTGCCGTGGCGGGGGGCACAGTCCCCGGGCCTGGCACCAGCTCCCTGCGGCGATGGGGTGCCTGGCGCCTGCGCTCCTCTTGCCTGTCCTGCCTGCACAGGCAGCTGCCGCGTCTCGGGCAGGGGCTGGTGCTCAGCGGGGCAGCGTGGGAGGGCCGGCCCCCCGGGACGGACGCCGTGGGGAGCAGGGCTGCCGCGCAGGGGTGCAGCGGGCACGGCTCTCGCACCGCGCCTGGCACTTGGCTTCCCTTGGCATGGCAGCCGGTGGCCCCGGCGCTGCGCAGGCGGCGTGTCCCCGCCGGGGCCGGGGGCAGTTCGGGCTGGGCTGGCCCGGCCGTGGCTTTGCGGGGGGAGCGGCGGGGGCCGTCCCCTCCCTGCGGCAGCGCGGGGACAAAGTGCGGAGGGTGTGTGACATCGGCATGTGCGGCGCTGGGAGCGGCCGGAGCGGTGCACGGGGGGGGCCGCGGTGCCGAGCATCCCTCGTGTGGGCGCATGAGCGGGGGGTGGTGGGACGGCGTCCCGGCGGGGGCCACGACTCATCGCCCCCCGCTCTCCCCACAGCCCCGGGAGAAGGGCAGGATGCGCTTCCACAAGCTGCAGAACGTTCAGATCGCCCTCAACTACCTGAAGCATCGCCAGGTGAGGGGGGTTGCGGGGCTGCCGGGCTGGTGGGACCCCCCGGGGACCCCTGGGGCTGGGGCGCGCTCCCCGCCCTCCCTGCAGCCGCCATGCCTCGGCCTTGCAGGTGAAGCTGGTCAACATCCGCAACGATGACATTGCCGACGGCAACCCCAAGCTGACGCTGGGGCTCATCTGGACCATCATCCTACACTTCCAGGTCAGCCTGGAGCGCCGGGGCCGGCACCGGCACACGCCGTGCCGCGGCCTGGGGGGAGCGTGGCGGCAGCGGGGCTGGGGATGCTGGGAGGCTGGGGCTCTGCAGCGCCCGGGGGCTCCCTGGTGCTGCCAGTTTGGTCCCCGGCGTGGGGCAGGAGTGGGGCCGGGGCTGAGGCCAGAGGAGGGTGGGCAGCCCCACGGCGGTGAGCTGCACCAGAGCCTCCATCACCGGCGGAGGCTGTGGCGGAGAAGGCGGCAGCCGCCACGGAGCCAGCGTGCCCGTGCACGGCGGGAGCCGGTGGATGGGTCGGCATAACCCCCCTGTGCCGGCAGATCTCGGACATCCAGGTGACGGGGCAGTCGGAGGACATGACGGCCAAGGAGAAGCTGCTGCTCTGGTCGCAGCGGATGGTGGAGGACTACCAGGGCCTGCGCTGCGACAACTTCACCACCAGCTGGCGGGACGGGCGCCTCTTCAACGCCATCATCCACCGGCACAAGTAGGTGGAGCGGAGCCACGTCTGCTCCTCGCGCCGCGTGTCGGGGCAGCGCGCCGGGCTGGGCAGTGCCGTACCCGCCTGCAGGCGCAGAGCTCCCGGCTCCCTGGCAGGGACCCGGCACCCCCAGCGCCGTCCCCGCGGTGCCGAGCCTCCCTTGGCACAACCGGCCCCTGCTGTGGGCTCTTGGGGAGCTCCTGGCCCACGTGGTGGGGAGAGCAGCCCCCAGGGCTGCGGAGGACCAGGCTCCGGCGCTGGCAGGATTTGGCTCCCCGCAGCAGCCGGCGGCATGGGGTGATGCCGGGAGGCCGGGCCCAGCCGTGCGCGGGTCAGGCGCGTGCTCGCTGGGGCCGGCCGCCAGCGGGGCCAGCCGTGCTGATCCCGCTCTGGGGCAACGCAGGCACGTGCTCCCGACAAGTCCCGGCCCATCAGCACGTGCCGGCAGCGCCACGGCAGCACGGGCAGCCGCGCAGCTTAGCCGCCTTCCCACGTTCCTACCCGACCTGGCGACCCGCTGCTGCGTGGGCAGGCGGGCGCTGACCCCCCCGGGCGGCGGGCGCCGTGCCCTCCGCGGCGTGCCGGGGCGCAGGCAGGCAGGCCCCCGCGGGCCCTGCCGGGGCCGCCGCGCGCCTTTGGGGAGCGCAAGTACGTGCAGGCGTGCCGCGCCTGTGCAGGGTGGGGAGGAGGCACCCGCGCCGTGCTGTGCCGCGCCGTGCCGCACTCTGCAACGAGCCACCGCCGCGGCAGGAGTTCTCCGGCCGCTGCACCGAGCTCGGTCCCGGCATGGAGCGGAGCGGGCGGCATCAGGCCAGGAAGCAGCTGCGGCGCCGCGGCGTGGGGAGCTCGGCGCGGGCTCTGCCGGGGGCGGAGGATAGGGTGGTGATGGTCTGCGAGGACATTCCCGAGCGCCTGGCAGCCCCCGGCATCAGCGGCTCCTTCTACTCCATCCAGCACAGCCTGCGCCTCACGGAGCTGTAGGCACCGGGCCGGGCTGGGGGCTGGGACCCCCCGATGGGCTGGGGGGGCTGGGGCGGCTGCCTGCCCCATGGGGGCACGGGGCACTGCCTGCTCCGGGGTCAGCATGGGGACATGGGGCACTGCCTGCCCCACGGGGACATGGGGCACTGCCTGCTCCAGGGTCCGTGCCGGGGCCGTCGGGGCGTCCCTGGCTCCCTGTGCCCGTGGGCTGGGTGCGGGGGTCTCTCCAGCCGCCAGTGCCGGTGGAGCACGGTGGGGGTGTGCAGGGCGTGGGGTGGCTCGGCAGAGGTGCAGGCAGCGCAGGCAGCCCCCGGGGGGTGGACCCACCATCCCGGGGTTTCTCCGAACCGCCGGCGCCTGCCAGAAGCCTGCGCCGTGGGGCAGGGCGGGTGGAGGGCACTGCCTGCGGTCCCCGGCCCTGCCGTCTGTGGCGCGGCAGGAGAGCGGCCGCCGGCGCAGGCCCTGCCCCTGGCCGTGCGGGGTCCCCGCGGGGCCCCCGCTGACCCGTCCCCGCTGCCCGCAGGCCCATGCTGATCGACATGAACCGGGTGTACCGCCAGAGCAACCTGGAGAACCTGGACCAGGCCTTCACCGTGGCCGAGCGGGACCTGGGGGTGACGCGCCTGCTGGACCCCGAAGGTATGGGCAGGGGCACCCGGCTGCGAGGGGGCGGCGTCCCGGGGGGGGCCACCCCGCAGAGCCCCCAGCCCTCCCCGCCCCAGGGTCCCGCGACCCCCCGCCCGACTGCTCTCCCTCTCCCCAGACGTGGACGTGCCCCAGCCGGACGAGAAGTCCATCATCACCTACGTCTCCTCGCTCTACGACGCCATGCCCCGCGTGCCCGAGGTGCAGGACGGCGTCAAGGCCAATGTGAGTCTGGGGGCCGGGGCCCGGGGGCCTCCTCCCGCGGCGGGCGCCCGGCCCCACGCGTCTCCCTCCCCGCAGGAGCTGCAGCTGCGCTGGCAGGAGTACTACGAGGTGGTGACGCTGCTGCTGCAGTGGATCCGCCAGCACACCGTCCTCTTCGAGGAGCGCCGCTTCCCCGCCAGCTACGAGGAGATCGAGGTGAGGCAGCCGGGATGGTGCCGCGGCGCTGGCAGGGGATGAAAGGCCCCGGTGAGCTGTGCCGGTGCCCGGGGAGGCACTTGGCGGTGGCCCAGCTGGCCGGCGGCCCGGCCGTGGGCCAGCTCATGCCGCGGCGAGTCCTCTGAGTGCGGGCAACCCCGGGCCGGCACGCACCCAGCCCCGCTGCGCCGCGAGCTTGTGCCGGCCTCGGGGCTGCGCGGCTCCGCGGGGAACGGGGAGACGCAGCCGCGGCACTGCCTGTCCCCCAGCCCACCGCCGGTCCCAGCCCCGGCTGGGTCCGTGCAGCCTGGCCCTGGGGGGCTGTGGGGCAGGGGGCTCCGTGCTGGGGCCGGGGCCGGCTGGGAAGCACCGGGGAGCGGGTGGCCGTGCCGCGGCAGGGCCGGGGTGCCCCGGGCGGGGAGGGCTCCTCTGACTCACTCTTTCCAGGCTCCGCGTGAGTCACCGGTGGCAAACACCAGCTCCCCGCCCGGCCCCTTCCTTCCCGCCGGCTCCACACGCCATGGAAAACTGGGGGGGGGGATTGCCCGAGCTGCCCCCTCCCACCCCAGCCCCTGCACAGCCGGCCCGGCTGCACCCCCCACGGCCCGCAGCGGCGGGGACGGGCTGCCGGGACAGGCAGCCTGCAGGCAGAGGGGTCTGGCAGGCAGAGGGGTCTGGCAGGCAGAGGGGTCCCAGCCCCAGGCCTGTGACCCGCAGCGGGGGGTCGCGGCACCCGGGGGTCCGCACTGCCCGCCTCAGCCGCCCCCCTCTCGGCAGATCCTCTGGCGCCAGTTCCTGAAGTTCAAGGAGACGGAGCTCCCGGCCAAGGAGGCCGACAAGAACCGCTCCAAGGCCATCTTCCAATCCCTGGAGGTGAGCGGCACCTGCTGCCAGCCGTGCCCAGGGGCTGGGGGTCCCGGGGAGCTGGGGGTCCCAGGCGCCTGGGGTCCTGGGGGGCTGGGGGTCCTGGGGGGCTGGGGTCCCAAGGGGCTGGGGTCCCAGGGGGCTGGGGTCCTGGGAGGCTTGAGGTCCTGGGCGACTTGGGGTCCTGAGGGGCTGGGGGTCCCAAGGGGCTGGGGGTCCTGGGGGGCTGGAGTCCTGGGGGGCTGGGGTCACAATGGACTGGGGGTCCTGGGGGGCTGAGGGTCCCAGGGGTCTGGGGGTCCCAAGGGGCTGGAGGTCCTGGGGGGCTGGAGTCCTGGGGGGCAGGGGTCACGATGGACTGGGGGTCCTGGGGGGCTGAGGGTCCCAGGGGTCTGGGGGTCCCAGGAGTCGGGGGTCCCGAGGGCCTGGGGTCTCAGGGGGTGGCAGTCCTGAGGGGGGTCCTGGGGCTCCCGGGGTGCTGGGGGTCCCGCGGCAGTTCTCGGCACGCCCCGCCGTGTCCGTGCCAGGGCAGAGGCTGTTCCGCGCCTCTCCCATCTCGTGGCTCCCACGAGGCTTTGCCTCCGGCACGGAGCGTCCGAGACGTGGCACCCGGGGCTGCCCCCCCGCCAGCTCGGCCCTGCCCACCCTCCGCCGGCTGCCCGGGGGTCCTGGGGCCGGCGGTCTGACGAGCCCGGGGGGGCGCAGGGCGCTGTGCAGTCCGGGCAGCTGAAGGTGCCCCCCGGGTACCACCCGCTGGACGTGGAGAAGGAATGGGGCAAGCTGCACGTGGCCGTCCTGGAGCGGGAGAAGCTGCTGCGGGCCGAGTTCGAGAGGCGAGTGCCGCGGGCAGGGGCTGCCGGGTCTGTGCGCGGCGCTGGAGCTGGGCTGGCACCCGTTCCCTCCTCCATGCAGCCGAGCTGCGGCGCTGGGCTGGGCCGGGGTGGGGTGGGGTGGGGTGTCCCGGCCCCCCCGTCCCGCTGGAGAGGGAACCACAGGGTGCATGAGTCATTGCCCGCCTCCGGGAAGCCAGCGCAGCCGCCGGCCCCGAGCGCGGCACGGCACAGCACGGCACAGCAGCCGGGCGCTGGTGGCTGTGCCGCAGGCTGGGCTCTGCCGTGCCACCGGCTCCCACGCCCCGGCCCACCCGGGGGGCTCGCGCCAGAGCGGGGGAGACCGGGCCTCGCCGGGGCTGGCAGCGCAGGCAGGGAGCGGGGCTGGGGCCGGCAGCGCAGGCAGCCAGGGCAGGGTGGGGCTGGAGCCCTGCCCGCGGGCGGGAGCAGGACGGGGAGCGGGATGGGGAGCGGGACGGGGAGTGGACGGTGGGACGAGGAGTGGGGAGCGGGACGGGGAGTGGATGGTGGGACGAGGAGTGGGGAGTGGGACGGGGAGCGGGACGGGGCTCGGAGCCCGGGCAGAGACGGGATCCGGGTCTGCAGAGGCGGGATCGGTGCTGGGCTGGCACAGAGTCCCTGCTGCGTGGGGCGGGATCCGGGCTGTGCGTGGACGGGATCCATGCTGGGTGGGGCAGGATCCAAGCTGTGCAGGGACAGGATCCAGGCTGTGCAGGGATGGGATCCAGGCTGTGTGGGGCAGGATCCGGGCTGTGCAGGGATGGGATCCGGGCTGCGTGGGGCGGGATCCAGGCTGTGCATGGGCAGGATCCAGGCTGTGCAGGAATGGGATCTGTGCTGTGTGGGGTGGGATCCGGGCTGTGCATGGACGGGATCCGGTCTGTGTGGGGCAGGATCTGTGCTGTGCAGGGACAGGATCCAGGCTGTGCAGGGATGGGATCCGTGCTGGGTGGGACAGGATCCAAACTGTGCAGGGACATGATCCAGGCTGTGTGGGGCGGGATCCAGGCTGTGCATGGATGGGATCCAGGCTGTGCATGAACGGGATCCGGGCTGTGCAGGGATGGGATCCGGGCTGTGCAGGGATGGGATCCAGGCTGTGCAGGGATGGGATCTGTGCTGTGCAGGGACGAGATCCGTGCCGTGTGCGGACGGGATCGGTGCCCGCGTGCCGACCCCGGCCCCGCCGTCTCCCCGCGCAGGCTGGAGCGGCTGCAGCGCATCGTCAGCAAGCTGCAGATGGAGTCGGGGCTCTGCGAGGAGCAGCTCAACCAGGCTGACACCCTGCTCCAGTCGGTGAGCGGCAGCTCTGGCTGCGGGGGCGCGGTGGGGGGGGCCGGGCAGCGTGCGGGGCCCTGACCGTGCCCCCGGCCGTGCCCTTGACTGTGCCCTGTCCCCAGGATGTCCGACTGCTGAACGCGGGGAAGCCGCCGCAGAAGGCGGCCGAGATCGAGCGGGACCTGGACAAGGCGGACGCCATGATCCGGGTGCTCTTCAACGACGTGCAGACCCTCAAGGACGGCCGGCACCCGCAGGGGGAGCAGATGTACCGCAGGTACGGCCACGCTGGGGGCCGGTGCCGCCGCGGCGTGCCCCACGCGGCGTGCCCCATGCAGGGCACCCTGACGCTCACCTGGCTGCAGGAGCAGCCCACAGCATGTAGCCCCCCCGTGTGCCCCGTGCCGACGTGCTGCCTGCCCGCAGGGTGTACCGCCTGCACGAGCGCCTGGTGGCCATCCGCACCGAGTACAACCTGCGGCTGAAGTCGGGCGCACCGGCGGCGGCGGTGGCGGTGCCGCTGGGGCAGCGGCCGCGGCAGGAGCTGGACGAGGCCACGCTGCGGTACCTGCAGGACCTGCTGGCCTGGGTGGAGGAGAACCAGCGGCGGCTGGCGGCGGCCGAGTGGGGCGTGGACCTGCCCACCGTGGAGTCCCACCTGGGCAGCCACCGCGGCCTCCACCAATCCATCGAGGAGTTCCGCACCAAGATCGAGCGGGCACGGGCCGACGAGGTGAGCCGCTCGCCGGGGCGTCCCCCTGGGGCTGCCCCCACCCCTGCTCCTGGGGGTCCTCAGGGCGCCGGGGCTGTGCTCAGGCTCCAGGGACAGCACCCCATCCCGGCCCCCCTGGCTCCAGCTCTGCCCCCGCCAGCTGCCCGCTTGGGAGCCCCTCTGTGCCCTGGGATGTCCTGGACGGGCAAGGGGCATGTTGCCCCGAGGGCACCCCACTGCCCCCCCACACCCCTCATGCCCCAGGGCTGGCCCCCCGCTGCCCTCCCCACACGCTGCCCCGCTTGCTCTGGGTGGGGGTCTCGGCAATGGGAGCGGGCGCTGCCCCCGGCGCAGAGGGGCTGCCAGGGCTGGCGCTGCTCCCTCCATGCGCGGCTCTTGCCCGGCGTCAGGGTCTCTCCCCGGACCCCTCCTTCGGGAGGCCGGGGTGCTCTGGGGAGGCCGGGGCGCTGCTGTCCCCAGGGGGTGGGTCGGGAGGTCCCGGCGCTCACGGCACGTCTCCCCCAGGCACAGCTCTCCCCCGGCCCCCGCAACGCCTACCGGGAGTGCCTGGGCAAGCTGGACCTGCAGTACGCCAAGCTGCTGGTGAGGCTCCGGCTGGGGCGGGGGCGACGGGGAGGGGGTGCGGACGTGACGGGGGAGACCTGCAGGGGAGAGGATGTATGACATGGGGGGGGGTGCGGGGAGGAGATGTGGGGGGGAAATGTTGGGGGGGACGTGTGGGGAGGAGGGTGCAGAAGACGTGCAGGGAGAAGAATGCAGGACATGGGGAAGATGTGTGGGGAGGGAGAGCAGGATATGTGGGAGATGTGCGAGGAGGGGGAGGATGCAGGGGGAGATGCGGGGAGGAGGGTGCGGACGCAGCCCATCCCTGCGCCCGTCCCCAGAACTCCTCCAAGTCCCGGCTGCGGCACCTGGAGAGCCTCCACGGCTTCGTCAGCGCCGCCACCAAGGAGCTGATGTGGCTGAACGAGAAGGAGGAGGAGGAGGTGAACTTCGACTGGAGCGACCGCAACCCCAACATGACGGCCAAGAAGGAGAACTACTCGGTACGGAGAGAGCCCGGGACGCGCTGTGCTGCCCGGTCCCCGTCCCTGCACACGGCTGTCCTGCCCGCTCCCGTCCCTCCCTGTCCCTGCACACGGCTATCCTGCACGGTCCCCATCCCTCCCTGTCCCTGCACGGCTGTCCTGCCCGGTCCCCGTCCCTGCACACGGCTGTCCTGCCTGCTCCCATCCCTCCCTGTCCCTGCACACGGCTGTCCTGCACGGTCCCCATCCCTCCCCAACCCTGTGCACAGTCCCTGTCCCTCCCTGTCCCTGCACATGACTGTCCTGCCCACTCCCCGTCCCTGCACACGGCTGTCCTGCATGGTCCCTGTCCCTGCACACGCCTGTCCTGCCCGCTCCCTGCCCGCTCCCTGTCCCTGCACACGCCTGTCCTGCCCACTCCCTGCCCGCTCCCTGTCCCTGCACACGGCTGTCCTGCACGGTCCCCGTCCCTCCCTGTCCCTGCACACGGCTGTCCTGCACGGTCCCCGTCCCTCTGGTCTGGCGGTGACAGATCTCTGGAGGTGCCTCCTGGCCCCTGCGGCAGAGGACGCTCTTGGCCCCCCCGGCCCCGCCGCGCCGCTGTGCCGCGCTGCTTGCCAAGGCTCCAGCCCTGCTCTTATCTCCTCCTCGTGCCAGCGCTGCTCGTTATCTCTCCGCTGTCTGATCTGGGGCTGGAGTCGCTCTTCCCCTCTCGATATCGCTATCGGTTGACTGAAACCACATCCTGCTCTGCAGCTGAGCACCCCCAGCCCCTTCGCCCTGCTTCTGCCGCGTCTTCTGCTGCGCTTGCACACCTGACGGGGGTCGCGTGTCCCCCACACCGGACTTGGGGTGTCACAAACTTCTGCGTCCCCGGCCCGCCCCACAGCCTCTGAGCACCCCCAGCCCCGTCCCTCAGCCCCCCAGCCCCCATGTCCCCCTCCCTGAGCACCCCCAGCCCCCATATCCCATCCCTTTGCACCCCTAGTCCCTGTGTCCCCCTCCCTGAGCACCCCCAGACCCAATATCCCATCTCTTTGCACCCCTAGTCCCTGTGTCCCCCTCCCTGAGCACCCCCAGCCCCCATGTTCCCCCTTCCTGAGCACCCCCAGCCCCAATATCCCATCCATGAGCACCCCCAGCCCCCGTATCCCATCCCTGAGCACCCCTAGACCCTGTGTCCCCCTCCCTGAGCACCCCTAGCCCCAATATCCCATCCCTGAGCACCCCCAGCCCCCTGTGTCCCCATCCCTGAGCACCCCCAGCTCCAATACCCCATCCCTGAGCACCCCCAGCCCACAGCGTGAGAAGTGCCAGCCCTGGTCCCCCCTCCCTGAGTGCCCCCAGCCCCGTCCCTCATCCCCCCTCATCCTGTCTCCCTGCACCCCTACCCCTGCCCCCCCACTCTCCCTGCCCCCCAGCTCCCCACCCCAGCAGGCCCCTGTGGTGGGTGCTGGACCCAACACCCCCCCCCAGCGCCCCCCCTGCAGCTTGTCCCCAACGGCCCCCGGCAGCCGCAGAGTGCCCGGGGCGGGGGCGGGAGGGTGCCTCAATCCCAGGCACACGCAGACACGCACAGACGCACGGACACACGCACGGACACACGCGCACACGTGTGCGGGGGGTGCTGGCGCTGCGGGGGGCCGGGCACTCACCCCCCCTCGGGGCTGTGCCAGGGGCTGATGCGGGAGCTGGAGCTGCGGGAGCGCAGAATCAAAGAGCTGCAGAGCTCGGGGGACCGGCTGCTGCGGGAGGAGCACCCCGGCAGGCAGACCCTGGAGGTGAGGGGGCGGCCCCTGGGGGGCCGGGGCAGCGTGGGGCGCTGGTGTGGGGCGCAGCGCGTGGGGCAGTGGGCACTGCAGTCACTGGTGTGGGGCGCAGTGCGTGGGGCAGTGGGCAGTGCATGGGTGGGCTGTGGCGGTGCAGGGGGCTGGGTGGGGGCTGGCAGGGCGGGTGCTGGTGTGGGTGCCAGGGTGGGTGCTGGTGCAGGTGGGGGTGTGGGTGTGGGTGGGGGTGCTGGTGCCAGCGTGGGTGGGGGTGGGGGTGTGGGTGGGGGTGCTGGTGCGGGTGGGGGTGCTGGTGCAGGTGCCAGGGTGGGTGGGGGTGCAGGTGGGGGTGTGGGTGTGGGTGGGGGTAGGGGTGCGGGTGCCAGGGTGGGTGGGGGTGGGGGTAGGGGTGCGGGTGCCAGCGTGGGTGGGGGTGCAGGTGCCAGGGTGGGTGGGGGTGGGGGTAGGGGTGGGGGTGTGGGTGGGGGTGCTGGTGCGGGTGCCAGCGTGGGTGGGGGTGCAGGTGGGGGTGGGGGTGGGGGTGCCGGCGGCACAGGGTGACACGTCCCTGTTTCAGGCCTTCCAGGCGGCCCTGCAGACCCAGTGGAGCTGGATGCTCCAGCTGTGCTGCTGCATCGAGGCCCACCTGAAGGAGAACAGCGCCTACTTCCAGGTAGGGTGGGCTGGGGTGGGCTGGGGTGGGCTGGGAGGGCGGGGGGCCCCACCCGCGCACCCATGGCCGGCCGGGCACCCGCCCCGGCTGACCCCCCCCGTCCCCCCTAGTTCTTTGCTGACGTGAAGGAGGCCGAGGAGTTCCTGAGGAAGACGCAGGAGAACATGAAGAAGAAGTACTCGTGCGACCGCAGCATCACGGTCACGCGCCTGGAGGACCTGCTGCAGGACTGCGTGGTGAGCGACCCCCCCCCGCTCCAGCCCCGGGGCGACCCCCAGCGCATGAGACCCCCTGCAGCCCCGGGGTGACCCCCCAATGAATGAGCCCTGCTGCAGCCCCGGGGTGACCCCCACCCCAGCGCATGAGCCCCACTGCGGCCCAGGGGTGACCCCCCCATGGATGAGCCCTGCTGCATCCCTGGGGTGACCCCTGGCACCACTGCAGCCCCAGGGGTGACCCCCCCATGCATGTCCAGCTGCTGGGAGCTGGGGTGACATCCCCACGTGTGCACCCCACTGCAGCCCCCAAGGATGATTCCCACAAGCGCACCCCACTTCAGAGCCTCAGGGGTGACTCCCCAACATGTGCACCTCGGTGCAGCACCCTGGGGTGACCCCCCCCCGCTGCAGTGACCTCCCCCCAGCATGCAAACCCCGCTGCAGGAGTGAACCCCTCCACACTCCCCTCCAGTGACCCCCAATACTCCCCCTCCCCACTGCAGACCCTCCTCTTGTTGCCCTTCGCAGTGACCCCCCCCCCGCACCCCAGAGCCTCTGTGGGAGTGGACGACCCTCCCACAGAGCCCCCCACCCTGCCGCCCGCTCCCTGGCCCCCCGCCCCGCCACGGGGCTCCCCCTCGCGGTGGGGCACGGCGGGGGGAGCCCCCCCGGTCCCCCTGACCCCGCTGTGCCCACAGGAGCAGAAGGACCAGCTGGCGGAGTACAAGGGGCAGCTGGCGGGGCTGGCCCGCCGCGCCAAGGCCATCGTCCAGCTGAAGCCCCGCAGCCCCGGCACCCCCCTCCAGGGCCGCCCGCCCATCCAGGCCGTCTGCGACTACAAGCAAATGGAGGTGCGAGGGGGAGCGGGGAGCGGGGCGGGGCCGGGGGGGCCGCCCGGGGACCCCCTGCCCCAGGCTCACGCCGCCCTGGCCCCGCAGATCACGGTGCACAAGAACGACGAGTGCGCCCTGCTCAGCAACGCGCAGCCCTACAAGTGGAAGGTGCTGAGCGCCGCTGGCAGCGAGGCCATCGTCCCCTCCGTCTGCTTCCTCGTGCCGCCCCCCAACAAGGAGGCGCTGGATGCCGTGCACAGGTGAGCGCCGGCCGCCCCCGCTCCCAGGCTGCGCCGGCAGCTCCGCGGCCCCGTCCTCGGCTCCCCACTCTGCCGTGGGGTCCCCGCCGCTCCTCCCTCGCTCACGCCGCCTCTCCCCAGGCTGGAGGCCACCCACCAGCACCTCCTCGTGCTCTGGCACCAGCTGCACCTGGACATGCGGACCCTCCTGTCCTGGCAGTACCTGATCCGCGACATCCAGCAGATCCAGTCCTGGTCCCACCTGACGGTGAGTCCCCCCACCCCGCTGCCGGCACGGGGCAGCGCCCAGCCTGGCGGGGGTCCCCGGGGGTCCCGCTCCGGCAGCGGGGGCTGATGGCACCCTTTGCCCCCCCCAGTTCCGCACAATGCAGGTGGAGGAGTGCCGGCAGGTCCTGCGCAGCCTGGAGACCCACTACCAGGAGTTCCTGCGGGACAGCCAGGACTCGCAGAGCTTCCAGCCCGACGACCGGCTGCACGTGGAGCGCGAGTACAACGCCTGCACCCAGAAGTACGAGCTGCTGCTGCGCAGCCAGGAGAAAGGTGAGTCCCCTCCTCCCCATCGCCCCGTGCTCCCTGGGGCGTCCCCTCCGTCCCCGGGGACGCGGACGGGGCGGGAAGGCGCTAACCCGTCCCTGGTGTTCCCTCAGGAGAGCAGGACGAGTCCCTGTGCAAGAGCTACATCTCCCAGCTGAAGGACATCCGTCTGCAGCTGGAGGGCTGCGAGACCCGCACCATCCACAAGATCCGCCTGCCCCTCGACAAGGACCCGGTCAAGGAGTGCGCCCAGCGCATCACCGAGCAGCAGGTACGCCTGCGCACGCGCGTGTGCAGCGCACGCGGACGGGGACCTCGGCACCCGGAACGGGGCTGGTGTCTGTCCACCCACGCGGGTGGGCTGCAGACCCCTTCTCTGCTCTGCTCCTCCCCCTCTGGGTGGCCGGGGGCTCTGCAGGCCGGGTCCTGGCTGGCAGGACACGGCGTTCGGCACGGTGTTACATGGGGGATCAGCCACGGGCAGGGCTCGGCCCCAAACTGCGGCTGGCGGGCACCAGGCAGGCAGTGAGGGACCCTCCTCTCCCTGCAGCAAATCCACCTGGAGCTGGAGGGCATCAAGAAGAACCTGGACAAGGTCAGCGAGAAGACAGAGAAGGTGCTGGCCCAGCCAGAGCAGGCCAGCTCAGCCCCCGTCTTGCGCTCAGAGCTGGAGATCACCCTGCAGAAGATGGACCAGGTGTACAGCCTCTCCAGCATCTACCTGGAGAAGTGAGTGCCCAGCCCCGGCGCAGCTCCTTGGTCATCCCGGGCTGGGGAAAACGGCTGCGTCGGCTGGGATGAGCCTGGTCTGGCCAGGGGTGGGCTGACGGGGTCTGGAGGAAGCTGGCTGTGCCGGCGGGTCCTTCCCTTCGCGTGAGCTCCGGGCTGCGTGCCGACTGACGCGGCTCCCCGGCACCGGCTGAGCCCGTCTCCTCTCTCTGCAGGCTGAAGACCATCAACCTGGTGATCCGCAGCACTCAGGGGGCAGAGGAGCTGGTCAAGAAGTACGAGGACCAGCTGAAGGACGTGCAGACCGTGCCGGCTGACCTGAAGGAGCTGGAGGCCAGCAAGGCCGAGCTGAAGGTAACGGCTGGGGCAGCACCGTGCCAGGGGGCAGCTGGGGGGGCCGGGGCCGGGGCTGACCCGTGCTCTGTCTGCCGCAGCGGCTGCGCGCGCAGGCGGAGGGGCACCAGCCCTTCTTCAGCACGCTGGAGACCGACCTCAGCAAGGCCAAGGATGTCAACGAACGGATGGTCAGGGGCCACAGCGAGCGTGACGTGGACCTGGACCGCTACCGGGAGAGAGTCCAGCAGCTGCTGGAGCGCTGGCAGGCCGTCCTCTCCCAGACGGACCTGCGCCAGCGCGAGCTGGACCAGCTGGGCCGCCAGCTGCGGTACTACCGCGAGAGCTGCGACGGGCTGCTCCAGTGGATCCAGGACGCAAAGCAGCGGCAGGAGAAAATCCAGGCGGTGCCCATCACCGACAGCAAGACCGTGCGGGAACAGCTGCTGCAGGAGAAGGTAGGGCCTGCATCAGGGCAAGTGGGGCCGGCCTGGCCGGTGCTCTCGGCCGTCTCTGGCCGCAGCGGGGCAGCCACGGGGCGCTGGAGCTCACCCCCGCGTGTTTCCCCAGAAACTCCTAGAGGAGTGCGACCGCAACAAGGAGAAGGTGGAGGAGTGCCAGCGCTACGCCAAGCAGTACATCGACGCCATCAAGGTGCGCCCGCTGGCCGTGCCTGCCCGCTCCGGGCTGGCCTCCCGGGGGTGCCGGGGCAGGCGTGGGGCTGGGCAGGGGCAGCCCAGTGCCAGGCAGCCCCGAGAACCCTGGGGGGCTCGCTGGGGACGCTGGCCGGTGTGCTGAGGACCCCTCTCCCCGGCAGGATTATGAGCTGCAGCTGGTGAGCTTCAAGGCACAGGTGGAGCCGATGGCCTCTCCGGCCAAGAAGCCCAAAGTGCAGTCTGCGTCCGACAGCATCATCCAGGAGGTGAGGGGGGGCCCCTCCGCGCGCAGGCCTGGGGCGCCCCACGGCCCCCGGCGCGGCTGAGCCCGGGCAGCTCCTTCCCCAGGAGCAGAGGGCTGCAGCCCTTTGCCAAAGGGATGGGCACGGGGGGGCTGGCGCGCGGGCTCGCCCCCGTCCGGCCCCAGCGCTGCCGGGGTGCTGGGCCGCTGGGCCGGGGTGTGCCGCGGGCGTGCTCCCCTCCTGCTGACCCCTGCCGTCTGCCGCAGTACGTGGACTTGCGGACGCGGTACAGCGAGCTGACCACGCTCACGAGCCAGTACATCAAGTTCATCACGGAGACGCTGCGGCGGCTGGAGGAGGAGGAGGTAGGGGAGCGGCGTGTGGGCGCGTGGGATGGCATGACTCTGGCTGCATTCTCTCTCCTGCATAACAACGGGGAACATGGTTCATGATGACTGCCAGCCCCCCATCACTAACGCTGGCCCACGGCCTCTAACCCCGCTCTGATCCGGGCTCCCGGGACCGAAGCTGCTGGCTCTGGGTGCAGCGGCTCTCCGAGCCGAGAGGGACGGCCGGGGCGGCGCGCAGAGCCGGCTCCGGGCACCGCCGGGCTCTGGCGTGACTGGTGGTAGGAGGCACTTCCCAGATACACGTAGCGCAGTCAGCATCTACCTTCCGCATGAACGCTGTGCTCGGGCGCCGCGGGACCGGAGCCCTCGGGTGTTCTGTCTTGGTAACCTTTCTAACTCTTGGTTTCTGCCCTTGGAAGTCGAGCCGCTTTGCCAGTGCTTTGTCTTGGGGGATGTTTGTGTTGGTGGGGATCTAATGGAGGGTAAAAAACCAGGATGACTCTGGCATCCCTGCACCAGGTACTCACTCTGCGCATGTCCCCCTCCCCACGGCACCCCTCCGCCTCACCCCATGGCTGCCAGCAGCCTGTGCGCCCCTCCTGCCCACTGCACCCCTGCCCTCGGAGAGCCGCTTGCCCCCGTGCTCCTCGCCCTCCTCTGCCTCTGCCTCTGCTCCCGGGCCCTCCCTGCACCGCTGAGGTGGCGCAAGGGGTCCCAGCCCCGCGGCGCGGGGGTCCGGCTCGCCCGCATGTGCGCTGCCTGTGCCCAGGCCCTGCACGGAGCCTGCGCCTGCCTTGCTCACGGTGCATGCGGCATGAGCGTTCCGCGGCACAGCCCCGAGCCATGCATGAGCCGTGTCGGCCCTTTGGCAGACGACCGGCTGGCCAGGCTGCCTGGAGCGGGCCAGCGAGGGGGATTCGGACCAGCTGGGGCAGCACGGGCCGGAGCTTGGATTGCTCTCCACGTCGTCGAGGCTTTCCCGGCAGGGAAAGCTCCGCTGGCACCTCCCACACACCTGCTCCCCTCTGTCCTGCTTGCCCCGGTGCTCTGGCCAGCTCTCGTTTCCCCAAGGTGGTGGCTCCCCACACCGGCCCCTCTTGCACAGGGAGCCCCGTCGAGCACGGGAGGAGGCTCCCCTCTGTGGGGGGCCGGGGCAGGGCTCTCCCCGGGCGGCAGTGGGCATAGCGGTGGTGTGCAAGCTGCTCGCATCCGTCTCCATTGCTTCGGGCTTTGCTCGCGCTCCATTCCTTCTCTGTGGTACGTGGGCCATCCCGCTTTCTGCGCTGCTGTCTTGGTCCTGTCGCCCATCTGCCTGCGCTGTGCTAAGTGAGACACGGTAGTCGTGTGTCCCCTGTCTGCCATACGTCTTCTGGAAGCTGGCGTCACCGCCTCCAGCTCCTGGGGAGGCCCAGGGACCCGAAGCCATTCCATGCACATCCTCCACCCCTCCGCCCCGGACCGTCCCGTCTCTCGGTGGTGCGTGGTTGTGGCTGGCGTTGATGCCGTGGCTCGGTCGCATCCCTTGTGATTTCTCTCTCTCTCCCCCCTCTGTTTTCTCTACACCCTCTTTCCCCTCCAGAAAGCCGCCGAGAAGCTGAAGGAGGAGGAGAGGAAGCGGCTGGCGGAGGTGGAGGCCCAGCTGGAGAAGCAGCGGCAGCTGGCCGAGGCCCACGCCAAAGCCAAGGCGCAGGCGGAGGCGGAGGCGCGGGAGCTGCAGCTCCGCATGCAGGAGGAGGTCACCCGGCGGGAGGTGGTGGCCGTGGATGCCGAGCAGCAGAAGCAGAACATCCAGCAGGAGCTGATGCAGCTGCGGCAGAACTCCGACCACCAGATCAAGTCCAAGGTCAAGCTGATCGAGGAGGCCGAGTACAACCGCAAGAAGGTGGAGGAGGAGATCCGCCTCATCCGCCTCCAGCTGGAGAGCACCGAGAAGCAGCGGGCGAGTGCCGAGGCGGAGCTGCAGGAGCTGCGGGTGCGCGCCGAGGATGCCGAGCAGCAGAAGAGGCAGGTGCAGGAGGAGGCCGAGCGCCTGCGCCGGCAGGTGAAAGAGGAGAGCCAGAAGAAGCGGGAGGCGGAGGAGGAGCTGAAGCGCAAGGTGCAGGCCGAGCGGGATGCGGCACGGGAGAAGCAGAAGGCGGTGGCGGACCTGGAGAAGCTGCGGCTGCAGGCGGAGGAGGCCGAGCGGCGGATGCGGCAGGCAGAAGCCGAGAAGGAGCGGCAGATCCAGGTGGCCCAGGAGGTGGCCCAGCGGAGCGCCGAGGCCGAGCTGCAGAGCAAGCGGCTGTCCTTCGCCGAGAAGACGGCGCAGCTGGAGCTGTCACTGCAGCAGGAGCACATCACGGTCGCCCACCTGCAGGAGGAGGCCGAGCGGCTGAAGAAGCAGCAGCTGGAGGCCGAGCGGTCGCGGGAGGAGGCCGAGAAGGAGCTGGAGCACTGGCAGCAGAAGGCCAACGAGGCACTGCGGCTGCGGCTGCAGGCGGAGGAGGTGGCCCACAAGAAGACGTTGGCGCAGGAGGAGGCAGAGAAGCAGAAGGAGGACGCGGAGCGGGAGGCCCGCAAGCGCGCCAAGGCGGAGGAGTCGGCCCTGCGGCAGAAGGAGCTGGCGGAGGAGGAGCTGGAGAAGCAGCGTGAGCTGGCGGAGGGCACGGCCCAGCAGAAGCTGGCGGCAGAGCAAGAGCTGATCCGGCTGAAGGCGGAGATGGAGAACGGGGAGCAGCAGCGCCTGCTCCTGGAGGAGGAGCTCTTCCGGCTGAAGAAGGAGGTGAGCGAGGCCATCCAGAAGAGGAAGGAGGTAGAGGAGGAGCTGGCCAAGCTGCGGGCCGAGATGGAGATCCTGCTGGAGAGCAAGGCCAAGACGGAGGAGGAGTCGCGCTCCACCAGCGAGAAGTCCAAGCAGCGGCTGGAGGCCGAGGCCAGCAAACTGCGGGAGCTGGCCGAGGAGGCTGCCCGGCTGCGGGCCCTCTCCGAGGAGGCCAAGAGGCAGCGGCAGTTGGCGGAGGACGAGGCCAGCCGTCAGCGGGCCGAGGCCGAACGCATCCTGAAGGAGAAGCTGGCGGCCATCAACGAGGCCTCGCGGCTGAAGGCAGAGGCAGAGATCGCCCTGAAGGAGAAGGAGGCGGAGAACGAGCGGCTGCGGCGGCTGGCGGAGGACGAGGCCTACCAGCGCAAGCTGCTGGAGGAGCAGGCCGCCCAGCACAAGCAGGACATCGAGGAGAAGATCGCCCTGCTGAAGCGCTCCTCGGAGAGCGAGCTGGAGCGGCAGAAGGGCCTGGTGGAGGACACGCTGCGGCAGCGGCGCCAGGTGGAGGAGGAGATCCGTGCCCTGAAGGCCAGCTTCGAGAAGGCCTCGGCGGGCAAGACCGACCTGGAGCGGGAGCTGAGCCGCATCCGCGGGGAGGCGGAGGAGGTCCAGCGCAGCCGGGAGCAGGCTGAGCGGGAGGCCGAGCGGCAGCGGGCGCTGGCGCTGGAGGAGGAGGGCCGCCGGCGGGAGGCTGAGGAGAAGGTGCAGGCCATCATGGCGGCCGAGGAGGAGGCCGGGCGGCAGCGGCGGCTGGCCCTGGAGGAGGTGGAGCGGCTGAAGGCCATGGTGGAGGAGGCCAGGCGGCAGAAGGAGCTGGCGGAGAAGGAGTCGGAGCGGCAGATCCAACTGGCGCGGGAGGCGGCGCAGAAGCGGATCGCGGCGGAGGAGAAGGCCCACCTGGCCGCCGTGCAGCAGAAGGAGCAGGAGCTGCTGCAGACGCGGCAGCAGGAGCAGAGCCTCCTGGACCGGCTGCGGGAGGAGGCCGAGTGGGCCAGGCGGGCGGCGGAGGAGGCCGAGTTCGCCCGCAGCAAGGCCGAGCAGGACGCCAGCCTCTCCCAGCAGCGGGTGGAGGAGGCCGAGCGGCTGAAGCAGCGGGCAGAGGAGGAGGCGCAGGCCAAGGCGCAGGCACAGGCAGACGCGGAGAAGCTGCGGAAGGAGGCCGAGCTGGAGGCGGCGAAGCGGGCGCAGGCGGAGCAGGCGGCCCTGCGGCAGAAGCAGCTGGCGGACGCCGAGATGGAGAAGCACAAGAAGTTCGCCGAGCAGACGCTGCGGCAGAAGGCGCAGGTGGAGCAGGAGCTGACCAAGGTGAAGCTGCAGCTGGACGAGACGGACCACCAGAAGGGCATTCTGGATGAGGAGCTGCAGCGGCTGAAGGAGGAGGTGACCGATGCCGTCCGGCAGAAGGCCCAGGTGGAGGAGGAGCTCTTCAAGGTCCGGGTGCAGATGGAGGAGCTGGCGAAGCTGAAGAGCCGGATTGAGGAGGAGAACAAGGCACTGATCCTCAAGGACAAGGACAACACACAGAAGTTCCTGGCGGAGGAGGCCGAGAAGATGAAGCAGGTGGCGGAGGAGGTCGCCCGTCTCAGCGTGGAGGCCCAGGAGGCCGCCCGCATGCGGAAGCTGGCCGAGGATGACCTGGCGCAGCAGCGGGCGCTGGCGGAGAAGATGCTCAAGGAGAAGATGCAGGCGGTGCAGGAGGCCACGCGGCTGAAGGCTGAGGCGGAGATGCTGCAGAAGCAGAAGGACCTGGCGCAGGAGCATGCCAAGCGGCTGCAGGAGGACAAGGAGCAGATGCAGCAGCGCCTGGCCGAGGAGACCGAGGGTTTCCAGAAAACCCTGGAGGCTGAGCGCCGGCGGCAGCTGGAGATCACAGCTGAGGCCGAGCGCCTCAAGCTGCACGTGGCGGAGATGAGCATGGCCCAGGCCAAGGCCGAGGAGGAAGCCAAGCGGTTCAAGAAGCAGGCAGAGGAGATCAGCGAGAGGCTGCACGAGACTGAGCTGGCCACACAGGAGAAGATGACGCTGGTGCACACTCTGGAGATCCAGCGGCACCAGAGCGACCAGGACGCGGAGAAGCTGCGGAGGGCCATCGCCGACCTGGAGCAGGAGAAGGAGAAGCTGAAGCAGGAGGCGGCGTTGCTGCAGCAGAAGGCGGAGGAGGTACTGGGCTACGGGTCCCCCTTAGCGGTGGTGGTACACAGGGAGTCCCTCCCTCTCCCCAGCCACCCCGCGCTGTGTCCCGGGACAGCAGGCGCGCGGGTGGCTGGCCAGGCTCTGGGAGCCGTGCTGGCCGGTCACCGAGGACCGTTGCTGCAGCCTGCACCGGGCGGGCGTGGGCGCAGAGCTGGCTGCTGGCACCGTCCGGGAGGTGGAGGTGTCGCTGAGCCTCCCGCCCCAGCGTCCGTCCCCCCCTGCCAGGGGTCACGGTGAGCAGCTGCTTGTGGGGCAGGACCCCCACGTGCGGGTCAAGGGCGCGCGCGGAGCCAGCATCAGGTGCAGCGAGGCAAACCCAGCAGGGAGGTGTCGGAGCAGGACCTCCTACCCCTGCCCTCTCCTGCTGCCAGCAGCTCCTGCTATGGAGGGGCAATCTCCACCGCCTGTGCCGGCTTTTCGGCCCTGTGGAGCGTCCTGCCTTATTCCTCTCCGTAGACAGGAGCCACCCCCAGGTCCCAGCCTCGGTACCGAGTGGGAAGTCCCCGACCCCTGCAGAAGAGCTTGTGTCTTTTCCCTGCTCGTTCCACCCACGTGTCGTTTGCTGTGGCTTCCTAACCCCAGCTCTGCTCCCTTAACTCTTAACCAGCACAGCAGAGTGGTTGGGTGACGTGCACCCCTCCCAGCCTGGTGCCACCCCCCACCTGTCCTCCCGCCCCCGCTGCCCCACCGGTGCTGCCCTCCGGGCGCCATCTGACTGTGCTGTCCTCTCTCCCACCCCAGATGCAGGTGGCCCAGCAGGCGCAGCTCCGCCAGGAGACACAGCTCCTCCAGCAGACCTTCCTGACGGAGAAGGACGCCCTGCTGCAGAAGGAGAAGTTCATTGAGGAGGAGAAAACAAAGCTGGAGAAGCTCTTTAAAGATGAGGTGAACAAAGCCCAGAACCTGAAGGCGGAACAGGAGCGGCAGCAGAAGGAGATGGAGCAGGAGAAGCAGCAGCTGAAAGCCATGCTTGACGAAGCCAAGAAGCATCAGCAAGAAGCAGAGGAGAATGTCCGGCACAAGCAGGAGGAGCTGCAGCAGCTGGAAAGACAGCGGCAGCAGCAGGAGAAACTCCTGGAAGAGGAGAACAAGAAGCTCAGGGAGAGGCTCGAGCAGATGCAGGAAGAGTACAAGGCCGCCCTGGCCCAGACGCGAGAGATCATGATCCAGACGGATGACCTGCCCGAGGAGGCAATGGTTACGACGGTGCAGCTGACAGATATCAAAGCTGTGCCCAACGGCAGAGACGTGGTGGATGGCTTAGCGCAGAACGGGGAGCCAGAGTTTGCGTTTGACGGCATCCGTCAGAAGGTATCTGCAGAGAAGCTGGCTGATGCCGGCATTTTGAGCACGGAGAGCTTAGACAAGTTGGCGAAGGGTGTTGTGAGTGTTGATGAGCTCTCGCAGAGGGAAGACATCAAAAAGTACCTGCAGGGCAATAGCAGCATCGCCGGTTTGTTAATCAAACCCACCAATCAGAAGATGAGCATCTATGAAGCCATGAAGAAGAAGCTGCTCAGCCCAGGCACCGCGCTGGTCCTCCTGGAAGCGCAGGCTGCCTCTGGCTTCATAATTGACCCTGTGCGAAACGCGAGGCTCTCGGTGAACGAGGCGGTGAGAGAGGGAGTGATTGGGCCAGAACTGCACAATAAGATGCTGTCTGCTGAACGGGCGGTAACCGGCTACAAGGATCCTTACACGGGCGACAAGATCTCCCTCTTCCAGGCCATGACGAAGGAACTCATTGTCAAGGAGCACGGCATCCGCTTGCTCGAGGCCCAGATCGCCACCGGCGGCATCATTGATCCCATCAACAGCCACCGCCTGCCTGTAGAAGCTGCCTACAAGCGGGGCTACTTCGATGAGGAGATGAACCAGATCCTCTCTGACCCCACCGACGACACCAAGGGCTTCTTCGACCCCAACACACAGGAGAACCTCACCTACATGCAGCTCATGGGGCGGTGCGTGACTGACCCGGACACGGGGCTGTGCCTCCTGCCGCTCACTGACCAGGCGGCCAAAGCAAGAGAGCTGGTCTACACCGACAAAGAAGCTAAGGATGTCTTTAAGAAGGCCACGGTGACGGCACCATTTGGCAAGTTCCAAGGGAAGACGGTGACCATCTGGGAGATCATCAACTCTGAATACTTCACTGAGGACCAAAGGCGGGACCTGATCCAGCAGTACAGGACTGGCAAGATCACGGTGGAGAAGATCATTAAGATCATTATCACGGTTGTGGAGGAAAGCGAGAAAAAGAGCCAGATGTGCTTCGAGGGCCTCCGGGCCCCTGTGCCTGCTGCTGAGCTGCTGGAAAGCAAAATCATCAACAAGGACCTCTACAACCAGCTGCACCAGGGCAAGAAGACTGTGAAGGATGTGGCGGAGATGGAGTCTGTGCGGCAGTACCTGAAAGGCACGGATGCCATTGCTGGCATCCTAGTGGAGTCGACCAGCCAGAAGCTCACCTTCTACGACGCCCTGAAGAGAAACCTGCTGAAGCCAGAGATTGCCCTGTCCCTGCTGGAAGCGCAGGCTGCCACCGGCTACATCATCGACCCCGTGAGGAACAAGCTGTTCTCCGTTGACGAGGCGGTGAAGGCCGAGGTGGTGGGGCCGGAGTTTCATGAGAAGCTGCTGTCCGCAGAGAAGGCGGTGACTGGCTACAAGGATCCCTATACAGGCCAGACGGTTTCCCTCTTCCAAGCACTCAAGAAGGGCCTCATCCCCAGCGATACTGGGGTCCGTCTGCTGGACGTCCAGCTTGCCACTGGAGGCATCATCGATCCTGTGAACAGCCACCGGCTCCCGCTCGAGGTCGCCTACAAGCGGGGCTACTTGGACCCAGAGATAAATGAGGCTCTGTCCGAGCTCCGAGATGACGCCAAGGCTTTCTATTGTCCCAACACCCAAGAGCACCTCACCTATGCCCAGCTGCAGAAGAACTGCCACCGTGACAAGCAGACTGGCTTCTGCCTGCTGCCCCTGTCAGACAAAGCCATCCAGTTGCAGCAGGAGGAGGTCTACACAGACAGCCAGGCGAAGGAGTGCTTTGACAAGGCGACCGTAGAGGTCCCAGTGGGCAGCATGAAGGGCCAGACAATGACCATCTGGGAGCTGATCCACTCCGAGTACTTCACGGAGGAGCACAGGCGGGAGTTCCTCCGACAGTACAAGACTGGCAAGGTGACCATTGAGAAGATCATCAAGATCGTGATCACCATCATCGAGGAGGCAGAGACCAAAAAGCAGGAGAAGCTGACATTCAGCGGTCTCCGGGCGCCTGTACCTGCCAGCGAGCTGGTGGCGTCCCACATCATCAGCGAAACCCAGTACGAGCAGCTGAAGGAAGGCAAAAAAACAGTGAAGGATCTCTCTGACACAGATGCGGTGAGGAGATTCCTGCATGGCAGTGACTGCATTGCCGGCGTCTACGTAGAGGCGACCAAGGAGAAGCTGAACATCTATGAGGCCATGAAGAGGAACCTGCTGAGGCCCAGCACTGCCATGGTCCTCCTGGAGGCCCAGGCAGCAACCGGGTTCTTGATTGACCCCGTGAGGAACCAGAAACTGTACGTCAACGAGGCTGTGAAGGCTGGTGTCGTTGGGCCTGAACTGCACGAGAAGCTGCTGTCCGCCGAGAAAGCTGTCACTGGGTACAAGGACCCCTACTCAGGCAACACCATCTCCCTCTTCCAGGCCATGAAGAAAGGACTCATTGTCAAGGAACATGGCATCCGCCTGCTCGAGGCCCAGATCGCCACCGGCGGCATCATTGACCCCGTGCACAGCCACCGCCTCCCTGTGGAGGTGGCCTACAAGCGGGGCTACTTCGATGAGGAAATGAACCGAACCCTCTCCGACCCCACCGACGACACCAAGGGCTTCTTCGACCCCAACACCCACGAGAACCTCACCTACATGCAGCTGAAGGAGAAGTGCATCGAGGATCCTGAGACGGGCCTATATCTGCTGCCTCTGCGGGAGCCTGAGAAGCCTACAGTGGTGGAGACCACCCAGGTGTACACAGAGGCAGAGACGCGGAAGGTGTTTGAGGAGACGCAGGTGGACATCCCCGTGGGCAGCAAAGCGGGCTCCTCCATGTCGCTGTGGGAGATAATGCAGTCGGACCTGCTGCCTGAGGAGCAGCGGAAGCAGCTCATGGAGGAGTTCCAGTCAGGCCGTGTGTCCAAGGAGCGCCTAATCATCATCATCATTGAGATCATCGAGAAGACTGAGATCATCAGGCAGCAGAATCTCACATCCTATGACTACATCCGGCGCCGCATCACGGCCGAGGACCTCTACGAGGCCAAGATCATCTCTCTAGACATCTACAACCTGCTGAAGCAGGGCTCCAAAACCTTCCGGGAGCTCCTGGACGTGGAGACTATCTGGAAGTACCTCTACGGGTCGGGCTGTGTGGCTGGCATCTACATCCCCTCTTCCAAGCAGAAACTCAGTATCTACCAGGCGCTGAAGAAGGGGCTGATCAACTCCGAAGTGGCCCGCTCTCTCCTGGAAGCCCAGGCTGCCACCGGTTTCATGATTGATCCTATAAAGAATGAGACGCTGACCGTCGATGAAGCAGTCAGGAAAGGCGTGGTGGGGCCTGAAATCCATGACCGTCTCCTGTCCGCAGAGAGGGCTGTGACTGGTTACAGAGACCCATACAGTGAACAGAAGATTTCCATCTTCCAGGCCATGAAGAAAGACCTCATTCCCAGCGAAGAGGCCCTCAAGCTCCTGGACGCTCAGATAGCCACTGGTGGCATCATTGACCCACACCTGGGCTTCCATCTGCCCCTGGAGGTGGCCTACCAGCGGGGCTTCATCAACAAGGACACGTATGACATGCTGTCCGAGCCCAGTGAGGTGCGAAGCTACGTGGACCCATCCACGGATGAGAAGCTCAGCTACACGCAGCTCCTGAAGCGGTGCCGGAAGGATGAGAACAGCGGGCTCCTCCTGCTCCCGCTCTGCGACACGAGGAAGCTCACCTTCCGGGGGCTGCGGAAGCAGATCACTGTGGAGGAGCTGGTCCGTTCGCAGGTGATGGACGAAGCCACTGCCCAGCGCCTCCAGGAGGGCCTCACCTCTGTCGAGGAGGTCTCTAAGAACCTGAAGAAGTTCCTGGAGGGCACCAGCTGCATTGCTGGTGTCTTTGTGGACTCCACGAAGGAGCGGCTGTCCGTGTACCAGGCCATGAAGAAGGGTATCATCAGGCCAGGCACCGCGTTTGAGCTCCTGGAGGCGCAGGCAGCCACGGGGTACGTGATTGACCCCATCAAGAGCCTCAAGCTGACAGTGGAGGAAGCTGTGCGGATGGGCATTGTGGGCCCCGAGTTCAAGGACAAGCTGCTCTCTGCTGAGAGGGCGGTCACCGGCTACCGGGATCCCTACTCCGGAAAGCTCATCTCGCTCTTCCAGGCCATGAAGAAGGGTCTGATCCTGAAGGACCACGGGATCCGCTTGCTCGAGGCGCAGATTGCAACGGGAGGCATAATCGATCCTGAGGAGAGCCACCGCCTCCCTGTGGAGATTGCCTACAAGAGGGGCCTCTTCGACGAGGAGATGAATGAGATCCTGCTGGATCCCAGCGATGACACCAAGGGCTTCTTCGACCCGAACACAGAGGAGAACCTCACCTACCTGCAGCTCATGGAGCGGTGCATCACTGACCCGGAGACCGGCCTCTGCCTCCTGCCCCTGAAGGAGAAGAAGCGGGAAAGGAAGACCTCCTCCAAGTCCTCCGTCCGCAAGCGCAGGGTGGTGATTGTCGACCCAGAGACGGGCAAGGAGATGTCCGTGTACGAAGCCTATCGCAAGGGCCTCATCGACCACCAGACCTACCTGGAGCTGTCAGAGCAGGAGTGCGAGTGGGAGGAGATCACCACCTCCTCCTCTGATGGCGTGGTGAAGTCAATGATCATCGACAGGCGCTCGGGGCGCCAGTACGACATCGACGATGCCATCAGCAAGGGCCTGATCGACCAGTCGGCCCTGGACCAGTACCGCTCGGGCACCCTCTCCATCACTGAGTTTGCAGACATGCTCTCCGGCAACATGAGCGGCTTCCGGTCGCGGTCGTCCTCTGTGGGATCATCCTCCTCCTACACGGTCAGCCCGGCCCCCACGCGAACGCAGATATCCATGTGGAGTGACCCGACCGAGGAGACCGGGCCGGTGGCGGGCATCCTGGACACGGACACTCTGGAGAAGGTGTCCATCACAGAGGCGATGCGTCGCAACCTCGTGGATAACATCACGGGGCAGAGGCTGCTGGAAGCCCAGGCCTGCACCGGGGGCATCATCGACCCCAACACCGGGGATAAGTGCTCCGTTGCTGACGCCGTGAACAAGGGCCTGGTCGACAAAATCATGGTGGACCGCATCAACCTGGCGCAGAAGGCCTTCTACGGCTTCGAGGACCCGCGGACCAAGACGAAGATGTCGGCGGCCCAGGCCCTGAAGAAGGGCTGGCTGTACTATGAGGCCGGGCAGCGCTTCCTGGAGGTGCAGTACCTGACGGGGGGCCTGATCGAGCCCGACGTTGAGGGCCGCGTCTCCTTGGACGAGGCGCTGCAGAAGGGCACCATCGACACGCGCACGGCCCAGAAGCTGCGGGACGTGAACACCTACTCCAAGTATCTCACCTGCCCCAAAACCAAGCTCAAGATCTCCTACAAGGACGCGATGGACCGAAGCATGATTGAGGACGGGACCGGCCTGCGGCTGCTGGAGGCCTCCTCCCAGTCCAGCAAGGGCTACTACAGCCCCTACAACGTCAGCAGCGCCGGCTCCACCTCCGGCTCGCGGTCGGGCTCCCGGACCGGGTCCCGGTCGGGCTCCAGGCGAGGGAGCTTCGATGCCACCGGCTCCGGCTTCTCCATGACCTTCTCTTCCTCCTCCTACTCTTCCTCGAGCTTCGGGCGCAGATATGCCACGGATCCCCGGGGCGCCGTGGAGGCGGGCGCCCTCGCCCTCGCCTTGTCCCTCCTGAGCAGGAGCTGCGGGCAGGAGGCGAGTGGGGAGCTCCCCGGGCTGCACGGAACCCCGCTCTGCGTGGCCTGAAACCTGCCGGCCCCTGCCCGAGGAACCTGCCGCCTCGCCTGCTCCGCATGTGGCAACGCTGCTGGCTAATCACTAGTATTTTTTTTTAACTTTTAAACTCCATTCTTCTTCCAAAGCAGTGCCTAAAGTTTAACCAAAAAAGACTAGACTAATATATTAATATATACGATTGTTCTGACAGTATTTGTATATTAAGAGACGAGAGAGAAAACACACTACCCTCCCAGATCTGCCACCCCGGGAGCCTGCTGCCGTTCCTGCCCTCTGCAGAGCCGATCCTGCCCAGCCGCTCGGACACCGCGAGGCAGAGCCGGAAAACAGTTCTGCCTTTTTGATCTAACCACTTAGCAACTCTTTTGTAATTAACCCTGCCGGCTTCATCCCCCACACCCCGAAGGAGGAGACGACCCTGTCCCCGCGGCGCACCGCAGCCGGCGTGCCGGCAGGACGGAGGAGAGGACGTCGCGGGCTCCCTGCTGCTCGGCGCTGGACAGCCAGACCCTCCGCACCGACCCTGGAGCTGTCGCCTGGACCCCTTCCACCCGCCCTCGGCGCGGCGAGGAGGGGGCTCTGCGCCCCGGCTCCCGAGCTGCCTCGGCTCCCTGGCTTGGCCTCCCGGCACATCCCCACCACCGCACCGCGGAGCCGGTGCCCCGACCGTAAGTGCGCGCTGGCGCTGCCCGGTGCTTCCGCGCCGTGCGGAGGGACCTGCCTCCACTCCGCCGCTTCGCCCGCCGAGGGGCTTCGCTGCGCGTCCACCGCCGCCTCCGCCAGCCCGCCCACCCGCTGGGACGCACCCACCGTGCTTGGCTCTCCCCGCCCGCGCGGCTCGTGTCGCCACTAGCCGGCGGCCGCGCCTGCTGCTGCCTGTCTGTCTGTCTGTCTGTCTCTCCGTGTATCTGGGAAGTGCTCCGCACAAGGTTGATTTCTTAACACTGACGTG
Source organism: Phoenicopterus ruber ruber (assembly GCA_009819775.1). Classification (NCBI taxonomy): domain Eukaryota; kingdom Metazoa; phylum Chordata; class Aves; order Phoenicopteriformes; family Phoenicopteridae; genus Phoenicopterus; species Phoenicopterus ruber. The sequence goes on along the minus strand of CM020216.1, from coordinate 170,152,541 downwards.
GCTTAATGAATTGACAGGCGTCCGCCAGAGCCCGCGCCCGAGCTCGGCAGAGCCGGCGCTGCCAAAGCCAGCCCGGCTCCGCGCACAGTTCCTGCGCCCAGACCCCAGCCGCTGCGTGGCCACGCGCCCCCCTCGCCACGGGGGTTCTCCAGACCCTCTTGAGGGGCGTGGAGGCCGCAGGACCCTCCGTGCGCAGGGGGGCTCGTGGGACGCTGCAGCAGCCCGGCGTGCTCTCTTGTTAGAAAAAAGGCGGATCTCTGTAAAACCGGACTCCTCTTTTCTTCCTCGTGGTAACTCCTTTCCTCTTGGTTTTCCTCTGCTTGCCTTCACCCGCAATAACGCGCTCTCTCTCTGGCAGACGTCTTTTTCCAGTCCCACCAAAGAAGTCCCCTTGCCGATGGGCGAGTTCCTTAGCTGGGTCTCTGATGTCAGCAAGTCGTGGATGGGCTCGAGGGGAGCCCGGGACGCGGCAGCTCCTCGGCCGTGCTCACCGGTGCAGGTAACGCCAACCTTTCCAGTCTCTCTCGGGACCCGGGGTTCCCCGCCGTGCTGTGGCTCGCTGGGCTGATGCTGGGGCTTTAGCTGGGTGCTGCGTTCTCCAGGCGGTGACACCGAGATGTCCAGCGGGCATCGTTTTCCTCCAAGTACAGTTTGGGGCACAGTCGCCCACGGTGAAGGCTTTCCAGCCGTGGTTGTGCCGGACCGGTGCTGCGCCCCGCTGCTCTGGCCACAGGAGGGCCGGTCCTGGTCGGGGGGTGTCGCTCGCCGAGGCAGCGCAGGGCAAGCAGGCTGGCGCGGGGCGGGCGCGCGGCACTGCCGGCTGGGCTCAATGGCTTCATCTCACGGACCAGTCTCCCTGTCTCATCCCATCTTTTCTGTTCGCTTTGTTTTAGTGTTGCTGGATGTCCATCCCAACTCCCCTCACCGCTGCCACGGAGCCCGTACCCCCATCCTGGGGCAAGTGGGACCGCACTTGAGGACACTGGGACATGCTCCCTCTCCCTTTGCACTTGCCAGAGTCCCCGGGCAGAGACCGGGGGCCGCGCTGCCTGGGCGTGGGGGCTGCCCCGCAGCACCGGAGCCCCCCAGCCGGCAGCGGGGTGCCCCGGCCCACCCGCTGCCCCTGCCCCCTGGCAGCACGCAGCCCCCGTCCCCCGCCACACTCCACCGGGGCCCCGGGCAGGGGCTGAAGCAATAAATGACGTAGTGGCAGGGCCATAGCCCCCGCGCTCAACCCCCCACGGGGGCTGTAGCCCCCAAGAGGCACCTGCGCGGCCGCCTGGCCCTCCCCTCGCCCCGTGCCAGCGTGCCCCAAGGTGCACCCCCTCCTCCCCGGGGACGGCCTCCCGGCACGGTGCCACGGCTCACCCGCGGATCTCCACAGCACCTCTCCTCCTTCCCGCCTGCTCTCATTTGCCACGTGTAAATCAAGTCATGTTATTCCTCAGCATTATTTGTTATTATTCATTATCCAGTTTTGCTTTTGCATGACATGCTAATGCGGGCGACTCTGTACCATAGCCCAGCCTGAGCTGGGGCTCCCGCTCCCTCGGGGCCCTGCGCTCTCCTGATTTCCCAGTCATTTCTCATCAGGGCAGCTGAGGCTGATCAATAATCCAAAAGCATCTCTTTTTGGGGGCAAAACACTAAAACCTGACTTGTATATACCGTGAAGTGTTTGTAAAACATGCAGTATGGACCCATGGCTCTCCCCAGCGAGGTCAGTAAAAGAGATCCTATGAAACCAGCCGGCAGCTCCGCGTGGTCTGTTCGCCCTCGCTGCTCCCCGCGGGTGGCCATGCCCCGGCCTCACTGCTGCGGGTGCAGGCTGGGGGCTCCCGGTCGCCTCACGCCTTCCCGCCATGGGCTGCGCCGTCCGGCGTGCGTGCTGCCGCGGGTCGTGGTGGAGTGTGCCGGGGCACCGGAGGTCTGGCCAGCTCCCGGCACGAGCGCTGCAGCAGTGTGCCAGGCTCGTGCACAGCCGGGCCCGGGCATCCCCACAGCGCCGCCGGGCACGGAGCAGGGCAGCGGGGCTGGCCCCAGAGCCGCTCCCGGCCCCGGGGGTTGCTCCGCGAGGAGGTGAGTGCGGGTGCAGCGGGGCCGGGGTCTCTCCCGCCCCGGGAGGCTGCAGCCCGGTGCCAGCAGGTCTCTGGTTTTGGGGATGGGGAGCAGCGGTGCGCGGGCACGGCTGGTGGTGTGGAGGCTTCTGAGGCCGCGTCCTTCACATGGGACAGATCCCTCCCTCCGGCAGTGGGGCTCTGGGCAGGGCAGTGCCCGCGGTCCCCCGAGGCGCTCGTACCCTGTGCCGGTGTGCGCGGTAGCGGGCCATGGCTGTGCGCGCCGGTGCCTCGGGTCTGTGCCGTGCGTCCCTGCGCTGCCGCGCAGAGCGGGCAGGCTGTGCCATGGGCGCTCCCTTAGCTTGGCAGCACAGGAGCCGTCGTGGCTGGGATGGCAGCAGTCGGGGAGCCCTGGTCAGCTGTGAGGATGAGGGGCTGGGGGGGATAAGGGTGAGCTGTCCGGGTGGCGGGACAGGGGGATTCGTTAGGGGCAGCCTGGGCAAACGTGGGAGACGTCCGCACAGACACTCACCCAGGACGTTCGCTGGCGCTGGCTTGGGTGGCTCTTTCCAGCCCTGCGAGCCACGTGCCACTGCTCTGTCCGGGCTGGGTCTCCCCGAGCCGGGAGGCTCGACATGCGGCAGTGCCTCCCGCCAGGCACCACGCCGGGAGCACCGGAGCCGCGCGGGACCTCGCAGGGGCAGCGCCGGCTCCATGCAGCGTCTGGGGGCCGGTGGGGTTCTCCCCGGGAGCAGCGGGACTGTGCTGGAGCAGCCGAGCGTGTCGGCCCCTGCAGCAGCACCCGGGTGGAGAGCCTGGGCCGGCCCGGACAGATGGCAGCAGCTTGGGAGCACGTTAATTGCGTTGTGCGTCTGCAATTAGCAGCAGCGTCCCTCCCTGCCGGCTGGCAGCGGGCTGCACCGGGACGTGGCCGTTGGACGCAGCCGGGGTGGGGGGACTGTGTGGGGGAGCGTCCCCTGTGCTGGGGGTGGCTGCAGGCTGCTGTGCCCATCCAGGAGGCGCAGGAGGGTCCCAGGGAGGGCAGCAAGGACTGCTCCCTGGGGATGGCACGGGCAGCCCGGGGCCGAGCTCCACCTCACTGCCCCCTCAGATATTCCCTGCTCCCCCCCCATCCCCCTCAAGGCCAGGCACTTTTCACAAACCCCATGAGACCACCGCGACCCCTCTGCATCCAGGGCTAAACTCCGTGGCCCAGCCCCACTCCATGAGCTAGAAGCCCCTCACCTCCCCACGACGTCCATGGGGTCCAGCTCCCCCCGGTGAGAAACCCCCAGCTCCTGAGCGAATCCCCTGGGCCCAGCCTTTGGGACCAGCGCCCGTTTGCTGGAGGGGACCCCCTTCCCCACATGCCCCTCAGCCCTGTGCCCGTGTTGGCCCCGGCGCGGGGACCCTCCCCGGCGTGGCGGGATGCCGGGGTGAGCCGGGCTGGTGCCGGGCAGGAGCCGCTCCCGCCGGGGCGATGGGCGAGCCGGGGCAGTGCGATCGTGTGTGGGGGCTGGCAAAGGGACAGGCCCCGGTGTGGGGCGCGAGGGGCGAGGTGGGGAGGGACACCCCGCACATGCGGGCTGTCTGCTCTCCGGTGCCTGCCGGGCGCACGGGGCCGCCTGCAGCCCGGTGCCGTGGGGCCAGCCGTGGGGCGGGCTGTGCAGTGCGTGGGGAAGGCCTGTCCTCCCACCGGGTGTGGCGTCCCTCATCCGTGGAGCCGTTCCAGCCATCTCATGCCACTCCAGGTCACCCTCCTGCGCCCGTGGGACCCCCGTCCCTCCCAAAGCCCCTTCCCGTGGGCAGGGTCTGCCTCCCGTGCGCTCGCCCCAGAGCCGCCCGGCTTCCCACTGGCACTGGCGGTGCCGGTGCGGAGCTGTCAGGCGGCACGTGGCGGGGCTCGGCGTCAGCCGGGCTCGGCACAGGCAGCGCGATGGCAAGCGGCACCGCTGGGACAGCGGGGAGCTGGGGACCTGCCCCGGCGCTGGCAGCGGCTCAGCCTCTGGCTGGTCCCCAAAGCAGTCGCAGCCGAATCAGGCAGCACGGCGCTACCGCCGGCTCAGGGAGGAGAAATGCACCGTGCAGGGGAAACAGCCCCCCCTCCCCGTGCTGCCGTACCCCTGGGCGGTGGAGGGCCGGTGGCAAGGGGAGCTGGGCTCGGTGGGGCAGGATTTGGCCGAACCCCATGAGCTGGCAGTGGCCCAGCAGCTCCAGCCCTGCCGCGCTGGGGTGGTGGGCGAGCAGCGGGTCCGGGGCAGAGCCGCGGCAGGGGCTGGCGTGGCTGCCCCGTCCTGTCGCTCCCTCCTGGTCGATGCGGTGGAGAGGGCTGGTGTCTGCTGCCCTGCCGGCCTTGGCACAGCCGTCCGAGCCCGAGCGCCGCGCGAGGGAGCGACGGGGCCGGCAGCCGGGCGAGGGGGAGCAGCAGCTCGGCCATGAGCAGCATCAGCTGCCACAGAGCCGCACCGGGAGAGGCCGAGCGAGCGTGTAATTGGGCCAGCTAATTATGATGGATAACTCCATTATATTCCCGTTTTTAATGCACTGCAGCTTAGCTCGCCCCGCTGACGCACGGGCCAGAGTTCACCCCTTTCGGGCCCTCCGAGCTAAACTGTCGCGTAGCGTTAAAACTGCGGGGCGGTGGCATGTGAAGCGCTGAATACCGTGGCGGTCGTGGCTGTCAGTCAGCCCTGGAAGGGTTCCCTTGCCCCCCGAGCAGCCGCCCGGCACACACAGCCGTTTGCAAGCAGCCTGTCACCGTCTCACACACAGCGCTGGCAGGACCGTCAGGATGCTTGCCGGGCGGGCACGCCGCGCGGCGCTCCCGGGTGTGCTGCGGCCGAGCCGGGCTGTGCCCGGGTGCCCTGCGTGCCATGGCCCTGCCGCGGGGACGGTTTCTCATGCCCCAAGCGTGCGGGTACTCGCCTGTCGCTGCATGAACGGCAGCACCGTCAGCCGTAGCGCCCCATCCTGCCACGGCAGCCGCCTCTGAGCGCGTGGGACCCGTGGCTGCCGTTCCAAGCGGGGCCACGGCAGCCGGCTCGGCCCTGCTGGCACACACCAGCTGCCAGCTCCGCGTGCCCACCGCCCCGGGCACTGCTGGCTCCAGCCCTCAGCGCGCCACTCTGGGAACTCTCTGTACAGCTTACTCAGCAGCCACAAAGCCGGACCGGCCTCTCCCACGCCCCCCCCCTCTCGCCAGGGCGCTGAACCTTTCTTTAAGGGAGATAAGCTGCCCAGCTCCGCTTCCTCCGCATGTGCAGGGACCCCGAGACCCCCCCCAGGCTGTGCTGCTCCCCTGGGGCATGGAGCCCAAGTGGCTGCAGGCCGGTCCCTGCCTGGCCCCAGCGAAATCCTGCTGTGCGCCGGCCAAGGGCAGCACTGCCTTGCCGTAACACGCCTGCGTCTCTGTGCCGTCGAGCGGCATGGCACGGTCTGTGCCGGGGCTGGCGGCGGCTGGGCCGGTGACTCCACCCCTGTCCTTGCTGCAGGTCCTGGGGGTGCGAGTGGGGCGATGGTGCTGCTTGCCCGGGAGCCTGTCCCAGGGCTGCGGCCAGCGCGTGCCCGTCCCACCCGGCACTGGGCAGCTCTGCAGGCTGGGGCGCCGCTGGCTGCAAGGCCAGAGTGTCCGCGGTGGGGATGGTGGTGGTGCCGAGCAGCCTCGGGACGCTCCAAGCCCTGCAGCTGCCGGTGGGGCTGTGTGGGCAGCGCGGTGCGGGGACCTGTGCCTCCCTCCCGAGGCACCGCGTCGCTCCTATCAGGCAGCTCCAAATCCGTTTGTTCCGGCTGTCATGTCCCAGGGCGTAGCCGGCACAGCCGGCTGTGCCTGGTGGCTGTCCCAGGCCGGCAGCCGAGCCGCGGCTGGGGCTGCTCCAGATCCACCCCCAACGTGCCGGGGCAGGCGGCGGCTGCAGGACCCTCGTGGCTGTTCCCATTGCAGCTGCATGCAGCACCCAGCGCGTGGGCACCCCTGCGCTGGTTTCGGGTTTACTGCTCCTCGTTGTCTCGTGTGTCTCAGCGCGTCCCCAGGACTTGGGTGGCCGGTCCTGCCCGTGCAGGCATGACACCATGCCATGTCTGGGACAGGCTGGCAACCATAGCCGGGGCTCCATCCCCGCCAGCCCCGGCTGGGTTTTGGGCTCTGCTGCTGGAAGCGTTTCCTACTGCAGATGCTGTGGTCAGGCCTCCCTGTGCCGTTGTCCGCCGCCCGCCTGCAGCAGCATCCTCCAGCTCCCCCGCGGCATGGGTTCCCCATGCTCGGGCTCCGGCAGCAGGGCTGGCACCGTGGCTGCGGGCATTGCAGTCCTGCCCCGGGATGAGGGCTTACCCGTGCAGCACACGGGGCCAGGGACCAGTGGCGCGGAGCAGGAGGGCTGCAGGACCACGAGTGCCGCTCTGCAGCTGATTGCACTGATCTGCACCGGCGCTGCCATGATGCCACGTGCCTCGGTGCCCCCGGCTGCGCTGTCCTGCTCCCTCTCCTCGACGCTCGCCTGGCCCCAGGTGAGGAGGGAGCTGAGACGCAGCCCGTGGCTTGGCCAGCTGGCGAGGGGCACCAGCGCTGGCTCCGGGGGCGAGTGGCCATGGCTGCGGGGTGCGTGGGGCTGCGGGGCGCCACTGCGGCAGATGGCATCGTGCACGCAGGGTGTGCAGTGAGCACACGTGCCCGGAGCATCTCTGATGGGCCAGAGCCCTGCTGGCACTTCAGCCGAGGAGGGACTGCCACTCTCCCTTTCCGTCACAGTGGAATATGGTTCTTTTTCTGTATTTACTCAGTTTTTGGGGTGTGAACAAACATCCATCTCTTCTTGACCTTCTTGGTGAGCATTCCCCCGGGTCTGGTGCCCTTAATCCCTGGGAAGCTCATCCCTTCTGGCTCTTCTCTGCCTGGGCAGCCCCTTTCACAGGCAGTTTTGTTCAGCTCTGAACCCTGCAGCCCTGAGGAAAACTTTGCCTTTTGCCTGTGCCCCCGTTTGCCCCGTGCCCTCTCATTGCCGTGTGCCCCGTTTGCCCTGTGCCCCCTCATTGCCGTGTGCCCCGTTTGCCCTGTGCCCCCCTGCTGCCCTCACACCCGCTCCCCTGCACGCCCAGCAGTGGGTCTCGCTCCCGCCCCGGGAACTCGGCTTGTGCCTACGGGAGGCAAAGCCTTGCCAGGACGTGGCCTCGCACCCCCTTGCAGCCCAGAGGGGTCCTGTCCCGTCCCCGTGGGGGTGCACCGCCCCTGCCTCGTGTCCCTGACTGTGCTGGGTGGGACCTGCCACCAGCACCAGCCCAAGAGGGGCAGGTTTATTGAGGCCCGACACTGCGGCTCTGCGGCTGCGGTGCTGCAGCCAGCACAAAGCAAATTGCTCCCTTGCACACACCGAGGAGCCGTGACGGCGCTGCAGCCCAGACCCCGAACCCTGCGGCGGTGAGGAGGCTGGTGAGGCTGCCACCTGCACACCGGCGCAGACGGGCGCAGCGCAGCGGTGCGGGAGCCTCTGCGTGCACAGCCAAGCCCGGGCTGCAGGAGCAGGTACCAGGCACCAGCCTGACTCGCTTCCCCTTTCCTCGGCAATTTGCTGCTGCTTCTGGCACGGTTTCTGACCAGTCCCCTGTCCGCTGCTCCTTCCTCAGCAGCTGCATCGGTCGCCACTTCCTCCCAGTGACCCCCAGCCCCGTCCAGCCCCGTTTTCTGCCAAGCGCTGCGCGTGCTGCTGTTCCTGCTCAGCCACGTTACTGGCACCTTGTCCGGGGCCGCTGCCGTGGCTGGCCAGGGCAGCATCGCTGCGTCGCTTCTGCATCCAATCGGTTTTATCTCCCGTTTATCCAGCCCGCGGTCCTCAGCTGTTTCCCCTTGCAGGCAGAGCCTGTGCACAACATCTTGGACACGTGGTCGACCTGTCCTTCCTCAGGTCTTGTGCTCATCACCACCTTCGTGGCACCACCGTAACCCATGTTCACGCTTTACCTCCTGCTCCCGCAGCCTTTCTGGCAGCACCCACGCTCTCGTTCCCACACCGCAGCAGCTGCCCTTGCTGCGCCCTGGCTAAAATGAACCAGGGGTCTGCTCACTCCTGAGCACCAGGCTCCCTTGATCCTCTGACGAAAGCCTCGGAGCTGGCTGCGTCTCCCCTTCCTCCTCCTCCTCCCTGGGCATGCTTCTGCAGCCCTTTGTGCTGGATGTGGCCCCTTGCCGCAGGCTGGAGCCGGTCCCAGACCCTGCTGCTCGCTGCAGCACATGCATCACCCACTCTGGCCTCCTCCAGCCTCTCCAGGGCTCCGGCTGCTGGCACCGTGTGCTTTCCCATTTCCCTCTGTGGGCTTCCCAGCGGCATCCGCAGCGTCACAGACTGCTCCCCCTCGTTATGCTCAGCCAAGTGACCTGGCAAAGCGTTACCATGATTAATGACAGGTTAATTGCAGGGCACCCAGGACTGCGTGGCAGTGTGCACATCTCCCTCAGCCTTTGGGTACAGGCACGGCGCGATTCCTCCTGCAAATCCAGCTTCTCTGCCAGGGCATGGAGCGGCCGCTGGCATCTTCATCCTCCCCGTCTCCGTGCCCGTGCAGAGAGGCATTGCTCCTAGGCTTGTTTTTACATGGCATCTCCTTCCACTTACTGCAGCAAAGCAGCTGAGCTCACAGCATTGGAGCCTGGAACGGCTGCAGGCTCCGCACAAGGTGTGCGGGCTCCGAGCCGGCTGGCGGCAGAGCCAGGGCCCTGGGAAGCCTCCAACGGCTCGGGTGGCCGGTCGCAGGGGGAGGCGCGGCCGGAGGTGACCTTGGGGATGTCTCCCGCAGACGCGGTTCCTGGGCTGGCAGAGCTTGGGCAGGTGCCTCTCCCCGCAGCGCAGTGATCTGCAGCAAGAGAAGGGCTCGTAGGGCTGATAACGTGTTATCTTTACCACCGCGGCCGCGCCGTCCCGGCCCTTCTGGTGCTGGCACAGAAACAGAGGAGGTTTCTGCCGGGAAGATGCTGGTGGGGGAAGGCAGAGGTCAGGCGCCCATGGCACCACGTCTCCCCAAGTCGGGCTGCACCCTGGGGTGCATTTTGGGGAAGGGAGAGCTGGGGGGAGGGTGCAGCTCAGAGGGTGCCATGGGGGGCTGCTCCTCCTGCACGGGGTGGCTTTGGCCTCACCGGCCCCATGCAGCACCCGTGCCGTGGCCGGACCTCCCCGGGGTGCCCCAGCTCAGCTCTGCCGGAATCCCAGCCGGGAGGGGGCTGAGCCCCGCTGCCATTGCCCATGGCAAACCGCGGTGAATGGCCTTGGCACACCACACGGCTCCGTTAACGTGGCCCCTTGTTTGCCCCGGCATGTGCAGGAGCGGGGTGGCGCGTTGCACACGGACACACGTGCCCAGAAACGTGCTGCGGGGCCACGTGTGCTGTCTGCACGGGACCACCTGTACTGTCTGCGCGCGGCCGTGTGCCACGGGCTGCTCCGAGGCGCTGGCTGCCGTGGTTCGAGGGGCACTGCCCATCCCCGCACCTTTTCGTCTTGTCCGAGATGCCGTTGCTCCGTGTGTCCGCAGCCGGCCAGCTCTGCCATCCAGGGTTCTCCGAGGGTGTGCAGGGTGCTCGAGGATGATTCAGATTCAACTCATAAGACTGGAAAAGCTCCAAAACCGGGATGATCCTCTCCCGCCTTCCCCCATGTCCTGCCTGCCCGCCCGAGCCCAGCTGCCTCCAGCAGACACTGCCTGCCCCAGCAGAGGCACCAGCCATGCCAGGGCAGAGGGGCCTGATCCTGCGCGTGGGGCTTGGGAGATGGGGTGGTTGTGGGGATGGTGGAATTATGAGACGGGCGAGTGGCGGAGGCCCTGGCCGGGCTGGGAAGTGCTGTGGGTCAGTTTGCCACGGCTTGGTTCGGGCTCAGCCAGGCGCTGGACTGTGGGCTCTGCAGCGAGGGGCAGATGTAGGGACATTGGGGACCAGCGACCAGAACCAGCTGAAGGGGCTGGCAGGTGTAGCTGGCAGCAAGTGAGATCTGGGAGCAATCCCGAGTAAAAACGGGTCAGGAAATTCAGGAGCGCTGTGAGAGCTGTCGTGTCGAGTGGTGCTTGTCCCGGCAGGGGAGATCGAGATGAGCCAAAACCCGCAGGTACCGGCAACGGCTGGCGGGCAAGGGCTGCAAGGCTGGAGCGGAGGACAGAGGTCGGGGGTCCCAGCCAGGGGTGCTCTGCCCTGGCTGGTGAGGACAGGCCGGCAGCTGCCCCTCTGCAGGGACGGCAGTCCCTGGGGGGGACACAGCGACACCCCGAGATGTCTGCGCTGGTGTGCCAGGGGGCTGGCAGAGCCTCGTCCTCCTGCCCCTCTGCCGGGTCCCGACACCCCATCCCCACCCGTCCCTCTGCTCTCCTTGCAGAAGCACCGTGCTGCGGACGACACCGGTCTCTCCAGAAGGAGTGTGGCGGGGTCGTTGCCCGATGGGGAGGAGATGGAGAGGTACGGGCGCCACTGGGCACAGCGGGACGAGCCGGGGATCCTTGTCGGGGCAGGTCAGGGCGGGGGTCTGCACGTGCATGCGTGGGCATCTGCACCACGATGATGGGAGCTGGGGCGAATCCTGCAGCGCCCCGGGGGTCTGGGCCAGCCACCGGGACGGGGAGGGTCCGGGTCAGCTGCCTGGGCAGGGAACGTCCCCCCCAGGGCGAGCAGGGATGGGACCAGGTATGGACTCCAGGAGAAGTACTGGCAGGGAACCTGGCTGAGGCCGTCAGCCCTGGGACTGTTCCCCTTGCGGGGCGTCCCCTCCCACGCGGGGCTGGGGACGGCTCTGGGGACGCCTGCCCGGTGGCGCGCAGGGACGCACCGGCGCGTGGGCAAGGCGGGGGCAGATGTGGCTGAGCAGGCACCGGCCACGACGGTGGAACAGGGTGCAAGGCTGGTTATGGAGAGCCTGAGAGGGGTCTCCAGAGTCTCCCGGGAGCGGAGCCGCGGAGCTGCCTGCCCTGACGTCCAACACTGGCTGGCCAGTCAGGTGCATGGGGTGCTCATGGGTGGGGTCACCTTTGGGGTCCTTATATCCCTGGTCCCCAGTCTCGGGGAGCCACCCTCTCCCTGGGCAGCGCAGGGGAGAGGCAGGTGCTGGCAGCCCCGGGCGCCGTTTCATCCCTCTCCCACGCAGGAGCAGCTGAGGGGGTCCCGGGCAGAGACACCCCTTGGCAGAGTCCGGGGCTCAGTGCGGTGCTGGGCAGGGGACGCGGCAGCTGTGCGGCCCCACAGCCGGCGTGTCCCTGCTCTCTCCCCAGAGCGTGGCAGCGGGGTGAGTGGACGGAGTGGAGGCTGGAAGTGCACGAGCAGCTGCTGGCCCTGCGGCACTGGCTGGACGCCGTGGAGAAGAGGCTGCCCGCCCTGCCGGAGCCTGGCCCTGCCCTGCAGGTAACGGGCTCGCCCCGGGCGCGCGGCAGCCGGCAGAACCGCTCAGAGCTGGGCAGGACCCAGCCCACGTCTCCACTGAGGCTGGTGAGGTCTTGGCCCCCGAAAGGGAGGATGGTGCCTGGCCACAGCCCGCTGGGAGACCCTTTGGCATGGCCCCACAAACCTGCTGGTGACACCCGCGGGCCAGGAAGGGTCCTGTGTCCCCGGTTCCCGCATCCCCACCTGACAGTGCTCGCCCAGGCCGCAGCCTCCGTCCCCCACTGACACCACCATCGGCTGCCGCGGGCTCGCAGCCTGCTGTACCCGTGGCCCTGCCGGTACCCGTGGCATCGCTGCCTCGCAGCCCCGCTGGCAGCAGGACCACCTTCTGCTCCGGCCTCAGTCGTGTCCCGCGGCACCGCTGCCCAGGCGGCGTGTGCAGCCATGCACGAGGTGTGCAGCCGTGTCCCCCTGCCCAGGCACAGGGTGTGCAGCCGTGCACGGGCTGTGCAGCCGTGCATGGGGTGTGTGCAGCCATGCACGAGGTGTGCAGCCATGCATGGGGTGTGCAGCCATGCACCGGGGGTGTGCAGCCATGCACGGGCTGTGCAGCCATGCATGGGGTGTGTGCAGCCATGCACGAGGTGTGCAGCCGTGCACAGGGGGTGTGCAGCCGTGCACGGGGTGTGTGCAGCCATGCACGAGGTGTGCAGCCATGTCCCCCTGCCCAGGCACAGGGTGTGCAGCCATGCATGGGGTGCGTGCAGCCATGCACAGGGGGTGTGCAGCTGTGCATGGGGTCTGCAACCATGCATGGGGTCTGCAGCCATGCATGGGGTGTGTGCAGCCATGCACGAGGTGTGCAGCTGTGCACGGGGGGTGTGCAGCCGTGTCCCCCTGCCCAGGCGCAGGGTGTGCAGCCACACAAGGGGTGTCCCCCTGCCTGGGCATGTGCAGTTGTGTCCCTGCTGTCCAGACCTGGCGTGCCCCTCTGCTCGCTGCCCCCCTGCCCGCTGCCCCCCTGCCCGGAGCCGGGAGAGCACTAGCGTGTCCTTCCCCCCGCCTCCGGCCGGCACAGGCCGCCAGCTCCTGCCAGCCCCGGCTGTGCCGAGCAGCAGCGGGAGCGCCCAGCGGCGGGGGCTGCCCTGGCCGGCCCCTCCTCGCCGCCCTGCGAACAGTCCCTCGCCGGCTCCTTTTGTTCCGGGCCTGGCCAGCACACGGGCTCCCTCCGCACACATGACAGCACAAACTGAAAGGGCCATTCATCCCGGCCCCGGCGCAGACAAAGCCGAGGCCGAGGAGAAACCCACCCGGCTCCCGGGATCTGAGGCTGCGGATTCCAGCCGACCGCTCTCGCCCGGTGCCCCGCGCTGGGCTCCCTCTGCCCGGGGCGCCCGCGCCACCCCCAGCCCGGTACCTGGGGCTGCGGAGCGTGCCAGGCGAGCTCCCGGCAGGCGCGCAGGATGGGAGGCAGCGAGTCGCGGTGCTGAAGGAGCCAGCTTGTTGCCCCCTGCCCATGCCCCTGCCACGTGGGGTCCCGGTGGGGTGCCGTGGGCTGCCCGGGGTGCCTCACCAGCACGGTGGTTGGGCTGGGGGGCCCAAGGCTTGTGCGTGCCTGCTGTGGGGCAGCAGGGAGGAGGGTGGGAGCTGTGCTGCTGGAGGCGGTGGACTGAGCCATGGGGCTCGGGGCAGCAGGCGAGGGCAGCAGCCCCCCGGCCAGCCCACTGGTGCTCAGTGGGGCAGCACCTCCCCCGGCACAGAGGCCACCAGGAGCGCCCAGCTCAGCGCCATCAGCCTGGTTGGCCCGGTTCAGTTGGGGATGCCCAGAACCCCCCGAGGGAGCCCGTGTCTCAGCAGGGCACCCATGCACGCATCCAGCACCGGGTGCTGAGCTCCTTGCTGCCAGCAGCGGGAAGGCGCCGGAGCCGAGCGGGGAAGACAGTGCGGTGCCGCAGAAGAGGCCGGGATATGCTAATTCCCTGCAGCATCTCTGGCAGCCGAGCAGACAAAGCCCCCGGCCCCTCCGCCTGCTGCTTTCAGGAGAGCCCAAGGGAGCCCCATCCATCAGCGCAGCGTGTCGCTCCTTGCAGCGGCCCCTGGGCTCCCCGGGGCCCGGCGAGGGGCACCCGCTCCTTTGTGCGGGGCAGGACCCCCCGCCCCGGAGGGCCTCTCACCAGCTGTGGGGCCACTGTGCTGGAGCTGGGTCCGGGCAGGCTGAGGATGGGGCTCACACCACGTGCGCCACGGGCAGGAGCAGACCTCCACCCTGGCACCTCTGGCAGCCCCTTGTCCCCCCCAGCCCCTCCTGCGTCCAGGGCAGAGGCAGGAGGGGGTCCCTGAGCTCCAGGCCTGGAGGACCCGGCTCTCCGGGGGAGGCGGCCGGTGGGCTTTGCAGTAGCATCTCAGCAGCCCAGCCCGGCTGCCCTGTCCTGGCCCTGCTCCGCCGAGCCCGGCCGCCCCGGCCGAGGACACCCTGCACCTGCAAAGCCTGTGGGGAGCCGGGCTGTGCCCCCTCTGTGGCTGCGGCCACCCGCTGCGGCTCTGGCTGGCAGCGCCGTGATCCGGGGGGCTGGAGCTGGGGTGAGGGGTCAGTGCACCCCAGAGGGGTGCAACCCCAGAGCCGTGGGGCTGTGCCGCCGTGGGGCTGTGCTGCCGTGGGGCTGTGCCGCCGTAGGGCTGCGTTGCCGTGGGGCTGTGCTGCCGTAGGGCTGTGCCGCCGTGGGGCTGCGGGTGCAGGCAGGCAGGGGATGCGGTGCGTGCACGGGCCCGGGGCAGGCACAGCCCGGGTCAGGGACGGATCCTGCCCTCCCGAGCCGTGCCGGTGCCGGTGCCGGTGCCGGTGCCGGAGCAGGTGCGGGCGGTGGCTGGTGCCGGGGGGGGGGGGTGTCCGGGCTGCTCCCCCGGGGGCAGCGGCGCGCGGGGTGGGCGGTGGGAACGACGCTGCTCCCCTCCCCCTGCCCGGGATGGCTGCGAGTCCCCGGGGGTTTCCCCGGTAACGGCGCCGTTCAGCGCGCAAAGAGTTAACGCGGGCGGCCGTATTGTATCGGCGCGGGGTGCGGCGGGGTCAGCCCTGCCGCGCCGAGCCCAGCCGTGCCGTGCCGGTGCCGTGCCGAGCCGAGCCGTGCCGGTGCCGTGCCGAGCCGCGCCGGAGCGTCCCGCCCGCCCGGTGCCGCCCGGTGCCGCCGGCGGGGCCGCCCCGTCCCCTCGCGCCGCCCGGCCGCGGGGCGCAGCGCACAAAGGCGGCGGCGGGGCCGGGCGGGCGATGCCCGCACGGCGGTAACGGCGGCCGAGCCCCGCTCCGCTCCGCTCCGCCGCCCCGCACGGGCCGGGCCGGGCCGGGCCGCCCCCGCGCCCCCGCGCCCCGGCCCCGCCCGCCGGCCCGGCCCCCGCCATGGCCCGGCGGCGCGGCGGGTAGCGGGGGCGGCGGAGCCCCCCGGCCCGGCCCCGGCCCCATGGACGCCCGGCTCCGCCGAGGGGTGAGTGCCGGGACAGCCCGGCGGGGCGGCGGGGGTGCTGGGGCGGCTCCGGTGCGGGTGCGTGTCCGTGTCCGTGTGCGTGTCCGTGTGCCTGTCCGCGGCCCCTGCGCGGGGGGATGCCCAGGGCCGGCGGCGAGACTGCGGGGTGCGTGGGGCCGGGCGGGGTTCCGGGCAGGGCACCCCGGCCGCTGTCCGCGCTGCCTGGCCGCCGCGGGGGCTGCCTGCGGCGGGGGGAGAGGCTGGTGATGCCCGGGAGCTCGTGGTGCTGGGGCGGGGTCTCCCCGAATCACCCCTCGTCTTGCCTGCCCGGTGGCCCTGCCCGTGGCCCTCCACCCGTGCTGCCCCGTGGGAGCCCGTCCACGCGGGTCGAGCGGGGGGTGACGGGGACGCTGCTGGGGCTGAGCGATGCTGCGCATGGAGCTGCGCGGCCTCCCGGGCGAGCGTGTCCGGGCCCTGCTGCGAGGTGCAGCCGCGTGCGAGTGTGCACAGTGACCCTGCGCACGAGGACTGTGCCCGTGGCGTGTGCCACGGTGTGCGTGCAGGGGCTCGGTGCATGCGGGGGCTCAGAGGTGCTCCGGCCACGCAGGGGCATGCACCCCGGGGTGCATGGCTGTGCGTACGCGTGGAACACGCTGGCCCCTGTTGCGCGTGCAGGCAGCTGACGTGGGCATGTTTGCACGTCGTGTGTAGCGCTGTTGGTGCAGGCGCGTGGTGGCGTGGGGTCTCCGCCTGTTGCTCGGCGTGCGGCGGCTGTGCGTGTGCGGCAGAGCAGGGTGGGGGGTGCGAAGCGCGGTGTCTGCGGGCGTGCCGTCCCGCTGCGGTGTGCGCGCACGTGTGGAGCGGGTGTGTGCGGCCGAGCGTGTGCACGCCGCGTGGCCGTTTGGTGGGTGCCCGCAGCACCCAGGCCTGCGCCGGGGGTCGGATGCCCGGCTGGAGGGGTCCGTGGGGCGAGGGGGTACGCGTGCCCCCAGAGCCCCGGCCTGTGTGGGGGGGTGTTGGTGCACTGGCCTCATGTGGGGGGGTGCAGACAGGTGCGTGCCTGTGCAAACCTGCCAGGTGTGTGTGCACGTGTGGGAGTGTGTGCGTGCACACGTGCACAGGGGTGTGCACCCAGCGCCAGGTGGGAGGGACGGGTGCGAGGTCTGGGCAGTGGGTCCGGGCGCAGGCAGCGGTGGGGCCGGGTGCAGGCAGCGCTGCGGCTGTGGCTGCGGCGGGGCTCTGGCGGGGGGCTGGCGTGGGAGGGTCCTGCTGGGTGGCGTGGGGGATTTATGGCTGCGGCAGGGCTGGCAGGGTGGGGAGCCTGCCTGCCTGCTTGCCTGCCTGCCTGCCTGCCGGGTGGGTGCTCCCAGACGGATGGCCCCCAGCCCCGCTCCCCCCAGCAGACCCCCGGGCCGCCTTTGTCAGGCCCTGCAGACAGATGGCTCTTTTCTCCCGGCTCCGCTGGCCTCCGAGTTAATCTAATGGCACAAAGCGATGTCGGTCGGGAGCATCTGCCTGTCTGCCGGGTGCCCTGCGCTGCCTCCCGGTACCCTTCATTTACATGTCTGTTAACGAGGCGCGCGCCTGCGGTGCAGGGATGCGCGCCCCGCGCGCTGCCAGCCGAGGGGTGGCAATGCCATGAATGCCTCGGGGTCTCCTCCCTCTGCTTGGCCCTAGGTGACAGCCAGCGCCTCGTCCCTCCCTGTCCCCAGGGCCCCGGCTCTCGGCATCCCTTTGCTTGGGGGGGCTGGGACCCCCTAAAGCCCATGCAGGAATTTGGGCAGCACCAGCAGCCGCCCAGGGCAGAGGCGCAGCTGGGAGCAGGGGCGGGAGAGGGTGGCCCCGGGCGCAGGACGGGGTCTGGGCGCCGTGCAGCCCCGCAGTGGCCCCGATAACGCGCGTCCTCCTGGCTTGTTTCAGGCCGGGATTTGAGGTGGGGGCCCGGTGCCCGTGCCTGTGCCATGGGGAACTCGGTGAGCCGGCCCAGCTGCCTGGGCGAGAAGAGCCGTCGGTCGGAGGAGCTCCTCCGGGAGCCGCAACTCCGGGACCTGGGGCTGGACGCGGGGCAGCTGCCTGGCAGGAGCATCGCGGAGGCCTGGCCGGGGCCGCCGGAGAAGGCACCGGCGCTGGTGGAGAACGGCTGGAGCCCGGTGCCCGGTGCTGTCCGGAGCCGGCCGGGCAGCCCCGTGCTGAAGCGCAGCCAGTCGGAGGTGGCGGTGCAGAACGGGAGCACGGCCTGCGTCCCGCTGAAGGGGCAGGCGGGGGGCGCAGCCTGGACGCCCCCCCGGGCCAGCGCCCCCCGGAGCGCCTGGTCCTGGAAACCCGTCACCACCCGGGAAGTGACGGAGGTGACGGAGGTGACCGAGACCATTGTGACGGAGATCGTGGAGGTGACCGAGTACCCGGCCGGCGAGAAGGGCGGGGAGCCCCTGGTCACCCGGACCGTCACGGCGCTGACGGAGCGCGCGGGGGAGCTCGCGGCCAGCGGCCACTCTGGACACACGGACGCCGCAGAGGTGACTGCCGGGCAGGGACCCTTGCTGCGGAAGGCGCTGTGCCGGCCCCGGCGGGGCTGCTCTGCCAGCACGGTTGTCTCCGCAAGCCAGTCTGGGCCTTTGTCTCCCTCGGCCGGGGCTTGCGTGGGGCTGCGTGCTCCCACCGCCCTCCTGCGCCGCCGGGGTCTGCGCCCCACGCACTGGCCAGTGTGCGCGGCCCACGGTGCCCCTGTGCGGGCAGAGCCGGCGGCACCCCTGGCCCCAGCGCTTTGGGGTGGCACTGGGCTCCCCGCCGGGTGCCGGAAGATGGGGCCGACCTCTCCCCTCTGCCGTGGCTGGTGGGGGACTCAGCCCTGCCCTGCGGGTGCTGCGTGTCTGGAGAGGGTCCACGCGGCGCGGGGTGCGCCCGGGGTGTGCAGCCGCTGCTTTGGGGAGCCCTGAAGGCAGCACCCGGTCCTTCGGCCCCGAGGAGGAACATCGGTCTGCGGAGAGCCCATCCCGGCACAGCCCTGCCGATGGGGCAAGCAGGGGACATGGGGGAGGACCTGGGCAGGGCCGGGTCCCTCCGTCCCCCGCATTGCCTCCCGGACAGGGCGTGGTGGGGAGGGGCGCACCTCAGCCCCACAGCTGCCCCACGGCTGCCCCCCGCCCGCCCGGGCGGCTCAGCCACCTCTCTCCCCAGGTGTCCCTGCGGGCTGTCCCCGTCCTGGAGGAGGCGGCGGGCACAGAGCGAGCCCAGGACACGCTGGAGAGCCTGCTGGCCTGGGTGGCGGACATGGAGGAGCTGGTGAGCAACCAGAAGCCGCCCTCGGCGGAGGTGAAGGTGGTGAAGGCCCAGCTGGAGGAGCAGAAGGTCAGCAGATCCGGGCTGGCGCATCCCACCCGCGCCACTCTCCAGCCGGGGATTAGGGGGCTGGGGGCAGAGCGGCCGTCCCGGGGCTGCCGACTCTCCGCCCGCGGCGCCAGGTTGTGCCGAGGTGGGGGAGGGAGGGCGTCCCTGGCACAGCACTGTACCCCACTGCCTTGCAGCTCCTGAAGCGGCTGCTGGAGGAGCGGAGGCCACGGGTGGAGCTCGTCCTGCAGGACAGACCTGTGCCCCCGGCACATGGCTCCGGCACGGCGGCGCCCGAGGGCAGCGGCAGCCTCTCCGGCCTCGGGGAGAAGTGGGGCAAGCTGATGCAGGAGGCTGAAGCCAGGTGGGTCAGGGCTGAGGTCTTGGTCAGCGGGGTCGGCAGCCCCGTCCCCGCCTGCGCAGGCTCTCCCGGCAGCTGGCAGCAGGCCGCGGTGCCGCCGCCATCCCTGCGTGCAGCAGCAGCGTGCTCTGCCCTGTTCGTGCCCTGGCAGGGGGACTGTCCCGCGTGCCAGGGCTGCACCGTGCCCCGCAGACCCTGCTGCCCCCAGCCATGTGCGGTGCAGGTTGGTCCCTGCAGACTCCCCAGGGCTCTGCCGGCCGAGAAAGCACCATTACCTCGCTGCACCGCCTGGCCCTCCCCGCTGCTGGCAAGTGAGAGGCTCGGTCCGGAGTGGTTGAGGCAGGCACGGTGCAGAGTGGTGGGCGAGGGCTCCGCTTTGGGACAGGCTCTCACCACGTCTCTTCCCTCCTTCCTGGCCCCGGGGTCAGCGGGTCTGTGGCTCTGCAGCTGCTCCGGCACGAGGCCGCGGAGCACGGGGACAAGAGCCGGCCCTTCGCCGCCAGCAGCAGGGGAGAGCTCGCTGGGGTCCCACTGGGCCTGGAGCGGAGCAGCGTGGCCGGGTGCCCCAGCATGGCCGTGCCAGAGCCCAGCCTGGTTGGCAGGGTGATGCCGGGGCAGGGGGGGTCCTGCCCCGCAAAGGACGGGCAGCCGATGGGTCATGGAGCAGGGCTGGGGCTGGCGCAGCCTGGCAGGGGTTGCCTCATCCTGCGTCCCCATGTCCCCAGCCCTGGCCGGGACGAAGTGGGACCCTCAGCCCAGGGCACCTGCAACCTGTCCTGGGGATGCTCCTGGCACTGCCTGGGCTGGGCACGGGATGCTGGCCTCGCCTTGCCCCTCGCATTTGGGGTGGGAAGCTTTGGTGTGGGGAGCACAGGGCAGGGGGACCCCAGATGTGGGAATTGGCCACCCAGCCCTGGTGGCAGGGGGAGAGCAGCCTTTTCTAGCCAGGACCTCGGTCTTGCACCCGCGAGGCCCCTGGGGCCAGGGGCTGTCGCCCTCCCCGGCTCACCCAGCCTTCCCGCCACAGGTACGGCCGCCTGGAGCGGATCCTGCCGGCAGCACAGGGCTTCCAGGAGGCCGTGGACTCCTTCCAGGAGTGGCTCAGTGCCACGGAGCGGCAGCTGGCCCAGCTCTGGGGCGCCAACGGCTGCGTCAGCCTCGTGCAGGACACTCACCGGCAAACCCAGGTCGGGGCCGGGCTGGGCACGGAGTGGGCTCGGGCACCCACTGCGGCACGGGGTGGCCGGGTGGGCAGGGGGAGCGGGGCACGGCAGGGTGGGGGGAGCCGTGAGTGCGGCCATGGGGAGGGCTGGGGGTGGTGGTGGGGATGGGGTCCCCGTGGGTGCAGGGGGGACAAGGGGAGTGGCATCTGCGGCAGTTGCTGCCACTGGAGCCTCTTGCCCAGGCCCTCTGCGAGGAGATTCGTGGCCGGCTGGGAGAGCTGGATGCCGCCCTGGAGAGCGGGCAGCGGGTCCTGGAGATGGTGACAGGCGAGTGGGATTGGCTGGAAGCGGCAGCTGCGGGGTCGGGACCACGGGACGTGGGAGGGAATGAGCACGTCGTGCTGCCCTGGGCTGTGCCAGCACCGAGGGGACCCCCGGGCGCTGGGTATCCTCGGGGTGCACCGCTCCCCACCGCGGGCTGCCGGCGGCTGCAGGAGCATGGCGTCAGGTGGTGGGGCACACAGCATCCCCTCGGATGGAGAGGGGCTGGGAGAGAGCCTGGCCCGTGGGGGTCAGGGGCACGGTGGGACAGGGTGCACCAGCAGCAGGGGCTGGCCAGGGAGTTGAATTTTGCCTCTGGTGGGGATGAGGGGCCAGAGCCAGGTCCAGGAGAAGCAGGGGAGGGGCAGGCACAGGGGAAGATTGGGACAGAGCGACCGTCACGAGGGAGGGAAGGCGTTGGTGTGGCAGGTCCCCGGCCCCGGGGATGCCGGCTGCAGCAGTACTGATGCCGGCCGCGGTGCTGCTGCAGGGGAGGAGGCCCAGCTGGCACAGGAGAAGATGGAGTCCCTGAGGATGCGGTATCTCATCGTGGGCCAGAGCAGTGCCGACACCATGCACCGGCTGGGGCAGACCCTGGAGGCCTCGTCCCGCCTGGGCACTGCCCAGGAGGACCTGGCGATTTGGCTGGGCCGCATGGAGAAGGAGCTGGCCTCCTGGGACAGCCAGCACGGTGGCCAGGAGCCCCCGGTCAGCACGAGCGACAGGGAAAAGGTGTGGGTCTCTGGGGACCGTCACCCTCTGCCCCCTTCACCACTCCCCGGCCCCGCAGCATTGCTGCCTGCAGCGGGAGGCGGGGGGGAGTTGGGTCTGGAGGGACATGGCCCAGTGGGGTACGCCAGGTTATGGCAGAAGGTCCCGCGCTAACCGGCAGCAGATGCGCCGGGGGTCTGTGTCCCGGAGAGGCCACCCCGGTGCACCTGCCCTCCCTGCCGGCACGGCTGACGGCTCTCCTCTCCGCTCCAGTTCGAGCAGTTCCTGGACTCCCAGCTCGCCCACTTGGCTGGGCTCGATGAGCGGCTGGAGGAGATCGGCCGGGTGCAGCTGGACACCCAGGCCCTCCGCTCACAGCTCTCCGATCAGAAGGTGGGTCTGTTCTGGGCCGGGGTGCACCCACCGGTACCCACACCCCAAAGGGGTGCCCAGAAGTCCCCAGGGACACTGACTCTGTGTCCTCGCTCTGCTGGGCTCCTGCGCTGACCACCACGTCACGCATGCGTGGACCTGCCAACGTCTCTGTGGGAGCTGGTACCCACATGCCTCTGTCTTCCAGCTGCTCTCCGCTGAGATCCTGCACCACCGGGGACTGGTGGAGCGTCTGCTGGGAATCTCGGACCCGCTGCTCCACTCCTGCCCTGAGCCCCTGCAGCAGCACCTCCAGGTGAGCAGCCGCGCCGGGGCTGCACCAGTGGGTGCTGGGTGGGATGCTGCCGCAGCAGGGCCCGCTTGCACCAGGGGACAGCCGGGACCCGTGTCCCCAGCCCTGCAGCAGCGAGGCACCCCGGTGAGCCGCCCGTCTCTGCAGCCCTCGGTGCAGGCGCTGCGGGAGCGCATGGAGCAGCTCTTCCTGCGCAGCGGAGCCTGCGCCATGCAGCTGGAGCATGCCCAGTCCCTGCTCGCCCAGTTCTCCGAGGCTCACGAGGAGCTGTCGCCCTGGCTGGAGGAGACGCAGGTCGTCGGGGTGCAGCTGTCCCCCAATGCCATCAGCTACGAGGCCTTCAAGGAACAGCAGGCGCTGCTGCAGGTGAGGGCAGGGTGGCCCCAGCCGGGGCATGAGGAAGGGGAAGGAGAAGGCAGGGACACCGCTCTGCCACTGCAGCGGGCGGTCTGCGATGGGATGGAGGGGCCACTGCTGCGGGGAGTGCTGGGCTGGGGCACCCAACATGCACGAGCACCGTCCACCGGGAGCAGAGCCAGGGTGTGGGTGCGGGGTCAGCCTGGCGGCAGCACCGGGGTGCACCAAGGCACATCCCTGTGCACCCCATCCTGGCCCTGCGCGCACCCACGGCCTTTCCTCTGCCCTCAGTGCCTGCGGGAGGCCATTGCGGAGCACCGGCCCCTGATGGGGAAGCTGCAGCGCGTCTCGGCGCAGCTGGTGGAGCTGAGCCCGGAGCAGGGCGCCCCATTCCAGCAGCGCTGGCGGGAGGCGGAGGAGCAGTACTGCCGCATCCGCGAGCACGTGCGCCAGGCGGCTGCCCTGCTGGAGGACGCCCTGCCGCGTTACAGCCAGGTACGGGGCCGGCACCGGAGTCCTGGTGTCCCCCGGGGCTTCCCCTCAAGTGACCGGGCTGGTCCCCCCGCACCTTCCCCAGCTGACCGAGCGCATGGACCTGCTGCTGGAGTGCCTGGAGCGGCTGCAGAGCCGCCTGCAGAGCCAGCCCTCTGTCCGCGGCGACGTGGCCCACCTTCGGGAGCAGATCCGTGAGAACAGCCTGGCCCTGGGCGAGCTGGAGAAGCTGGGGGTGGCCCTGGAGACCGTCCAGGCGCAGGGCAGCGAGCTGCTGGCCAGCATGCAGGCAGCAAACTCCGACGCTGCTGCCAGAGGTACTGGCACGGAGGGGCAGACATGGTCCCGTGGGCGGGTGTGCACACATGACAGCACATCCCTGCGCACGGGGCGTCCCAGCGGGGCTGTGTCCCTGTTCAGGGCTGTGTTGGGGTGCCGGCTCCCTCGCAGCACCCCGAGGGGCCCCAGGCCGAGCCCCGTCCCTCTTGTGCCCCGCAGGGATCCAGGAGCGGACGGCGCAGCTGCTGTCCCAGTGGGGCTGCCTGCGGGGCCGCTGCCAGGAGCAGGAGCGCTGGCTGCGGGAGCTGCTGGCCCTGGCCGACCGCTTCTGGCACGGCCTCTCTGAGCTGGCCCTGACACTGAGCGACACCCAGCAGCTGGTGCTGGGGCTGGAGGAGGCCGGTGGCGAGCCTGAGGCCATCCGCACGCGGCTCCGCACCATGCAGGTACAGGGTGGGGAGGCGGCCTGGTGGGCAGCCCCACGGCACGGGCAGCCCCACGGCACGGGCAGTGCTGAGCCTCCTTCTGGACCGCAGGCGCTGCGGGAGGAGATCGACTCGCTGCAGGGTGAGCTGGACACGCTGGGCAGCCTGGGCGTGGAGCTGATGTCCTCCTGCGGGGACCCCGACAAGCCTGACGTCACCAAGAGCCTGGACGATGTGAGTGCCAGTGGGTGCGGGTCCAGCAAGGGACGGGGTCCTGGGGGCGTGGGGATGCTGCTCGCAGGGATGGGATGTGCCCGGAGCTGAGCCGCAGCTGGACCTGGAGAAGGGGCAGGCGTACTCCCCAGACCCAGTGTCCCCTGGATGTCCCAGGGCTGGGCTGGACGGAGGGTGGCTGTCCCAGGCTGGTGACTCTGCGCAAGGGACCAGGTGTCTGCCAAGCCTCGCACCCTGCTCCGGTGCCCACCAGCCCTTGCACCCGCGGCAGTGCTGGCTGGCTCTTGCACCCTGCGCTGTGGCCACTGGCCCCTGCGCGGTGCTGCTGGCCCCCATGCCCAGCCCCCCGTGTGGTGCCACTGACCCCTACGCCCGGCCCCCCACACGGTGCTGCTGACCCTTGCGCCCCAGACCCCCCCACACGGTGCCACTGACCCTCGCGCCCCGGACCCCCCCCACGGTGCTGCTGACCCCAATGCCCAGCCCCCCGCACGGTGCCGCTGACCCTCGCGCCTCAGACCCCCTGTGCGGTGCTGCTGACCCCCATGCCCAGGCCCCCGCGTGGTGCCGCTGACTGACCCTCGCGCCCCAGACCCCCCGCGCGGTGCCGCTGACCCCCACGCCCAGCCCCCCGCGCGGTGCCGCTGACCCCCATGCCCAGCCCCCCGCGCGGTGCCGCTGACCCTCGCGCCCTGCCGCAGCTCTACTCCTCCTGGCACAGCCTGAACAAGGTGTGGACGGAGCGGTACGCCCGCCTTGAGGAGCAGCTCCAGGCCTCCATCAGCTACCAGGAGACCATGCAGGTGGGGTGCTGGGGGCCCGCTAAAGCAGACACCCCACATAGGGGCCTGCCCCCCACCTGCGTCACCCTCCCATCCCTACTCAGGGGTGTGAGGGGCCGCGGGGCCACCGTGGTGATGCCTGGGCATGGCTCGAGGCAGGATCTGGCAGTGGGGCTGGCTGGGCAGCAGGGCTGTGCAGGGGTGCAGGACCGTAGGGATGTGGGGCTAGCTGGGCTATAGCGCCGTGATACTGCCTTGGGTGGGGGGCTGGCGGGGCTGGGGGGCGGGAAATGGGGCTGGCGGGGCTGTAGGACTGTGGGGCAGTGGGGCAGGGCGCAGTGGGGCTGGCCGTGCCCGTGTCCTGCCCCAGTGTGACATGCCCACATCGAGGTTCCCCTCGTGGGGATGGGGCTGCAGCACCCTCCCGCCCTGTGCTCCAGCCCTCCCTGGGGACTGCGGCGGATCCCAGCCCCACTCCTGGCCGTGGGGCTGCAGAGTGCAGGGGGGAGCGTGCCTGTGCCCCCAGGGACTCAGCTGTCCTGGCGGCCTGGCAGGGCTGACGTGTCTGGTATGCGGGGACATGGATGGGGACAGAGTGGGGGGCCTAGGCCCCCCCGCCCTCCCCGACCCCACGGTCCCTCTCTGTTCCCAGCGGCTGTTCGAGTGGCTGGACACGGCCGAGCTGCGCATTGCAGAGGAGTTCCTCGTCGGCGGGGACCTGGACATGGTGCAGCAGCAGCTGGCGGAGCTGAAGGTGGGCTGTGCCGCAGGATGGGGCCCCAAGCCCTGGGGCCAGACTGGGGGTGCAAGTGGGGTGCTCGGGGCAGCAGCGGGTCGAGAGTGCGGGACGTTGGACAGTGCTGGTGCCCCCATGGCACCTGCTCACGGTGGGCGCTGGGTGGCCAAGTCCTGCCTGGGGTGGCCAAATCCTCCCCCCCCAAGGTGGCCCGAGCGGGCAGGGCTCCCCACTCGCCACGAGGAGGAGCTCTGGGCCCAGGTGCCCGTGCCAAGCTGTGCCATGCCGTGTTGTGCTGTGCCACACCACGCAGCGTGTGCCAGACCCAGCTCTGCCGTGCCATGCCGTGCCATGCCATGCCATGCCATTCTGTGCCAAACCAAACCCAGCTCTGCCATGCCATGCCATGCCATTCTGTGCCAAACCAAACCCAGCTCTGCCATGTCATGCCATGCCATGCCGTGCCAAACCAAACCCAGCTCTGCCATGCCGTGCCGTGCCATGCCAAACCATGCAGTGTGTGCCAGACCCAGCTCTGCCATCCTGTGCCATGCCATGCTGTGCTGTGCCGTGCCAAACTATGCAGCATGTGCCAGACCCAGCTCTGCCATGTCGTGCCGTGCTGTGCCACGCCTGGTGGCACAGCAGACCCCCATCTCTGTGTGTGGGGCTGGGGGTCACCTGCTCACCACTGCCCTGCAGGAGTTCAAGAGGGAGCTCTACCAGTGCAAGGTGGACGTGGAGAGCCTGCGGCACCAGGCCAGCCTGGGGGGCACAGGGCAGGGGGACCCCCCGGCCCTGCTCAGCGACTTCCGCCAGCGCTGGGACCACCTGGAGGAGGAGATCGTCAGCCGCCAGGTAGGGCAGGGGCCCGGCCGGTGCGGGGGCAGTCCCGGGCACGGGGCAGGGCTGGGTGGGTACTGCTGTCCCGGGCGCGGGGGCTCGGGGGCTCTGGGAGGTGCTGGTGGCACCTAAGCTGTCAACCAGATCTGCCACCAGCACGAGGCAAGAGCCACGGCAGGGTGAGTGCATGGGGTGCCATGTGGGTGCTGGGTGTGTGGGGCCATGCAGGTGTGTGGGGCCATGCAGGTGCGTGGTGGCTGTGCAGGTGCAGGGGGTGCTGTGTGGGTGCTGGGCCTGTGGGGGCTGTTGGGTGCATGGGGTGCCGCGTGGGTGCTGGGCCCATGGGGGCTGTGTGGGTGCATGGGGTACCATGTGGGTGCTGGGTGCGTGGAGCCATGCAGGCACTGGGTGCGAGGTGCCCTGCGGTGCCTGGGGCACCGTGGGTGCGTGGGGCCCTGCGGGGCCTGGGGCACTGTGGGTGTGTGGGGCCGTGCAGGCGCTGGGTGCGTGGTGCCCTGCGGCGCCCGGGGCACCGTGGGTGCGTGGGGCCATGTGGGCACTGGGTGCACGGTGCCCTGTGGGGCCTGGGGCACCGTGGGTGCGTGGGGCCGTGCGGGCGCTGGGCGCGTGGTCAGGGCTGCCATTGCTCCCACCAAATGGGTGCCCGGTCCTGCCCTTGCCGGGGCAGCACCAGCTGGAGGCGGCTCTGCTGGGCCTGGGGCAGTTCCAGCACCAGCTGGAGGAGCTGCTGCAGTGGCTGTGCCGCACCGCCGAGCAGCTGCAGGGCCCGACGCTGCTGCGCCTCGACCTGCAGAGCTGCGAGATCGAGCTGGCCAAGCACAAGGTGAGGGCGGCAGCGGGACGAGGCTGCCTGCATGCCATGTCCTGGGCTGCCCGACTGCTGCCCTGGCCATCGGCTGCCTGCGCCGACAGCCGGGCATCCTCGTGGGGACGTCCCGTGGGGGGGGACACGTGGCACAGTCCTGCTGTGTCCCATTGCACAGGAGGTCCCAGTCGTGGTCCTCCTGCTGCGGGGCCGCATCCTGGTCGCAGGGTGCTGCCCAGCCCCCTCTGGGCGGTTCAACCTCCTCCTCCTCCCGGCACTGCCATCGAGCCCTGGGGCGACAGCAGCCAGGTTGGGCAGGCTGCGGCTTGGGGCAGGCGGCGTGAGAACGCGACCCCTCCCGCGGTGACAGCATGGAAGGAATGAGCTGTCTCCACACCTGCTGGGAGGCAGCGGCCGGCCCAGAGCCGCTTTCCCTTGCCTGGGCACGCTTGTGCCGTGTCTGACGCAGGCGAGGTGCGGGCTGGCCCCACGGCTGGGGGGGCCGTGCATGGAGGGGTGGCCCCGGCCTCCTCTGTGCCCCATCCTGGCAACCTCCCTGCCACAAAGTACCAAATTTGGTGCCTCGTACCTGCCCCCTGCCACGCTGAGGACAAGAGCCAGGGTGCCGGCTCTGGGGCACCCTCGGGTGCCATCCTCCCCTGGCGTGGCACTCCCCGGACCCCAGCCCTGCGTGGCAGCATTGACATGGGCAGCAGAGGTGGCTCAGGCGCCTGGGGTGGGGGGCTTTGCACAGCGTAGCCAGCCGGGGATGTGGGGTGCCCCCTGCCAGGGTGCTGTCTGTGACTGCGGTGCCCGTCCCCAGGTGCTGAGGAACGACGTGATGTCCCACGCCCGCACGGTGCAGTCCGTCAACGAGGCCGGGCAGGGCTTGCTCCTCTCCAGCCTCGGGGAGAGCATGGAGGGGCTCCAGCGCAGCCTGCAGCAGCTCAACCAGCGCTGGGACCTGGTGCAGAGCGAGACCGAGAGCCGCCAGCTGGAGCTGGAGAACAACCTCAGCCAGGTATGGGCCCCACGCGCCCGCGTGCCGGGGCTGCCCACCGCGGCGCTGCCTGCTGGCAGGGGCAGCGCTGAGCCCCCGCGCCGCCCCCAGGTGCAGGACATCACGCTGGAGATCACGGAGCTGCTGCAGTGGCTGGAGCAGGTGGAGCTGCAGCTCTTCTTCTCCAAGCCGGCATGGGGCCACCCGGACACCACCAAAGAGAAGCTCTCCGCACACCTGGTGAGCACCGGGGCTGTGCCAGACCCCCACTGCTGCAGGGCCATCCCTGGGTGTCCCTTTGGGGATGTACGTGTGCCCCAAATCCTCCCTTCTCTGCACCGAGCTGCTGGGACCCTTCTCTGCCTTCTCCCTCCCCGACCGGGCAGAGCCCTCCTGCACCCCTCCCCTGCCCCCTCCAGCTCCCCTGGGACAGAGTGGGAGCCCTCCCTGTCCCTGTCCCCGTCCCCGTCCCCGTCGCCGTCCCCCTGCGGGGCAGTGACCCCGGGGCTCCCCGCGGCCTCTCGGCAGGAGCTGTGCAAGGAGATGGAGTCCAAGCAGGAGGCGTACAGCAGCGTGCGGGAGCGGCTGCAGCGGCTGCTGGCCTCCTGCCATGTCGGCCGGCCCTGCAGCACCGAGCACAGCCTCCGCATCCTGGAGCAGAAGTGGGAGAGCGTCCATGCCGAGGCCCAGGAGACAAAGGTGCGTGGGGTGGGGGCACGCTGCCCGCCCAGGGGTGCCAATCCTGCCCCGGCTCCGTGGGCTGCAGGTGCCCGTCCCCATCAGCGCCTCCCCCCTGCACGCAGGAGCGCCTGGCCGAGGGGCTGACGGTCACCACCGAGTTTCACGGCACCGTGCAGGAGCTGCTGCGCTGGGTGGCTCACGCAGAGGAGCTCCTTGGCTCCCCTGCGCCGCCCAGCTTCATCCTGGACACGGTCACCACGCAGATCCAGGAGCACAAGGCAAGTGCGAGCTGAGCCGGCAGCATGCCCCGAAGCCAGAGCCGATTCCATGGGGCTGGGATCTGCCCGGAGGGGTCCTGCGCAGCAGCAGCAGCGGCACTGGCAGGGGAAATCTCCCCTGGGCTGCCAGTGGGACGTCTCTCCCTGCAGCAGCGGAGCGAGTTGGCTCTGCGCCCCATCCTGGTGCGGGCTGCACTTGGAGGCTCTGCTGCTGCTGCCCCGGGGCCGTCCGCATGCCCCCAGCTGCCTCCGCTCTCCTGCAGGCCCTGGTGAAGGAGGCGAATGCCCACGGGGAAAAGCTCAGCGGCCTGGAGGCCGTTGCGTCTCGCTTGAAGGACTTCAGCAGGAAGCAGGACGGCGCCGTCATCCAGAACCTGGTGCTGACGGCCAGGGAGCGGCTGGGCAAGGTGCTGCAGCAGACGTCGGAGCGAGGAGCGGCGCTGGAGGAGGCCCGCAAGCGCACCAAACAGGTACTCGGCCGCTGTGCCAGGGGACACGGGTCCTGCGGGGAGCTGTGCCGGTGCAGGAGCCATGCAGCTCTGTCACAGGGACCATGCTGCGCTGGCCCATGGTCCATGGTGCCGCGGTGATGCATGGGCCACGCAGCTCTGTTGCGCGGCTGCTTGGCTCATCGTCTGGGTCACCCTGGCCCCTGCTTTGCGCACAAGGCCCCCCATGCACCCCTCCCCTCCGTTTCAGTTCAGCGAGTCCCGACGGCTGCTCCTGGACTGGATGGACGAGGTGGAGCAGAGCTTGGAGGTGCCGCAGGACACTGCCACAAGCCAGGAGGAGATCAAGTGCCAGCTGGCTGAGCACAAGGTGGGGAGCATGCCCCGCTCCCCAGCCCTGTGGAGAGGGGGTCCCAGCAGGGGCAGCTGCCCAGCCATGGGCAGTGGGGAGTGAAGCTGGGGGGCTGTGGGGTGGCAGGGGAGGGGAGGGGGCTCCCCAGCTCCCAGCGGGACAGCAGCACCCCGATGCACTCAGTGCTGCTGCAGTCGGATGCCTTTCCAGGGCCATCTCTGCAGAGTGAGGAGACCTGGGGTGGGGAAGCCCCCGGCTGAGGGACATCAGCACCCCAAGCTGCCCCATGGCACTTGGGGAGGCAGGAGTCTCCCCGCAGCCCACCTGCCCTGGGGCCAGCGCCCTCATCCTGGAGGTCCGAGTGGGCTCACCCTCTCTACCCACAGGCTTTCCAGAAGGTGCTGCGCTTGAAGCGGCCGGTGTACGAGGCCACGCTGCGGAGCGGGCGGGCGCTGCGGGAGAGAGCCCGGCTCCCCGAGGACCTGCAGCCGCTGGAGGAGCTGCTGGGGGAGCTGAAGGAGCGCTGGGACGCGCTGTGCAGCCGGGCTGTGGAGAGGTGAGGCGGGGATGGGATGGGATGGGATGGGATGGGATTGGATGGGATGGGATGGGATGGGATGGGATGGGATGGGGGGGTATGATGGGGTGGGATGGGATGAGATGCATGTGCTCTGCTTGCCATGCGGGTCCCAGGTGAGGGGCATGGCATTGCCCTTCCTCCCTGGGCATCCCGCTCCCTGCTTCGGGGCCCCCTGCCCCAGCTCCCCTGGGCTCTGGCCCCCGGGGTGCAGCCAGGATCCGTCCCCAGCCATATGCAAAGCCCAGGCACTTAGAGCCGCGCTGCCGGGCTCCCCGTGGGGCGGCCATTCCATGCACCATGGGACTGAGCCCCTGCACCTGGGCACTGCTGGGCATTGCCTGCACCCTTCCTTGCAGGCAGCACAAGCTGGAGGAGAACCTGCTCTTCTCGGGCAAGTTCACGGACGCGCTGCAGGCCCTCATGGACTGGCTGTACCGGGCTGAGCCACAACTCAGTGAGGATGTGCCCGTTGGAGGGGACCGGGACCTGGTCAGTGACCTCATGGACAAGCACAAGGTGGGCGTCCCCAGCTGTGTGGGGAGGTCCCTGCCCTGCGTTGGCCCCCGGGGAGCCCCGGGCTCTGCACCAGCCCTGCCCACCCTCCATCCCGGGGCAGCACAGGAGCCAAGCGCAGGATGGGGCTTTGCCCACCAGAACAGCCCCCACTTTACCAGAGCCTGTGCTCCCAGTCCTTGGGGCACCCTGTGTACCCCACTGCTGCAAGGGAGCCTGGGGCGCATGGGGGCCCTGCACAGTAACGGAGGCCAGGCAGGGTGCTGGCCCCCCCGGCATCTCCCACCCCCTCCTGCCTTCTCTCCAGGTCTTCCAGAAGGAGCTGGGCAAGCGAGCCAGCTGCATCAAGATGCTGAAGCGCTCGGTGCGGGACCTGACCCGCGGCAGCAGCAGCGTCGACTCGCAGTGGCTGCAGAAGCAGATGGAGGAGCTGAGCACCCGCTGGGACCTGGTCTGCAAGCTCTCCATCTCCAAGCAGGCCCAGCTGGAGGCTGCGCTCCGGCAGGTGAGAGCCGGGCGAGCCAGGGTGGCTGGGGAGCAGCAGCCGGCCCAGGGCCTCCCTGGACGGAAAGCTCGGGATCTGCAGCCTCGCGGGAAGGCTCTGCAGGCAGCCGTGGGCGTGTGGGGTGCCCAGGGCTGTGTGTGGCTGCGCTGCGGGGTGCTGCGTGGGGTGCCTGGGTTCTGTGTGTGGCTGCGCTGCAGGGTGCTCCGTGGGGTGCCCGGGCGGTGGGTGGCTCTGTGTTGCAGGGCACTGTGTGGGGCTCTGGGGCTCTGTGCGGTCGTGTCGCAAGGTGCCGTGGCCAGGTGCCAGGCTGGGTGCTGCGGGCGCCTGTTGTAGGTGTGCACGCGTGCAGGGTGCCCGGGGCAGGACGGCAGCATGTTGCACGGTGCTGTGTGGGGTGCCCTCCTCGATGGAGAGGTACTGATGGGGGTCAGGAGAAATTGTGTCTCAGGTCTCAAGCTGGGGTGAAGAGCATCCTCTGCGTCCCGCCGTGGGGTTTGAGCTGGGCGGGCAGCAGCTCTCCCTTGGGGGCCTGGAGCTGCACAGCGAGTTGCTGGCACTGGGTGCTTGTGTGGCCCTGGACAGGAGCAGCAGCGTCAGGGCTCGGGGTCTGGCTGGGGGGCTCGGGGGCCGGGACCTGGGGCCGCGGCCACAAGGTGGGTGCTGAGCAGGTCCCCGCTGTCTGTGGCAGGCAGAGGAGTTTCACACCCTGGTGCACTCCTTCCTGGGTCGCCTCTCTGAGTCGGAGAAAACCCTCAAGTACGGTGTCTTCCCGGAGGAGGAGCTGGCCGTGCAGGAGTGCCAGAACCAGCTGCAGGTCGGTGCCTGTCCCTGCCAGCCCCCATCAGCCCCCACCTCCAGGGTGGCTCCATCCAAGCCCCAGGACCGTCCCATTGCTGGGATCAGCTGGCCCTAGCTGGCCCCTGCCAGGGTGTGGGGTGCACCACACCGTGACGTGGGATGTTGGGTCCCATCACACCAAGACACGGGGTTAGGGGCCCCAAGCACCCTGAGGCTTGGAGATTTGGGGTCCCAAGCACCCCATGCAAAGATGGCTATGCTCAGTGGCTGTGCTTACTCCACCCAGCGTCCTTCCCCCGCCTGCACACCCGGCTGGGTGGAGGCTGGTCCCTGCGGTGCTGGGGTGTGCAGAGGGGTGCAGGGGACTGAGACCTGGCAGTACTACGGTCTGTGTGCTCCCCCAGGAGCTGATGAAGTCCCTGCAGTGCCAGCAGCTGGAGCTGGAGTGCATCACCTCGCTGGGGGAGGAGATCCTCTCCACCTGCCACCCGGACTCCGTCATCACCATCAAGTCCTGGGTCACAGTCGTCAAGAGCCGCTTCCAGGAGGTAAGTTGGGTGCCCCTTCTCCATCCCTCCCTGGGCATGGAGCAGATCTGCACCTGCACCGAGGATCAGCACGGCCCCACGCCTTTCCCACCGCCGGTGCCTCTTTGGTGCAGCCCTCCTGACTGGCGCATTGCAGGGAGCTGGGGAGGCTTGGCCCCATCCCCAGCCAACACAGACAGTCTTGGTCTTGCCGGTGACTGGTGGGCCTTGGCTCAGCTCCTCCCGCACAGACCTGGCCCTCCATGAGCTGCTGGGATGCACCACCCTGGCCATCCCTGGCCATCCCCTCGTTCCCACCCCTGCTCCCCCATCCTGGGGCCACGCAGGGGGTCACCCGGGGCCTCTGCAGTCCCACCTGGATGGTGGTGGCTCATTCCTGTGTGATGGCAGATGCCATGCAGCCCAGGCAGGGAGTCCCTGGGGAACAGTGTCCTGGGGATCCCCATCCTGGACCCCGCTCCCGCAGCGGCTCGGAGGCTCCCCGGCATTGTGGGTTTGCAGGCGAGAGCACTCCCGGCTCTACCTGAACGGGTCTGACGGGTTCCGCCGATCCCTCGCCCTTGTCTGCACAAAGCCCTTAGTGAGCAGAGGTTTTCAGTATCTGATCTGGGGTCCTGCCGCCCTCGGGGCTGCCCTCCTCACCCGCTCGAGCCCGATAGCGAGGACGTGGCACAGCTCTGCTGTGAAGGCAACCAGCACGTCCACAGCGGCGCAGACCTGGGTACCGACACGTTTGGCCACTGCCCGCAGGGACGGACCGAGGACTGGTGCTCCAAGTGCTGGCGGCAGCACCCAGGAGCTGCAAAGGCCCCTTGGCACATGACATGGCAGCGCTGTCAACCCTGCCCCAGCTTCCCAGTGGGAGCTTGGTCCTGCCCCATGGTCACGGATGGGCCATGTAGGCCCCATATCCCTGCCCCATGTTCCTGCCCCATAGTCATTAGGGCTGCTGGCTGGGGGTCTGTGTGCCTGCCCCATGGTAGAGGTGGGCCATGGCTCCCCGTGCAGACTCGTTCCCCCTGAAGCAATGGCCCTGCGGTGGCTGGTCAGGGCTGCAGACACGGGGGTCCGCAGCGGGGCAGCCAGCCCCGTGCCCCCCTACCAGCCCCCACGGCCCAGCTCCCCTCGCTGTGCCCGCAGGTGCTGAGCTGGGCCCAGCAGCAGGGCGAGCGGCTGCAGGCGCAGACAGCCAGCCTCGCGGCCGAGCGGGAGGAGATGGCCCAGCTCATCGACTGGATCACGGCTGCCGAGGAGGCGCTCAGCCTGCGGGACCAGGAGCCGCTGCCGGAGGAGGCTGAGCAGCTGGAGGAGCTCAATGCCCAGCACACGGTAAGGGACCCTGTGCCCAGCTCCCCTCGTTGCCGGGGCCCCTGACAGGGTCCCCCCGACCCTGCCTGGCCCTGAGCAAGCCCTCAACCCGACTGAGGACTTTCGGGTGCACCAGGCTGAGGCCGTGGGTGCAGCTCGTGCATTCAGCAGCGATGCAGCAGCATCTTTCGCACACGCCAGCAGCCACAGCCCAAGCCCACCAGGTCTGCAGCGAGGGCTGCTGATGCAGGAGAGTCCCGGGGAGGGGGGCAGCAGGGCTGGTCTGCAGGTGGCCGTGCTCCCAGCTTCAGCCCCCTGCCCCAGCTGTGCTGTCAGGGCGGTGGGGCACACCTGGGGGACCTGCCACCGCAGCTGGTGGGCGCTCAGCACCGGCGCTCTGCGGCAGGTGTTCATGGAGGAGCTGAACCGCAAGCAGCCCGACGTGGAGAAGGTCACCAAGAGCTGCAAGCGGAAGCTGGCCACAGAGCTGGGCCCACCGGCTGCCCGCCGGCTGGCCACACGTAAGGGCCCCCATTGCCCCCTGCACCGCGCTGCACCGTGCCCCAGGACCCCCGGTTGTGCCCTCACTGCCTGTCTCCACTGGCTGCAGGGCGCCGCAGCACGGGGAAGGCGCAGGGCGCATCGACGATGCCGCTCGGGGGGCTGGAGCCCCAGACACCCCTCATGGCCCAGCTCCTGCACCGCTGGCAGCAGCTCTGGCTTCTGGCTCTGGACCGGCAGTACCGGCTGGAGACGGCCCTGCAGCGCCTGCGAGAGGTAGGGGCAGCCCCAGTGATGCCGCAGCCCCGCATGGGTGCAGGCAACTCGTCTTGCCTTCTGCCGGTGGGAGCCCCTGGCCCTGGGTCGGATGCGGATGGGGATGGTGCCCAGGGTTGGTGGGATGGAGCAGACAGCGCCCGGGAGCCTTCCCAGACCCCATCCCTGCAGCCAGGAGTCCCTGCACATCCCTGCGGGCAGGGGCGGGTGCACCCCTGACAGCCAAGAGCCGGCTGCTGGAGCCTGTGGCTCCCCTTGCAACCCAGAGCCGGGGGTCCTGGGCAGAGACTCCTTTGCCAGCCTCAGCGGGGTCAGGGCTGGGAGCAAGCTGGCTGCACGGCTGAGCCCGAACGCGGGGCAAAGCGTGGTGACCCAGGCTGACGTGATGGGGGTCCTGGGAGGCTTTCCTGCCGGCATGTTAATTCCCATCTGTGCCTCTCCGAGCTGGAGGAGTTTGCTCACTTTGACTTCGGAGTCTGGAGAAAGCGTTACATGCAGTGGATCAGCCAAATGAAGTCCCGTGTCCTGGATGTTTTCCGAGGCATCGACAGGGACCAGGACGGGCGCATCAGCCAGCGGGAGTTCATCGAGAGCGTCCTCTCCTCCAGTGAGTGCCCCCGGGGCTGGGCGGGGGTGGGCTGGGGCTGGCACACCCCACAGGGCTTCATCCCCCTGAGAGCCTGGGAAAGGGCAGTTTGGGGAGAGGTGGGGCAGTGGTGGCAGAGAAGGGGAGGGACAGGGTCTGCCAGCTGGGATCCCCCTTGGAGCAGGGCCAGGGTTTGGTGCCGGCACTGGCTGGCCTTGGCACAGGGCACGGCGGGCTGAGGGTCCCCGTCCCTCCCCAGAGTTCCCCACCAACAT
This sequence comes from Phoenicopterus ruber ruber, assembly GCA_009819775.1. Classification (NCBI taxonomy): domain Eukaryota; kingdom Metazoa; phylum Chordata; class Aves; order Phoenicopteriformes; family Phoenicopteridae; genus Phoenicopterus; species Phoenicopterus ruber. The sequence goes on along the minus strand of CM020216.1, from coordinate 170,117,494 downwards.
CTTGGAGATGAATGCTGTGGCGAGCATCTTTGACATGAATGGCGACGGCTTCATCGACTACTACGAGTTTGTCAGCACTCTGCACCCCAACCGGGACCCGCTGCGCCGGACTGCTGACGCTGACCAGATCCAGGACGAGGTATGGTGGGGGGAGCCGCGGCGGCTGGGGCCGGGCAGGGGGCCCCACCATGGGTCTGAGCTGAGCGTGCCGTCCCCAGGTGAACAGGCAGGTGGCCCAGTGCAACTGTGCCAAGCGCTTCCAGGTGGAGCAGATCAGCGCCAACAGGTACCGGGTAAGTGCTGACCGACGCCGCCACTGCCTCCTGCCCTGCTGCCGGGCCCCCAGGGCCCCCGTTCCCCAGCCCGGGGTCCCAGGCTTGCTCCGCCACCCATGCACAGCCTGCACCGTGCAGAGGTCCCGCAGCCCCCCGTGTACCGTGGCTCCCTGCCCTAGACCCTTTGCAGCGGCAGGGAGCGGGCACGTGCCCATGTCCCGTGGGATCCCTGGCCCCAGACGCTGCATGCTGTGGCATGGCAGGGAGGGCAGCGCTGGCAGGGACCGAGGGACTGTGAGGGACCTGGCGGCCTGGTGATGGGCAGCTCTGGGCACTGGTACCTGCCCTGGTGCCCCTCCCTGGCTGCCAGCCCTGCCGAACCCCCCCAGCCCCAGCCTTGCCCTGACATCCCTCTCCCCCGCAGTTTGGGGAGTCCCAGCAGCTGCGGATGGTGCGGATCCTGCGCAGCACCCTGATGGTGCGGGTCGGCGGGGGCTGGATCGCGCTGGACGAGTTCCTGGTGAAGAACGACCCCTGCAGAGGTGAGTATGGGTGTCCCACGCCGGGTGCCGGGCACAGGGCACCCCTGCGTCCAGGAGGATCTGAGGCCAGGAGAGCCCCAGCATTGGCATGGCAGGTGTCCCTGTGCCCGGGTGCAGTGCCTGCGGGGCCGTGCGGGTTGGCGGTGCCTGTATGGGATGCAGCCCACTGCACTCCCCAGGGGGCTCACGCTGCCTGGCCAGGGCTGCGGGACCCCCAGCACCAGCCCTGCTCACCACCTCTGTCATCCCCAGTGAAGGGAAGGACCAACCTGAAGATCAACGAGAAGTACCTGTCCCCAGATGCCTTCGGGGCCGTCGCGGCCAAGTGTGCAGGGAACCAGTCGGCCCCCTCCTCCAAAGTGCTGTCCCCCAGCCGCTCCAACTCCAGCCTCAGCCTCTACAGCAGCGCCTCAGCACCCAGCAGCCCCCTGGCCAGGAAGGTAAGGGCTGGGGAGCCCCCCCAGAAGTCCTGACCCCCCCAGCCCAACCGCTGCAGGTGCTGACCCTCTCCCTCCCCAGTCGGTGCTGCGGAGGACGCGCTCTGGAGATCGGTGCCCCCGCTCCCGTGGCTCCCTGCTGCCCGATGGAGCTGAGCTGCAGTTCACCGCGGCCGAGGAGAGCCTGGCCGTGGCACCCCCAGGTGAGGGCCATGCTGCTGCGGGGGGGTCCCCTGCCCGCCCCGGGCAGCCTGCTGCAGGCTGCGCCCTGCCCGCCCTGTGGGGCAGGGGGCTGTGGGGCTGGAGGGGGCCCGGCAGGGCTGGGGAAGCACAGGGGAGCCGGAGCTGGTGGGGCGGTGTGGGGCAGGGCAGTGGGGCTGTCCCCCAGCCCCGGGAACGCCGGTGCAGGGGTGCAGGAGGACATGCCACTCCAGCCCCTCCACACCCTTGCAGAGCCGCCCGAAGGGTCCCCTCCGGAGCGCTGCAGCCCCTGCCGCTGAGCCCCCCAGCCGCCCGCCCTGCGCCCAGCACCCTCGGCCGGCCCCACTCAGGACTCTCCTCCCCGGTGGCCACCCGCCCTGAGGCTGGAGGATGGCGAAGTCGCGCCTGCGCGCCCTGCGGGTCTCTGGCCCAGCGCTGCGGCCCCCCGAGCGGGTGCCCGCCTGCAAGGCCTGAGCTGTCTGTCCGTCACCGATCCCACTGGGCCTGGCCCCAGCGTATATGCAAGTATTCCCCAACACACACCAAACTGCCCCCGGGCTCTGGCTGGCACGGCCCCCTGCCCCACCGCTCCACCGGGCAGCGCGTGGAGGGCCGAGCCTCAATGCCCTGCTCCAAGCGCCCGGGGCAGCTGCAGGCTGCCGGGAGCATCCCGCAGCCGTAGGGCCGTGTCAGCCCAGACGCCCCTGGGCTGGGCCCCAGCCTTCTCCTCCAGGCTCCCGCGCCATTGAGGTGGCTGCTGGTGCCGCCGGACATTTGGCAGTGCTGCTGGGGTCCTCCCATCCTGCCGCCCATGCCCCGGTGGGAGGTGGCCGGGCTCGGTACCTGGGCACCGGGGCCCCTCGCTGGATGCAGAGCCCCGTTTCTGGTGCTAACCCTCACCCCTTGGGCCTTCGGTGTGTGTGCACGGGGCCCTGGCTACAGCTGCCCCCCGCTCCCCCCCCGCCCCGGCAGGGCTGGGGCTGCCACGGGCGGGGGGGTCTCTCGCGCCTGTGCCCCCGTCCCACCTGCAGCACCCGCGGGCGGCGGGACCCCTGCCCTGCTGACGCATGCTCACGTCACCCCGCTAACCGGACAGCAGTAGAGCTGAATGTAACCCTGGCTGGGCACGGCCCTGCCAGCCACAATAAAGAGTAGGTTTCTTTTTCTATGAGCACCCGGGGCTTGCTGCAGTCTGTCAGTCTGTCTGCTCACCCTGCTGTCGGGGTGAGGGGCTGCCATGGCCGGGCGTTGCGGGGGGAATGTAGCATCGCCGAAGCTGGTGCACACATGGCCCGGCATGGTGGCACATGGTGGCCAGGCACGACTGGGTGTGCCTCCAGCTGGGTGCCACTGGCAGAGCTGCCCGGCGCCGGAGCAGCGGCTGGCAAGCCCGGGGCGTTGCAGTGGGTGCCAGCGGGCACCGCGCCGTGTTACCTCCTTTCCGAGGAAAGCATTGCTGGGATTCCTGCTGTGCCCCAGCGCCTCTGCCGAGGGCTGGGAGCCCACGCCCACGGCGGGCAGCACGGGGACACGCCGTGTCCCCATCCCTGTGTGCTCGCTGTCCTTCTGCTGCCCCGCAGCCGTGAGGGCACCAGGAGTGTCCGTGTTGTCCCCGGCCAGCGTGGTCCCCTGCAGCAGTGCATCCGTCCACCCGCCTGCCCGGTCCCACGCCGGGGCAGCTGGGGGGCAGTTGGGATGGGGCATGGCTGCAGGTTGGGGTGGGACGGGGCGTCAGGAGACACTGGCTGTGTCCCTGCTCCAGGAGGTGGGGACACCTCGTGCATGGGGACTGTCCCCAGGTGCAACAGCAGCACGGCCCTTGCCTGGCACCTCCTCGCCTTGGGGAAGTCCAAGACTCCCGTGTACCGGGGCTGCTGCAGTCCTCCCCTGATCCCCCACCAGGGCTGGGGCTTTGCCTGGCTGCCTCCTCCCTTGTCTCAGTCCCGTTGGCTGGCTGGCCATGCCTTCTTGGATTTCTGTCCCATTTCTGTGCTGTTGTCCCCTAAAACTGTCTCCATGCTCATGTTTTTTTCTGAACAAACACTTCTGCATCAGATAGCAGCCAAAGGGGGCCAGGCCTGGAAACGTGCCAGAGAGCCTGTGCCGGGGCATGTCCCGTGTCCACACACGGAGAAACCCTGCAAACACCTTGTGTGCGGGTCGGGGCCCCTCGCCACTGGCACTGCCAGGAGCCCCCCGAGAGCAGGGCCGAGCCCCACTGCTCTCCACGGAGCAGAGCATCTGCCAACACGTCCCAGGATGGTCCGCACAGTGCTGGCGGCGCGGGCTGGGACTGCCGACATGAGCTGCGTTGCACATTCCTCTGCCTATGGAAATCTCATCCACCACTCCCAGCTGGGGGAACACACCCGGCACCACCGGCACCACCAGCCTGTGTCAGCCGCATCCAGAGCCCCAGGCAATGACTCTGGCCCGGGAAGCAAAGACAACAGGAGCAGGGTGGCTAGGGCGCACACACAAACTGTTTACCAAGTGTTTGCACAGCGACGCAAACAGTGGCAATGCGGCTTCATCAGGGCTGGACCCAGGGATGGGGGGGTGACACGATGGACAGAGACACAGACCCGGAGCACGTGGGTGGGGACACAGGGTCCAAGTGAGACTGTGTCCCCACCCACGTGCTCTGGGGGAGACGTGGTGCAGAGGGGGATGCCCTGGGAGAGCCTCCACGGCTTGCAGCCTGTGCCGGGGCTGGGAGAGGAGCACCACACGGCTGCAAGCACGTTGTTTTGCTGCATGAGCGGTTCCTGGGGCAGCGAGCAAGCAGGTGGCTGTGAGAGAGCAGGGCTGGAGGCTCAGCCCCAAATGGGCACCATCACAGCTGGGCGCTCGGACCCAAGCCCCCATAGCCGTGCCATCCAGTGGAGCCGGGTCGCGTGGGGCTCTGCTCACGTGGCGGAGCAGCCCTCCTGACGGCGGGTGCCCCGTGGAGCCAGCCGGCCCCCGCTGCAGGGAGGGGGAGGCGGGTGCCGCCCTGTTGCCCAACTGTCCCAGCACTTGCCCCAGCTGTGGGAACCCCGGGAGCGGGGCCTGCCCCGCCTGACGGGCCCACCCTGTGCACCCCACACAGCCGCCCCAGCCCCAGATGAGCCACACACCGGCAGCAGCTGCATGATGCCACCCAACAGAGCCCAGCCACGCCGCATGGGGTGAACGGCCATGCCCCAGGCCTGGGAGCTGGCAAAGGGGAGTGCTCTCAGATGTCCCCCCAGACACCTCCCGTCCCCTCTCCGGGGGCAGAGCAGGGTGTGAAACCTGGGGGTCCCAACCTGCTGAGCGACCCCCAGCCCATGCCGGGGCAGCTCCTCCAGCCCCAGGGCGCACAGCACCAGCTGCCTCTGCTCTGCTCCCAGCTTTCCCGCTCCCAGCACAGAGGTGTCCCCAGGCTGCTCTGGCTCCCAGCTGCAGGCACAGGGCTCTCCTGCCTGCGGTTTGCACCCACATCCTACGCAAAGCCTTGCCCACTGTGCAGCATAAGGTGCTGCTGGGCACGGGGCGAGAGCCCACAGCCTAGCGCCCTCCAGGCCCCCCCTACTGATCTGTGCGAAGCCACTGGCCGGGCACAGGGTTGGGATGCCCGTGGCGCGGGAGGCAATGGCATGGTGGGGATGGAGGCTGGCGGGGCGGAGGCTTTGGTGCCGCACAGGTTGGTGTCGGTATGCCTGCTCTGCTCGTGGGCTGGGGCCAGCACAGGTACAAGCACACGCGTGTGTGCGTGCAGAGCCACTTGCACGGCAGGTGTGTGTGCACAGCCGTGCTTGTGTGCGAGCACCTGCTTTCACCTGTGCGAGAGCGTTTGTTTGTGTGTAGGCGCAGGTATCGGGCAGCAAAGCCCCAGCAGGCATTTCCCGGTGCTGAGCTCAGCGTCTGGCCCGAGTGCTGGCGTGGTTTGTCCCAGCCAGCGATGGGCCACGCTCCCGCATCACCTTGCCCCTTCCTTGGCACACACCTGGAGGGACAGGGAGCACGACAACTCGCGCCTGAGCCGGCCTGTCCTCCTCGTGCTGCCGCTGCCATCCCACCGGTGCCACCAGCGGCGCTTGGGGCCCCCCTGGAGCGCTTGGAGCTGTGGGGCTGTGCCCTTTGCTGCTGGCCCCGGGCAGAGCTGGGCCGGCTGGGGCAGGGGCTGGACCTCGGGGTGTCTGTCAGTGGCTGGGACAGACGGACACGATGCAGGGACGACATGAAGCCTCGTGATGCCAGGCAGCGTGGGCGAGCGCAGCGGGTTGCCCCACGCTGGGGGCTGCACTGAAGGTGTCAGACGGTGTGTTCCCATGGGTGGCAGCACGGTTTGCAACAGGGACAGCGGCAGCTGCTGGGCCCGGTGACGGCATTGTGCAGTGGCATCCACGAGCCTCCTTGTCTGGGACCCATCACAGCGCTCTGCCGGCTCAGCCCAAGCCCCCACCGCTCCCGCTCGGGCGCAGCGCCCTTCCCGCAGTCCCCGCCAGCAGCCAGGCAGGGCTGGCTCTGGTGGTGCCCCCTGTGACACCCGGCTCGGTCGGCCATCCCCACCGACCCACCCAAGTGGGGTGTCCCGCTGCGGGACGACTCCTGCAACACTGAGTGACCACGTCCCGATGCCTGCACCTCTGGGCTTTCCCCTTCCCCACAGCAAACGGCTCCGCAGCCTTGCTGGGGTGTCACCGTGGCTCCCGGGAGCCAGCAGCTACCTCCAGCCCGAACCACAACTGCCCACGGGCAGGGGAGAGGTGCCCAGGCCGGTCGCTCCCTGTCTTTGTACCTAACTGAGATGCTTTGGTTTGGTTAAGCCGCATATGGTTAGTTCGAATGCATATGCATGAATTGCAACCACACATTACTGCTAATTACCGTAACCAGACCCTTTCCTCTGCCTTTGGGCAGCGTGCCCAAGAAAGCAAAAGCAGAAGCAAAACAATGTCAGCAGGCATAGCACCAAACAACCCAGCACAGCCCGGCATGGCCCAGTACGGTGCAGTATGGCCCAGCACAGCACGCTGGTTCCTGCATGAGCAGCCGCGCTGCCCGGGGCAGGGCCCTGAGGTCCCCCTCCTGCCTGTCCCCGCAGCAAGGCAGGGAGACGATCCCCCGTCGGCCACCTGTGCCAGGCTCCCCAGTCACTGGCCGGCCGTGCCCGTGCCTGGCCCTGCTGTGGCCCCGGGGCTGTCCTCGCTCCCAGTGCGGGCTGGCTGGGCCCCAGGGAGGCTGCAGGGGGGCACCGCTGGCCTAGACCCCACCGGGGGGTGAGAGGGTTAGTGCCTCCGCAGCCTCACCGGCGGGACGCTCTGCGGTGACAGCACCGCTCCAGCATGCTGGTGCTGAGCCCGCTGTGGTGGCGGTGAACGCTCATCCCTGTTTGCCTTTGGATTAAGGCTCCTCAGTACCTCCCGGGAGCGACACCTCTGCGACAACTGTTGACGATGTCTGTGCAGCCATCGGAAGCCCTCACTGGTTTCTGGGACACAACCTCCTCTCCCATGTGCCACAGGAATGGGGCACAGGTACGGGGGCGGCTGCCAGCCCTGCCAGGGGATGCAGCCCCTGCCCCTCTCACTGGCCCTGCTGATGCTGCCCCTGTTCGGACATCGCCCCATGGGTCCGGGGCATCATCTGGGTCAGCCCCTCTCTCAGCCCCACAGCTCTGGCTGCTCTGGGCTGACACCCTTCCAAGGGTCCCTCTGCCCTCCTGGGACCACCAGCTTGGCACTGCCCAAGCAGTGGGCACAGCGGGGGTTCCTGCCTGGGTGTTCGGCCATGCCGTTCCCAGGGGAAAGCCCCTCCACGTGGGGTGCACTGGCACTGCAGGGGTTTGCTGCACCCGCAGCAGGTGTCGGGGCTGTGTGCCCACCGGGCCACACCATGCCACGCCGCAGGCTCGCCCGGCCAGCCCTGTGCCTGGATACCGGCAGCTCTCCAGACAACACACTCCCACGCACCATAAACATCTTGCCCAAGTGGTGCGCATCCCTTCCTCAGCTCATCGCCCCGCAGAGCTGGCACTGGGAGGGGGCTGCAGCACGACCGCGCAGCGCCCAGTGGCCCCAAGGGGCCCCTTCCCCATGTGCGGCACCCGCTGCCCTTTCAGGGCCCACCAAGCGCCCACGGCACCAGGGAGAGGAGAAGGGGTTCTCAGGGTGGAGCGGGGAGCTGGGTGTGGGGCTGGGTGCAGGGTCCGGGGACAGGGCGTTGGGCTGGAGACGGAGGCAGGGCAGAGGTGTTTGGGTGACTCAGGTAGCAACGGGACGGCTTGGGCATGTTTTGGGCAATTCAGGCTCCACCTGCACATCCATGGATGTGGGCAAGGTTGGGGGTGAGTGGCGAAGGGTTCCCTTTCCACCCTAGCTGCCATGGTGCCAGGGTCAGGCCCGCAGCTGGAAGTCTGAGGTCTGCCAGCCCCACATCTGCAGCCCGGAGTCTGGCCAAACAGACACGGTGGTGCGGCCGATTCGATGGGGGACAGACACGCGGCAGGCTTGAGTGGGGAGGGCTGCAGAGGCTGCCGTGGGAGAGGAGCTGGGTGCGAGCTGCCACCAGGATGAGGTGCTGGGGCATTGCTAGGGCTGCTGGGGTAGGGGGTGGTTATGGGGCAACGGGGAGAAGGATGAGAGGCTGCTGGGGACAAGAGCAGCGCAGGCACACTGGCCCTGCGGAGGTCTCTCCCCCTTTCTCTCACCTCCTTTGCAGAGGCTGCCTGCCGGGACAGGATCACCTGCCAACACTGCAGCCGTTTCGGGACCGGTGAACCCCTCACCCCTGCCCATAGCCCTGCCCTGGTCCTGCGCCCGCAGGCGCACAGCACAGGGAGGGCAGTGATGGGGACCCGGGCAGCCAGAGGGAGCCGTGGGGAGGGATCGCCTGCGTGTTTCTGGCAGGGCTGGGCCGGTGTGTCATCCCCAGGGGCGGGGAAGGGCAAAGTTTTAAACGTGCTCCGGTCCCAGGTAGGAAGCAGCGGTAAAGAAGCGGGACTGCGGGCACCTGCCGGACGAGCCCATACTGCGACCGCTGCGGGCAGGTAGGAGAGATTCAGTGGAGCCTGTCCTGCGACCACCGTGGGCAGGTAGGAGAGGTCCAGCGGAGAGGGGCCCGGCTGGGCTGTGTTGGGGGGCCGCGGCAGCCAGAGGCGCTTGCGCAGGTCCCGGGTATGCAAAGAATGCGGCTTTAGCCACGCCTGACAGTCTGGCTGGGCTGCAGCCAGGTGCCGAGGTGGGACAGTGGGTGTAGGACAACAGCACATGGTGCTGCTGCGCACGGGGCACCACTGGCCCTCGTGGCCGAGCACAGTGGGAGGATGCTGGTCCCTGCCATCGGCATGCCCTGGGAGTGGGACAGGAGGTGATGACAGCCCACGCAGGATGGCTCCCAGGGAAAAGCCCCTGCTGCCTCGGGGCTCTGACGGGCACAGCGGGGCTCAGCATGCCCCAGGAGTGGACAGGGGGCAATGACTGTGTGGGCAGGATGGCTCCCAGGGAAAAGCCCCTGCTGCCTCGGGGCTCTGATGGGCACAGTGGGGCTCGGTAGGGTGGCAGGTGCCGAGGAAGGGCAGGCAGTGGGGCAGGGCATGGGGGGGACTGGCAGCACTGTTCCACAGTGCCCACTGAAGTGGGTACGTGCTGCTGTGGGATTGCCCCCCGTGGGCAGGGTGCAACCCCGTCCCACAGCTGCAGCGGAGGAGCAGCCCCGCCCCAGGCACCTAACAGGGTAGGTCAGCAGGCAGGAGCCCATCTGCCCCTGGCCATCGGTGGGACCCAGGCACTGCATCCCCTGCTCCGCGGCAGCCAGGCAGGCAGCACCGCCCGGGAAGGGGTGCTGGGCTGCTCCTCCAGCCCCGCTCAGAGCAGGGCCTCTCAAAGTGCCCCAGCCACCCTGCCTGTCCCTATCACCCTTCCGTCACTGCTCCAGCCAACGCCTCTACTGCTCTCCCTCCCCCTGAAACACCCCCAGCTTCAGCCTGTCCCACCAGAGACTACCCCGCAGAGCTCCCCCGGCCCCACCAGGCTCCCACCCACAGCCCCAGCCCCTCCCCAACACTCTGCTGCCCTTCCCTGGCAGATACCTCCTCTGCCACCCTCTCCCTGAAACCATGCCCCCTACTCTGCCAGTAAAACCTGTCCCTTCTCCCAGTCCCTCCCCACGGCCCCCAGCAGCCTCTCCCTCCCCAGCCAGTGCTGGCCTGTTGGTGCACCCTGCGGGTGCAGACGTGTGGGGTCACCCCATGGGATGTGGGGCAGGCGTAGCTGCAGTGCTCGCCGTGCACTGGGTGTACGAGGAAGAGCCTCCCGCGGTGACTCAGGCGGGCAGGGTGGTGTGCGCGGGCTCCTGATGCCGGTGGGTGCGAAGGGGCTGTGCGCGCAGCACCGTCCAGAGCCACGGCTCACGCCAGCGCCAGCACATTTCCTGACGCAGCCAGAAGTGAAAGGCGTGGAGCAGCGATTGCCGCTGCCAGGGAGAGCTGCCTGCATCGGGGAGAGACCTTGGCCCCAGGGACGGCTGCAGGTGCCAGCGCCTGAGCCTCCGCCAGGAATCTCCCTGGCTTTGTAGGCAGAGTTGGTTACTAAAAGTTTCCATGGGGCTGACACCTTCTGACTAAAGGGAGAAGAGTCCTTCCTCTGCCTGCACGCCCGCTGCCTCCTCCCCTGCCTGTGAAGGGCAGGGGGCTCCACCTCAGCCCCAGGGGGTTCCTGCCCCTGGCCCCCCCAGCCCTGCTGGGAATTGGGGTTTCAAGCTGCTGCAGTGTTACGGGTGGCAGTGCCCAAATACCCTCTGTGCTCTGATGCTGGTGGCCAGTTCGGGTCAGGGATGTGCAGGGATCTGCCTGGGGCTCTCTGGATATCACAGCCACACCGGTGCTGCCCACCACTGTGCCCATGGCACGGCCAGGCTAAGCCCGGCTCCTCCCAAGATCAGCACAGCCTGCGCCGTCTAACCCAGCATCTCTCTGCCAGGGAAAGGCTGTGGGGCCGGGAGCAGCTTTCCCAGTCCTGCAAGGCGGCACGGCCCCAGGACTGGGGTGGGCAGAGCCGGTGGCGAGGTGCTGCCAGCCTCGTCGCGTGTTTTGCATGTGTGTGGCACCGGGCACAGGGCTGCCCAGCACCAGCATGTGCGGGGGTGTGGGGCGCCCAGCACGAGCCTGCGGGATGGAGGAGACAGCCCTGTAAGGCAGGGGACCCCCTGCTCCCAGCCCACAGCCCAGAGCCCAGGACAGAGCAACTCCCCCCACTCTCAGCCAGCAAGATAGGCCCCTCGCTCTCCCTCACAGCAGTCCCCCCACCAGGCAGAGACCCTCCGAGTCCCGACTCCACTCTCCTCCTCCCCTCACCCAGTGTGGCTCAGGATGGCCCTTCCCAGAGGCAGCAGCATTGTCCCATGGCTGTCCCGCCTCCCGTCCCCACCTCTTGGCTCCAGAGCCAGGTGCAATCTTGAACCTGCAAACACAAACAGTGCTGCCTGGGCAGATCCAAGCTCGCACAGCCGCACTCGCGCTGACATCATGGGGCAGACGGAGCCAGCGCCTGTTGGGACCTTTCCCCTGGGATGAATAGTGAGCCTGGAGCCGGGACAGAGGAGCCCTTGCGAGGAAAAGGTGCTGGCCTGGCCCAGGGGGCGCGGGATGAGCTGGAGTGGGCACACAGGGACGGAGCTGAGTGCACAGACTCCCGTTGGAGAGACTGGTTCCACGGTGAGCAGGGCCCCGGGCACAGCACCCGCTGGCGCTGGCAAGCTGCTCCCTGATGTGTTTGCACTGGCAGTGTGAGGAAGGACGTGAGTCTGTGAGCCCCAGGCAGGACCTGTGCACCAGCGCCGGTGCAGGCAGCAAGATATGGCTGGTCCACCGCATCCCTGCTCAGTGCGACCACTGCAGGAGGGTCAGCGTGGTGCCAGCTCCCCCTGGGGCTGCTGTGCCAGCGCCCTTCCCCTCCACCTCCACATACAGTGGTGCGTACCACGGGGTAGTCCTGCTCTGGCTGCGTCCTTGCAGCTGGGTCCAGAGACGCTGGCAGGCAGCACCGCAACCCAGCCGCCTCAGCTGCCGGAGCTCGGGCAAGCGGGTCTCCTCGGCCTGCCACAGCGCTTTGTGCTTGGTCTCGCCTGCCTCCATAGGGCTGGTCCAGCCCTGGCACACCCCACTCCGCACTGGTGCCGGGGGCTCTGCATTAAGGGATGGGACTCACGAGGGAATAGGAGCCATCTCTGCTACCTCGGCATAGCAGGGCCAGCACCCTCTCTCCTCAAACCTGCTTCAACTCCTCAGCCTCCTGCTGCAGGACCAGCTTCCAGCCCGAGGACTGAAGGGTGCCAGGCACGGATGCCCCGCTGTGCAAGGCTGTGGGCAGCGAGGCCCCTCTGCAGCAGCGTGTGCCGCAGTCCTAGCCCAGAGGCTATGGCTGACCATGGCTCCCAGACCTCTGCACAGCCTGTACCCAGCCTCAAGCGCCCTCCAGCCTTCTGGTGCGCACAGCCCAGTGCTCGACGGCCTCGTACTCCCTCCGGCACCATAACTTGACTGTATAATGGCTGTATTGCAGTTGATCCCAGTGCTTTTCCCAGTGCCCAAGAGCTTTTCAAATATGAGCGCAGACATGCAGATCCGTGTGCTCCTAGTGTGGCCTGCTGCACCCACCCGCTTCTCCTTCTGCTGGCTCCCTTCCCGTGCTTTCTGAGCAATGCAAGGAAGGCTGATACCGCATCTCAGTGCAGCAGTGGGCAGCAGGGAAAGGGCCTCTGGGGCTTCCTCTGGGTGTGCAGCAGCTCCAGCCCCTGGTCCCAGCCCCTGCCTGACCGGTGCTGCTGTGGGGAGTGTGCCAGGGGACCAGGCTGACCCCCTGTCCCTGGCAGAGGGGAACAGCTTTTCTGCGCTGACTCGGGCTTTGTTCATCCCTGTGCCAGTGTCAGCACGAGCGAGTGCCAGTACTCCCTGGGGGTTGCTGCTTTTGGCTGGTGCTTTGCCCCAAGCCCAGCTGCCCTCCAGGCCTTTGAAGAGCTGCACAAGGCTTCTGTGCAGAAAAGCCCTGCACAGAATGGTGATCAAAAGCATGTGACAGCTCACAGGGGCTTTACTCCTCGCAGGAGCCAGGCCTGCCTCAGCCCAGTGCTCCACAGGTCCCACTGGTGCTGCTGCTTCAGTCTCTCTCGCACGCTGAGATGTCCTTGTGCAGCCAGCAAGCCTAGCTCAGAAAGCAGAGGGTGCTTGCCTCCGGCAGGTCTGGCTCAGCATGTCAGGGACAGGGACAAGCACACTGCCCTGAACATGCTCAGCCTTTGGCTGTTACTTCCGTCTGCCTATGAGGTATTTCTTTGTCTTTTTGTTTCATGTATTTAGCATGCAAATCATAGAAAAGTTGATTTCTCACTGAGTTTTCCCATTCTCTCCCCTCTCTCCAGAGAGTCTTCACAGCTGTGAAAGGAGTGCAGCGGGAGGATGGAGAGCAAGCCAGCAGTGAATGGCCATGCTGCCCCCATCTCTCACCAGGAATACATGCCAGGAGCAAACCACTTGTGCCAGGACATATTTCCTTGCAAACAGAAAAAAGCAGCTGACGGGGATGTGATGGTGATGGATGCTTCTTGCGAGCCCTCTGAGTCAGCTGGCAGCATTGCTGGAGTGTATGTAGAGGCTTCAAAGAAGATAATAAGCTTTTATGATGCCACCAGAGAGCATCTTCTGAGTTTGGATTCGGCACTCTCTCTTCTCGAGGCCCAGGCAGCCACTGGCTTCATCATTGACCCAGTGAAGAACAGGCATGTCTCTGTAGCAGAAGCAGTGCAGCTGGGGCTGGTGGGGCTGGAGCTGAAGGAGAGGCTGCTCTCTGCAGAGAAAGCTACTACTGGCTTTGTGGACCCCTACACAGAAGAGAAAATCTCCCTCTACCAGGCGATCCAGAAGGACCTGATCGGGAGGACGCAAGGTACTCGGCTGCTAGAGGCCCAGATTGCAACCGGAGGCATCATTGACCCAGCCACTGGCTGGCGGCTCCCAGCAGATGTTGCCTGTGAGAGGGGATATTTAGATGAAGAGATGAGACAGCTCCTCTCTGACCCCAGCAATGAGGACAGCAAAGGGTTCCTCAACCCCAATACTATGGAGAGGGTCACTTATACAGAGCTTATAAAGAAGTGTGTTGTTGATCCGGCCTCAGGCTTCCTCCTCTTGCCCCTGCAAATCACATTCCCAGGGCTGGGAGGAAGGGTGAGCAGCAGAGATCTGCTGGACTCTGGCATCATCAGCCCTGACATGTTCAGAGGTCTTGAGGAGGGAAGAGTTTCTGCCCAGGAGGTAGCAGAGAATGACTCTGTTCAGCAGTTCCTGCATGGGACGAGGAGCGTGGCTGGTGTTGTCCTGCCTTCCAGTGAGAGGAAAAGCCTGTACCAGGCACTGAGAGATCATCTCCTCCTGCCTGGTGCTGCTCTGATGCTCCTGCAAGTCCAGGCCTCCACTGGCAGCCTGACAGACCCCATAAAGAACAAAAGCTACTCAGTTGATGAGGCTGTCAGAGTTGGTCTCATCGGCCCAGAGCTTCATGAGAAACTGTCTTCAGCTGAGAGGACGATCACTGGATACAGGGACCCCTACACTGGAGAAATGCTCTCTCTGTTCCAAGCCATCAGGAAGGGCTTTATCCCCAAGGATCATGGCGTTTGCCTTCTGGAGGCTCAGATGGCCACAGGGGGTATAATTGCTCCAGGTAGGCACCTCCGTGTCCCCACAGAGACAGCTTGCAAGTGGGGGTACCTGGACGAGGCCACAAGACGGCTCCTCTCCAGTCCTACTGATGACATGAAAGGGTTCTTTGACCCCATCTCCAAGGAGAAGCTGATCTATGCAGACCTGCTTAAGCGCTGTGTCACTGATCCCAACACAGGGCTCCTTCTACTGCCACTTGGTGGAGACAGCATAGAAGGATCGGAGGGAACCCACCTCTTCTTTGACCATAGGACTCAAACAGCTCTGGAAAACACACAGGTACCCGTTGCTTTAGGTAAATTCAAGGGAAAGTCAGTGTCTCTCTGGAAACTCCTCTTCTCAGACTACATCCAGAGTGAGCAAAGAGCTGCTCTCACCCAGCAGTACCTTGCAGGAAAGCTCTCTATGCAAGAACTGGGTAAGGCAGTCAGTGCCACCATTGAGGAAATGGCTTCCCCTGCTAACGTCACCTTTGAAGGACTGAGGGACCGCGTGACAGCTGACCAGCTCCTGAGCTCTGAAATCATTAACAAAGATTTGTTTAAGAAACTGAAGGAGGGAGAAACATCAGCCAAAGAAGTTGTTAGCATGGACACTGTCAAGAAGTACCTGCAAGGGACAGGTAGCATTGGTGGGCTCCTGCTTCCTGACTCCCAGGAGAAGATCAGCATCTACCAGGCAAAGCGGAAAGGACTTTTAAGGCCAGGAACATCACTGATCCTCCTGGAGGCACAGGCTGCTACCGGATTTATCATTGACCCCGCTGCCAACAAAAGGTATTCTGTGGATGAGGCGTTAAGAGCGAACATCATTGGCCCAGATGTTTATGACAAGCTACTGGCTGCAGAGAAATCAGTCACCGGCTACAGAGATCCTTACTCAGGAAACAAGATCTCCCTCTTCCAGGCCATGAAGAAGGAGCTCATCGTCAAGGAGCACGGCATCCGCCTGCTCGAGGCCCAGATCGCCACCGGCGGCATCATCGACCCCGTCAACAGCCACCGCATCCCCGTGGAGGTGGCCTACCGGCATGGCTACTTTGACAAGAAGATGAACTTAATCCTTTCTGATCCCAGTGATGACACCAAGGGCTTCTTCGACCCCAACACACATGAGAACCTCACCTACCTGCAGCTGAAGGAGAAGTGCATCACAGAGCCATCCACCGGGCTCTGCCTCCTTCCTCTGAACAGCACGAAGCACCAGTTCATCGATGACACCACCAGACGGGTGTTCAGGAGCTCCTGGCTGCCGGTCAGGTTTGGGCGGTTACGGGGGGAGAAGGTCTCTGTGTGGGACCTGCTGAACTCTGAGTACTTCAGTGAGGGGAGGCGCCGAGAGATATTCAACCACTACCAGCTGAGGAAGCTCACCCTGGAGCAAATTCGAGTCATGTTAGAGGAGGAAATGAAAAAATGGGCCCCCATCAAGTTCCCAGCCATGAGAGGCAGCGTCAGTGCTTACCACCTGATGGAAACAGGTGTCATTGACAAGGCTGTGTTTGAGAAGGTGTTGGAGGGATCCGTCACACCAGAGGAAGTCCTGCACATGGACTCTGTCAGAAAGTACCTCTATGGCTCTGGCAGCATCGGGGGGATTGTACTCCAGCCGTCAAACCAGAGGATAAGCATTTATGAGGCCATGAAGAAAAACATCATGGTACCAGGAGTAGCCCTCCCACTGCTAGAGGCCCAGGCTGCCACAGGCTTCATCATTGACCCAGTGAACAACCAGAAACTCTGTGTGGATGATGCCATCAAGGAGGGAGTAATTGGGCCAGAAGTCCATGAGAAGCTGCAGCATGCAGAAGGGGCTGTCACAGGCTACAAGGATCCTTTCACGGGTAAGAAGATACCCCTCTTCCAGGCGATGAAGAAGGGCCTGATTGCTGACAAACAGGCCATGCAGCTGATGGAGGTGCAGATGGCTACAGGAGGCATCATTGACCCAACATGTGGCCACCATATCCCCATAGAATCTGCCCAGAAGCGAGGGTGCCTGGATGAGGACACAAGCAAGGCCCTTTCTAAGCCCAGTGACAACAACAGAGCCTTCTGCATCCCAGACAGCAAAGAGACGGTGACCTATGCCGAGCTAATTAAGCGCTGCCAGAAGGACGAGATCTCTGGCTTCCACTTGCTGCCTCTGCCACAGACAGCTGCTCCTGCCTACACTGACGAACAAATCCAACAGATTTTTAAGGAAACTGTGGTGAAGGAAAAAGGGGTCTCCCTCTGGGAGCTAATCCACTCTGGGTTTTTCACTGAGGAGCAGAGGAGTGACTTTGTGGAGAGGTTCCGGTCTGAGGAAATGTCGCTGCAGCAGCTGGTTGCTCTTGTGCTCAGACTGGTTGGGGAGATGGAAATGAAAGCCCGCACCCACACCACCTTGGAAGGCTTGCGGGGCAGTGTCCCTGCAGTCTGGCTGCTGGATACTGGCATCATTACTGAGAAGACATTTGAAGAACTGGCTCAGGGCATAAGAACTCCCGAGGAAGTGGCTGCGATGGAGAGTGTGAAGAGGTACTTGCAGGGCACGGGCAGCATCGCTGGGGTATTCATAGAGGCATCCAAAAATAAGATGAGCTTTTACAATGCCATGAAAAACAATCTCCTCCTCCCTGGGGCTGCTCTGAGGCTGCTAGAAGCTCAGGCAGCTACAGGATACCTAACTGACCCAACAACAAACCAGAGATTCAGTGTGAAGGATGCCGTGAAAGCAGCTGTTGTTGGTGAAGAGCTCACCGAGAAACTCCTTCTAGCTGAGAGGGCAGTGACAGGCTACACAGACCCCTACACGGGGAGCTCCATCTCACTATGCCAAGCGCTCAGGAAAGAGCTGATTCCCCTGGGAGATGCTGTTCCCTTGATAGAGGCCCAGCTGGCCACAGGAGGAGTCATAGATCCCATTCACCACCATCACCTTCCACTCCAGGCTGCATGCAGATATGGCTTCTATGATGAGGACCTGAACCAAACCGTCTCTCAGCTGAATGACAGCACCAAAATCTTTTTTGATCCAAACACAAAGGAGAATGTGACCTACCAGCAGCTGAAGGACAGGTGCATTCATGAGGCTGAGTCAGGTCTCTGGCTCCTTCCTCTGTCAGAAAATGCGATGTTCTGTGTGGATGAACAAACTACGGAGGTGCTGAAATCTGTGACTGTTTGTGTCAACATAGGGCGGTTCAAAGGACAGACAGTGTCAGTCTGGGACCTTCTCAACTCTGAGTACCTCTCAGACAGCAAGAGAAGAGAGCTAGTGCAAAAGTACAAAGATGAGAATACTGAAGTGCTCCATGAAATCATAACAATTGTCACCACAATCATCAAAGAGACTGAGACACAAGGCAAGAAGTTTGCATTCAAGGGCCTGCGGAAAAAAGTATCCGCCAGTGACCTCTTCCAGTCTCAACTGATAGACAAAAAAACCCTTGATGAGCTCAACCAGGGGAAGAAAACAGTCAAAGAAGTCACTGAAATGGACTCTGTCCGCAGGTACCTGGAGGGCAGCAATTTCATAGCAGGGGTCCTTATACAGCCAAGCAACGAGAAGATGAGCATCTACCAGGCCATGAGGAAGGGCATCCTGAGGCCAGGGACAGCACTGGTGCTGCTGGAGGCACAGGCTGCCACTGGCTACATCATTGACCCAGCGAAAAACAAGAAGTTTTCAGTGGAGGAAGCATTAACTGCAGGTCTAATTGGAGGGGATATTTTTGAAAAGCTACTCTGTGCAGAAAGAGCTGTGACAGGCTACACTGACCCCTACACAAAAGCCCCAATGTCCCTATTTGAAGCTATGAACCAAGGACTGATTGTGAAGAGCCACGGCATCCGCCTGCTCGAGGCCCAGATTGCCACCGGCGGCATCATCGACCCTGTGCACAGCCACCGTATCCCTGTGGAGGTGGCTTACCAGCGCGGCTACTTCAACCGGGAGATGAACCAGATCCTCTCCGACCCCACCGACGACACCAAGGGCTTCTTCGACCCCAACACCCACGAGAACCTCACCTACATGCAGCTCCTGGAGAGATGTGTCCAAGATTCAGAGACTGGCTTGTACATGCTACAAGTTGTGCAGGAAGGAGGAAAGTACTTCTACATTGATGAGTTTACAAAACAAGTTTTGCGCTCAAAGCCCCTTGAAGTGAAAGTTGGAAAGTTTAAGGACCAAACAGTTTCCATCTGGGAAATTCTCTGCTCTCATTACATCTCCGAGCAGAAAAGAAAAGAACTAGTGATGCAGTACAAATGCAAAACCCTCACACTGGAAGATCTTATAGCCCTCATCCTCAAAATAATTGAGGATACAGAGCAAAGAGCAGAAGCCCTCAAGGTTAAAGGACTCCGGGGGGACGTGTCAATATCAGAATTGTTTAACTCTGAGATAATTGACAAGAAAACTCTAGATCAGCTGCAGGATGGGAGTCTCACACTTACCAGCCTCACAAAGAGGGACACCATCAAAAGGTACTTGGATGGCACTGGATGCATTGCTGGGGTTCTACTCCCATCAAGGAAAGAGAAGATGAGCATCTACCAGGCTCTGAAGAAAGGCCTCCTCACAGAGCAATGTGCACTGGGGCTGCTGGAGGCACAGGCTGCCACTGGTTTTCTCATTGACCCACTGAAAAATAAGAAGCTCTCTGTGGATGAGGCTGTCTCATCCGGGCTGGTGGGCAGCGAGCTGCATGAGAAGCTCCTGTCAGCCGAGAGGGCGGTGACAGGACACACAGATCCTCATGCAGGAAATAAAATATCCCTCTTCCAGGCCATAAGGCAAAAGATAACACTCAAGGAGCATGGCATCCACCTGCTCGAGGCCCAGCTGGCCACCGGTGGCATCATTGACCCTGTGCACAGCCACCGCCTCCCTGTGGAGGTGGCCTACCGGCGTGGCTACTTGGATGATGATATGTTTCTCCTACTTTCTGATGCAGATCATGGTAGCAAAGGTTTTATAGATCCAAACACTCATGAGAAAATCAGTTACAGTCAGCTCCTACAGAGATGTTCCAAAGACAGAGATACCGGATTGTGCCTGCTGCAGGTCATGAAAAAAGAAGATGACTATTTCTACATTGATGAGCAAACAAAAAATGCCCTATTATGTACAAAGGTACAAGTGTCTGTTGGAAAATACAAAGGACAAGTATTATCGCTGTGGGAACTTCTCTGTTCTGAGTACATCACAGAAGAGAAAAGAAAAGAACTGGTGAAAAAATATAAAGACAACTCCCATCACATTCTACAAGGAATCATTGATACAATACTGAACATCATTAAAGAAAAAGAAGAGGACAGAAGTGATGTCTGGTTCCAAGGACTCAGACAACAAATAACAGCATCAGAACTTCTCAGTGCACAGATAATTACAGAAGAAACAATGGAAAAACTCCATGAAGGAAAAGAGACAGCACAAGAAATAGCACAAATGGATAGTGTAAGAAGATACCTTGAGGGAACAGGAAGCATAGCTGGCGTGCTGGTGCCCTCCAAGGTGGACCCTGCCAAGATGGAGAAGATGAGCATCTACCAGGCCATGTGGAAGGGCATCCTGAGACCAGGGACAGCACTGGTGCTGTTGGAGGCGCAGGCTGCCACTGGCTTCATCGTTGACCCGCTCGCCAACAAGAAGCTCTCCGTGGACGAGGCTGTCTCGTCCGGGCTGGTCGGCAGCGAACTACAAAAAAAACTTCTTTCTGCAGAGAAAGCAGTGACAGGCTATACCCACCCCTCCACAGGACAAAAGATGTCGCTCTTCCAGGCCATGAAGAAGGAGCTCATCGTCAAGGAGCACGGCATCCGCCTGCTCGAGGCCCAGATCGCCACCGGCGGCATCATCGACCCCGTGCACAGCCACCGCCTCCCCGTGGAGGTGGCTTACCGGCGCGGCTACTTTGACCAGGAGATGAACCAGATCCTCTCCGACCCCACCGACGACACCAAGGGCTTCTTCGACCCCAACACCCACGAGAACCTCACCTACATGCAGCTCCTCCACCGCTGCGTGCCCGACCCGGACACGGGGCTGCTCATGCTCCAGCTGATGGACAAGGACTCCGTGCTCTACCAGCTGACGGATGATGCCCGGAAAGCCCTGCAGGCCGCCCGCACCACCGTCAGCGTGGGGCTCTTCCAGGGCCAGAGCGTCACCATCTGGGAGCTCCTCTTCTCCCGCTACATCCCCGACCACCGGCGCCAGGACCTCCTCCGGAAGTACAAGGCAGGGACGGTCACCATCTCGGAGATGATCACCCTTCTCACCACCATCATCACCGGGGCTGAGGGCCAGGGCCACGGCGCTGTCCTGGCCCGCAAGCCGACGCAGCGGGAGACCCCGCCACCAGCCGAGAATGGCGAGGCCGCGGACTCTCGGCAGGAGCGGGAGCGGGAGCGGGAGCGGGAGCAGGAGCGGGAGCGGGAGCAGGAGCGGGAGCGGGAGCTGGAGCTGGAGCGGTCCCTGAAGTCCCGCACCGTCGAGGTCTCGGCAGGCGGCTTCCACGGCAGGAAGGTCTCCCTGTGGGAGCTCCTCTTCTCCAAGTACGTCTCCGAGGCAAAGAGGCAGGAGCTGCTGGGGGAGGTCCGGGCCGGGAGCCTGGCGCTGGACGAGCTGGCAAGGCTCCTCACCGTCCTCATCGAGGAGGCGGTGGAGCGGAGCAGCAACGTGAAATTCACGGGTCTCAGGAGGCAGGTGACCGCCTCGGACCTGGTGGATTCGGGCATCATCGACAAGGACACGCTGGCCGACCTCGTCCAGGGCTCCAAGACGGTGGAGGAGGTGACGGAAATGGCCTCCGTCAAGCGCTACCTGGACGGCACAGGCTGCATCGCCGGCGTGCTGGTGCCCTCCAAGGCGGACCCTGCCAAGATGGAGAAGATGAGCATCTACCAGGCCATGTGGAAGGGCATCCTGAGGCAGGGCACGGCCCTGGTGCTGCTGGAGGCGCAGGCTGCCACCGGCTTCGTCGTTGACCCGCTCGCCAACAAGAAGCTCTCCGTGGACGAGGCCGTCTCGTCCGGGCTGGTGGGCAGCGAGCTGCACGACAAGCTCCTGTCGGCCGAGAGGGCCGTGACGGGCTACACCGACCCCTACACCGGCGACCAGATCTCCCTCTTCCAGGCCATGAAGAAGGAGCTCATCGTCAAGGAGCACGGCATCCGCCTGCTCGAGGCCCAGATCGCCACCGGCGGCATCATCGACCCCGTGCACAGCCACCGTCTCCCCGTGGAGGTGGCTTACCGGCGCGGCTACTTTGACCAGGAGATGAACCAGATCCTCTCCGACCCCACCGACGACACCAAGGGCTTCTTCGACCCCAACACCCACGAGAACCTCACCTACATGCAGCTCCTCCACCGCTGCGTGCCCGACCCGGACACGGGGCTGCTCATGCTCCAGCTGATGGACAAGGGCTCCGTGCTCTACCAGCTGACCGAGGATGCCCGGAAAGCCCTGCAGGCCGCCCGCACCACCGTCAGCGTGGGGCTCTTCCAGGGCCAGAGCGTCACCGTCTGGGAGCTCCTCTTCTCCCGCTACATCCCCGACCACCGGCGCCAGGACCTCCTCCGGAAGTACAAGGCAGGGACGGTCACCATCTCGGAGATGATCACCCTTCTCACCACCATCATCACCGGGGCTGAGGGCCAGGGCCACGGCGCTGTCCTGGCCCGCAAGCCGACGCAGCGGGAGACCCCGCCACCAGCCGAGAATGGCGAGGCCGCGGACTCTCGGCAGGAGCGGGAGCGGGAGCGGGAGCGGGAGCGGGAGCAGGAGCGGGAGCGGGAGCTGGAGCGGTCCCTGAAGTCCCGCACCGTCGAGGTCTCGGCAGGCGGCTTCCACGGCAGGAAGGTCTCCCTGTGGGAGCTCCTCTTCTCCAAGTACGTCTCCGAGGCAAAGAGGCAGGAGCTGCTGGGGGAGGTCCGGGCCGGGAGCCTGGCGCTGGACGAGCTGGCAAGGCTCCTCACCGTCCTCATCGAGGAGGCGGTGGAGCGGAGCAGCAACGTGAAATTCACGGGTCTCAGGAGGCAGGTGACCGCCTCGGACCTGGTGGATTCGGGCATCATCGACAAGGACACGCTGGCCGACCTCGTCCAGGGCTCCAAGACGGTGGAGGAGGTGACGGAAATGGCCTCCGTCAAGCGCTACCTGGACGGCACAGGCTGCATCGCCGGCGTGCTGGTGCCCTCCAAGGCGGACCCTGCCAAGATGGAGAAGATGAGCATCTACCAGGCCATGTGGAAGGGCATCCTGAGGCAGGGCACGGCCCTGGTGCTGCTGGAGGCGCAGGCTGCCACCGGCTTCGTCGTTGACCCGCTCGCCAACAAGAAGCTCTCCGTGGACGAGGCCGTCTCGTCCGGGCTGGTGGGCAGCGAGCTGCACGACAAGCTCCTGTCGGCCGAGAGGGCCGTGACGGGCTACACCGACCCCTACACCGGCGACCAGATCTCCCTCTTCCAGGCCATGAAGAAGGAGCTCATCGTCAAGGAGCACGGCATCCGCCTGCTCGAGGCCCAGATCGCCACCGGCGGCATCATCGACCCCGTGCACAGCCACCGCCTCCCCGTGGAGGTGGCTTACCGGCGCGGCTACTTTGACCAGGAGATGAACCAGATCCTCTCCGACCCCACCGACGACACCAAGGGCTTCTTCGACCCCAACACCCACGAGAACCTCACCTACATGCAGCTCCTCCACCGCTGCGTGCCCGACCCGGACACGGGGCTGCTCATGCTCCAGCTGATGGACAAGGGCTCCGTGCTCTACCAGCTGACCGAGGATGCCCGGAAAGCCCTGCAGGCCGCCCGCACCACCGTCAGCGTGGGGCTCTTCCAGGGCCAGAGCGTCACCGTCTGGGAGCTCCTCTTCTCCCGCTACATCCCCGACCACCGGCGCCAGGACCTCCTCCGGAAGTACAAGGCAGGGACGGTCACCATCTCGGAGATGATCACCCTTCTCACCACCATCATCACCGGGGCTGAGGGCCAGGGCCACGGCGCTGTCCTGGCCCGCAAGCCGACGCAGCGGGAGACCCCGCCACCAGCCGAGAATGGCGAGGCCGCGGACTCTCGGCAGGAGCGGGAGCGGGAGCGGGAGCGGGAGCGGGAGCTGGAGCTGGAGCGGTCCCTGAAGTCCCGCACCGTCGAGGTCTCGGCAGGCGGCTTCCACGGCAGGAAGGTCTCCCTGTGGGAGCTCCTCTTCTCCAAGTACGTCTCCGAGGCAAAGAGGCAGGAGCTGCTGGGGGAGGTCCGGGCCGGGAGCCTGGCGCTGGACGAGCTGGCAAGGCTCCTCACCGTCCTCATCGAGAAGGCGGTGGAGCGGAGCAGCAACGTGAAATTCACGGGTCTCAGGAGGCAGGTGACCGCCTCGGACCTGGTGGATTCGGGCATCATTGACAAGGACACGCTGGCCGACCTCGTCCAGGGCTCCAAGACGGTGGAGGAGGTGACGGAAATGGCCTCCGTCAAGCGCTACCTGGACGGCACAGGCTGCATCGCCGGCGTGCTGGTGCCCTCCAAGGCGGACCCTGCCAAGATGGAGAAGATGAGCATCTACCAGGCCATGTGGAAGGGCATCCTGAGGCAGGGCACGGCCCTGGTGCTGCTGGAGGCGCAGGCTGCCACCGGCTTCGTCGTTGACCCGCTCGCCAACAAGAAGCTCTCCGTGGACGAGGCCGTCTCGTCCGGGCTGGTGGGCAGCGAGCTGCACGACAAGCTCCTGTCGGCCGAGAGGGCCGTGACGGGCTACACCGACCCCTACACCGGCGACCAGATCTCCCTCTTCCAGGCCATGAAGAAGGAGCTCATCGTCAAGGAGCACGGCATCCGCCTGCTCGAGGCCCAGATCGCCACCGGCGGCATCATCGACCCCGTGCACAGCCACCGCCTCCCCGTGGAGGTGGCTTACCGGCGCGGCTACTTTGACCAGGAGATGAACCAGATCCTCTCCGACCCCACCGACGACACCAAGGGCTTCTTCGACCCCAACACCCACGAGAACCTCACCTACATGCAGCTCCTCCACCGCTGCGTGCCCGACCCGGACACGGGGCTGCTCATGCTCCAGCTGATGGACAAGGGCTCCGTGCTCTACCAGCTGACCGAGGATGCCCGGAAAGCCCTGCAGGCCGCCCGCACCACCGTCAGCGTGGGGCTCTTCCAGGGCCAGAGCGTCACCGTCTGGGAGCTCCTCTTCTCCCGCTACATCCCCGACCACCGGCGCCAGGACCTCCTCCGGAAGTACAAGGCAGGGACGGTCACCATCTCGGAGATGATCACCCTTCTCACCACCATCATCACCGGGGCTGAGGGCCAGGGCCACGGCGCTGTCCTGGCCCGCAAGCCGACGCAGCGGGAGACCCCGCCACCAGCCGAGAATGGCGAGGCCGCGGACTCTCGGCAGGAGCGGGAGCGGGAGCGGGAGCGGGAGCAGGAGCGGGAGCGGGAGCTGGAGCTGGAGCGGTCCCTGAAGTCCCGCACCGTCGAGGGTCTCGGCAGGCGGCTTCCACGGCAGGAAGGTCTCCCTGTGGGAGCTCCTCTTCTCCAAGTACGTCTCCGAGGCAAAGAGGCAGGAGCTGCTGGGGGAGGTCCGGGCCGGGAGCCTGGCGCTGGACGAGCTGGCAAGGCTCCTCACCGTCCTCATCGAGGAGGCGGTGGAGCGGAGCAGCAACGTGAAATTCACGGGTCTCAGGAGGCAGGTGACCGCCTCGGACCTGGTGGATTCGGGCATCATCGACAAGGACACGCTGGCCGACCTCGTCCAGGGCTCCAAGACGGTGGAGGAGGTGACGGAAATGGCCTCCGTCAAGCGCTACCTGGACGGCACAGGCTGCATCGCCGGCGTGCTGGTGCCCTCCAAGGCGGACCCTGCCAAGATGGAGAAGATGAGCATCTACCAGGCCATGTGGAAGGGCATCCTGAGGCAGGGCACGGCCCTGGTGCTGCTGGAGGCGCAGGCTGCCACCGGCTTCGTCGTTGACCCGCTCGCCAACAAGAAGCTCTCCGTGGACGAGGCCGTCTCGTCCGGGCTGGTGGGCAGCGAGCTGCACGACAAGCTCCTGTCGGCCGAGAGGGCCGTGACGGGCTACACCGACCCCTACACCGGCGACCAGATCTCCCTCTTCCAGGCCATGAAGAAGGAGCTCATCGTCAAGGAGCACGGCATCCGCCTGCTCGAGGCCCAGATCGCCACCGGCGGCATCATCGACCCCGTGCACAGCCACCGCCTCCCCGTGGAGGTGGCTTACCGGCGCGGCTACTTTGACCAGGAGATGAACCAGATCCTCTCCGACCCCACCGACGACACCAAGGGCTTCTTCGACCCCAACACCCACGAGAACCTCACCTACATGCAGCTCCTCCACCGCTGCGTGCCCGACCCGGACACGGGGCTGCTCATGCTCCAGCTGATGGACAAGGGCTCCGTGCTCTACCAGCTGACCGAGGATGCCCGGAAAGCCCTGCAGGCCGCCCGCACCACCGTCAGCGTGGGGCTCTTCCAGGGCCAGAGCGTCACCGTCTGGGAGCTCCTCTTCTCCCGCTACATCCCCGACCACCGGCGCCAGGACCTCCTCCGGAAGTACAAGGCAGGGACGGTCACCATCTCGGAGATGATCACCCTTCTCACCACCATCATCACCGGGGCTGAGGGCCAGGGCCACGGCGCTGTCCTGGCCCGCAAGCCGACGCAGCGGGAGACCCCGCCACCAGCCGAGAATGGCGAGGCCGCGGACTCTCGGCAGGAGCGGGAGCGGGAGCGGGAGCGGGAGCGGGAGCAGGAGCGGGAGCGGGAGCTGGAGCTGGAGTGGTCCCTGAAGTCCCGCACCGTCGAGGTCTCGGCAGGCGGCTTCCACGGCAGGAAGGTCTCCCTGTGGGAGCTCCTCTTCTCCAAGTACGTCTCCGAGGCAAAGAGGCAGGAGCTGCTGGGGGAGGTCCGGGCCGGGAGCCTGGCGCTGGACGAGCTGGCAAGGCTCCTCACCGTCCTCATCGAGGAGGCGGTGGAGCGGAGCAGCAACGTGAAATTCACGGGTCTCAGGAGGCAGGTGACCGCCTCGGACCTGGTGGATTCAGGCATCATCGACAAGGACACGCTGGCCGACCTCGTCCAGGGCTCCAAGACGGTGGAGGAGGTGACGGAAATGGCCTCCGTCAAGCGCTACCTGGACGGCACAGGCTGCATCGCCGGCGTGCTGGTGCCCTCCAAGGCGGACCCTGCCAAGATGGAGAAGATGAGCATCTACCAGGCCATGTGGAAGGGCATCCTGAGGCAGGGCACGGCCCTGGTGCTGCTGGAGGCGCAGGCTGCCACCGGCTTCGTCGTTGACCCGCTCGCCAACAAGAAGCTCTCCGTGGACGAGGCCGTCTCGTCCGGGCTGGTGGGCAGCGAGCTGCACGACAAGCTCCTGTCGGCCGAGAGGGCCGTGACGGGCTACACCGACCCCTACACCGGCGACCAGATCTCCCTCTTCCAGGCCATGAAGAAGGAGCTCATCGTCAAGGAGCACGGCATCCGCCTGCTCGAGGCCCAGATCGCCACCGGCGGCATCATCGACCCCGTGCACAGCCACCGCCTCCCCGTGGAGGTGGCTTACCGGCGCGGCTACTTTGACCAGGAGATGAACCAGATCCTCTCCGACCCCACCGACGACACCAAGGGCTTCTTCGACCCCAACACCCACGAGAACCTCACCTACATGCAGCTCCTCCACCGCTGCGTGCCCGACCCGGACACGGGGCTGCTCATGCTCCAGCTGATGGACAAGGGCTCCGTGCTCTACCAGCTGACCGAGGATGCCCGGAAAGCCCTGCAGGCCGCCCGCACCACCATCAGCGTGGGGCTCTTCCAGGGCCAGAGCGTCACCGTCTGGGAGCTCCTCTTCTCCCGCTACATCCCCGACCACCGGCGCCAGGACCTCCTCCGGAAGTACAAGGCAGGGACGGTCACCATCTCGGAGATGATCACCCTTCTCACCACCATCATCACCGGGGCTGAGGGCCAGGGCCACGGCGCTGTCCTGGCCCGCAAGCCGACGCAGCGGGAGACCCCGCCACCAGCCGAGAATGGCGAGGCCGCGGACTCTCGGCAGGAGCGGGAGCGGGAGCGGGAGCGGGAGCGGGAGCGGGAGCAGGAGCGGGAGCGGGAGCTGGAGCTGGAGCGGTCCCTGAAGTCCCGCACCGTCGAGGTCTCGGCAGGCGGCTTCCACGGCAGGAAGGTCTCCCTGTGGGAGCTCCTCTTCTCCAAGTACGTCTCCGAGGCAAAGAGGCAGGAGCTGCTGGGGGAGGTCCGGGCCGGGAGCCTGGCGCTGGACGAGCTGGCAAGGCTCCTCACCGTCCTCATCGAGGAGGCGGTGGAGCGGAGCAGCAACGTGAAATTCACGGGTCTCAGGAGGCAGGTGACCGCCTCGGACCTGGTGGATTCGGGCATCATCGACAAGGACACGCTGGCCGACCTCGTCCAGGGCTCCAAGACGGTGGAGGAGGTGACGGAAATGGCCTCCGTCAAGCGCTACCTGGACGGCACAGGCTGCATCGCCGGCGTGCTGGTGCCCTCCAAGGCGGACCCTGCCAAGATGGAGAAGATGAGCATCTACCAGGCCATGTGGAAGGGCATCCTGAGGCAGGGCACGGCCCTGGTGCTGCTGGAGGCGCAGGCTGCCACCGGCTTCGTCGTTGACCCGCTCGCCAACAAGAAGCTCTCCGTGGACGAGGCCGTCTCGTCCGGGCTGGTGGGCAGCGAGCTGCACGACAAGCTCCTGTCGGCCGAGAGGGCCGTGACGGGCTACACCGACCCCTACACCGGCGACCAGATCTCCCTCTTCCAGGCCATGAAGAAGGAGCTCATCGTCAAGGAGCACGGCATCCGCCTGCTCGAGGCCCAGATCGCCACCGGCGGCATCATCGACCCCGTGCACAGCCACCGCCTCCCCGTGGAGGTGGCTTACCGGCGCGGCTACTTTGACCAGGAGATGAACCAGATCCTCTCCGACCCCACCGACGACACCAAGGGCTTCTTCGACCCCAACACCCACGAGAACCTCACCTACATGCAGCTCCTCCACCGCTGCGTGCCCGACCCGGACACGGGGCTGCTCATGCTCCAGCTGATGGACAAGGGCTCCGTGCTCTACCAGCTGACCGAGGATGCCCGGAAAGCCCTGCAGGCCGCCCGCACCACCGTCAGCGTGGGGCTCTTCCAGGGCCAGAGCGTCACCGTCTGGGAGCTCCTCTTCTCCCGCTACATCCCCGACCACCGGCGCCAGGACCTCCTCCGGAAGTACAAGGCAGGGACGGTCACCATCTCGGAGATGATCACCCTTCTCACCACCATCATCACCGGGGCTGAGGGCCAGGGCCACGGCGCTGTCCTGGCCCGCAAGCCGACGCAGCGGGAGACCCCGCCACCAGCCGAGAATGGCGAGGCCGCGGACTCTCGGCAGGAGCGGGAGCGGGAGCGGGAGCGGGAGCAGGAGCGGGAGCGGGAGCTGGAGCTGGAGCGGTCCCTGAAGTCCCGCACCGTCGAGGTCTCGGCAGGCGGCTTCCACGGCAGGAAGGTCTCCCTGTGGGAGCTCCTCTTCTCCAAGTACGTCTCCGAGGCAAAGAGGCAGGAGCTGCTGGGGGAGGTCCGGGCCGGGAGCCTGGCGCTGGACGAGCTGGCAAGGCTCCTCACCGTCCTCATCGAGGAGGCGGTGGAGCGGAGCAGCAACGTGAAATTCACGGGTCTCAGGAGGCAGGTGACCGCCTCGGACCTGGTGGATTCAGGCATCATCGACAAGGACACGCTGGCCGACCTCGTCCAGGGCTCCAAGACGGTGGAGGAGGTGACGGAAATGGCCTCCGTCAAGCGCTACCTGGACGGCACAGGCTGCATCGCCGGCGTGCTGGTGCCCTCCAAGGCGGACCCTGCCAAGATGGAGAAGATGAGCATCTACCAGGCCATGTGGAAGGGCATCCTGAGGCAGGGCACGGCCCTGGTGCTGCTGGAGGCGCAGGCTGCCACCGGCTTCGTCGTTGACCCGCTCACCAACAAGAAGCTCTCCGTGGACGAGGCCGTCTCGTCCGGGCTGGTGGGCAGCGAGCTGCACGACAAGCTCCTGTCGGCCGAGAGGGCCGTGACGGGCTACACCGACCCCTACACCGGCGACCAGATCTCCCTCTTCCAGGCCATGAAGAAGGAGCTCATCGTCAAGGAGCACGGCATCCGCCTGCTCGAGGCCCAGATCGCCACCGGCGGCATCATCGACCCCGTGCACAGCCACCGCCTCCCCGTGGAGGTGGCTTACCGGCGCGGCTACTTTGACCAGGAGATGAACCAGATCCTCTCCGACCCCACCGACGACACCAAGGGCTTCTTCGACCCCAACACCCACGAGAACCTCACCTACATGCAGCTCCTCCACCGCTGCGTGCCCGACCCGGACACGGGGCTGCTCATGCTCCAGCTGATGGACAAGGGCTCCGTGCTCTACCAGCTGACCGAGGATGCCCGGAAAGCCCTGCAGGCCGCCCGCACCACCGTCAGCGTGGGGCTCTTCCAGGGCCAGAGCGTCACCGTCTGGGAGCTCCTCTTCTCCCGCTACATCCCCGACCACCGGCGCCAGGACCTCCTCCGGAAGTACAAGGCAGGGACGGTCACCATCTCGGAGATGATCACCCTTCTCACCACCATCATCACCGGGGCTGAGGGCCAGGGCCACGGCGCTGTCCTGGCCCGCAAGCCGACGCAGCGGGAGACCCCGCCACCAGCCGAGAATGGCGAGGCCGCGGACTCTCGGCAGGAGCGGGAGCGGGAGCGGGAGCGGGAGCGGGAGCGGGAGCAGGAGCGGGAGCGGGAGCGGGAGCTGGAGCGGTCCCTGAAGTCCCGCACCGTCGAGGTCTCGGCAGGCGGCTTCCACGGCAGGAAGGTATCCCTGTGGGAGCTCCTCTTCTCCAAGTACGTCTCCGAGGCAAAGAGGCAGGAGCTGCTGGGGGAGGTCCGGGCCGGGAGCCTGGCGCTGGACGAGCTGGCAAGGCTCCTCACCGTCCTCATCGAGGAGGCGGTGGAGCGGAGCAGCAACGTGAAATTCACGGGTCTCAGGAGGCAGGTGACCGCCTCGGACCTGGTGGATTCGGGCATCATCGACAAGGACACGCTGGCCGACCTCGTCCAGGGCTCCAAGACGGTGGAGGAGGTGACGGAAATGGCCTCCGTCAAGCGCTACCTGGACGGCACAGGCTGCATCGCCGGCGTGCTGGTGCCCTCCAAGGCGGACCCTGCCAAGATGGAGAAGATGAGCATCTACCAGGCCATGTGGAAGGGCATCCTGAGGCAGGGCACGGCCCTGGTGCTGCTGGAGGCGCAGGCTGCCACCGGCTTCGTCGTTGACCCGCTCGCCAACAAGAAGCTCTCCGTGGACGAGGCCGTCTCGTCCGGGCTGGTGGGCAGCGAGCTGCACGACAAGCTCCTGTCGGCCGAGAGGGCCGTGACGGGCTACACCGACCCCTACACCGGCGACCAGATCTCCCTCTTCCAGGCCATGAAGAAGGAGCTCATCGTCAAGGAGCACGGCATCCGCCTGCTCGAGGCCCAGATCGCCACCGGCGGCATCATCGACCCCGTGCACAGCCACCGCCTCCCCGTGGAGGTGGCTTACCGGCGCGGCTACTTTGACCAGGAGATGAACCAGATCCTCTCCGACCCCACCGACGACACCAAGGGCTTCTTCGACCCCAACACCCACGAGAACCTCACCTACATGCAGCTCCTCCACCGCTGCGTGCCCGACCCGGACACGGGGCTGCTCATGCTCCAGCTGATGGACAAGGGCTCCGTGCTCTACCAGCTGACCGAGGATGCCCGGAAAGCCCTGCAGGCCGCCCGCACCACCGTCAGCGTGGGGCTCTTCCAGGGCCAGAGCGTCACCGTCTGGGAGCTCCTCTTCTCCCGCTACATCCCCGACCACCGGCGCCAGGACCTCCTCCGGAAGTACAAGGCAGGGACGGTCACCATCTCGGAGATGATCACCCTTCTCACCACCATCATCACCGGGGCTGAGGGCCAGGGCCACGGCGCTGTCCTGGCCCGCAAGCCGACGCAGCGGGAGACCCCGCCACCAGCCGAGAATGGCGAGGCTGCGGACTCTCGGCAGGAGCGGGAGCGGGAGCGGGAGCGGGAGCGGGAGCAGGAGCGGGAGCGGGAGCTGGAGCGGTCCCTGAAGTCCCGCACCGTCGAGGTCTCGGCAGGCGGCTTCCACGGCAGGAAGGTCTCCCTGTGGGAGCTCCTCTTCTCCAAGTACGTCTCCGAGGCAAAGAGGCAGGAGCTGCTGGGGGAGGTCCGGGCCGGGAGCCTGGCGCTGGACGAGCTGGCAAGGCTCCTCACCGTCCTCATCGAGGAGGCGGTGGAGCGGAGCAGCAACGTGAAATTCACGGGTCTCAGGAGGCAGGTGACCGCCTCGGACCTGGTGGATTCGGGCATCATCGACAAGGACACGCTGGCCGACCTCGTCCAGGGCTCCAAGACGGTGGAGGAGGTGACGGAAATGGCCTCCGTCAAGCGCTACCTGGACGGCACAGGCTGCATCGCCGGCGTGCTGGTGCCCTCCAAGGCGGACCCTGCCAAGATGGAGAAGATGAGCATCTACCAGGCCATGTGGAAGGGCATCCTGAGGCAGGGCACGGCCCTGGTGCTGCTGGAGGCGCAGGCTGCCACCGGCTTCGTCGTTGACCCGCTCGCCAACAAGAAGCTCTCCGTGGACGAGGCCGTCTCGTCCGGGCTGGTGGGCAGCGAGCTGCACGACAAGCTCCTGTCGGCCGAGAGGGCCGTGACGGGCTACACCGACCCCTACACCGGCGACCAGATCTCCCTCTTCCAGGCCATGAAGAAGGAGCTCATCGTCAAGGAGCACGGCATCCGCCTGCTCGAGGCCCAGATCGCCACCGGCGGCATCATCGACCCCGTGCACAGCCACCGTCTCCCCGTGGAGGTGGCTTACCGGCGCGGCTACTTTGACCAGGAGATGAACCAGATCCTCTCCGACCCCACCGACGACACCAAGGGCTTCTTCGACCCCAACACCCACGAGAACCTCACCTACATGCAGCTCCTCCACCGCTGCGTGCACGACCGGGACACTGGTCTTTTTTTCCTTAATGTTGTTAGAAAGTAAATGTAAATCATTTTGCATATTTTTCTTTGTTATTGCATTGGTGAAAAATTTCTCTCTGGTGAATCTTTCTTTTGCTGCTGTTATTTTCACTTTTTTTTTTTACATCCTTTTTTAAAAATTTTAATTCTGTTCAGAGAATTTCCTATTTTTCCCTTTCTTTTTCAATAACCTACCTGCATCAAGTATAGCTTTTAAGTGATTCCGCTGAGTATTGTGATATAGAGTATTAAGCCTTTGTCTTCTGTAGTCTTTCAACAGCACAGGAATCAGCCTGGGTTATCGCAGGTCATTTTGTTGAAATATGTTGTCCTCATTTTCCTCATCCAGTTTTAAATGGAAGTATGTGTCTTGTGATGTATGAGGTGTAGTAAGAATGGTATTTTTATCCTCCTTCGAGTCTGCTTTCTTATGTATGAAGAACATCTTTTTCTTAGCAGATTTGCAGGGCATTATTAGAGTTGCCAGTTTTCAAACCTGAATTTTGCATGGAGAGTATATTTCCATGTAGGCACTATGTCAGGATGTTGTTAGGTGTTACTGGCGTGGGATACATTATCTGTGTGTGCTCTTAATGCCTCAGTGTCATGGTTTAACCCCAAATTGTAACTCAATACCACACAGCCGCTCGCTCACTCCCCCCCTCCCCGGTGGGGTGGAGAATCAGAGAGAACGGAAAACTTGTGGGTTGAGATAAAAACAGTTCACCAGGACACAAAGGAAAAATATAAAAATATATTAATAATTATAATAATGATAATATATATAAGGATAATAGAATATATAAACCCAATGATACACAATTTCTCACCCCCTGACAACCAATACAGCCCATCCCGAGCAGCAGGCAGGGAGCAGGGGTATCCCCCCCCCAGCTATCCCAGAACAGCAAGTTCCAGAGAGAGCAGGCGAGGGAACCAACAGCTGAACGAACAAAAAACAAAAAGGGAAAATAGGGAAACAAAAAGCAACCCGAAGGGAAGCTTAAGGATTAAGGCGAGTTAAGGGTCTCAAAAGCCTAGTGGCCCACCGGCCGACCCCCACTTATACTGGGTATGACGTCTATGGTATGGAATACTCTCTTTGGCCAGTTTAGATCAACTATTCTGGCTATACCCCTCCCAAGTTTTTGCACCTGCACATCAGCAAAACCTGGGAAACTGCAAAATGTCTTTGGTCGTTTAGCAGCGGCCAACAACATCAGTGTGCTATATCACTGTTCTTCTCACACTAAATCCAAAACACAGGAGCTGCTGAAGACAAAACTAGCTCCGTCCTGGCCTAAACCAGGACACTCAGCCTGTCTAGTTTTTCTGGGGGTGTCTGGACTACATGCACCCTCATCTTAGAGTGGTTTGGTCTGTCACTGAATGTACACTCAGTTCACTCACATGCTGTGCTTTCCGTCCCTCCAATTCTCCATCTCTCCATGGAGCCTCTATAGAGAGCTGTGCTGTGGGATCCACGCAAGAGCTGAGAACCCGCAGTGTATGTTGTCGTGCCGTATTTCTAGTCTATCCATCCACGGTCAGGGGAGCCGGGAGCAGCGCATCCATTCCCTCTAGCTGGGGCCTCCGCGCATTTCTCAGCTCCTTTGCCGTCCTGTGTCCTGAGCTGGCTCAGCCCACGTACCACACTCCTGGAGAGGAGGCAGCCCCAGAACCACTCTGCTGTAGAGTTCAGGGCTGAATAATTCTACTACAGTTTGATAGAAGGAAACTTACTCTCCTTAAATGTTACCTTAGGCTGTTTGCCTTAATTAACCCAGTAATGTCCCGAAAAATGGATTTTTTTGCCACAGCTTGTATAGCTGATGGCTGGAAACAAGTGTAGATTAGCTGTGCAACTCGTTACCTCTGTGTAGCCTGGAGATTTGCATGGGCTCAAAAAGTGATGGAACAAATTAATGGGAGAGAGCGAAGTCCACTGAGGGTTGTTAAATGCAAAGACACACCTCTGCCTCAGGAGGTCCTTCAGCTGCAGGTTACTACAAGATGGAAGACAGGATCAGGGTACAGGCTTGCGCTGCTATTTCATGCCCGCCCTACGTGCTATTACTGCCCTCCCTGAGACAGGTGGAACAGGCAGCCAGGGTGCCTGTTGCGGGGGACTCCCGATCCCGACCCTCTCCCTGCACGGCTGAACGCAGGGACGCAGGGGACAGGGGACAATGGCAACTAGTGCCTCCCCGGCGAGGCAGGCGTGTCTCCTCAGTGCCTACCCCACCTCCGCAGGTGCCCTTGCACAATAGGTACGAGGCCCTGCCACTGGAACCGAACAATGACAAGGCTGATGGTTCAGTTAGCTCGGAGGTGCCGCCGAGGACTAGTCAGCCTATGTCCCGCATCAAAACTGCCCCCAT
This sequence comes from Phoenicopterus ruber ruber, assembly GCA_009819775.1. Classification (NCBI taxonomy): domain Eukaryota; kingdom Metazoa; phylum Chordata; class Aves; order Phoenicopteriformes; family Phoenicopteridae; genus Phoenicopterus; species Phoenicopterus ruber. The sequence continues at coordinate 170,082,853 of CM020216.1, read as the reverse complement.
AAAGGAAAACAAGAGACGGGTCGTTGCCACAGGTGACTCCCTTCTGAAAGGAACAGAAGGGCCCAATATGCAGACCAGACCCACTGCTTAGGGAAGTCTGCTGTCTCCCGGGGGCCCGGGTCAAGGATGTGAAGAGGAAGCTTCCCACCCTAGTATGGCCCTCAGACTACTATCCCCTGTTGATCTTCCAGGCAGGCAGCGACGAGGTGGCAAAAAGAAGTCCTGGGGCAATCAAGAGGGACTTCAGGGCCTTGGGGTGACTGGTTAAGGGATGAGGAGCACAGGTAGTGTTCTCCTCTCTCCCTCCAGTTCTGGGGAAGGATGAGGGAAGAAACTGGAGGAGCCAGCAGATCAACAACTGGCTCCGAGCCTGGTGTCACCAGCAGGACTTCAGGTTCTTCGACCACGGGTCGGTTTACATGGCACCAGGCCTGCTGGCGGCAGACGGGGGGCACCGGTCCCAAAGGGGGAAAAGGATCCTAGCACAGGAGTTAGCGGGGCTCACTGAAAGGGCTTTAAACTAGAGTTGAAGGGGGAAGGGGATAAAACCAGGCTTGCTAGAGAGAAGCCTGGGGGTGGCACGCCAATGAATGAGGGATGGCATGCCAGCGAGGCCCTTCGGTCAGCTGTCTCAGATGAGGTAGGACAGAGAGACCCGTGCAGCAGCAGGGACACAGGGGTCATTGATCTGTTAGGAACCACGGAAATGCCTGAGATGGGACATGTAGGGAGTAGGGCTTCTCCCACCACAAAGGCAACAGGATCATTAGCCCAGCTGAAGTGCATCTACACGAATGCACGGAGCATGGGCAACAAACAGGAGGAGCTTGAGGCCATTGTGAAAGGGGAAAACTATGATATAGTTGCCATCACGGAAACATGGTGGGATGACACGCATAACTGGAGTGCCGTGATGGATGGCCACAAACTCTTCAGAAGGGACAGGCAAGGAAGGAGAGGCAGTGGGGTAGCCCTCTATGTTAGGGAGAGTCTGGACTGCCTTGAGCTCGAGGACAGTGACGCAAGGGTTGAGAGCCTATGGGTAAGAATCAGGGGGAAGGCCACCAAGGCAGATACCATGGTGGGAGTCTGCTATAGACCACCCAACCAGGATGAGGAGGCAGATGAAGTATTCTACAGGCAGCTGGGAGAAGCCTCACGATCGCTGGCCCTTGTTCTCGTGGGGGACTTCAACTTGCCAGATGTCTGCTGGAAATACAATGCAGCAGAGAGGAAAGAGTCCAGGAGGTTCCTGGAGTGTGTGGAAGATAACGTCCTCACGCAGCTGGTGAGGGAGCCCACGAGGGAAGGCGCCCCACTGGACCTGTTGTTTGTGACCAGAGAAGGTCTTGTGGGTGATGTGACAGTCGGAGGCTGTCTTGGGCACAGTGACCATGAAATGATAGAGTTCTCGATTCTCAGAGAAGTAAAGAGGAGGGTCACCAGAACTGCCACCTTGGACTTCCGGAGGGCAGACTTTGGCTTGTTTAGGAGTCTGGTTGGCAGAGTCCCTTGGGAGGCAGTCCTGGAGGGCAAAGGCGTCCAGGAAGGCTGGACATTCTTCAAAAGGGAAATCTTAAAGGCGCAGGAGCAGGCTGTCCCCATGAGCCGAAAGATGAGCCGTCGGGGAAGAAGACCGGCCTGGCTGAGCAGAGAGCTCCGGCTGGAACTTAGGAAAAAAAAGAGAGTCTACAACCTTTGGAGGAAGGGGCAGGCAACTCAGGAGGACTACAAGGATGTTGTGAGGTTATGTAGGGAGAAAATTAGAAGGGCCAAGGCCCAGCTAGAACTTAGTCTGGCTACTGCCGTAAAAGACAACAAAAAGTCCTTCTACAAATACATTAACAATAAAAAGGGGGCTAAGGAAAATCTCCCTCCTCTATTGGATGCAGAGGGAAACTTAGTGTCAAGGGACGAGGAAAAGGCTGAGGTACTTAATGCCTTCTTTGCCTCTGTCTTTAACAGCAAGGGAAGTTGCTCTCTGGGCACCCAGCCCCCTGAGCAGGAAGACAGGGATGGGGAGCAGAATGAAGACCCCGTAGTCCAAGGGGAAATGATCAGTGACCTGCTATGCCACCTAGACACACACAAGTCTCTGGGGCCGTCTGGGATCCACCCAAGGGTGCTGAAAGAGCTGGCAGAAGTGCTCACCAAGCCACTCTCCATCATTTATCAGCAGTCCTGGCTAACTGGGGAGGTCCCAGTTGACTGGAGGCTGGCAAATGTGACGCCCATCTACAAGAAGGGCCGGAAGGAGGATCCAGGGAACTACAGGCCTGTCAGCCTGACCTCGGTGCCCGGGAAGGTTATGGAGCAGATCATCTTGAGTGCCATCACGCAGCACATACGGGACAACCGGGTGATCGGGCCCAGTCAGCACGGGTTTATGAAAGGCAGGTCCTGCCTGACCAACCTGATCTCCTTCTACGACATGGTGACCCGCTTAGTGGATGAGGGAAAGGCTGTGGACGTTGTGTACCTGGACTTTAGTAAAGCCTTTGACACCGTCTCCCACAGCATCCTCCTGGAGAAACTGGCTACCCATGGCTTGGATGGGCATACTCTGCGCTGGGTAGGAAACTGGCTGGATGGCTGGGCCCAAAGAGTTGTGGTGAATGGAGTTAAAAGACGGTTGGCAGCCAGTCACAAGTGGTGTTCCCCAGGGCTCAGTACTGGGGCCAGTCCTGTTCAATATCTTTATCAATGATCTGGACGAGGGGATCGAGTGCACCCTCAGTAAGTTTGCAGATGACACCAAATTGGGAGGGAGTGTTGATCTGCTGGAGGGCAGGCAGGTGCTGCAGCGGGACCTGGACAGGCTGGATGGATGGGCCAAGGCCAATGGTATGAGATTCAACAAGGCCAAGTGCCAGGTCCTGCACCTGGGTCACAGCAACCCCAGGCAACGCTACAGGCTTGGGGGGGAGTGGCTGGAAAGCTGCCCGGTGGAAAAGGGCCTGGGGGTGTTGGTCGACAGCCGGCTGAATATGAGCCAGCAGTGTGCCCAGGTGGCCAAGAAGGCCAACAGCATCCTGGCCTGTATCAGAAATAGTGTGGCCAGCAGGAGTAGGGAGGTGATCGTCCCACTGTACTCGGCCCTGGTGAGGCCGCACCTCGAGTGCTGGGTTCAGTTCTGGGCCCCTCACTCCAAGAAAGACATTGAAGTGCTGGAGCGTGTCCAGAGATGGGCAACGAAGCTGGGGAAGGGTCTGGACCACAGGTCCTATGAGGAGCGGCTGAGGGAACTGGGGATGTTTAGCCTGGAGAAAAGGAAGCTGAGGGGAGACCTTATCGCTCTCTGCAACTACCTGAAAGGAGGTTGTAGAGAGATGGGGGTCAGACTCTTCTCCCTAGTAACAGATGACAGAACAAGAGGAAATGGCCTCAAGTTGCACCAGGGGAGCTTTAGATTGGACATTCGTAAAAATTTCTTCACCGCAAGGGTTGTCGGGCATTGGAACAGGCTGCCCAGGGAGGTGGTGGAGTCCCCATCTCTGGAGGTATTCAAAAGACGTTTAGATGAGGCCCTAAGGGATATGATTTAGTGGGGGACTTGGTAGTGCTAGGTTAATGGTTGGACCCGATGATCTTGGAGGTCTCTTCCAACCAGAACAATTCTATGATTCTATGATTCTACATGCTTAGTGTAGACTGATACTGAGCAGAGCTGGCTGCAGCATAGTAGAGACATGGACCTTTGCTCTGAACTGGTATAACTGCGACTGTCCTATCACCATCTGCATTACGAACAGGAGGAAGCACCAGAAATGCCACAATTTACCCAAAGCGCAAGTGTAACAGCGAAGTTCTACAGCTCTCAGGCCTCACCACACTCTGTACTGGGGTTAGTTCAGTTTCTTCCCACACCAACCTGCAGACACTGTAATGCCATCTCCAGAGGGCCTTGATGATTTGGGCTCCCATATCAACCAAGAGGCTTCATATTCATCTTCTAGACTTCTGCTCTTTCCTGGAAATGGATTAGAAAATGCTTTAGCCAAATCCAGGGTGAATGGCCAAGCTGTGTCTTTCACACACGCTAGCCTTGTGCCATCTCCAGATCTCAGAGTCCTGCATGCTACTACAGTGTAAGAGGGCTCGCTACCAGCTGCTGCATGAGACAAAGCACCCGGCTGGATGGAGCTCTTGTCCTGCTCCTTCTCAGCCATTCCTATATTCCTGCCCACACCCCTTGCCCTCGGACTGTCTCCTCTTAGTGTCTAGTTCCACACCTTTCAACCTCCGCCACGCTTTTCACCTGATCTCCAAGTGTCCCATTTCCCAGCCTTCTTGTTCATGAGCTTGTGCCTTGCTAGCAAAGCCATGGAGATCCAGCAATCCCTGTGGAGCACGGTGGACGCTTGCAACCCTCCAGCTGTGGTTTAGCCCTTCGCCTTTCCAGGGCCCCTTTTCTGGTGATAAGTTCTTCCTGTTAGGTGATTGCACTAAACCTAACCACTATAAGGCCATTCTTGATAGGAACTTCAGTCTTATATGACAAGTCTCATGGTTGGACTCGATGATCTTGGAGGTCTCTTCCAACCAGAACAATTCTATGATTCTATATACCTAGCCAAAAGCCATTTCACTAACTACTGAACCTAACTAACTAAACCTAACTGAAAGCTAGTGGCTTATTTTTAATATATCCACTAGGATATACAAGAGAAAAGGAACTGAGAGGAAACCTCATAGTATTCTGAAGTTATCAGTCTCCTAGCCCTGGGACAGAGCATCACCTGCCAACGGTCAGCTCCTCAAAGCCTGGCTGTTACCACCTTGTGGCACCGGAGACATAGAAAAAGCCAGTCTCACATTGAGATCAGGAAGGGGAGGAGGAGTGCACAGGATGAAAAGCATGCACTAAGAAAAGGAAGACGGAGTAGGGTCTCGCAGCATGGGCCCAGCACCGAAGCTTGGCTGCCTTCCCCACTGTGCTGCTCCGGACCTCCCAGGACCGTGCGGGGAGCAGCTCACGGCTCTCCTCGGCAGGTTACTGGCAGGCGGCACTGAAGAGTCATCCTGTGGCTGGAGCAGCCTTCCCGGGTGGGATGTTAGCCTGGCCCTGGGGTGGAGACTACAGGGCAGGTGCAGAAGAAGCCTGGTTAAAGAGAGTTCAGCAGAGGGTACAAAGGTGATGAGCTCCAGTCCGGAGCATCTCTCCTGTGGGGAAAGGCTGAGGGAGCTGGGGCTGTTCAGCCTGAGGAAGAGGAGACTGAGAGGGGACCTCATCAACGCTTATCAATATCTCAAGGGTGGGTGTCAAGAGGATGGGGCCAGACTCTTCCCAGTGGTGCCCAGCGACAGGACGAGGGGCAACGGGCACAAACTGGGACACGGGAAGTTCCGCCTGAACATGAGGAAAAACTTCTTCGCTGTGAGGTGCCAGAGCCCTGGCACAGGCTGCCCAGGGAGGTTGTGGAGTCTCCTTCTCTGGAGAGATTCAAAACCCGCCTGGACGCGGCCCTGTGCAGCCTGCGCTGGGTGACCCTGCTCTGGCAGGGGCTGGGCTGGGTGGTCTCCAGAGGTCCCTTCCAACCCCCACCATTCTGTGATTCTGTGATTCTGTGTAAAGACAGTCAATTCTTCCTCGAGCAGGGGAACAGGGGCCTTGATGACCATATGGACCATCATGGCTCACCTCAGGAGCCGTGTTGGATAGCCACACACTTGAGCAGCCAGGAGCTAGCAGTATCTCTGTAAAAAATTCCTGTCCCAGATCAGGCAGTGAAGCCTAACAGGAACGTGGTGGTGGTGACGGTTGTCCCTGATGAGGGACCCAGAGAGCGAGCTAAGGCAAAACAAACTTTGGGGCTTGTGATCCAGAGTCACATTGTGACTTGCCTGCAGGGTGAGCGGTGTCCAGATCCCAGGAGGTTTCTGGAAAGGCTTGTAATAAGTGCTGGGGAGGAGACAGTGACCATGGGCCCCACACAGAGGAAGATGGAGGAAGGAGGTTCTGGCACTAAAATGTAGGCTTCAGGCAGGAAGATGAAAGCCAGGGCCTCCATGACAGCATTCCCTGAAACAGTCCGAGTACCATGTGGAGGTCAGATAGTAAAGCAGAGACATGAATTCATAAAATGGGGCTGAGAAGCCAAAAAGATGTCATAAAAGTTTTGCAGCTCCAAGCCAAGGAGAGGCCAAACTGGCACCATTCAAATACGGTGAAAACCAGCATGGAGAAAAGGAAAAGGGAAGAGCCATTTAAAGAAGCAGAATCCTGTTTAAAAACAATACAGAAAAAAGTAGAGAATTTGTTCTCTACTATGTACTATGTTCTCTACTATACTATATATAAAGAGTTGTGGTGAATGGAGTTAAATCCGGTTGGAGGCCGGTCACAAGTGGTGTTCCCCAGGGCTCAGTACTGGGGCCAGTTCTGTTCAATATCTTTATCAATGATCTGGACGAGGGGATCGAGTGCTCCCTCAGTAAGTTTGCAGATGACACCAAATTGGGAGGGAGTGTTGATCTGCTGGAGGGCAGGCAGGTGCTGCAGCGGGACCTGGACAGGCTGGATCGATGGGCCGAGGCCAATGGTATGAGGTTCAACAAGGCCAAGTGCCGGGTCCTGCCCTTGGGACACAACAACCCCAGGCAACGCTACAGGCTTGGGGGGGAGTGGCTGGAAAGCTGCCTGGCGGAAAAGGACCTGGGGGTGTTGGTTGACGGCCGGCTGAATATGAGCCAGCAGTGTGCCCAGGTGGCCAAGAAGGCCAACGGCATCCTGGCCTGTATCAGAAATAGTGTGGCCAGCAGCAGTAGGGAGGTGATTGTCCCCCTGTACTCGGCCCTGGTGAGGCTGCACCTCGAGTACTGTGTTCAGTTTTGGGCCCCTCACTCCAAGAAAGACATTGAGGTGCTGGAGCGTGTCGAAAGAAGGGCAACGAGGCTGGTGAAGGGTCTGGACCACAAGTGCTATGAGGAGCGGCTGAGGGAACTGGGGATGTTTAGCCTGGAGAAAAGGAGGCTGAGGGGAGACCTTATCGCTCTCTGCAACTACCTGAAAGGAGGTTGTAGAGAGATGGGGGTCGGACTCTTCTCCCTAGTAACAGATGACAGAACAAGAGGAAATGGCCTCAAGTTGCGCCAGGGGAGGTTTAGATTGGACATTCGTAAAAATTTCTTCACCGCAAGGGTTGTCAGGCATTGGAACAGGCTGCCCAGGGAGGTGGTGGAGTCCCCATCTCTGGAGGTATTCAAAAGACGTTTAGATGAGGCCCTAAGGGATATGATTTAGTGGGGGACTTGGTAGTGCTAGGTTAATGGTTGGACCCGATGATCTTGGAGGTCTCTTCCAACCAGAACAATTCTATGATTCTATGATTCTATATGATAAATATAATATATAGGGCTGAGGAACTGGAATGCCTCATCTTCAACGAAACATTGGCACGCCATGGACTTCTTGGGAGGAGGCTCACCAGGAGGACACTGTGACACCAAAGTATAAAATGCACAGGAGCAGTAGAGGTGGGTGTGCTGATGGCAGCGTGGAGCTGTCATCAGAGAGCTTAGAGCCGGGTCAAAGTCACAAATACACCAACAAAGAACCCTAGACCAAAATCCCAGCTTCAGGGGGCAGGGCAGGGGGAAGGCGAGCAGACAGATGTAAGGGGCAGTGGCTGGCTGTGCAGAGGCTGAGCTAGGTTGATAGTGTCTTCTGCAGTCAGGAGGAAGGCCACATCCTGAGCGGGGATGCAGAAGGGTCATAAAACCATAAATGAGGTGAACAAGGCAAGCAGGGAACAAATATTTGCTATTTTCCATAAGCACTAGGTTGCGGGGAAACAGCAGGAAAGACTTCTGCACACAGTTAAACTTGCTGCTGGGATGTCATGGAGGCAAAAGCTACCAATGCTCAAAGGAAAGAAAAGACAAGAAAAAGTGAGCCCTCTTCTCTGCAAGGGAGTCACCAGTGGGGCCCAGAGGGACCCATGCTGAGAGCTGGGCCATTTAACACATGCAGACATAGTCTGAGAAATGCTGTGAACAGTGAAGGAGCAGATGGTATTAAATTATTCAGCTTTGCAAAGAAAAGTGCCAGCTGCAAAAACTGCAGGAAGACCAAGCAACATACAGTGACTGGAATAAAAAAGGCAAATTATGTTCAAGGCAGGTAAAAAGGCACACAGAGAGCAGCAGTCCTACTGTCCACATACCCAGCTCTGAGCTGTTACTGCTCAGCAGCAAGAATTGTAACAGATTATTTGATGTGTGCTCAGCAGCAGTCAGAGTAAATCAAATGTTAAGATTAGGGAGGGAACACATCCATGCCAGGATAATGCACACAAGCTGTGTCCATCCAAAGGCATCACATAATATCCTGAGAGGAGACCAGGCTCCTTGGGGGGGCTGCAACCAGGACCTCAGCAGTAGCCCACCCTTGGTGGCCAGTGGGGCTTCGGTGGTGTAAGGCAGTGTGGACAGAGAGCATCTGCTCCTTTGAGGGTCTCTGGTCAAAGGAACCATCAACAAGAACATACAGGGACAAACCTGATCGACAAATGATACGGGAGGCAGTGGTCGGAACAAACTTGGTCAGTCACACCAATCAGTCAGGATGTGTGGAGTGAGAGGATGTTTATTTTTTCTGTTGAGATGATGAGGAAAGGGAGGGAGGCAAACACAGGCATAAACCCTGACCAATTAGTGTTAATAAAGATAATAACCAGAAACAAACCTGGTCAGTGGCACTAATTGGTGGGCTATCAAGAAACTGCAGGCACACCAGGATTTCACAGCTGGTATGGATGTAAGCCTGAGGGTCTCAGCATCAGCAGCTGGAGGAGCTCTCTGGATCTGGGGAGGGTCCCACAGATTGTGTCCCAAAAACCAGCTACTGAGGGGGACTGGTGTGAGTGAGGGGCTCCATGCCAGTGGCTGGAGTGGGACTGTGGGTTGCAGCCCGTGTGCCTGGTGTGGGGGGGTGGTGAGTGTCTTCCCCAATCCTGGTGTGTGTGGGGTGTGCATGTGTGTTCATCAGCAAACTTCAAGCTGGACCAGACGGTGAGTAGGGGATCCATGGAGTGGGTCAGAAGGTGAGAACCTGGGCAGGGGTGCCAGGCAGACAGAGGGGCCGTGCTGGTACTCGAAGGATCCACGAGTGTGCGTGTGCTTGTGAACCTAGACAGTGTCATGTGCGTGCCTGCACTAGCAACCTCCTGCCTCTGCCGGCCCCAGAGGAAGAGGGGACATGACTGCCTGTGCTCATGTGTGATGTAGGTTCCGTGTGTGGGTGCTACTGATGGCAGTGCCTTGTCTGTGGCGGTCTGTCTGACCAGCCGTGTCAGTGTCCTCTGTGTGTATCTGTGTGTCTCTGGGATACATGTGCAGCTTTGCTACTCATTGAACTTGCAAATGAGAGGGCAGCAGAGATGTCCCTCAGCCTGTGCAGAGACCCCAGGTGGGCTCCAGCAGCTGGGCAGGACCATACTGGGTGCTACTGGTCTGTACTGGGCACTACTAGGCTCCAGTGGCCAGGCTGGAGGTGGTGGCCACTCCAGTCATCCCTTAGCAGGTACTCTCCAAACAGGGGTTGCAAGTAGATGCTCAGTGGCTGGTAGGCAGTTGGCAGGACGGTGTGGGGACGCTGCCGGGGCTGGTGCTGTCTGTTTGCACAGCAGTTCTGGCTCTGTTCCCACTTGTGCTGGGAGCTGCTTCTGGTGCCTTTGGGTCTGCTGGAGAGTGTAGCTGGCAAGGACGTAGCAGGAGTCACAGCTGTTGTCATGACAGTGCCCAGTGTCTCTGCTGAGGGCTTCTTGAAGACCCAGCAGCAATGTTCTCAATGCATTGCAGGACACACGCTCCTGCACAGACTGGTGCTAATCCCCTTGGCACAATGGAGGCCTCAGCCCAGAACTCCAGGGGGTGGATGCTGCCATCAAGGTCTGGGACTGCTGAGAGTCCCTGGGGCATCTGAGTAGGCTGTGCACCATCAGGAAAAAGGGGACAAGATTTATAGGGTCTTCACAGAGACCTGGGGCCAGGATCTGGGATGCTGCAGAGAGACCGACAAGATTTGTCCAGCCCTCAGGCTATTAGATCTTGCTTCCCTTTCACATGGGCACCAGTGATACTGCCAGGAGTGACCTGGAGGATATCAACAGTGGCTACAGAGTTCTGGGAGTGAGGACTTTGCATTTTCCTTTGCTGAACTTCAGAAAGGAACTTCATGCAGTTGAACAAAGGGAAATCCCAAGTCCTGCCCCTGAGGAGGAACAGCCCCAGGCAGTAGTGCAAGGGGTGTGGCCTGCTGGAAGGCAGTTTTGCAGAAAAAACTTGCCCATCTTGGTGGACAAGAAGCTACAAGAAGCTAAACATGAGCCAGCAATGTGCTCCTGCAGCAAAGAAGGCCACCAGCCCTCCTGGGCTGCATTAGGCAAAGTATTGCCAGCAGGTCAAGGGAGGTGATCCTTCTCTTCTACTCAGCGCTGGTGAGGCCGCACCTGGAGCCCTGGGTCCAGTTCTAGGCTCTCCAGTACAACAGGCATGGACATACTGGAGACAGTCCAGCAAACGGTCATGAAGATGATGAAAGGACTGGAGCTTCTCTTCTATGAGGAAAGGCTGAGAGAGCTGGGACTTCATCCTGAAGAAGAGAAGGCTCAGGGGGATCTCATCAACGTATATAAAAACGTGAAGGGAGGGAGTAAAGAAGATGGAGCCAGGCTCTTGTCAGTGGTGCTCAGTTACAGGACAAGAAGCAAGATAGGACAGGAGGTTCCCTCTGAACATCAAGAAACACTTTTTTTACTGTGAAGGTAGTGAAACATTGGCACAGGTTGCCCAAAGAGCTTGCAGAGTCTTTATCCTTGAAAATACCCCAAACCCAACTGGACATGGTCCTGAGCTGGTTGTGGCTGATGCTGCTTTAAGCAGAGGGGATGGATCTCTAGAGGTCCCTTCCCTCCCCTTGGAGGTGATCAACACTGACTGAACACAGCCCTGAGCAATCTGATCTGATCGGACTTGCCCTGAGTTGGACCAGACAGCCTCTGAAGGTCCCTTACAACCTAAATTATTCTATGATCCTGATTTTCTGTTTTGGGGTTTTTTTTTTGTTTGTTTGCTCTTTAAGAGAGTAGAATGGACCATGTGGCCCCAGCAGCTCCAGCCTCTACACCTCACCTGCCCATCACCCAGGCCCATGCCTTCCAGCCCAAGCATGGCAGCACTCTTATTACTCCAGGACATGCCACAGCCTCGTTTGGCCATCTTCTCCTCCACCTGGGGACCAGTATGGCCCTGCTCACCATGCTGAACCAGTGCCTTGCAAAAGAGACTCCATCCAGGAACATGCCCAGGCAGTAATTAACACTTACTGTGAATAATTAAACACCAAAGCTGTGAAGACGAACATCACACCTACCTTCCTGATACATCCCACTTCAGGCTGAATGTTTTATTTGGGACCATGATGGAAGTTGGGTGGCCTTTCTTGGGAGGCCAAATCCCGCTGGCCTTTTTTCAGCTGCCTGTTCAAAGCCTCTCCCTCCCTTTTTGTCCATTTTACCCTTTCTGGAAACGTGACTTCCTCTTTCACAGTGGCAAACAGGTATCGTCAGTGTAGGTCACCAGGCAGCCGGCCACATTGCTGGGTGTAATGTCCGACTACATTGGCAGCAGCATGGTGCCCTTGCGGCTGCCACCTGCCCTGGGCTGGGAGAGATGCGTTGTGCCGTACTCCAGCGCACCACCCGCCCAGGGCATGGCCACAGGCATGCGGGAATGGTGCACCAGCCACACTGGGCTCCGGTGGCACCTGGAGCTGGCCCCGGGCTCGAACGGTGCAGAGCTGTGGCCTCCAGGAGATCAAAGCACCCGCCAGCAGTCAGGTGTGCCTGTCCCCTGCCTGCCTCCAGAACCTGTGTACCTTTCCCTCTGTGCTGCGCTGCCTCCTGCCCTGCTTTCCTCCCCACCTTCCTTCCTAGTCCACGCCGTCCTCTCCCCCCGAGCTCTCAGCTGCCTGCCTGCCATCCATCTCACTCGTGGTCAGATCTTCAGTCTGATGGAGGGGTGCAGTCAGATCGCCCTGTGCCCTGGCTCTCCATGGCACAGCAAGCCCCATGTCCCAGAGCACCTCCTGGATTTCCAAGGTCCTGGCAGAGGGTCATCTGCTTGTGCTTTGTGCGCAGCCCTGGTGGGCGCATTTCAGGAGTGCTCGGCTGAGCACCGTGAATGGCAGCAATCAGCACAGCAGCTGCAAATCCCCAGAGGCCTGTGTCTGATCTGGCAGCAGTGGCCGTGTGTATGGTGCCATCTTCCTGAAGGCGTCGGTGGCCGAGCATCCTGCTGTGCAGCACGGGTGGTGGCAGGCTCAGCAGGAGGGAGTGCGCATGGGCTCAGCCAGCCCAGAGCCAGAGCAGTCATGCTACGAGGGGCTCATTCATCAAGTGATGATCTCTGGAGCAGGATTTTTCCCTTGCTGCTCTCAGCAGGCCATTCTGCCAGTGACTATCATCCATCATCTGTGTGCAAGGAGTGGGGGGGAGGACAGATGCTTGACTCTCAGAGAAGGGCAGCAGAGATGCATTGTCTGCCAGCTGGGAGATGGACTGAAGGGCAGACCCCACCAGCTACATTCAGCTCTGCACATCCCAGCAGTGCCCCAAGGTCAGCTCTGCGGACGTCCTGACAGCTGAGGCTGTGCTCTGCATGGGCTGTGGCATGTCGCCATGGACCCCGCTGGAGCAGGAGCTGCGTGAGCAGAGAGCTGTACCTGTGCCATCTCCCGATGTGCCCTCAGGACAAGACAGGAGTGCGGGTGGGGGGACCCAGGACAGTTCATAAGTATGCATCCTTCCCCTCGCTGTGCCCAGGAGCTGCAGAGGGAAACTCTTCTGCCAGGAAGCTGGGAAGCCAAACAATACGCAAGTTCCCTGGAAAGGGTAGCAGGAAGCAGTTGCTGCCATGGTACACCCCTGGCACCACCCCAGCGCCCCTGGCTTATCTTCCTCCCTGCCCCTGCCACGGGCCAGGTGGCCTGAAGCATCAGCGAAAGTCTCGCTGATCCCTGTTTCCCAGGAATCACATGTCAGTGTAGAAGATGCTTGAGAGCTTCTTTCCCACAGAGATCAGAGTTGTGCAATCACGTATCTCCAAGCCAGAATAAAAAGGATTTTTGTCTTTTCTGTTTGTCCATGGTTACCTGCTTGTGCCCATCCCTTGGGTGCTGGGCTTGGCTGGTTCATTGTGGGTTTTGAAAGAGGATATTTTTGTTATTCTTTCCTTCAAAAGCACATTGCATTGCTCGGCTCAGCTGAGCGAGAACAGGCAGAGCAGGCGTGGCAGCATGAGGTACCTGCAGTCAAGGTGAAGTTCCCCCTTGGGTCCAACACCACTGGCTCACACGTTTCTGCAGGTCCCAAGTCAGCTCCACACCTGCCAGGAGCACCCACACGGTGCATGGGTGGCTCCACACCTCAGGACACCTCTGCCACCGGGAATCCCAGTGCACGAGCTCCACATCGTGGGTCGCATCAGGCAGAGTGGCACTGGCTGCTGCTGATTTTCTCTGGTTAATATTGTCCCCTGCTGTGTGCAGGGGCTGCCCGTGCATGGATGTCCCAGGAGAGCTGCCCAAGCACAGGGGCTGCCCTCTCCACGTCAGCCATGAGGCTGATGCCTGCCATGTGTGTCACCCTCAGCGATTCCTGAACTGCTCAGCACCAGCAGCCATACGCCCAGGGGCTCAGCTGCATGGCTGCAGGGACCAATGCTTCTGGGACTGGCTGGAAGGCAGTCATGTCAGCACCCAAGTTCTGGCAGAGGAGGTTTCCCAAATGAAACACTGAAGGAAAACAACACTCCTCAAACGCCCCAGTGCTGAAGCATCCTTGAGAAAGCCATCTCCCAGCTCTCTGATGTGGTTCATGGCTCCTTCAGCCAAGGACACCTACACCTTCCGGCAGGTGAGGCCGAGCCACCAGGCTGCAGATATCCGAGCCCAGGTGTTTCCATGCCAGGCTTCCTGGGAAGCTGCAGGACCAGCCGGTGAGCCACTGAGCGCAGCGGAGGACAGGGGCATCCCATGGGTTTGCATCTTGGCTTTGCTCTCCATAGTTCTGTAGTGAGGGGCAGTTAGAGAGGTGGAGACAGCGCATACTTGTGTTTCAGACACTCCCCAAGACCTGCACACTTGCCTGATTTTTCTTTACTTCTTTTTAGTGTAAAGCCCATTTGCCCTTTTAATACCCGACAGCTTTGAGGCCAGACAGATATGGCTGGCTGCAGCTGGGTGGCAGCCCCAGCAATCCAGTGCCACATGTACAGATCCTGATGTGACACAAACTCTCCCCAGACAGTGATGCTGTCCCCTCCCTGCCTTCTGCTGAGCACAGGACATGCAGTCACTTGAAGACCCGTGCGCCCCACCACGCACAGAGGCACAGAGTGCTGGTAGGTGCCTGTCCTGGTTTAGGCCAGGACGGAGCTAGTTTTGTCTTCAGCAGCTCCTGTGTTTTGGATTTAGTGTGAGAAGAACGGTGATAGCACACTGATGTTGTTGGCCGCTGCTAAACGACCAAAGACATTTTGCAGTTTCCCAGGTTTTGCTAACATGCCAGTGCAAGAACTTGGGAGGGGCAGAGCCAGAATAGTTGATCTAAACTGGCCAAAGAGAGTATTCCATACCAGAGACGGCATGGCTGGTGTAAGTGAGGGTCGGCCGGTGGGCCACTAGGCTTTTAGACCCTTAACTTGCCTTAATCCTTAAGCTTCCCTTTGGGTTGCTTTTTGTTTCCCTATTTTTCCTTTTTGTTTTTTGTTCGTTCGGCTGTTGGTTCCCTCGCCTGCTCTCTCTGGAACTTGCTGTTCTGGGATAGCTGGGGGGGGATACCCCTGCTCCCTGCCTGCTGCTCGGGATGGGCTGTATCGGTCATCGGGGGGTGAGAAATTGTGCATCGTTCGTTTTATATATTCTATTCTCCTTATATATATTATCATTATTATCATTATTAATATATTCTTATATTTTTCCTTTGCTGTCCCGGTGAACTGTTTTTATCTCAACCCGTGAGTTTTCCTTTCTCTCTGATTCTCCTCCCCACCCCACCGGGGAGGGGGGGAGTGAGCGAGCGGCTGCATGGTATTGGGTTACAATTTGGGGTTAAACCACGACAGTCCTGCAGCAGCCGACTCGGGGCTTCGCAGGCAGTGCAGCTCCAGCTGCTTGCGTACCTGCCAACTGCATCCCCTGCGCTGGGCCGAAGGGGAAGGGCAGCAGCCACTTGTCAAGTCACTAAATAAGGAGGTGGTGTCTCTGAAGAGCCCCTACCAGAGCTCACAGTGTGGCACGGCCAGAAATGCTGGCTGGACGATGGGTCTGTGAGGTGTAAGTGGCAGCGCCGTGAAGCCCCGGGGGGTCTGTACTGCTGGTCAAGCTCTCTGGGAAGAGGGAAGCTGGGGCGACTGCAGGTCACTTAACTCCCCAGGCCTGAAGCCAAGTGAGAAGTCACCTCTCCTCCTTGAGACAACCTGAGCACAGTTTCATTTGTGTTCACACAAATATCCAGTTCCTGGCACTTCAAGGAAAGCAAAATGTGAAGTCGTATTTTGGCTTGTAAACCAAACTAGGAACTGCTGCCCAATTCAAAAACCTCTGATCATATTCAAATCACAAGAGGTACAGTGTCAGCTTGCAGTGGCAAATCAGCTGTCTTCCAGAGAAAGAAGATAAAATGGGTAAACCAATAGGCATTGCGCAGCAAGGACACCGGTTTCCAAATTATTTGCAGGTATTCCACCAGCGCTCTTGCAGACTGCACAGCTAAAGCAAGCACACAGCATGCACACCACTAAGACGGTCCATGCCATCTGCCTGCCGATGGACCTGGAGCAGCAAGGCTGGGGGTGACCCGAAATTCTCCTCTCCAAGATGTCTCCAGGACTTGGTACAGACTGGGAGCAGGCCTAAGGAACAGCTTCCTCAAGGGACAGACAACTGACATACCATCTTCCTTACACTGTTCTTCTGATTCCAAGTTTGTAAGTCATTTCCAAGTTTGCAGTCAGGACTCCACCGTCAAGAACAACCCCTTTGTTTACTCGTGAGGCCTTGTGGTCAGCAGTACTTGGCTGCAGCTGCTAATGCCAAGTGTTGGAGTTGTGCTGGTGCCCTCCAGTGCCAAGCGAATGGACAACGGGCCCCACTACATCAGTGTCACCAGGTAAGATGCTGGTGATGCTCCCAGGTGGCAGTCAGAGAGACAGGAGCCCTCCTTTAAGTCTCAAGTCTAACTATGAGCCCCAGGAGCAGGGCAAAGGGATGGAGGCAGGTCTGGAGGCAGCACAGTTGCACACGCCCAGGCACCGTCTGCACAACACTCCAGCTAGGCTCTGCCTTGCTGGGCAGGGGCAAGTGTCCCCGTGCCTTTAACACACCAGTGCATGGTGGCTTTGGGAATGGGGCTGAGAGGATTTCAGTCCAAGCCACAGAGACAAAGACAAGGGCCAGGAGGAGATACACACCCTGTGCATCTGACAGCAGGTGGACAAAGCAGTGAGTAAGCTAGAGAGGACCAAGGTTTGGCATGCAGCACACACGCAACCCTGTCCAGGAGGATCAGGGTTTCAGCTCTGCAGCATAGGGATTGGCATTTACGAAGCTGAGAGGCTCAGCACAGTCTCTGCCGTGCTCCCTTTCCCTGGGGAAGGCATGCAGGCACTGGAGTCACCCATGGGACACAGGAATGGCCACCTGCCTGGAGAGGCACTTATGGACACCCTTCTTCTTCATCAGCCCTTCTCAGGGGGGTGGCAGAGGAGCAGGTGAGCCCCGGGACCATGGAGGGCCAGGTTGTCCTGTGCCACTGGGTGCAGCCCCCTTGGTAGCTCCAGGAGCTGGCAGCTACAGGGGCTCAGGCACAGAGCTCACCTGCAGCATCATCCTGTTCCCCTGGGGAAATACCTCTTGGATACAGTACTGGACACAGCAGAGCTCAGCTCACTTAACCCATCTCCAAAAAGCCTTTGACAGTGCCTTAGAGAAGATCATGAAAGAACTAAGCTGCTTCAGGGTTGAAAAGAAAAAATTTTGTCACATCCCAGAAACAGGCTAGGAGCTAGGGAGGGAAGAGTAGGATTAAATACTCAGTCCTCGTCGGGGGAGAGGGAGCCCTGTTCTCTGCTAAAGGGGACAATCTGGGAACAGGGTCGAGGTGAGGCACCAGCATTTCCATGCGGTACAACTCTGTTTAAGCCAGCTGTTGTCTGTGAGGGAGGTGGGGCTGCTCAGAGACCTGCACGTGCAGGAGGAGGTGACGTTCAGGGCTGATTCACTGCAGGTGATGTTTGTGTGCAGTGCAGGTCACCCCAGCTGCCCCAGGCAGCCAAGGGAGAGCAGGTCCATGCGGCCAGTGGTTGCTTTGTGGACACATCCTACAGCAGACATGTGCAAGTGGTCAGAGGAGTCATGCTCTGGGCTCCGGCGAGCGTCCTGATGTGCTTTCCACAGCTATAACGGGACCTGGGCTCCAGCTCAGCAGGAGGCGTCCACTGTGGGAAGATAAATCACAGCCTCTGTTTTGACAAATGCAAAGTAATGCACCTTCAAGGGAAGCCGCCAACTACCAGCACTTCAGAGGTGTCTAAATGAGCTGGGCCAGCTCCAGATAGTGGTCCAGTGTCACTGGTACAGCTCAGAGGAGTGCCCTGCTTGGTCAAGGTCAGTGCTGTGCTGTGCCTGGGGGGGGGGGGGGGGCAACGCACAGCAACTCAACGCTGCCTTGCGGGTGCTCATCTGGCCAGGCCTGCGTGCGGGGTCTGTGCTGCACAGAGCAGGACGCTGAGAGAAGAGAGAGACGGGATCCTCCTTCCTGGCCCAGGCCAGGTACCCTTTGCACCCCCTTGCACTCCGCTCCTGCCAAGGATGCAGCCCACAACAAAACTTTTGTTGTAGCCCAAGCAGAATAGGTGAACCTACAGTGAAGTGCAATTAGCAGTAACTTTGTGGCATCAATAACTAGCCAACATAATGCAGGCTGAAAATAGATGTCAGGCAAGGAAGGGCTTCTGAGGAGGGAGTAAAGACAATAGAAATGGGTCCTGTGTCCACCTTCACCCCTGTGAACAGAGCGACCTCCTGCCCAGGTGTGTTCCCCAGGGCCAAACCAACCTCAGTGAGTCACAGGGAAAATGCCTCTGTGTACTGATCATCCAGTCTGGCAAGCACCTACACAGGCAGGAATGTGCACCAAAAGCAGGATACCCAGGGAAGGAAGGGCAGGGGCAGGCAGCACCTCCTCCGCACAGGGGCACCGAGTCACGCACACCCACACAGGACCAGAGGCACACCAGCACACACAGCTGCACACACCCATGTATGTGCAGTTGTACATGCAGGCTCACACAGGCATACATACAGCCTCTGCCTTGCACACACAGCCACACGTGCACACGCTCACATGGAGTCACCCACACGCAGAGTCACACCAGAGCACATACAGTCACACATACGTGTAGAGGCACAGACACACGTGCTGGTTGATGGGAGCACATTTGCAGTCACAAATGCACTCAGCCACAAACACGGTCAACACCCAAGCACATACACAAGTGATTGCACACCAGAACAACCCAACCAAAACCACCCTTGTTCTGGAGGCGGGTGCCAGGCAAGCCTGTTCACCAGAGCTATGGCTGCAGTCCGATGGGATGTGGCCCATCTTACGCCGACACAGAAACGGACCCAAACATGGCACTGAGCTTCAGCCCCACTTGGCCCAAAGCTGGCCAGAGCCATGAGGCTGCCTCTGCCAGCTGGCCAGCCAGCGCAAGCCCTCTGCAAGCAAGCAGTTGATCGGGTGCCCCGAGCTCCTGGGCAGATGCTAGCCATGGCATGGGGCTGGCCCTCCCTGCCCACCAGCATGAGAGGTTTCCATCCCGAGGCTGCTTCAGCTGGAGGCACTGACTACCCACTCTACACACTGCGAATGATGCCAGCAGCCACCACAGCACGGTCCCAGGCATGGCCACAGCGAGGGACAGGCTCGGTCTCTGTCCCAGCTGGGGAGCAGAGACAGCTACAGGAGGGTGGTTGCAGCTCCCTGCCCCAGCCAAGGGACTCAGCCAGAGCAAAGGCAGATTGAACAAGCCCAGATTCGTGGAGACCTCCATGGCAGCCAGGACCACAGGCAGGGCAGTCCACGAGCAGGCGTGTTGGGCACCTGTCAGAAGAAGGTGGTGGCAGAGAGTCCAGAAGCCTCACTGTGCCTCTGCATCCTCCACAGACATCACTCACCGAAGCTTCAGTGAGAGACATGCCCTGCATCTCGCACTGGGGCCAGTCACTGTGCCCCAGCCCCTGCCACCCCACCTGGGCTCCCAGGGCTGGGGCTGCCGTGACACTGTGCTGTGGTGGTCAGATGTCTGTATTTGAGCTGTGCTCCTGTATTTCAGCACAGGGCAGGGCCATCATGTCATCTCCAGGGGCGGGGAAGGGAAGGATTTAAATTGGGTGCTTGCCTCAGCTGCTCATCCTGGCTGAGAGGCGGCGGGAGCAGGAGGAGGACCAGAGCCTGCCGGGGAGCCAGCCGCTCTGGATACGTGTCCAGCAGGTAGGACAGAACCTATCTGGAGGGGGCACCGGGGCCACCACACAGCCCCACTTTGGCATGGCACCCTCTGTGCAGATACCAGGGGCCTGCAAGGGATGCAGGGACCTTGCCTCTACCCCAAAACTTAGTGTTTGAAGGGCAGCTGCTGAGGCCCAGGGGACTGGTGAGCAGGAGGTCTCCAGGCAGGACTTGGTCCTTTCCAAGAAGGGTCAAAGTGACAGAGTGGCATCAGGGCTGGATGGAGCTACTGCTCCATGCGATGCACTTTGTGTCCTCAACACTTCAGCTGAGCAGATCGGGACATTGGGATATGGGAGGGTAGCAACCAGAGCTGTGGGACCTGTCTGAGCCTGCAGGCACCCGAGACTGGAGGCTGCTGACTCGCACGGTGGGTCTCGGCTGGGAGCCTGGCAGCAGGAGGCTGCAAGGTGAGCGCCAAGCTGGGGGGGCTGCCGCGATTTCACTCCCTGGGGCACAGGCAGGGCTTGGGACCACGGCACTGCCGGGCCACCCCTGCTCACTCCGGCTGGAAAACCGCTTCCACCGGGGCCTCTTGGGCTGGGCTGCTGCGACAGCTTGAAAGGACAGCCAACTCCTGCCCTGGGAGCTGTGTGTGCAGCCAAGCCCCAGCATCAGGAGGTCTGATTAGAGACCAGCTAATGATAGCTTGCAGTTGGGCAATGTCTTCCCAGTATAGGGTGTTTACACGACATTCATGTCCTACATAGGTGTCGCCTGCTCCAGGGCGTGACACAGCACTCCGTTTTGCCTGAAACAAGTGCCACCCGAGCAGGTGGCACAACCAGCCCATCACCTCCTGGGAAGTTTCAGCTGCATCAGGCAGGGGAGGGCAGAAGGTGGACCAGAGCTGCTGGCTGTAAAAGAGCCTGAAGCCATGGGCAGGGTCCCCAAAGAGGCAGGGGCTGGTCTGTAACTGCTGGGTTATACCTCTCCCCTACCGTGATCCATCTACACCAGCATCAATCCAATATTTAAATGGATCAAAAGCAATGACTCAGAGACTTTTAGACCAGTTAGGTAAACAATTGGAGAATTAAGCTGTGACCCTGATAATGAGTTAAACATATCATTAACGTCAGTCACTGCAGTTTATGGGAGATGGGTGTTCCCAAAGAAATGTTTTGGGTTTCATTTTTGCTGTTTTTACAAGACTGTGGCCTCATCACCACACAATGTTGTGGATGCTGAAAGTTTACAGGGCTTCCAGAAGAGACCAGGTGACATCCCTTGAGGATTACTACACAGTCCCAAAATGCGTCCAGCTCATGAAATCCACTGAGCTGAAAATAGTCAGAGGTTGACACCGGAGAAATATTACACACGTTGCCCCATTCTTCATCCTTCCCCTGTTGTCCACTTATGGCTCAAGACGGAAACAAGACTCTGGGCTACACAGACCCTTGGCCTGACTCTGCATGGCTGTTCTGATGTCTGCTCGAGAGCACGGCTGCCTTCCTCTGAAACATTTCAGACAGCGCAACTGGTGTCTTGGTTAAGGGTGCTGCATTCTTATGGGTGGTGGGCAAGGGCACCCGCTGGATTGACTGTGACTGGTCACACTAATTGCAAAGTAGATGCCTGAACGGGAGAGACCGCTGCAAGCAGCCACTTACAGCAGGCTTCCTGAGGTACCTGCTCTTAGTCCCTCACTACTGTCTAATTTTTATTTTTATATATATATATAATTTTATCTACAATTTTACCTACATAACAATTAGCTAATAACAAAGACTGACCATTCATGACCTCCCACGGCACAGGAGCTAGAAGCTCCCAGTGAAAATACTTCCCCTGCGAAGTGTGATTAAATCGCAGGCCTTGTTGCCACAGGATGTTGTAGAGGCTGACACCAGACCTGGACTTGCAGACATGACTGCAGAGGTCTGTGGAGGTCTGTAGCCTGTGGTGGCTACAGACAGTGGTCCAGGGCAAGCCTGGCCCAGGACGCCCAGAGGGCTGTGTGCCAGAGGGCTCGGCCAGAGGGAGCATCTCTCTCTACCATCCTGTTCCTAGAGTAGTTTCCCTAAATATGTGGAGAGAGCACCTTGGCCCTGTTGCAGAGAACACTCAGTCAGACAAACCCTCCCATTGACTCTGCCCTTGTTCCCAGTTGCTGGAACTGGTTAGAATGGTCCCCGGGATGGTTTCTGGCACCAGCTGACTAGCCCTCCCACAGAGCCCAAAAGCAAGCAGTGGTTGTGTCACCCAGGAACAGAAGAGGAAGGTCGTAGAGGCCACAGGTTTGAGGCAGTGTCAGGCTCTGGGAGAGCAGGCAGCTCCTTGAGGAGCCAAGTTATCCATGCTGCTGATACGATGCTTCTTTGCGGAGTGCATGTCTCTCACTAAACCTGCCACTCTGTGGCGGCCCTCAAACCTCTCTGCCTGCAGGTGCCTGTGAGGCGCTGGTCAGCTCCGCTTCCCTTGTCTGCTCCCCTTCACAGCACCATCTGTTTTCCTGCCCTGAGTGCAGGAGCTCTTTGGGATAGGCACCAACCCTTCTGGTCACAACACTGCTGCATCTCTGCACCAAGACTACCAGCTGCACCGAGATGTGTAGAGCCTGCCACTGCATCTGGGAGGTGCACAGCATGCTGCACAGGCAAACACACCAGCCAGGCCGTCACTGCTGCTTCCAGAGAGCTCTCATCCACTGTTCGAGAGGCAGCTGGACAAGGGGCACTCTTGGCCCTGAGATTGCTGCTGAGAGAGGGGGATGGCAGCAAAGCCCCAGACTCCACTTCTCGCTTCGCTCTGGGCTCCTGCTACCACATCCAGGGAGATGGCTTTCTTCACACACACCATGAAAACTGCACAAGAACCTGTGTCTTACCAAGTCTTTTCTTTCTCTCTCCTCAGGAAAACACGGTGCCCCACAGTAGCAGGACTGTTCCCCAGAGACAATGCAGAAGATCAGTGGACCCCCTCAGAACAACAAGTCAAGCAACACGGGAAGCAACCTGATTGCAGGTGGATACAAGGAGATGGGTGGGGGTGGGAGTAACTTCATAGCTGGAGTCTTCATCCAGGCCATGAATAAGAAGAGGAGTATCTATGATGCCATGATGAGGGGGCTCCTGACACCAGGTACGGCCCTGGTGCTGCTGGAGGCACAGGCTGCTTCAGGGTTCCTCACCAACCCCGTGAGGAACGAGAAACTATCGGTGAAAGAGGCACTGACTGCAGGACTCATAGGCAGAGATTTTTATGAGAAGCTGCTGTCGGCAGAGGGAGCCGTGACAGGGTACACAGAGCCATACACAGGACACAAGATCTCCCTCTTCCAGGCCATGAAGAAAGAGTTCATTGTGAAGGAGCATGCTATCCGCCTGCTTGAGGCCCAGATCGCCACTGGTGGCATCATCGACCCCATGAACAGCCACCGCGTCCCCGTGGAGGTGGCCTACCAGCACGGCTACTTTGACCAGGAGATGTACCAGTTTCTTTCTAACCCCAAGAATCAAACAAGAAGTTGCTTCGACCCCAACACACACGAAAACCTCACTTATACACAGCTCCTCCGCCGTTGTGTCCCTGACCCAGACACAGGGCTGCTCATGCTCCACGTGATGGACAAGGGCTCCGTGCTGTATCAGCTGAACAAGGACTCCCGGAAAGCCCTGCAGGCCGCCCGCACCACCGTCAGTGTGGGGCTCTTCCAGGGCCAGAGTGTCACTGTCTGGGAGCTCCTCTTCTCCCGCTACATCCCTGATCACCAGAGAGAGGAGTTGCTGAGGAAATACAAGGTGGGGACAGTGACCATCCCAGAAATGATCACCATCCTCACCACCATCATCACTGGGGCAGAAATGGAAAACAGGGACCTGAGCTCATCCACAGTTATAACCAACAATGAGGTGGAAGCATCACAACCAGTTCAGGACACACACTCCCAGGAGCAACAGTTGAGAAAGTCCTTAAAGTCTGCAACCATCTATGTCACTGCTGGTGAGTTCCAGGGGCAAAAAATTTCCTTGTTGGATCTGCTCTTTTCCAAATACATCCCTCAAGGGAAGCGGCAGGAGCTGCTGGAGCTGTACAGAGCAGGGATACTGACCACAGAACAGGTGGCTACTGTGGTCACCACCATCATAAACAGAACAGAAGCTGCAAATGCCGCGCTAATGACAAATGCCAGAAGTCCACACAAGGCGGTGACAAGGGTAGAGGAAAATGGAAATGATTTTTCAACACAAGATGTACAACTAGATAACATCTTGAAGTCTACAACCATTGATGTACCAGCTGGTGAATTGCAGGGGAGGCAGGTCTCTGTGTGGGACCTGCTCTTCTCTGACTACATCCCTGAGGAGAAAAGACAGGAGCTTCTGGACCTGTACCGTGAAAGGGTATTAACTCTGGAGCAGATGATAACTGTTGTCACCACTGTCATTAAGAAAAAAGAATCTACAAGCAGAAAATTCCTAACTGCAGTCAAGACTTCTGACAAGGACACCGTGTCAGCGGCAGGAGAGAAGGATGACGACTCCCCCAAAGAAGAACCATGGGAAACAGCCTTGAAAACCACAGCCGTCGAGATGGATGTTGGAGAGTTTCAGGGCCACAAGGTCTCTGTGTGGGACCTGCTCCACTCCAAGTATATCCCCGAGGAGAACAGAAAGGAGCTCCTGGAGCTGTACCAGGCAGGAGAGTTAACCCTTGATCAGGTGAAAACCGTTGTCAGCACTATTGTAACCAAGGCAGAAGCAGCAAGGGCAGAGCAATTGGCAAATGAGAGTAGTCCAAAAGCAGAGCTGACAGTTGCAGAAGCTGAGCACACTCACCTGCAGGAGGACAAGACCTGGGAAGAGACCCTGAAGTCCACCACAGTTGAGATGTCAATGGATGAGTTCCAGGGGAGGCAGGTCTCTGTGTGGGACCTGCTCTTCTCTGACTACATCCCTGAGGAGAAAAGACAGGAGCTTCTGGAGTTGTACTGTGCAGGGACATTGGCCTTGGAGCGGTTAATAATTGTTGTCACCACTCTCATTAAGAAAAAAGAATCTACAAGCAGAAAATTCCTAATTGCAGTCAAGACTTCTGACAAGGACACCGTGTCAGCGGCAGGAGAGAAGGATGACGACTCCCCCAAAGAAGAACCATGGGAAACAGCCTTGAAAACCACAGCCGTCGAGATGGATGTTGGAGAGTTTCAGGGCCACAAGGTCTCCGTGTGGGACCTGCTCCACTCCAAGTATATCCCCGAGGAGAACAGAAAGGAGCTCCTGGAGCTGTACCAGGCAGGAGAGTTAACCCTTGATCAGGTGAAAACCGTTGTCAGCACTATTGTAACCAAGGCAGAAGCAGCAAGGGCAGAGCAATTGGCAAATGAGAGTAGTCCAAAAGCAGAGCTGACAGTTGCAGAAGCTGAGCACACTCACCTGCAGGAGGACAAGACCTGGGAAGAGACCCTGAAGTCCACCACAGTTGAGATGTCAATGGATGAGTTCCAGGGGAGGCAGGTCTCTGTGTGGGACCTGCTCTTCTCCGACTACATCCCTGAGGAGAAAAGGCAGGAGCTTCTGGAGCTGTACCATGCAGGGACACTCACCATTCAGGAACTGGTCAGAACCATCAGCAGCATTGCGACAGACAGCAAAAAAAGGCATCTTGAAACCCTTCCCCAGCAGACAGTGGATCTCCTCCAGTCCGAGGGCTCCTACATTACTTTTGGCCAGTTCCAGGAGCAGAGGGTGTCAGTGTGGGAGCTCCTCTCCACCAAGCAAGTCTCTGAATACAAACGAGAGGCTCATCTTGACACTTACGGCACAGGAGGGCTGACCGTGAACAAGATCACCATCACCACCACCGTCATCACAGGCCCACAGCGTAAGAAGAGACACCACCAGGACCACTAGCACCACCCACCCCAGAAGAGGAGTGAGCTCTGCCTCCTGGGGCAGGCATGGCCTGGCACTTGTGAGAGTTTACTCTCCGTATAACTCAATTATGGGCAGGAAAGAGCAGTGACAAACCTGTGTGCGGAATGGGGTGGGAACCTGGTTAAACTACTTGCTGTCTCAACTACTACTTTGCTGAGATTTCTTTTGCCCAAGAGAGTTTTCCTGGGGAGGGTCCAGGAAGGCTTGTGACTGCAGCTTTCTGCCATGCACACACAGGCACTGACAAAGAACAGGGAAATGCGTGGCCAGCACCCAAGTCAGATGGGTTGGAGACTGCCACAAATGGGAGCAGGCAGAATCCCCAGTGCAGGAGCTACGGGCAGCACAACTGGCAGCCCCAGAAGAGCCGCAGAGGGACAGACAATCTCTGCTCAGAATAGCTGGCTCTGCTGAAGAGCAAGCAGTGGGGGCAGCACAGGTGGCTGTGGTCACCCGTGGGACATTTAGCCCTGACCTGTCCTTCAGCTCTGCTGCTGCAGGCTGGGGCCGTGAGGGTCTGCTGGGCTGCTGGCGCTCACTGCATGCAGTCGATGGGGGGAGAGGGGTTCTAGTACCAGGGATCTGATGCCTGCAACAGTGAGTGGCTGCTGGGTGCACTCATAGGAGTGGTGGTGCTTCTGCGGGGCGAGAGGACACTGCACACAGAGCAGGGCTGCTCCCATGCATGCCAGGGGAAGTCCCTGTGCCCATGAAGGTCACTGCCTGTCACAGAGGGAGAAGCACCCACGGGAGCACTCTCATGCTGCTGAGTGCGGTGGGGAGGGGGGAAGCGTGGCTCCCTGCCCCTTACCCCTGCGTGCATGCGCAGAGCCACATGCACAGAGGTGTGTGCCAGAGAGCTATGCATGCGTCTGCCACAGAGCTGTGTGCCGCAGAGCCATGTGCTGTGGCCGTGCTTGTGTGCCACACAGGTGTGTGCCGCAGAGCCATGTGCTGTGGCCGTGCCTGTGTGCCACAGAGCCGTGTGCCACAGAGCCATGTGCTGTGGCCATGTCTGTGTGCCACACAGGCGTGTGCCACAGAGCCGTGTGCCGCAGAGCCATGCGCTGTGGCCGTGCCTGTGTGCCACACAGGTATGTGCTGCAGAGCCGTGTGCCGTAGAGCTGTGTGCCGCAGAGCCATGCGCCACAGAGCCATGTGCTGTGGCCGTGCCTGTGTGCCACACAGGTGTGTGCCGCAGAGCCGTGCGCCACAGAGCCGTGTGCCACAGAGCCATGTGCTGTGGCCGTGTCTGTGTGCCGCAGAGCCATGCGCTGTGGCCATGTCTGTGAGCCACACAGGTGTGTGCCGCAGAGCTGTGCACGCGCATGCCACTGTGCGCACCAAGCTGTGTGCACAGGCACCACAGAACCGTGTGCCGCGGTCACGCACACACGTGTGCGCAGAGCTGCAAGTGGGGCTGGCTGTGCCATGCTCTGGGGAGCCCTGTGCTGTGTGGGGGTGCCGGGGCGGGGGGGACACAGGGCACAGCCCACGGCGTGCGTGTCTGTGTGTGCGTGTGTCCCTGTTACCGGGCTGCGTGTGTGTGTCCGTCTGTCCGTGTGCCCGTGTGCGTAACACGAGGCTCGCGCTGGCTGTGACGCCGTGTGTGACGCAGCTGCTGCCCCCTGCCGGCACGATGAGCTTCAGCCGGGCACTCGCTGGGCCGAGCCCTCAGCCAGGGCCTCTCCTGGATCCTCAGCAAGGGCTTTAGCCGCCCGAGCCCCCAGCCGAGCCCTCAGCCGAGTCCTCAGCCGGTTCCTCAGCCGGGCCCTCAGCTGGGGCCAAGCCCTCAGCCTGTCCCTCAGCCAAGCCAATCCCTCATCTGGGGCCCTCAGGCCGCGGACTCATGGCTGCCCTGCATCACTCTCCTGGGCAAAGCTGCCCTCCACTTCTGCACCCCATCCTGCCTGGCTCGGCCATGTCAGCCCCACACTGGCGGGGGGAGCCGGTAGTCTCATGGCCCACCCGCAGCCCTTGGCACTGCTTAGCCAGGGAAGCAGCTCTGCCCAGCGACACCTTGTGCAGCCTGTGGAGACAGGCCGGACCCACACCCCCGTGCCACTTGCTAGCTGTCCCCAGGATGAGGACCCCCAGCATGCCCCCCCCCCAGCTCAGCTACCTCCAGCTCGGGCCCCTACAGAGGATCCCCCCAGTCCAGGTCCCCTAGACAGTCTCCTGCCCCAGCCCGGTCATCACAGCTGCCCCCCCCCCCCCCCCCAGCCCAAGGCCCACCAGGGTCCCACAGACAGATACCCCTACAGCATGGGGCCTCCAGGGCCCCCACAGCCCAAAGTACACAGCTCCAGCCCTGACCAGGGCACCCAGGCCTGGCCTTGGCCTGCCATCCCATGGTGTCTCATCAAGCCACTCAGCAGGTCCCCATAGTCCCCCTCTTGAGGCATCCCTGCCCATGGACTTGGTGCTGGGCATAGCATGGCCTCCTTGCTGTGCACCCCAGTGCCAGGGCCTGTTGGGGCTCCCCAACCCCCCTGCTACCCACACAGGGCCATGGCACTGGGGCCAAGGGGCTCTGCAGGGCTCTGGTACGCACAGGGATGCGTGCCCCAGCCCTGCCAGCCCTAACTGGAGATGGGGAGCAGCACCCCTCTGCGCTGCAGGGCCCTGCTTTGCTCCAGAGCTCACATACCACACCATGCCCACTGCCTCACCATCTCTCCACTCACAAAGGGACAGGGAGGATGCAAGCCAGTCCTTTAGCCAGGGACAGACTTCCCAGGGATGAGCCCCACTGCCATGTCACACTGCCCCAGGGGATGGTGGCACATTTTTGGGGCCTGTTCAGATCCTGAGAACTGCAAGGGCTGCAGCCTCCCCCAGAGCTGTGGGCAGGTTCAACCATCCTGCTGGGCACACTGCGCATGGTGTGGCTGGCACATGGTCAAAGCCACAGTGAGGATCACCCACAGGGAGAGGCTAAGGCGGGAGCCCTGGATGTGCCCACCTCAGCTGCAGGTGCCTCTGGAGAGCATTCCCCATGCACAGAGCTCTGGAGCCATGCGAGAGAACCGGGAGAGCCAGGCACATGGGCTGGCCCGGGGCTGGCTGAATGGTCTCATCCCAGCCACCCTCATGTTACACACGTGGACAGCCATAGGAGCCCTGTGTGCCACACAGAGCCCGCAACCCTGGGGCATGGCCCATGGCAGGAGCACCCATCCCTGCTAGAGAGGCATAGGAAGGTGCTGGTGGAGGTTCCCATGAGACACGATGCTTCAGTCCCAGGGGCAACAGAGCCACTCCATCAGTGGAAGCTTGCTAACAAAAAGACTAACACGGGGCTAATATGGGCATGCAGCAGCACAGGGACTTCCCAGACTTACCCACTCCACAGAGGGAATGGAGTTGCTGGAAATTGCTAGGAAGGGAGCAGAGAACAAAATACCATCATCTCCTGAAGTGTTCGTTGTCCCATCTTGTGAGGACTCAGAGAAGCATAACAATGATGAAACACAGGGAAGGAAAGAAGAAGGACAGAGTAGACTCCACAGATGGAGAGATGACCAAGAGGATGGCATAGTAGTTGGCATTGGGGAGATGTGTTCACTGTCTTTTCCAACTCAAGAACTGAGGGTTTTTGCAGAATCCAGCATGAGCCCAGTTCAGGTTGAAGGAAGTAATTCTGCATACTCTGGGTAGCTGAGCTGAGGAACTCCCTGCTATACGATGTTCTGGATGCTAAAAGTTTCTATGGATTCAAAAAGCATTTGGAGGCCATCGAGGCCATGGAGGAAAATCCATCAAGGGCTACTAAATAACAAGAGAGATTGTTATTTAGAGGGAGCGTTGTATGTCCCTTCCAACTCATTGTAGGTCCTTTCCAACTGAAATAGTCTATTCTCTTTGTTTAGTTTTAGGTAGTCCTGCGAGGAGCAGGGAGTTGGACTCGATGACCCTTATGGGTCCCTTCCAACCCAAGATACTCTATGATTGTTGTTTCAGGAGCTACCAGAGCCACAAACCTGTGGGGCCTGTGAGGACATACTAGAGAAGTGCTGGTATATGCTTGCCTTGTTCTCACACTGCTTCCTATTCAAATGCTGTTGGCTGGTGCCAGGTTACAGAGCTGGACAGGCCATGTTCTTGCTTCTTGCAGAGGACTGTCACCAGCTTGTTCCACTGGCTCTGGGGTGGACCAAGAGGCCTGGACTGTGTAGGCAAGCAGAGAATGGTGGGCAGGAGGACTCAAGTATCCAGGGTGGTGAGGCTTCTGAAAGGATTCGGTGCCAGCTCCAGCCTGCCTGGGGATCCGAGGCTGGGAGGGTTCCAGATGGCTCCCCGGGACTCAGATTGCACTCCCACAGGAAGTGCTGAATTTCCAAAAAAGAAGCTGAAAGAAAACAGGACATTGTGTAAGGGAAAAGCTGCATACATTTGCATAGTTATAAGCTAGTTGCATAACTGAATGCATCTGAATAGTATCTGAATACTCTTTGGAGGCATGGGGGCAATAGGTGAAAAGAAAGGGTCAGGCAGTCTGAGTGTCTGCTGCCCAGTCCCTGCGGGAACATCGCACCACAGCGGATGTACTGGGTAACTTCTCAGTTTCATGGGAGAAGACTGGGGTTGAGAGCAAAAGCCCTGGGACCTGTCTTGCTGGAAAAGGAACAGGAAACCAGCAAAACCATCACTGTGCCCACAAGCCAGGCGAAGCCACAGCCATGAGTGGGGAAGCAGGTAGAGTGCCCGCTGCATAGCAGCTTTCCCTGCTGAGTGATGGTGTTCGCACCCATGGGGGCCATAGACTTCCATGACGGTGCCCTCAAGTGTGGGACGTAGAGCCAGCCAGGCCCATTAGCCCAGCTGGAGCAAATCAACCCACCCAAAAAAAGCAAACGTGGTTGGCAGGGTGCTCCTGGATCAGCTTGCCTGCTCCCTGCCAGGCAGCAGCTTCCCATAGAAATCCTTCTGCAAAATGGGCAGGCTCCCTATACCTCTGCTCTGGGAGTTTGTTCCACTCTGCCTCCTCCAGCAGCTAGAAACGTCCTCCTAGTTTTCAGCCAGTTCAGACCAATTTCCTCTTATGCAAACCTCATCCATCAGTTTAAGCAGATCTCCTCCTGCTTCAGTGTTTTCCACTGATAAAGCTACCCAGAGCAATCTTATCTCCCCTCAACGTCTGTTTCGACAAGCTATCAAGCTGGGCTGCTCTCATCTCCTCTCTGCATTCCCGCAGTCATCTCAGTTGCTCTTCTCTGCACCGTGTCTACAATGAATTCATGTTTTTTAGCATGGCTGGTCAGCACTGGTGCATGGTCTGTAAATAATGCTCTGTACAACAGCATGGGCACTATCTGCCTCTTCTGGAAATACATCCCAATAGAGTTAAGAACGCACCATGTCTTCATGGCTACATTACATGTCAGACAACATTCATCCTGAGGTTGCTGAATGCATGCAGGCTTTTTCCTCTTTAATACCTTCCAAATTGGGGGCCTAATTTATGGCACAAATGTTTGTTCAGTGACTCCAGGGCATGACTTTGCATTTTGTACCATTCCATTTCCTCCCATGACTATTAGTTCAGCCTTCAATGTCACCCGTTGTCCCTGAATGCTCTTCCAGCCCTCTGCTCTACCATTTCACTACCTCACCTGTTAGCTAAGCTCACTGACCTGCACCTGCTATTTTATGACAAAGTCATTGATAAAAATATTAAATTAATTTGGCTCTTAGAGCCCATATTCTCACTTATAATTCCCCTTTCAGCACAATCCAATCTCCTCGTGGCAGATAGGACATGGGATGTGTCTGCAAGGCTGCTGCAGGAGACAGAAGTTACTTTTTTGTATTTGCTACTGTTGTGATCTGCTGTTGTGTGCAATTGTCTTGGGTTTGTCTTAACAGCACAAAGAGGGGGTTTTAGCAACAGAGCTACAGGGCGTCTCCACTTTTTTCCCCAACCCCCAAAGATGACAGCTACCATCTTTACTCTCAGCTGAAAGTCTGTTAGTTTCTCCTAATCAAAGTTTTTAACTCAAAGAGAAAAAGGAACAAAAGATATTGTTATGATGAAGGCCTTGCTTAATTTTCCACTTAACTGATTCTACTTCTTTTTCTTAATAAAAGGTCGAAAAAAGTGTTTAAAGGCTGTTGGAACAGGGACCTCCCCAGCTATGTGATAGCCCAAGCTACACTTAGCTCCTTACCGCTATAACAGCAAAGATACTTGCCTCAAGCCCTCTGGGCAGGAGCCACCCGTGCAGCAGCAGGCACCCTTCCTCCTTGCCCACGCAGGCTGCAAGGCTGCATGTGGGCAGGGTGGGGAGAGCTTCGAACGGGCTGCAGGGCCCCAGCAGCTGAAGCATTTCATTGCACTGTCCCCCTACACACCTCACTGCTGCTCAGCCAGATAACTGCCTGTCCCTGCTCGCCTGCATCTGCTGGCATCCTCCAGGGCCAGCATTTGAGAGCAGGGGCAGGGGAAGAGCCTGGGGTGGCCAGCTCTGCCCAGGGACAGGGGGCTCCTTCAGGAGGTTCTGGGGAGCAGCATGTCCCGGAGAGCAGCGGGGCTGCAGAGGGAGGCAAAGCGGGAAGGGACCTGAAGGAACTGGCTGAGATTTACAAAAGGAAACCACGGCCTGATGAGCAGGAAATACCCTGGCAGCCGAACACAGGAGGCTGGGACATGGAAACACTGGGGTTGGGGGCCACCTCAGCCGTGCACAGCACAGGGTGTGCTGCTGCGCTGAACACGCTGTCCTCTTCCGAGAGCACTACCTGCAGCCAAGCTTCCCTCTTTGCGAAAGAGGCCAGGAGTCAGGAAACTCTCATCAAGCTCCCTGCCAGGGCTGCGGAGCAGTGCTGAGCCCTTCCAGCTGCCTGCAGGGGCCTGCCAAGAAAGGGAGAGCAGGCAATGAGGTCTGACATAAACCAGGCGCCCTTTGTGCATGACCAACTACAAGAAACAAATGAAATAAAATCAGCTTTCTCTGGTGGGAGTACCAGTCAGAGCAGCAGCCTCACCCGCTCTGACAGCTGGCTCTTGCAGGGCAATTACTGATAGTGCTCCCAGGGCTTTGACTCCCACCTCCCTCTGTCATCCCTGCCCTTGACCCTGCTCCCATTCACCCCTCACTGCCCCTCCGTGACACAGCTCCAGGCTCCCTCCCTCCACCCCTCTGATCAGACAGGGATGCCTTCCTCCCTCCCAGTGGTGCCCCTCTGCCTCTGACCACTGGGTCCAGCTCCTCCATCACCCAGAGCCTGTCCTGCAGCCCATGGCTGTGCTCTCACACCTGCAGATGGTCACACAGCCACTGTCCCCATCCACTGCAAGCAGCCTCTCCCTCTGCTTTGCCCCGCACATCAGCCTGGCTGCTGTCCCCTGCATCCCCGTGCTCCCTCGCAGACAGATAAGCCTTCCCAAGCAGATTCAAACCATCCCATTTTTAGCATTGAGCTGTGACCAGTTACAGCAAATATCTCATCCCAACACACACCCACACACTGCACCCTGTTCCTGTGGTCAGCTTCACCTCTGTTTATGTGGTGCACTGTTACACACGCTGGCTTTCTTTCCACTTATGGAAGCACTTAGGGAAGAGCTGGATACGTGTTTCCTGCACTGTGTGGGAGCTGCCAGTGGGAACACAGGCAGAGCTCGAACGAGCAGGGCTTAGACATTATAAAAGTCTGAAGCCCCTCACCAAGCTCTCTGGCCTGACCTTTGCCCTGAGATGTTTGCAGAAGTATGTGCCATCCCAGGGGTGACAGTGGAGATGCTTTCAGCAGTAATAGCTGTAAGAAGTAGTTTCAGGAAACTGCTCTGCCTTCTTCCCAGGAGAGCTCTGGTCCTGCAGCATTAAAAGCGTGCTGGCCTGCCCTCCTGTGAATTCACGCATCTGAATTACATGCTGACAGCAGGAGGTTACACACTTGTGTAGGTCATGCGTTTGTGAAGGACGTATGTGGGGAGCTGTAGAACAGGGGAGGTTAGAGCCTGCTGTATTAACTCAGTAAACACAGATAGATTCCTCAGAAGCTATGTGCTGGCCACATGTTTGCCCTGCAGAAACCACTGACAAATGTGCTGAAAGAAGACAAAGCAGCAGGGAAGATGTTTGTCGGCTTCACAGAGTCCGTCTGGCACCTAGACTGAACCTTAAACTGTAACAAAGTGCAAGTTGTGCAAAAACACGTGACGTCATTACATCCCAGCTCTATCCATCAAATGCAGATAAAAATAGATGGCAAGCCAAGAGGGGCCTCCTAGCACGGAGGGGAGGAAGGGAGACAGGGAGCTTCAGCCCAGACCATAAACACCATCGCCCCGCAGGAGCCAGCGCTCCCCTGGCCCTGGAGCCAGCTTGCTGGGCAGCACGATGGGGGTGCCCTGCCCCTGCAGGGAGGGATGGTCCCAGCTGCACGGCGTCACCTGGGCTTTCCTCCAAAACCCAGATCCTGCAGAGCATTCTGGAAAGGAATAAAGGCAAACTCACCCTGAAAGGCGTTAGAAAATCCTCTCAGACTCCAGCAATTTAAAGTCGGAGCACACTCAAAATGATACACACCTGGGACTCTTGCGGCCAGGAAGGCCAACAGCATCCTGGGGCGCATTAAGAAGAGTGTGGCCAGCAGGTCAAGGGAGGTTCTCCTCCCTCTCTACACTGCCCTAGTGAGGCCCCATCTGGAGTCCTGTGTCCAGTTCTGGGCTCCCCAGTTCAAGAGGGATGAGGAACTACTAGAGAGGGTCCAGCAGAGAGCCACGAAGATGATTAAGCGGCTGGAGCATCCCTCCTATGGGGAAAGGCTGAGGGAGCTGGGGCTGTTCAGCCTGAGGAAGAGGAGACTGAGAGGGGATCTCATCAACGCTTATAAATATCTCAAGGGCGGGTGTCAAGAGGATGGGGCCAGACTCTTCTCAGTGCTGCCCAGCGACAGGACACGGGGCAACGGGCACAAACTGGAACATGGGAAGTTCCGCCTGAACATGAGGAAAAACTTCTTTACTGTGAAGGTGCCAGAGCCCTGGCACAGGCTGCCCAGGGAGGGTGTGGAGTCTCCTTCTCTGGAGAGATTCAAAACCCGCCTGGACGCGGCCCTGTGCAGCCTGCGCTGGGTGACCCTGCTCTAGCAGGGGGGTTGGACTGGATGATCTCCAGAGGTCCCTTCCAACACCTACCATTCTGTGATTCTGTGATTCTGTGACTCACATCATTAAATAAAACAAGGAGCTCCTGGCTAGCTGCATGTCACTGCGAGATTAACCCCTCAGGACTGCCATGCTGTAAAGCAGCTTTCAGATCCTCTCCACTCTTTCAGTCATACCATGGCTAAAAGCATGGCCATGCAGTTCAAGCCGCAGTCCTTGAGGAAGCAGTGCCCAGGTGAGACTAGAAATGACCCCCAGTTCCACATCTCCGAGTGCCCCCTTGCCCAGGGACTGCTGAGCAGAACTGGTCCGTTCACCTTTCCAGACAGTGGAAAAGGAGAATTCACCCCGAGCAGCAAATCCTTCTTGCCTCACCTCCCGTATGCAGGAATCCTGAATAGAAGCCAAAGCCTGTACCTTTAGACCTGTTATCTCACTGCCTCCTTAAGCCAAGAGCCCCAGTCCAAATGGAGGCACTCCAGAGGTGCTCCTTTGCTCAGGACAACCAAAGAGGAGTTCAAGGAAAGAGGGGTTAAAGGCAGCAGCAAGCCGCATGAGCTCCCTCCGTGGCACTGTGCTACAGGATGCATGCAGACCTTCCCCAGGGTCTGTGGCTGCAAACTGGTGGTAGTATGAGGTGACATAAAGCAGAGGACCAACCTGAGAGAGGCCTGGCAGATGGACAGGACAAAGACTGTGACAAAAGGTCTCTGCAGAATGCCATACACCAGGGGATCCCCAATGGAAACTGCTGGTGAAGGAAATGGCAGCCAGCTCCTGGGCAAGAGAAGGGCACGGTTATACTGCAGAGCACCTGGGCTCCGAATGCATGCACAGAGCAGAGCCCTGCCTGGTCTGGTGGAGATGAGGGTCTGTGTGTTACACTTCAACAGCATCCAAGGGGCAGTCTCTGGTGGCAGAAACCCAGGTCTGGGCCCCTGCTTTACCACAGCCTGCTTGTCTGAGCCTAAGCAGGACAGCAAAGCTCTGTTCTCACTGCAGAAAAGATAAATTATGGGCACAAGCCTGCTGTTTCCTGGGCACAGGCGGGCTGGGAGGTGCAGCAGCCTGTCGTGTTGAATCTCCCCAGGACAGCTGCCTCAGGGCAGGGGTTGAGCGCAATGCAGGGTGTCTGCACTGCCCTGCCCATGGGTGAGTGTCAGACTTCACAGCTAAACAGCTAACAGCTTGGACCCTGGAGCACAGCCGAGGGCAGACAGCTGTTTCGGGAGGTCAGGTTCAGTACAAAAGCATGGAGGCCACCAGGATGGACCGGGTTCCTCCTGCTTGTTGGTTATGTGACAGTCAGGACAACCAGCAAATGAAAGATGATATGACTTATGCCTGAAAATGAACAGGCAAGACAAATAAGGTCTACTATATATTATCCAGTAAAGAAAAAGGAAGTCATAGAAGGAAGATAAAGAAGCTTACTCTGATGTGGATGAGGATTGAGCATGAGGGGGTGAGGAAAGAGGTAGTGGGATATAGGGGCATTGTCTGGATGGGGATGAGGGGGCAGTGATGATACAGAGGACAATCACTGCTGTGGGAGCATCCGCTGATCCTACATCACCTCCTGTCATTCCCAGACTGGGTCCAAAGAAGTCAAGGGTATCACACGCTGAGAACACTGCACTTGAAGTGACTGAGTTTGAACAGAGAGATCTAGGACCTAGCCAATTCATGCTGCTGGATGCAATTTATATACCTCAAAGGACCTTAAAGATTTGCGTATGAGCTGCCTGTGCACAGTGTGGCCAGTCCAGGGACATAGCAACATCCAGCTAAGGACACGTCCAGCACATGTGAAAGGAAAACAGCAGAGGTCCACAAAGAACATGTGAAGATCAAAAGTGTTTCCTCCCCAGAAAGCATGGAGCAGCAGACAGAGTGAGAGCAGCTCCCCTGGGTCAGATCTAAGCCCTGTATATCCCTGCATCCTATTTTTGCAAGTTGCTAATAGTGGATCCCAAGAGGAAGAACACAGGAACCAGAGCAGGGACTGAGCAATATTTCATCAGTTGCAGACTCACAGTTTCTGACAATCTGCAGCTTAGAGCCCTCTTGAGCCAGAGGCTACATCTGCGTCTTTGTGTTTAATAGCCCTCAATCAATTTTTCTCCCACAAATTTGCCTAATGGCTTTTAAAATCCTTTTATACTTTGGCCGCTGTAAACAGCCTATAGCAATGAATTCCACCATGTGTCACTCACGGACATTTTACCCCAAGAAACACTCAGTAAAAAATTACTCCCATTCATGTATTTTACAGCTCTTGCCTAGCCTTTTCATCAGGCATCCCAACTACCGTTTCGTGTGAAATGGTGAATAACCGCTCCTACGTGCTCTCTCCATGCTGTTCATGGTGCTCTTAGTCTGTGTATCCCCAGCTCAGCTGTTGCTCTCCGAGCTGAGTAGTTAGTTTCATGTGAAAGCTTGCCCACGCTTTTGATAGCCCTTCCAGTGCCACAAGAGTCTCTGCAGCTCTTCACAGCCAGCTTTAGAGCTGACTGTCCTGAATAGTTTGGTGTCATCAGCAAACTCTGACAACTCATTGTTCATCCCTTTTCTGGATTGTTGATGAACGTGTTGAAAAGTGGTGCCTGGTACTGAGCCTGCCTGAGGTACCACAGTACATTCTCTGACCGTTTAACATTTGCATTCCTCCAAAGCTCTTGGGCAAATACCTCAGCCTGGCAATTTGTCACTGTTCATATTATTGATTCATTATATAATCTGTTCTTTTGTCACCTCATTTTGAGGCAATTCCTCTGACTGTCCTCCTGTAAAGAAAGGCTTCCTACAGTGTAAATGCTACAGCAGAGACCGAACTTTGCTTTTTTACTATAGTCCTGTCTCTCCAGTGATGCATTTAGACCCTCATCATCCTTGGGCTCTATGTATCTTCTGCTCAGCTTCTTGCTTTCAATGTTTTTGAGCACCGCTTTTTACCTTTTGGCCAGTTATTTGTCGAAGTCCCTTTTGGTGTACATTTGGCCTATCTTCGTTGTTTGGGCAGAGCTTTTACTTGCAGAGGATGTCTGTTAAAACTGACAGATCCCCCCCCAGTACAGGCTATCCCCCCGTCAGGTATAGCCAAACTGGCAGACAATTGTCAGAGCTGCAGTGGGGAACCAGAGTGTGCAGAAGATGGGAGGCTGTCACAGGAGTGCCACGGGGGCTTGTGGAGACACAGGCAGATAGGAAAGGTGCCTGGGGTGTGGTGTGTATTTTATGTTTGGTTCAAACCTTTTTTGTCCTTGTACCTACTCCCAGCTGAACTTTTGCCTTCCACTTTGATAAGAACCAGTGGTTTACTTTCCTACAAATCCTGTCTGGTAGGCACAGGACAAGGTCACCATGAGAGCTTGTGGCACCTGGTTTACAGACCAGCAGCAAGGTGGTGTAACGGGTGTGTGTGCCTGGAGGTGGCCATGGCCCGGGATGCGCTTTCACAGTCCGGGAGGTGGTGACAGGGTCTGCCAGGGTCAGCACGGGGCTCACACTGACAGCCAACAGCCTTCCAGCAGGGATTTACCCAGGTGGGCTCAGACAAGGGTGTGCCACGGGAAGCCGGCAGCAGCAGCTCTGGCCCTGTCAGAGTGCCCATGGCAGTGCCACAGGGCTCTAGCTGGTGCCACTGTAACTGGTGCCACTGTCAGAGCGGCCCAGCTGGCTGCCAGGCAGGACCTGGTGGTGGCCCACACAAGGAAACGCCTCCTGTTCGTTTATACTGTGTTTCAGGGAAT
Source organism: Phoenicopterus ruber ruber (assembly GCA_009819775.1). NCBI lineage: Eukaryota > Metazoa > Chordata > Aves > Phoenicopteriformes > Phoenicopteridae > Phoenicopterus > Phoenicopterus ruber. The sequence goes on along the minus strand of CM020216.1, from coordinate 170,044,527 downwards.
GGGGTTTTGTGTACAATACCTGGTGTGCACCATCAGCACCTCCTCGTCCCATAGCACTGTCACCATGGTCCGTCTCGGTTAACCACACCGGCTAAAAGGAGTAACGGTCTGGAGGGAGAGAATGTCTCCCAAAACAGCAAGCAGGGTGGAACAAATAATGAACATGCTAAAAGAAACCGGAGATGGCCAGAAAGAGAAGAAAAACATCAAATGAGCCAGAAACTTTCCAGAGGAATGAAAACATCTGTAAGACTTCTTGCTCGGAGCTGGTGAAGCGGTTTCTGGGTGCACAGTGCCTGGGCAGGGGAGGCTGTTAAGGAAGATGGCGAGGTGGCAGCGTTCAGGCACTACGGGAATAAAGGGAAGGGCTGCTGCGGGGGCGCGGGGAAAACGGAGACCCTGCCGAGAGGGGACTGGAAGGGTAGCGGGTGCCTGGACGGAGGCTGGGGCAAGGAGAGGGCCAGCCGGCGGGTGGCCGGGATGGGACAGGCGCTGAGACGGGTGGGTCAGGCCTGGGAACCGCGACTCCGAGGCGGGTGGGACAAGCCCCGGGGCCTCCCCGGGCAGGGGTACGTGCGGGGAGCAGCCGGCGGGTGCGGGGTGGCGGCGCCGGGTCCTCCGGGAAGCGGGGCTGCGGGGCCGCCGGCCGGCCCCGACGGCGGTGCGGGGCGGCCGGGACCAGCGGGGCGGCCGCGGGCGGGGCGCGGCGTCCCGGCGGCGCATCCCGGGGCCGGGGGTGCGCGGGGCCCCTCCCGGCGGGGCGGGGCGTGCGCGGCCGCACGTCCGGAGCGGGGCGGGCTGAGCCCGGGCCGGCCCCGCGCGGCGCTGTCAGCCCGCGGCTCGGCTCGGCGCGGCTCGGCTCAGCCCGGAGCGGCGCGGCGCGGCGCGGCTCGGTTCGGTTCAGCCCGGAGCGGCTCGGCGCGGCTCAGCCCGGAGCGGCGCGGCTCGGCGCGGCTCAGCTCGGTTCAGCCCGGAGCGGCGCAGCTCGGCTCAGCCCGGAGCGGCTCGGCGCGGCGATGGCGGTGCCGGAGCCGGACGCGCGGCTGGCGCAGGAGAAGGAGGAGGAGAGCGAGGAGGAGAGCGAGATCCTGGAGGAGAGCCCCTGCGGGCGCTGGCAGAAGCGCCGCGAGCAGGTGGGCGGGGGGCTCTGCGGGACGGATGCTGCTGCCGCCGCCGCGGCCGGGCCCTGCGGGGCCCCGGGCTGCGGGGGGCACCGAGCGCTGCCCCGGCCCGCGGCCGCCCTGCGGGAGCCCGCTCGGGGCCAGGCGGCGCCGCCAGACCGTGTCCCGCCGGCCGGGGCCGGGGCCGGGGCGGCCGCATCCCCCGAGCACGGGTAGCCCTGCCGAGACACGGTCGACGCCCGCAGGTGCCCAGGGCAAGGGCGATGGCCGCGGCCGGAGGGCGATGCAGAGAGCTGTCCCGGGGGGGGAGCGAGCCGCCGGGGGCGGACGGAGGCGCGGGGTGCCCCGGTGCGAGCTGCCCCGGTGCGGGGAGCCGGGCTCGCCATGCCCCGGTGCGAGCTGCCCCGGTGCGGGCTGTCCCAGTGCGGGGAGCCGGGCTGTGCCCCAAGGGAGCGGGACAGCCCCGGGCGTGCAGCCCGCAGCGGAAGGCACCGGTGCCCGAGGGACCAGCCGCGCTGGGCCGCCCACTCGCAGCCGGCTCGTGGGCCCTGTCGGAAGGAGAGCGGGCGCTGTCGGAGCCAGCGCTGAGCCCGGTCCTGGAGGCTTTTGCCGGGCTCGGTCTTTGCGCTGTGCCTGGCGGCAGCGGTGCGGGTGGCACACCGGTAACCACGGGGCGCCGGCCGGGCAGCTCCGGCGGGAATGAGGACTTGCCGGGTAAATCGCTGGGCAGGACGGTGGCGGGGGCTGGTCCCTGCACCATTGCCTCCAGGGCTGGAGAATCCGGTTCCGCCTCTCCAGACAAGGGGTTTGGACCATTTCAGCTTATCTTCCCAGCCCAGGGGCTCAGCACAACTCTCCTGCAGCGTGTCCATCAGGGTTTTGCAGCGCTCCCATCATCACTCCCCGCCCTCTCTCTTCCAGATGTGTCCCCCATATCAGTGTAATGACCATCTGGAGCCTGAGTCTCCCTGCCTCTGTTAGGGCACCCAGGAACCGGGACCAAAGTCAGTGGGTGAATCCTGACCCCAGGCAGGGGTGGGACAGCACTGAGAGACAGACAATCACAGGCACTGTCAGCTTCTGAAGGGTAAAAGGGCCCATCAAAGGCCAGCCCTGTTCTTTTTCTTCCCACCATCGCCTGTTAACGACCTCAGTAGCCCACAGTGCTCTAGTCTGGCTGCAGGCTGCCCGTATTTTAGGCTGATTCCCCAGTTTGGGCTTTGCTGAGATCTTGATAACCTGCTAATGTCGATGCCATCAGTACCTGCCCTTCTTGTGTCCCTCTGTGCTTTCTGGTGCTTCCACATCCATAGGTCACCCTTCAGTCTCCGTTCCTACTACCTTACCACCTCTGCCCACATCTTCTCTACATCAAGAAGGCCTTGCATCAGGGTGTACATGCCGCATGGCTGGTGCCTGAGCCTTGTCTCACGGTGCGCATGCCACGTGGTGAGTGCCAGGACCTGACACCACGTTCAAAATCCCATGGCTCCTTCCCCTGCTTGTCCTTGGTGCTCCCAGAGTATCAGATCCCACCCGTGTGGCACATCCGAGGTGTCAGAGCCAGCTGTATCTTTGTCTTGTGTTGTTTCATTTATCTTTTTTGAGACGGGCTTTGCTGGAGCCCATTGTTGGCCGTCCCTCTGTCTGTGCCCTGCATCTGACCCAAGCTTCAGCAGCTGGTGCAGGCATTGCAGTGTGCCCTCCGTGCTGCAGGTGAGATGTAGGGTGACGGTACAGGCGCAGCTGACAGACAGACCCCTGCCTCTCCCAAGGTCGCTCTGCCACAGTGGCTCTGCCAGGCAGCTGAAGAGGTGAGGAAAGCTGCGTGGAAACTAGTTTTTTAGCTGAGAATACCCTGATGCTCCTGTAATTAGATCTACAGACTTAAAATGACCTCCACGGTGCGTTGGAAATGAGCAACAGGGTGGAAAGATTTGGTATAGGTACTGAATAAGGCCCTGTAATTTAGTCGCATCTGACCTGAGTTGCATGGTGTTTTTTCACACAGTTCTTGGATCATGTGTGTTAGTCTGTGACCCACCAAAACAGCCTGAAAGCCCTAGTTGTCCTTGGCAAAGAAATGACTTGGAGGTCATTTCTCATTTGAACAATCCCTGTCTATTTTGACCTAACAGTGACCTTTAATGATGTGGTTTTTAACATTTAATTTTGACAAGGGAGCTTTCTGGAGTGGTGCTGCAGTGGCTGGATCTAGCCCCTGGTGGTTTGTCCCCCTGTGCAGCGTGTGGGAGAAGTGGAAACAAATGTGGAGCGCAGCCCCATCAGTGCCATTTCCATGCAGATGTTTTAGTAATTGGTCACTGTGCCGTGCTATCCATCTGCAGGGAGTTTTTCTTGCTGGAGAGGTGAGAAGGGTGGATTGGCCTTTCCTGAGTGTTTCAGGACAGCAGGCAGTGGCAGGAAGGCTCGTGAGTCTCGGTGGTTTGCGATATGGTTGCCCATCACAGCGATGAGTTGCAGCGCTGCAGTCACATCTTTGGCAACACAAGACGCCTGCTGACTGCTCCTCAGGTCCGTGTTGCTGTGCCGAGGTTGGGCTGCATCCCCCTGGGGAAGCGAGCGTTCAGGTGACGGACCTGAAGGACAGCGGCCGGTTTAGCAAGTGCAGGTTTCAGGGTCCAGGGTCTGTAAAGCTGCCGTGACAAAATGCACATGAACTTGAACAGGGAAGTGGTAGCACTGCCTAAATTGCGAATGTAAGTGAAGGAAGTTTTGCATAAGAGACTAGTTTGTTGCAAATTCATAGATGCTTAGTTACGTATTAGGGAGAAAAAACAGTTTGTTGTCTGTAAGCTGTCGATGTGGTATCTTCTAGCGTCAATGAACAGCCATTCTCTTTAACACACATTCTGATTGCCGTAAGCACTTCACGTATTTTTACCAATAGGGATTTTCCCTTACTATCCTGATGATTCATTATAATTAATTATTCTCCTTAATTTGCTTTTACCAGAACAGTCGAGTCCTGTGTGGGATCCACAGTGCTGTGCTTGATCTAAGGTCTTGCTGTTTTGAGAATGGGTCCAGAGAGGTGGGAGAGCTGCCTGTGACCTGCCGTCTCTGCGGCAGGCAGAGAGCCCAGGCACGTGGCTTGGAGCAGTGTCTGGAGCCTGGAGAGCTGAAGCGGGCAGAGGCAAGCACCCCATACAGTGTTTTAATGCTTAAATCGTGATGCTCGGTAGGCTGAGAAGCAGGTTATGATAAATCGCTAATGTGTGTATATTTGTTACATGTACACAAGGACTACACCTTTGGTTTTACACATGGCCGTTGTAGCTGTACTCCACTGGGAGAATGCAGAGCAGTGGCTCATGACCCCTGTGCATTGTTACACCAAGTTTCAGGTACAGACGCAACAGCTACAATGTGCCATGGCCCTGGTGCCAGATCTTAAGGCTGTGCTGGGTCTGGCCATGCCCACCAAAGAAGAAAACATTTCCCTTCACAACTTCCTTTGCCTATTTATGATGCATATATTTATGATGGATATGAAGTCACAGATTTCCACAAGCAGTTCAGGAAATAAAAGCACTTACAGTATCTCTGCAACGTATGTGGAGAAAGAGTCATGTGAATCCTTCGGTGACGACATTCAGTGTCAGCACAGCCCGTGCCTCTTTCATTTCTCTCCCTGCTATTAGTGTGAAAGCGCAGCACAGGAATGCTGCTGTTGTAGGCTTTTGCATGTAGGAAGTTACGTTTTTTTCAGTGTTGGTTTGATGACTTCATTTACTTTTTCCATCCACCCTGTGGAGTAAGAGTAGCAAGGAAGAAACTTGGTTTACTGCTTATGTTAAAAGTTTTGCAACTTTCCTTGTCTGAATACAGTTTCCTGAATAAACCCTAGCACCTTGTTACTCAGAACAAACTTTTTGTCCATGCTGCTTTGCTTTTGCAAACCCTTTATCCATTTGGAAAGGGGACTGTTATGACCACTAGATATTTGTTGACTCTGCTGTTCACGAGCACTGGTAGCACCACATTAATCTGTAACATAGACCGGGTTCAGGCCATTATTTAAACAACCTTTCTGGCATCTCTCCCATCCATCTCTGGGTGTCCCCGCCTGTTGGTTCTGCCTGTTGTGCTCCCTGCAGGAATGTCGTGGACCAAGCGTGCTCTGGGATGCCTTTGGTAATTCCTCAGGGCCCTTTCCCTTCGGGTGAGAGTGCATGCTTGCTGTGGCAAAGCTCAGCTGTGGTTCATGGGACCGAATTTGAGAGTTGCTTCTCCGCTTGTAACTCTGCCATTGCCTCTGACATGGCGTTCTGCTTCGCGGTGCTGGCTGCTCCAGCACAGCTGCTGATGGCTAGAAGAGGGCTGGTTGGTTGCATTTTCACTTGAAGTAGTCCATTGCTCCCCTTTTGGTCGCCTTGTTTAGTAAAAAGGTTAATGACTGAATGTGTAGTGATACAGAGCCCTTGAACTATGAGGTTTAACTTCTAAAACTAGCAGGATGAAAGAGGGAAAAAGGGAAACAATAATAGAAAGAAAGAGAAGAAAAGCTGAAGCAAAATTTAAAGAAAATAAAGTGATATTTAAAAATCTGCAAGAGGGGGAGAGTTTGAAGTGTTGCTATAGGTTCCCACAGATCAGAAAATGAAAACAAAATATGGAAAAATAATCTAAGCATTTGAATATACTGAGGTGCAAGGGGGTTCCCTTTTTTGTAGGTATTAATTATGCTTGCAGTTTGCAGTGAGGATAACCAGTTCTGTGACAGATTATTTGGAAAGCATCCAACTATTTAATATTTGCCACCAGAGTTATTTTTAAAAGCTGCTTTGTTGCCAGCCCTCCCAGGAGACTAGGACTTGAAGTGTGTTTTGTTGTGAAGTGCTTTTCCAGAGCAGAGGGGATCAGCTGAAGGACTTAGCTCTTTCTTTTCATGCCATCTATTTTTTTCTACCCCTTACTGGTTTTACGGCTTTCGTTTGCTGTTGTTTAACTTTCCAGATAAGTTTACTTGTGAACCGGCTGACCTCAGCTGATCAGACAGGTTAATATCATAAGGCTTTGCTCTGTGCTCCAAATAGGAGGTGGGGCATCCCAGGTGGTTTTAATTGAGGATATTTGTGAAAGCAAGATGAAATTGTTTGAACTAACATAACTCACCGATAAATAAACTTTGCTGGAAGCAGACAGTGAAGTCCTCTTCTCAGCATGTATTCTGTGGGTTTGGCAACAAACAAGACTTTGCATGCTAGATTTTGTGTCCTCCTCATTACCCTTCTAGTTCGTGTGGGTGATGTGCAGGGACTGTTTTGCCTTTTGCTTCAGGTCAGCTCTCCCTGTGCCACTTTATCCATTTCAAGGATCCTTTAATCCTTTGTGATCTTACCCGGTCATAACAATCCTCTGACTTGTTTTCACTGCTGGGGAGGGAGGTGACGTCAGCCGAGTGGTAAAGGTTAGCGCAGAAACTTGTCCTTTTTCGTGCGGTAACATGCTCTTTTATTTCCATTCATATTCTCCACAAGAATGCCTTTCTGTTTGCAGCTTGTTGCTCCTGGGCTCCTTGGTGTGCTAAGGCGCTATCTGTCTGCTCTAGCTTCTCCACCGTGTCCCGAATGCATGCAGCTCAGCAGTTCCCAAGCTGCTCCTTCTGTGCTCCCTCCAAACAAGACACGAAAGAGAAGTATTACAATTACCGGCATTCTCCATGTTTTATTCCCTTTCCTGTTTTTACCAAGCTTTTTTTACCCTTTAATTGATTTTCCCACGCAGGTATTTTTGTTTACAGTGGCCAGACATTGTATATGAGTCTTGCAGGCTTGTACACCTTTTGAGTCCCTTGTCTCCTTTCTCCTTTTTCTCTGATGTAACCAGAGAACATGCACAGTCCCAGAGGCTTTTATATTTTACTTCTGGGACAAGGGAGGTGTCCCACAGTCGTGTTACAAAATGGATTAAAAGATGATCAAATGCTCATTGGTTGGCTCTTCCATTTGACACGTTAGCATTTGACAGTAAACACGTGAAAGGCAATGTTTTAGCATTCCCCTGTAGCGATCAGATACTGATCAGCAAGGTGTTTTTGTTAGCTTTCATTGAAACTGCACTGCTGACAGCTTAGCTGTTCAGCTTGGGTTCGCTCTGTGCCAACACAGCAGGAGGGCAAATCCCCCTGCCCACGCAGTCAACAGGGTAAATCACGCCAAATTCCTGTTAACTGGGCTAATTCATACTGGTCACTGGTCTCCTGCCTGACTCATAAGGGGTTGCTGTTTGTTGTTTTCCAGCTGGGCCTGGATGACCAGCCGACGCAGTCCATTGCTTTCTGGACTAGCACTGCAAAGCCCGTCCCTGGGCATCTGTCCCCAGTTCAGACTGGTGGGCACGGGGGTCCTGCAGCAGTGGGATGGGGTACTGCACACCCAGCCTGTCCTTGGGCACCTCCTGCTCTCTGCCCCCACCTTCCCCCCTCGACCAGTCTGGGCTATGCTCACTTGCCTGTGCCCAGGTGCAGGTTGGTGGCAGGGATCCTTTCCCTTTCCTACCATATTCTGCAGAGCCTTCTCTAACGCCTGCTGGAAACCTGCTGGGCTGCTGCTGCGGGGCAGCGTGTGCCCGGATTTCAGCAACGCTGCTAGTGAATTTCCGAGCTGCAGTTTAGCCAGGGAGCAAAGCTGCCTGGGCTGGGCAGTGCTCAGCTTCGGCTCGCCACAGACTCGTGTCTCCTTCCCAGGGGTGTGCGGTGGCCTGGGGGTAAAGTAAACAGCTCCCTGCAGTCCGGCTTCCGCTGTTTTCTGAGCAGCCCCTGTCCGCAGGCCAGGCGTGTGAGCAATGATACGTCTTCTGCCCAGGAAATAACACCACTTGTATTGCCTTCAGCGTGCAGGATCTCTCCTGGCTCTTATCTGGGCAGTGGAAAAATACTCTTCTGTCCCTCCAGCAGTGGAAGGAGAACAGGGATCACAGTGTTTGCTCCGGTAGCTGCTGGGCAAGAGGGAAGGGCAACCATGGGTATGGAGAGAAAGGAAAGACTTCCAGCCCCCCCTCCCACAGGCAGAGGGGACAGGCTGGCCGGTGGCTGCATTTCTGAGGAGGCCTGCTCCAGATCCTGCTGCGAGAGGCTTCCTCTCCCTATCTACAGGTATTAAACAATTACCTCCTTGCTGTTGCTGACAGGTAGGGGCTCTCCTGGGGATGGATAGGGAGAGTTCATGGAAGAGGGATGGATGGAGTCGGTGCCCCTCATGCCCTGGGACGGGACAGCTCTGCTGCTGCACATCCTGCTGTGTTGGCCATGAATCTGTTTTCCTCCCTCGGCCTCCCCTGCCTGCAGCACAGACAGGCACCTGGTTATTCTTCCTGGTTGACTGGCTGAATGCCACTTCTGCTTTCTGCCCATAGCTCTGCTCCTTCTCTCCTCTTCGAGGCTCACCGCTCCTCCAGTGTCGCCCAGGACGAGTGCCATTCACCTGTACCTGCCTCACTTCTCTCCATGATTGCACTGATGCTAAACCGCAGCAGAGCTCGTCCTGACCTGTGCCGTTGCCTCCCAGCTCTGTAAGCAAGTGGTGCACCACCATCCCTGCTCGGCTAGGTCTCTCCAGCTGGTAGTGTATTAGCCCTGTATCCATGCTGGTCTGAATTACTGCCAAGAATATGTTTTTGTGAGAGGTAGGATCAAATGCTTCACTGGAACCAAAATATTTTCCATCTCGTGTTCTCTTCACCTGCTAATTGTGTAACACGATCACACAGAGAGAACAGGTTTATCTGGCACCACGGATCCCTCATCCTGCTCCTGCACAGTCACAGGACATGGTAGGCTTGATCTGTTGTTTTGCTGTGGACTGCAGATATCAGTATGGGTGGCTGTCACCCAGCTGGCTCTTCTGTCACAGCCTTTGGTGTACCTGCCACCAGGTGAAATCTAGCCAGCAGCTCAGCCAGGCTCAGGAGCAGATTGCTCCATAATTGCTTGAGGCTGCTGCTGGTCCTGGCCTCCTCCCTGGGGACAAAGGGGCTGTTAGTGGCAGGTCTGGTGCTTGAAACGGGGCCCTGGAAGCAGAGAGCTCGGAGTCATGCCACTGAGTCTCGGACCCTGGGCAGAGTGCTCCCAGCTCAGGAGAGGGAGGTGTGATTCACCAGAGAATCACACGTGCACAGTGGGACCATGGATGAGCCCCCCTTGCTGCCAGGGTGCCCGCATGCCGCTGCTCCTGTGGGACCTGCTCCAGCTTCCGCTCCTTGGCGCATCGGTGACCAGGCAGGCTCTGCCTGCCACTGCTGTTTGTTGTCCCTGTCCCTTGGTAAGCTGAAGGAAGCAGCACAGGTGGGAGAGTGGAGCCTCAGCCCTCTTAGCTCATTTTTTTTCCTTTTACATGTTTTAAAAAATTATTTCCATCTTGCAACAGCCACCCCTGCCCTGCATGTTGCATAGCATTGGATGGTCCATAGAGGAGTTGCAGCCTCTGTCAGGGCCAGGGAACATGTGGCTTGGAGAAGGCAAGGGGAGCCCAGCTTCAGGCAGCGCGCTGGAAAGGGAGTCCCTGCAGAGACACAGTCCTCCATCTCTGCTGCTTGTACGCATTGCTCTGTGAGGATGATCTCTGCTGCCTAAGGTGTGTCCCCATGCCTTAGCAGCACCACCTTGCTAACTATAACATGAACAGAAGTCCCTTGAGAAACCCAGACACAGCCTTTACTGTCTCCTAGACTTACGAGATCCTGGAGCAGAGGGCCAGGTTGGGATTTACTCTGCAAAAGTGCTCTCCCAGGCACATTGTGTTCCCTGCTCAGCCTTGTGGCCCCAGCAAATCCTGCCAGTTCCCAGCGCCAAAAGGGATAACATGTCACAGTGTCACGAGGAGTCAGGTAAACTGCGTGCAAAGTGAGCATCACCATCTTCATGCCCTGCTAGCCCTCCTGCTGTTACCAGCAACCAGGGGTTTCTGCTCTGTGTCAGAGCAGTACTGGAACTGCTCCCCTGACAGAGGTGCACGGGGGTTGTAACCTCTAGCATCAACATGTGTCTGCTGTCGTCATACGTCCAGGTGGATCCTGGTGCTCTTACTGGCGTGACACGGCTGGTCTCGGTGAGCCTGGAGAGCCTGGGGCCCTGTAATCCGGGTAACTGCTCCTTCTTGCTTGGCTCTCCCTTTGGGTGACTCTTTGGCTTTGCCCTGTGTCCTCCAGACAGTGCTATTTCTTATGTCCTGGCTTTCTGTGCCCAGGGCTTTCTGCAGCACCCAGAACGGTGGCTGCTGCACCAGGGATGACTCCACAGCCCACAGGCAGGCAGTGGGGCCACGGGTGCTCGCAGGGCTGCTGCCAGCCTGTGGTGGGTGGAGAAGGGCTCCATCCTGCATGGGCTGCACGCCCCTGTGTGCCGCAGGCAGGCGGGAGCCAGGTGGCAGCTCAGGAAGCACACCCGTCAGCTCCGGTATGGACAGGGCAAGTGTACGGAGTGCTGGCAGCTGCTTTGCTCTCGTGCGCGTTCATGGGCCTTTGATTCCCAAAACTTCATCTTTTCCCTGGTCTGTGGCTCAGCACCAGTCCAGAAAATCCCTGAAGAGGTTTGGTCCTCTTCCTTCCAGCCTCACGATGCATGGAGGCTGTGGGTCAGTGTCATGGTTTAACGGCAATATTGCACCAACCGAGACTCCCTGATCCCCATCCATAAGCTCATTCGTCGACTGGAAAGCCAGGGAGTGATCAGCAAGACTCACTCACCCTTTAATAGGCCCATAGGGCTAGTGCAAAAATCTGACGGAGAATGGAGATTAATAGTGGACTATCATGGCCCGAATGAAGTCATGCCACCACTGGGTGCTGCCGTGCCGGACATGCTAGAACTTCCATATGAGCTGGAGTCGAAGGCAGCCACATGGTATGCCACCATTGATATTGCCAATGCATTCTTCTCAATCCCTTTGGCAGCCACAGTTTGCTTTCACTTGGAGGGGCATCCAGTACACCTGGAATCGACTGCCCCAGGGGTGGAAACACAGCCCCACCCTTTGCCATGGACTGATCCAGACTGCACTGGAAAAGGGTGAAGCTCCGGAACACCTGCAATACATTGATGACATCATCGTGTGGGGCAACACAGCAGAAGAGTTTTTTTGAGAAAGGGGAGAAAATAATCCAAATCCTTCTGAAAGCCAGTTTTGCCATAAAACAAAGTAAGGTCAAAGGACCTGCACAGGAGATCCAGTTCCTAGGAATAAAATGGCAAGATGGACGTCGTCAGATCCCAATAGATGTGATCAACAAAATAGCAGCTATGTCTTCACCAACTAACAAAAAAGAAACCCAAGCTTTCTTAGGCGTTGTGCGTTTCTGAAGAATGCATATTCCAAATTACAGTCTGATTGTAAGCCCTCTCTATCAAGTGACCCGGAAGAAGAGCAATTTTAAATGCGGCTCTGAGCAATGACAAGCCTTTGAACAAATTAAATGGGAGATAGTTCATGCAGTAGCTCTTGGGCCAGTCTGGGCAGGGCAAGATGTAAAAAATGTGCTCTGCACCACAGCCAGGACAGGCAGCATCCTGGTGTATTCTCCAGCCTGGTCAGGTTTCTCCCGGTGGCCTCTTTAACAGCCCCTCTGTATTTCTGTTGGTACAGTCTTTTTCGGGATGGTTATGCAATGGTGATGCCCGGGCTTAGGGTGTGAGAAGGAAACACACTGATTCCCTCCCCTTCCCTGCTGCTGCTTTGCATCTCACCCCCTGCTGCAGCACCGACAGCCCTGTGAGGGCAAAGGGACCCTGCAGGAATGGGGGGTGAGGGTCGCTGTCCCACCGCTCACCCCTGCAGCCTCCTGCCTGTCACCCCCTTCCCAGCCTGCCCGCCCTGCCTGCCCCTTTGCTCTGGTCCTCCAGCACGTCCCTCCTGCCGTGCCTCGGGCAGCCGCCCACCCTCCCTCGTGGTGTTCACCCTGGCCGATGGCACAGCCTGCACTTGTGTTTCCCCAGCAGCCCCTGCCAAGCCGGGCAGAGGGAGCTTCTTTAGTGCCTTTGCCTCATTTCTGAGTGACCTCCAGATTATCCTTCCTCTGCACAGTAAGGGGCCTGATCCAAACCCAGGTTTCCTGGCAGGGTCTGCTGTGTGCTCTTCAGTGGCGCTGATGGTCCTGGGGAGCCAGGGCTGGTAACGTGACCCTTCTGCTTCTTGGCATTCATCAGGGCTGAGTGCTGAGGCTTTGCCTGCTCGGCTGCCTTGGAGACAAAGCAGTAAACTTATGCCAAACTTTGGAAATTATTTGGGTAAAGTACTTGCAGGCAGGAACTGGCCTGCCTTGCAGAGGGGCTGCCCGTTGGGTTGGAGCTGCACTGGATGCTTCTCCTGCCTCTGACAGGCAGGAGGGCAGAGAGGAGAGCAGGTGCAGGAGAAACACATCTGTGCTGGGGGCTGGGGATGCGAGACGGCTGCTCGGGCATGGGAGAGCGCCCGGGTCTGGTGGTCGGTCCGCACGGCTGTGCTGGGGGCTGGACCGCTTCCGTCGCCCAGAAGCAGCCTGGCCCGGTCCTGCTCCATGCCGAGGTCCTGGGAGCGGGGTCACCAGCAGAGGAGGCCTCTGGGACTGCTCCGTCCCTGGTGTCCCATGGGTGGCTGGGGCATGCCAGTCCAGATGGCGTGGAGGGGTGCTCTGGGGGGCGCAGGAGGGCAGTGGGATGTCCCTGCTGAGGGATGGGGCCAGCATGTGCTTGTCCTGAGGACATGAGTACGGGTGTCTGGGGAGAAGCAGAGGACCGGCAGAGTGCCCTCTCCTCCAGGCACTGAGGCCATGCCCTTTCCCCAGTCTCCTAGAGTGACCTGAGAAAGGTAACAACCCACCTTGTCCTTATTTTCTTCTCCAAATCGGGTCTAAATGCCAGTGGCAGTAGAAATGCCTGTCCATTGCTCTTCAGCCCCATGCCTGCCTTGTTTAACAGCAGCTCTCCCAAGGCCCCACAACTATATCACTAAGCCTTTTTCTGTGGACTGTTTCAGTCCTTGTTGATGTGAAAAGCTCAAAAGGGAGCGATTTATTGTAAGATGCAATCTGATCTTTCGTAAACCTTCACTTACTTGTCCCCAGTGATCTCTCCAGGCTGGCCTCAGCTCCTGCCAAGGGCTTTCTGGAAGCAGCCTGACCAGGGAGTTTGCCCAGTTTGGCTCTGGAGTTTCGCCTGTTCCATGTGGTGTCCATCATTAGCAGCACACGGAGCTTCCGGGAACCCCTGAGAGGCATGGTGTGAGATAACCAAGGTGACCTGGAGCTAGTTCCTTTTGTCCCCAGTCACCTCTGCGATTACAATGCAGCATTTATTTATTTATGCAGTCTTGAAGCTTGGTGCACAAGACAGCTGTTCAGTATCAGTTTTATTGTAATTCAGTGCAAGACTGAGCATGTTTGCATCTCTGCATGGAACAGGGAATATTTCCTCCCTGTAGGCCTATCTGATGCTCTTCACCACATCCAGAGCCTCCCAGATACCAACTGTTCTGTTGTCCAGAGCCTTAAACACCAGGATACCACTTTGGGCTCAGAGAGCAGGTTGTTCAAAGCTGGGAGGCTGTGGCAGAGGGATGACCCCGGACTTCTGCTGTGGGTCACTCAGGCAGGTGGCTGGTCTGATTCAGGCCGGCTGTTCTTATGTTGAGCTCTGAGCAAGCAGGAGGTGGCATTGCCTGCCCAGGGATGGGAGGAGGCTGGCAGGCACCCACTTCATCGAGGTGTGGGGACGGGAGGCACACAGTGCAGTGGGCCTGCAGATTGGGTCCCACTGTAGGCTCAGTATCTGCACACAGGAACGTTGTGGCCCTGCGACAAGGTGGACAAGGAGGTGGCACCTGCGGACCTGGCTGTGCCTTTGAGCTGGGCATCAGTAACCTCTGTGCAGAGCTCCTGTTGCAGTTGCTCCTGCGTGTCTTTGTGGCAACTGAAAGGCTGTTTGGGTCTGTGCTCTCCATTTGACTCCTTGTTTTTGGCCTTTTGGCCACTCACTGGTTTCAGGACAGGATTCTTCTCAAGACCATAAGCTGACTTTCCAGTGGCATTTTTGGGGAGAGGCAGAGGAGCAGCTTCACAGAGTGCTCTGTGACCAGCAGACCTTCATGGTGCACAGGTGCTTGCCCCCAGCTGCCCCCCCTCCCGGCAGAGGCTCCGCCGAGACCTGCCTCAGCCTGGTGCCGGCTGACGAGAGCTCCTGCCGAGGCTGTTGTTCCCCCTTGGCCAGGCAGTCCTTCTTGCCGCAGCCCACCCTTGCTTTCCACCAGCAGCAGCAGCAGCCTCTCCAGAAGGACCACGGCTCAGGGTTCACAGTGGCTGGTGTGACAGCCCTGCTGTGGGGGCATCCAGATGAGGGCTGAGCCGTCTCCCCACTGCCCCCCGGCAGCTGCTCCCTCAGCAGTGCCCTTGCTGGGCGCTCCTGTGCTGGCTGTGTTTTCACTGGAAGCCCCAGGAGGCTGCTGGGACTTGCTGGGAAGGCTGTGGTCAGCGAGGCCAGCTGGCTGCATCGCTGGCTGTCCGTGCTGGGCTTTGTGCGAAGCACGTGGAGCCTGTGAGTGGAGAGAACAAGTAACAGAGGCGCTTTGTGCATCCGCAGCAGGAACTGGGCCATGAGCTGCCTGTCTGTCCCCTGCTAATGAGCTGGGGGTGCTGTGTGCCCGCGCCTGCGCCCACAGCTGCCCCATGCCACGGCAGTCCAAGCCCGGGCAGCGGGACACTGCGTACCGGCCCCTGGAAGCAGGAGAACAATCCCGCTTTTCATCTGGCTGCTGGCAGCTCCGTGCTGCTCTTGCTGCATGGCAGATGGGAGTGGGCAGCGCCGCCTCTGCCCAAGCTGCCGGGGCTGGATGGGGGGACGGCCCCAGGCTGCCCCCGGGCCCACTGGAGGAGGGAAGGGGCAGGTCAGGGGCTGCAGGCCTGCTCCTGTGCAGTGATGCTTTTGCGAGGGGAGAGCGAGGGCAGTGACTGCACAGACCCCAGTGCAGATGGCGGCTCAGCATGCAGCAGACGCTGCTCCCTGGAGGCAGGACACCCTGGTCCTGGTGTGGGGGTGTCTCTGTGCTGTTGAGCCACTATCAGAACTGAGTGCCTTTTGAGCAGGTTTTACCTGGGCTGGAGCCGGGACCTGGCGGTCCTGGCTGGCCTGGGGACTGGCGATCTGGTGCTGCCCTCAAGGCAGGATCAGCAGAGACCCAGCGCAGGGACGGGGCTGTTAAAAGAGATGCTGTTATGGCTTTGGTTTGTCTGGACCTTCTAATTTTCCCTGTCCAACGGGAGTGCGACCATCAGCTGTGGGTGTGGGTTGCTCCCCCATGGCTGCTGGGAAGTGGGGTCCACGTGGGGGTCCCTGTCTGCATGCATGAATGGGGTCAGCAGGTGACTGTCACCACCAGCTTCTCGATGGGCTAGAAGAGTTGACAGGGGCTGGCATGGGAACTGCTCCGAATTGCTGTCTCTCTCCTGTGCCCTCATATCCTGGAGAAATGGTGCTGGCTGCTGCGATGCCCGAGTTCCCAAGCAGGCGTCCTGAGGGCAGGGCAGAACAGGCAGCAGGCTGGAGGTTTGCTCCACTCACCGTGTCCTGGCCAGAGCCTCCTGCGGGCTGGAAGCCTCTGCAGGAGCAGTAGCACAGAGACTGCCCGCATCCACGCAGCGCGTTCGTCCATGTGGGGCTGCCGGTGGGGCCGGGAGCCGTGGGCAGGGCTGCAGCCGGGCTGTCTCACGCCTTCCCATGCCTCGCAGGTGAATCAGGGGAACATGCCGGGCATCCAGAGCACCTTCCTTGCCATGGACACAGAGGAGGGCGTGGAGGTGGTGTGGAATGAGCTGCTCTTCACCGACAAGAAGGCCTTTAAAGCACACGAGGTGAGCCATCCCGCCCGGGTGGGGACTGTGGCCACCTCCCATGAGACCTTCCTGGGTGGCAGCGCTGGTCCCTGCTGTTCGTGGGCAGCAGCACACCTCGGTCAGCAGCGCTAATCACAGCCTGTCATGCTGTGCTCCTGTCTTTGTGGCATTCTGCTTTCACTGACTTCTCTCTCAAAGACAGCTCCATGTGTCCTCTGTACCCCGAAAACAGCTTTCCCTGTGACCAGGAGCACAGCCTGCTCCCAAGACCCAGGTTCCCTTGGTCTCTGAGGTGTCCTGCCACATCTCAGGACCTGCCACCTCACCTGTCCTCTCTCTGCTTGCAGGAGAAGATCAAGACCATGTTTGAGCAGCTGGTGCTTGTGGATCACCCCAACATCGTAAAGGTTCACAAGTACTGGCTGGACGTGAAAGACTCGAAGGCGCGGGTAGGGAGGATTCAGGGAGACAAAGTGTCTGGGGGGACTCCAGGCTGGGGGAGGGATGCCAGTGGGAGCCAGGCGGGGATCCCAGCTCTGCTCCTCACCCTGCTCCCTGGAACTCCCCTTCCTTCCCCGGGACACTGCTGCCAGCAGCCCGCTCTCAGCCGTGTGCCGGGCCGGCGCAGGCTGCGTGCTGCTGGCTGGTGCGCACTGGCTGTGCAGGGAGGCTGGGAAGCTGACGCCTCTTTTCCCTCCCAGGTCATCTTCATCACAGAATACGTGTCCTCAGGGAGCCTGAAACAGTTCCTGAAGAAAACCAAGAAAAACCACAAGGCCATGAATGCTAGGGTAGGTTCCCTGGGAGCACGCACAGGGTGTCCCAGGGGAAGTGGGTAGCTCTGTGCCCACTGGCACGGGGCGGGGGGGGGGGGTGGTGTCTCTGGTCTCTTATAAGGCACAGCAAGTATGTATGGTTTCTCCCTGAGTTACCCAGGGACTCTCTGCTGTAGGGAGATGGCATCTTGGTGAGGGCTGGAGCAAGAGCAGAACTTCCCCAGGACAGCCCAGAAATGGATCCTGCTGTCAGGATCTGACCCTGAGGGTGGGGAACCTGATGGAAGCTTCTGCAGTGATGTTCAGCTGTGTGATACTGACTGCTCCTGTGGCTACATTGTACTTCAGGAGGCCCGTGTCTCCACCACCCTCAACGAGGGACGGTGGCCTTGTGGCTAGTTTACTACTTAGGTTGAAGGGGCCAGTTTCACCTGCAAACCCACTCAGTATGGGTCTGACTAATGGTTTTGCAGGCAGGTCTCAGCTGGCTGTGACTGAGGAGCTGGGTGACCACTCTGGGAGCCCTGTGCTTGACCTTGCAAGCCTTGCCGTGAAGTTTGAACTCAGTATCACACCAGTGCAGTTAGGCACTCATAGAATTGAGACTCACTGTTGGTGTGTACAAAGGAAACCATGTGCATGGACCCTACAACCATAGCTAGCTTTGCCTCCTCTGTGATGTGTCTGTCCATACTCCTACCGGGGTTTTGGGGCTCAGGAGAGCTATGTCTGCTGGTAAGGATGAGTTCTCAGCTTTGATGGTGTTCTTTGAACAGGGGTTGGAAAGGAGACTGTTGTGGCTGAGACAGCGTGTGGCTCATCTTCGAATAACAGTCTCTGCAGGGCTAGTGGAGGGCTGATTTCCCCAGTCACTGGGTAATAGGTAGGAATGACCTGATCCGGCTGCTGGGCTCTGATGGGTGTATCGTCTGACGGAGAGCTCTGGTCTCTGCTCTAGGCCTGGAAGCGCTGGTGCACTCAGATCCTGTCTGCTCTCAGGTAAGCTTGCCATTGCTTGCACTGTCAGCCATCCTGCCTCTCACTGGGGTAATGTGCTCAGGGCAGCTTTGTGCTTCCCCAGCTTCCTGCACTCCTGCGAGCCTCCCATCATCCACGGCAACCTCACCAGCGACACCATCTTCATCCAGCACAACGGACTCATAAAGATTGGTTCAGGTAGGAAGCTGCTACCCTTGCAGGCCCGCGGCTCTAAGTGCTGATGAGGAGTCAGCAGGAGGAAGCTGCCTGCCAAGGGACGGGGACCGGGGGGGTCGTGTGGGGTGCTGTGCCGAGGGGGTTCCATCTGGGCAGAAGAGGCGAGAGCTGCAGGGTCCCTCAGGGGATCACCCGTGCATCACCCATGCAAAGCTTGGAGTTACCTTCTCTTCTGTTTGTGTCCTCTTCTCCATGCCTTCTCACTCGTCCGCTTCTGGATCGGCGCTGACCGGCAGTCTGGCACAGGGTGTTTGCAAATGGTGAGTGTCCCTCTGCCACAGCACATCAGTCCGGTCCCTGGGTAGATCTTCCTCCCCTGCGGGCCCTGGGCGCCTCTCACCAGTGAGGCACTGCGGCATGGAGGAGCAGTCCTGGGCTCTGCAGGCAAGGGGGACCTTTGTCCCTCAGGGAATTGCTGCTCCTGCCATGGGAGCAGAGGAGTATCCTGGGGGAGCGAGTGCCCCATGGGTGGTCCTCAAGGGCAGGAGCACACACAGAAATCCCGGCTACCTCAGAGCACCTGTCTGTGCTCACAGCCCTGGGGAAACAGCTTAGAAGAGCTGTGATGCAGAACTTTTCTCATTCCTCGACACAGCCCTCCCGGATGACCTGCAAAGCCCCATCAGGACTGAGAGAGAAGAGCTACGCAACTTGCATTTCTTTCCCCCGGAGTACGGCCGTGAGTGCGGGGTCTGTCTCCCAGGGGGGTGCAGGCAGCGTGGGTGCCCAGAGGGACGTGGAGGGGGGTCCTGTGCAAGGTGTGGGCGCAATATGTTTGCAGCAATACAGAATTATTCAGTGCATTCATAACTAAAGCTGTTGGCCATGAGTCAGAGAAGATCATGTGATAGTGAATGACTGTGTGATAACATTGTGGGTAAAATTTAGTGTTGATTAGTGCAGAGCTATGCACGTGGGAAAAACAGCTGTGCCTACATGGGAATGGACTGTGCATTAGCAATTACGGGTTAGGAACACGATCTCAGCATGACCATGGATAGCTCTGAAAAGGTCAGCTTATGGCTCAGGAACACTCAAAAGCATGTAAAATGTTACAACAATTAGGGAAAAAGGAGCAAAGAATCTTTATGTCATGTGAAAACTCATGATGTGATCCCCATCTTGACTATTTTGGGGGAAATTTGAGGGGAATAAATGGGAAAGGTTTGTGCAGGGAACTGTGAGAAAATGTGTGCCAGGGTGGGGGAAGCAGGTGTGAGCAGAGGCGTGGGCAGAGGGTGGTCAGGCATGGGCAGAGGTGAGGGCAGGGGTGTGCGGGCAGAGGCATCTGTAGGGATGAGGCAGGGTGCAGGGGGCTGTTCCCAGAGTGAGTGGGTGGTGGCCTGTACCTCAGGCCTGATGTGGTTCTGGCTTGTTTTTGCAGAAAAGGCTGACGGGACTGCTGTGGACATCTTCTCCTTTGGAATGTGTGCGCTGGAGGTACGGAGCAGGACTGCTGCCACACCTGGGAACCTGCAGTGACCCCTGGTTACAGGGCAGGATTGTTCTTGCTGAGCCTGCTGGGGATTGCAGTGACCTGGGGAGCTTCCCGAGGAGTCTCCTTGCCCTTTTCCAAACTTCACTGTGAGCTGAGGATCCCTTGCAGCAATGGAGATATCACTGCTAGGTTCAGCAGAACATTTTCTGCTGCCATGGCCCACCCTGCCCTGGGTGCAGCAACAGGCTTAGCTCACCTCTTCTGTGTTCGGCTGGTGCCTCCTCTTCCTCCTTGGGCTGTGACAGCCCTTGGAAGGGAGGGCACAGAGGGCAGGGACAAACTGTGCTGCTCCAAGCACAACCTGCCCAGGCAGACTGTGGGGCTGTTGGTGCTGCCTGCATTGTTCCCCAGTCTGCGCCGTGCCCAGGGAGCAGCCTCCCATGTCTGCCCTACTGGGAACCTGTGAGCAGCCTGGAATGCTGCAGTCGGCAAAAAAA
Source organism: Phoenicopterus ruber ruber (assembly GCA_009819775.1). Lineage (NCBI taxonomy): Eukaryota > Metazoa > Chordata > Aves > Phoenicopteriformes > Phoenicopteridae > Phoenicopterus > Phoenicopterus ruber. The sequence continues at coordinate 170,024,660 of CM020216.1, read as the reverse complement.
TGGGCCCCGAGGGCAGGGACACAGTGGCCAGGGAGCACTGGGGAGCCCAGGAGATCCGGAGCCTGGCTGGGCTGTGTGTCCTGGTGAGGAGCTCCACAGCTGCCGCCCTGCCAGGGGATGTCCCTTTGGGAAGCCCTCAAGGACTGACCCAGGGCTTGGCTGTGTGCAGACATGGCTGCACTTCTTCTTCCTCAGATGGCAGTGCTGGAGATCCAGACTAACGGGGACACACGGGTTTCGGAGGAGGCAATTGTGCGGGCACGACATTCTCTGGACGATCCCAACATGCGGGTGAGTGCAGCTCGCCGAGCCTCGGGGACAGAGCCACTGGGCTGTAGGCTGACCCACAGATGGGTCAGGCATCCCTCCTGGGGTGTAAATCTCCCCATGAGCATCCTTCCTCTCAGCTGATATCTGGAACATCAGAGCCAGCCTGGCATTCCTGCATGCTCCAGGTTATGCCAGTGCTGGGAAAGGGGAAGAGAGACAACAACCTACTGGAAACATAAGGGCAGCCAAATCTGGTGGGCTGAAGGACATGGGGATTCCCCCCGTCCTGGGCTGGTTGAGATGAGAGGCTGGGCCTCACCCCTGTTTCCCAGTCCTACCAGTAGTAAGGCTGAGTGCAAATTCCCAACAGGTGCATATGCACACACATGTGCACGCACACACGCTCCGTACAGACATGCCCAACTGCAAAGAGCACAGACAGGAGAGTGCCGTGTTCACAGGCACAGACAGCATGAACAGCCGGATCCTGCTTCTAAGTATCGATGCTCAGGGCAATCCCTCTCACAGGTCACTGTGGTATCTGGCCCCATCCCACGGGTCTCCCTGTCATTGATCAGCCCCATGGTCTGTCTAGTATCTACGCCCCCTCCCCATTCTTTTAGCTCACTTACCAGCTAATCCAGCTTGACGTTCGCTAGAGGACCACGCATGCTCACAGGGACTAGAGAGCAAACTTACACTGTAAATACTTAGGAATAGAGTTTAATAAGAAGACAGGATAGACTGAGGTGGCCAGATGCAGGGCTCAGCCAGACAAGTGTACTGACCAGCAGCGTGCTTACAGGCAGCTGGTACCTTTTATCCCTCTCCATTTTCCTCCCTGACCCACCTCAACCCCTCCCTTCCTCTTCCTTTGGCCAATCTCCAAAACATCCCATAATAAGTTTGTACACTCCCCAGATTCTCTTGTTTTATCTCAGAGTTCCCCCAGGCATCCCATAGTAAATCCTACCCCCTTTGATACCATAGTCCCCTTGTTTGCATGGTGTCCCAGAGATAATTCCTTCTGTTGAGCCTTTAGCACCAGGGGCAAACAGCGTTGCTGTTCATGTCTGATGGTCTTTGGGGCAGCTGATTCAGAGGGGTTAGGTTGTGTGGGTGCCCACCTTGTCATCTTCCTTCTGATCATTTTTTGGTCTTTGTGTCTATTCTGAATAGCCCTAGCCAGATACCTGTACAGAAACTGCACAGAGCAGTTTAAGAGGACAGGCCCCAGACTAGAGCATGCATAAGAGGCAGAGGATCTTGCTTTCCAGCCATCAATGAGCAGAAACAGGCAGATGCGTCCCTCCCATCCTGCTGCTGTCAGGAATCCCTCCTGCTGGCTCAGTCTACCCTTTCTCCAGTCCCACCTTTCCTGGTGGGTTGCTGCTCTCAGAGCTGATCCTGGCTGGCTGCCGGGATACGCCCCCACCCGTTCTCCTTACAGCCTTTTGCTGGGCTTGCATTGCAGCCTCCTCCCTGGATGAGCGCAAGCAGGGAGCAGAGGTCCTGTGGCCAGGCTGTTGGTGGATACCCAGCAGCATGCTGCCTGCCCGGAGCACTGCTGCCTCCCTCAGCTTGGGTGCTCTGTACACTGCCTGCCCTGTCCTGGGGCTGTCTGCTGGCTGAAACAGCTGCTCAAATCTGCTTCCTGGGAAAAGCACGTGTGAGAGAGAGCTGGGGCTGGCAGCGGTGGGGATGAAGCAGGGGAATGTCCTGCTTTGCCTCCAGTTTATGCCTTTTCTTTGATCCTCAGGAGTTCATTCTGTTGTGCTTGACCCTCAACCCAGACAAGCGACCAACAGCTAATAACCTGCTCTTCCACCGGGTGCTCTTTGAGGTCCATTCCCTCAAGCTGCTGGCAGCACACTGCTTCATCAACAACCAATGTGAGTAACTTTGAGATCACCCTGCCCCATTTGAGCTTGTATTGCTGCCCCAGCAGAGCTGGGGATGTGGAAGAGCCTGGGGAGAAAGGCAGTGACTCGTAGACCTTCCCTGGGGTCTGTGCGCAGAGTTCACATTACAGGACCTCCCAGCTGACAGCCCCTTTCTGCCTTTGCCCTAGATCTGATGCCAGAGAATGTGGTGGAGGAGAAGACAAAGGAACTGGACCTGAACATGGTGATGGCAGAGATCCGGAGAGAGGGTCGGCCTGGAGCACAGTGGAGGTGAGGATGAGCAGGGGAGACTACAGAGCAGCCATAGCCAAAGAGCCCAGGACTTGGGTCCAGCCTGGTGTCATGGCATAGTAGTCCTTCACACTGCTTTTCTCTCCTGCCTCCCCCAGTAATCTTCCCGGACTGTTTCTCTCCCAGGTACTCAGAGGTCTCCTTCCTTGAACTCGACAAATTCTTAGAAGATGTCAGGTGGGTTGTGGGCATGTCCCCAGGATCCCTTCACTCAACTCATTCTTTGGGCCTGTGCTCCTGCTGAGAAGTTCTCCTCACCAGAAGAGCCCTTACATCTGAATTGCCTGTTCCCTGCCCTCTACTAACTTCTGGGTGTTGTTTGGGAGGGTGGCAGCTGATCTGGGCCAGCCATGCCAAGGACCACGCTAAGCCTTTGAAAGCACAGACAATTAAGTTACGGCACTCCTGGCACTGCTTCAGCTCTGGGAAGAGAAATAGCCCTGACAGCACACGTGAAGGTGGTGCTGGCTGACCTGTAATGTGTCCACCCAGCTCTGGTCCTTAGCGTCTCTCTGCCCTCAGCTCCCTGGGCAGCGTGGAGTCAGGGTCAGGAGACTGTGCTGCAGCACACGTAAAGTGTCCTATTCGCACAGCAGTACTCGGTCGTGTGTGATCCCCTCTGTGGTCCCCCCCGGAGCGAGCAGACCTGGGCTGCAGTGCCAGGGTGAGGGGAGCTCTGCAGCCTGCCACCTCCTCACCATGCTGCCTGCCTGCCAGCACCACTACTCCGCGGGTGCAGATCCCTGGTCTGGGCCATGGCCCTCCACAGCTGACTTTTGCCAGGGCTGTAACAGGACAGGGCTCAGCTGTTTGTCCTCCCTCTCTGTCTGTACCAGGAATGGGATTTATCCCCTGATGAACTTCGCTGTTTCCAGACCCCACGCCCTCCCACGTGCACTCTCCCAGCCCCAGGAGGATCCTCAGAAAGCCAAGACTCCCACCCCAGAGCCCTTTGATGTGGAGACCAGGAAGGTAAGGTCAGATCCAGGTGGGGACAGATTCTCCACTGGGAGTAGGTGGACAGTCTCCATTCCTGACACCCTACTGCAGGAATGCCTCTCCCTTTAGCCATGCACTGAATTCCAGCCCAGGTGACAGCTGTTCTCCATGTTGCATTGGCTGCCCCAGGACTGCAACAGTCCCTTTGGCCAGAGCTAGCGAGGTCCATTTCACCTGAGACCTTCTGGAGCAGCCCCATTGCCTCTGATTCTTTGGCTCTGCCTTCCCTCCTCACACGTCCACCATCAGCTCTGTGGCATGGCATATTCTGTGCCTTGTTGCTGGGTTGTAGGTTTGAAATCCCATCATCGTTTGATATCGACACTGCAGTGGCATGCTGAGATGCCAGTTGAGCTCAGGCCTTGTTCTGCCTAGCACTGCACAGGCGAGACTGCATGCCCCGACACTGAAGTCACAGGCAGGAAGGTCATTGCAAGTGGTTTTATGGACCCCCGAGGGGAGTGGAAGGGGTGCCAGGCAGGGAGGGCAGGGAAGGACCAACACAATGCAAGAGTGTTTGAGCAGAAGTGAAGCCTTTCAAAACAATAGTGTCCTTGCTGAACACAGCAGTTCAATGCTGCAGCGTACCCCCCTTATGGGTATGGGCAGGCTGCTGTTGCATCCCCCCAAAGCCTTCCCTTCTCCAGGCTGAACAAGCCCTGTTCCCTCAGCCTCTTCTCAGAGGGCAAGCACTCCAGCCCAGGATCATTTTGATGGCTCTCCATTGAACTTGCTCCAGTTTATCAATGTCTTGTTTTGGGAGCCCAAAATTAGATGCAGTACCTGGATGTAGTTTAACAAGTGCCGAGTAGAGGGGAATAATTATTTTCCTCAATATCCTGGCTGTGCCCCAGGATGCTGTTGGCCTTCCTTGCTGCCAGGGCATGTTGCAGCTCATGTCCCGCCTGCTGCCCACCATGACCCCAGAGTCTTTCCAGCAGAGCCAGTAACGCTTTCTTGCCAGCCAGGCCATCCCAGCCTGTGTCCTTGCCAGGGATTATTCCTTCCCATGGGCAGGAGTTGGCATTTGTCCTTTGCTGACATGCATATGGAGAGACAAGGTTGTTGGCCACCATCATCAGGGCATAGCTCAGGCACAGCACTTCTTACAATGGCTTCTGTCTCCTGAACTGCCGGCCATTGTTGAGAGCAGTCAGAGGAACTCATCGGACTTTGTGCACGTCTCTTTCTTAAAAGACCATTTTGGCCTCTTCAAGGACCTGCTTGGAGGAATCCTGTGGGTTAGGATTCTAGAAAGTAGGGGGGCCCAAGAAAGCTGTTCAATATTCAAGCATCACTTCCTCCAAGCTCAAGAGCAGTGCATCCCCAGGAGTAAGAAATCAGGTAAGGGAGGCAGGAGAGCTGCATGGATGAGCAAGGAACTACTGGCTAAACTCAAATGGAAGAAGGAAGTCTATGGAATGTAGAAAAAGGGACAGGCCACTTGGGAGGAATACAGGAATGCTGTCAGGGTATGCAGTGATGCAATGAGGAAAGCTAAGGTCCACCTGGAATTTAATCTGGCAAGGGACATCAAGGACAATAAGACGGGCTTCTTCAAATACATCGGTAGCAAATGGAAGGCTAGGGAAAACGTGGGCCCTCTGCTGAATGAGGTGGGTGCCCTGGTCACAAAGGATGCAGAGAAGGCAGAGTTACTGAATGCCCACGAGTGCTGAGGGAGCTGGCAGATGTCATTGCCAAGCTGCTCTCCATCATCTCTGAAAGGTCATGGAGAACGGGAGAGGTGCCTGAGGACTGGAGAAAAGCCCATGTCACTCCAGTCTACAAGAAGGGCAAGAAGGAGGACCCAGGAAACTACAGGCCAGTCAGCCTCACCTCCATCCCTGGAAAGGTGATGGAGCAGCTCATTCTGGAAGTTATCTCGAAGCATGTAGAGGAAAAGAAGGTGATCAGGAGCAGTCAACATGGATTCACCAAGGGGAAATCATACTTGACCAATCTGATAGCCTTCTATGATGGCATGACTGGCTGGGTGGATGAGAGGAGAGCGGTGTGTATTGTCTACCTTGACCTCAGCAAGGCTTTTGACACTGTCTCTCATAACATCCTCATAGGTAAACTCAGGATGTGTGGGTTAGACAAGTGGACTGTGAGGTGGATTGAGAACTGGCTGAATGGCAGAGCTCAGAGGGTTGTGATCAGCGGCGCAGAGTCTAGTTGGAGGCTGTGGCTAGTGGTGTTCCCCAGGGGTTGGTACTGGGGCCAGTCTTGTTCAACTTATTCATCAATGACCTGGATGAAGGGACAGAGTGCACCCTCAGCAAGTCTGCTGATGACACGAAACTGGGAGGACTGGCTGATACACCAGAAGGCTGTGCTGCCATTCAGCGAGACCTGGACAGGCTGGAGCATTGGGCGGAGAGCAACCTCGTGAAGTTCAACAAGGGGAAGTGCAGGGTCCTGCCCCTGGGGAGGAACAACCCCATGCACCGGTACAGGTTAGGGGTTGACGTCCTGGAAAGCAGGTCTGTGGAGAAGGACCTGGGAATCCTGGTGGATGACAAATTCCCCATGAGCCAGCAATGTGCCCTTGCAGCCAGGAAGGCCAAGGGCATCCTGGGGCGCATTAAGAAGAGTGTGGTCAGCAGGTTGAGGGAGGTTATCCTCCCCCTCTACTCTGCCCTAGTGAGGCCCCATCTGGAGTCCTGTGTCCAGTTCTGGGCTCCCCAGTTTAAGAAAGACGAGGAGCTACTGGAGAGGGTCCAGCGGAGGGTACAGAGATGCTGAGGGGCCTGGAGCATCTCTCCTATGGGGAAAGGCTGAGGGAGCTGGGGCTGTTCAGCCTGAGGAAGAGAAGACTGAGAGGGGACCTCATCAATGCTTATCAATATCTCAAGGGCGGGTGTCAAGAGGATGGGGCCAGACTCTTCTCAGTGCTGCCCAGTGACAGGACAAGGGGCAACGGGCACAAACTGGAACACGGGAAGTTCCGCCTGAACATGAGGAAAAACTTCTTTACTGTGAGGGTGACAGAGCCCTGGCATAGGCTGCCCAGGGAGGTTGTGGAGTCTTCTTCTCTGGAGAGATTCAAACCCGCCTGGACGCAGTCCTGTGCAGCCTGCTCTGGGTGACCCTGCTCTAGCAGGGGGGTTGGACTGGATGATCTCCAGAGGTCCCTTCCAACCCCCACCATTCTGTGATTCTGTGATTCTGTGATTCTGTACCTGTTATTTCCCTGTGCGGGTATTTCCCTGTAATGACACTTCTAGTCATCCATCATTAATCACCTATGGCACTGTCTTTGTGTTACTGTGGATGATATGAATAACATTTCATACTTGCATTGAATTAATGTTAAAAATACTATGCAGGGCTAAACCTAATTCTCATTCCTGCAAGATCCCATGAAATGCCTCCCTTCAAAAAATACATCCACAGTGGTTTCTTCATATCTGTCTGAGAATAGCTTTCAGTGCACTTAACTTATGCTTTATTCATACTGCTCAGTGCTTATTTTTAGTGAGAGTGCTGTGGTGATCAATCGGATACATTAGAGAAATGTAAAACTACGCAGTTATGTCTTTTCCCCTCTTTGCATTTGTTATATGCGCCTTTTTCATCTAGTGCCCCAAGGAAAGTTCTGCAAGTGCATTGTCTGTCTGACCAATGTGTTCAACTAGTTTTTACCCAATTTGACAAAGGACTAGTAATCTCAGAAGCACTGAGTTTCTACAGATTTCATGAAAACTTGCAGCTGGACAAACCTGCAAGTGCCAAATGAGTGTAGCTACAATGCAGAATCTGCCTATTCTGGGAGGCACCAGAATATGGATGCTGGATGGATCCAAGGAAATTTTTTTCATGGTGAGGATTGTTAAACAGTGGACCAGGGGCCAAGAGAGGTTATGGGATCTCCTTGGAGGTTTTCAAAACTCAATTGGGTAGAGCTCTAAACAGCCTGATCTGAATTCACTGTTTGTCTTGTTTCGAGCAGGGACTTGGACTAGAGACCTCCTGATGTCCCTTCCCACCTAAATGATACTTTGATCAGGGGCATCAGGGGCATCAGGACATCAGAAGGGGGGAGCAGGTGGCAATGATGCACTCAAATGTCATCAGCCTCGTCTTTGATGTCTGCAAGATGCTGCGCAGTTCAGTGTAATTCGGTACATAAAGGAGCACGTAGCCAGACAGTGTGCTGGTGTCACTTGGTGTAAGGAAAGGGCACCCACCTTGGGCATACAGTCACACTTGTCAGCTCTTCTTGGAGAAATGGATGGCCTGGAGATGATAAAGGTCAGAGGACAGGGAGTTTCCTGACTGAGAGAGCTAAATGCCCAGGGATGTTTGTCATAGGGAGAAGCTGTAGTAGAAGGGTACTGGGTCAGAGGAAGGAACAAGCATATAACGCACCTCTGAGCATAAGCTTGAAATCGAGGAATATACATGAAACTCTGTTAAAATCTGCATGGAACAGGGATGTTGATTCCTCGCTTGGTTTCCTGTCTTTTGGCCTGACCAATTGCATGCTCACTCTGGCTTTCCTTTGCCCAGACAATACACTTCTGGTGTGAACCCTTTTCAAGGGAACTTGAAGCTGACATATTGAAGCTTGAAGGTGGCCCAGCTTGAAGCTGATCCAGTTCCCTCATAGGAACTTGAAGCTGGCATATTAATAAAATGCCATATTTATCTAACACATTTGAATGTTCTGTGATGCAATGCAGGGTTTCATTCAAGATTTCCGTTTTGCTCTTCTGTCTGATTTAAGGATTGGTCATCCCACAAGGACATGAACAAGTCCAATATTAAAACATAACCAAGAGTTTGGGCAGAGCTTTAGGGGGAAGCCTACCCCTGGCAAATGGAGCAGAAGAATTCATCCTGGTTGTAAAGTTTTCCCAGAACTGCACTTTGCGCAGGGCTCCCTTACCCACCTCTCAATCAGCTGATGATGGCCACAGTTCATAGCTGGATATTGGGCTAAATTAACCCTCAACTGCTCCACCCGGACAATTCCTAGAAATATGGGAAGAAGGAGAAGGTCAGGTTGGCAGTTGGAATTAAGGGGTTTAAGTAGGAATTTGAGAGTCACAGAATCATAGAATTGTTTAGGTTGGAAGAGACCTCCAAGATCATCGAGTCCAACCGTTAACCTATCACTACCAAGTCCACCACTAAACCATGTCCCTAACTGCCACATCTACACGTCTTTTAAATACCTCCGGGGATGGTGACTCCACCACTTCCCTGGGCAGCCTGTTCCAATGCCCGACAACCCTTGCGGTGAAGAAATGTTTCTGAATATCCAATTGAAACCTCCCCTGGCGCAACTTGAGGCCATTTCCTCTTGTCCTGTCGCCTGTTCCTTGGGAGAAGAGACCGATCCCACCTGGCTCCAACCTCCTTTCAGGGAGTTGTAGAGCACAAGAAGGTCTCCCCTCAGCCTCCTTTTCTCCAGGCTAAACACCCCCAGTTCCCTCAGCCGCTCCTCACAGCACTTGTGCTCCAGACCCTTCACCAGCTTCATTGCCCTTCTCTGGACACGCTCCAGTACCTCAATGTCTTTCTTGTAGTGAGGGGCCCAAAACTAAAGCAGACCTGAGGGAGCTAGAGGGACTGTTTCCAAGCTGATGTTGATTTTGGCCTCTTCTAGGTGGTGCAAATGCAATGTAACATGGAGCTGAATGAAGACAAGACCCAATGGCACGTAAGTATTCAGCTCCTATTCTACATGAGGCACTGGGTCAAGACCTGCTCTCTGTACCCATCTCTGGCATCTGACTGGGACAAAAGTTTGGTCTCAGCTAGTTTGCTGCAGTACCCAAAGGACTTTTGTCCTTTTATAATAAAATAAGCCTGAAGAAGAACAAAGCCACCAGCCCCCTCTGGCTGCAGGACAGGAAGACCTTGACATCTTTGTCTGGACATCTTTTAACTCTATTTTTCTCTAGTTTAGCAGTTGCAGGTTAGCTGTAACTGTTGAGAGAACATTCCTCTAAGACACTCAAAACTACCCTGCCAAAGACATCCAGCATTTTGGCAGTTACCAAATCCTCCCTGCTCACCACTGCTGTCAGTTTGTAGTGCTGATGAAAGAGTCAGCATGTTTCTCTCTTATGGAGAAATTGGTGTTTGTAAAGAGCACTCTCTTCTTTCTGCAGCTTACTCTTCTGCTGATCCTGGAGGACAAATTGCATCGACAGTTGAGCTACGACTTGCTGCCCAGTAGGTTTACTTGCAAGTAAATTTTTGTGTGTGAATGCAGAAGTATTGCCTGGTGGCCCTGGTCAGGTTTAGGCTCAGATTGTTAGACACAGATTGTGTTTACAGCCAGCTTTTCTTTCCTTCTTGTCCTGGAAGGGCAGGCTAAACCCTAATATCTGTGTGGTACCAGTTCGTGTCCACTCAGACCCTGAGCTTATAGCCTCTGGCATGTGGTGGTAACCTGCACTCTAAAGTGAATGTTGGGAGTCCACTGAGTGGCCATCAAGACCCTGCATTTCACCCTGGGACATGTGGCATAGAATTCTTGGGGTAACACTCGTGACTTCTTCCCTCATTCCCAACACTGGTGCAGTCTCCACTATACCTTCCAAAGGAGGAGGTAGACTTTCCTCTGAGGGAGCCCTGTGGCTCTGGGGAAGGGTGCTTCTCTGCAGAGTAGGTCCAGCACAGCAGGCTCCTTCCAAAAACATGCAGGAGCCTTCTAGACACCGTGCAGCTGGAATTCCTTGACTGCCTTACAGCCAAAACCAAAACATAAAGCTTGGAAATTAATGCTTGGGAGTTGCTGCTTCACCAGCTCCTTGTGTTTTTCGGCCTACAGGTAGTAGCCTGCCTGCTTTTCATGCTGAGCCAAAACAAGCAAAAAAAAATCTCAAAGTGACACATTGCCAAGACTATTGTGCTTTGTGTGATATGGAACTGGAGCTCATTTCTGCCCAGTACCTTGTTCAACTCCCATTCACTGCCCACCTCTGTGCTCTGTTTGCCCCAGGATTACTTAGCAACTACTTAGCCAACTGAAAGTATACAGCATGTGCCCCTAGAGTGTAATGAAGCATAATGCAGGTGTGCTGCAGGTTGGGATAGGGGCACTTTATTGGTAGAGCAGGAACTAAGACAAGCATGAGCTTTCATGTTCTCACCATTCCTTGTCTCTGCAGCTGATAACTCCAAGGACTTGGCCACAGAGCTGGTGCATTATGGATTCATCCACGAGGTAAGCTTCCTTGCCACTTCTCATCTCAGTTGCGCATGCACCATGCTACCAAGTGCAGTCCCCAAATCCATGTGACACCTCATGCCTCAGAGTAAGAGCTCCTCCATTCCCCACCTAGCAGCCAGAGAGCGGTCAAAGGGGCCAGTCTGCAGCGCTGTACTGTACTCACTCCCCATGCAGTGAGGGACGTGTCCTTTTTTTGTTGTTTTTTTTTTTTTTGTCCATACTTTGCTCATGTCTAACTCCAGGTTGCCGTTTTGAGGGGACAGTCATGTTGTGATGGCAGGATTAATTACATCAACCTCGCAGTGATTCTGAATGTGAGAACCAGAGGAGTGCCAAGGGAAGGAAGTTGAGGCCACCTCCCATCTCCCAGAGTAATTGATCCAATAGCTGATGTTGCCTGGGCAGCTGCTCTTAACTCACTTTGCAGATTTCTGCCTGCCAGAAGAGATGGCCTACTCCAATATCAAACTTCCAGGCTCTCCCTTAGGTGTTTGCAGACAGTCCCAAGAAAGAATTCAGAGCAGCCCAGTCATTCAGACTACTCAGCAGCATAGCCTCAAGGAAAGGCAGTGTGTGGGGAATTAAAAATATATTTAATTTTATTTTGTACAAGTTAGGAATTCTGAGGCTGTAGGCAAAGTTTTGGAGAATTCCTCATTCTGGATGCTGACATTAGACAAGGAAGGGGTCAGCTTCACTGAGTGAAAAATTTATGTGAGTACACCTGGAAAAAAGTACATTTAGACTTTCTTCCTTTCTTCATCTGAGCATGGTGACTGTGCAGCTTGGCACTGACAGACTGGGGTGCTTTCTCCTGTGCTCTGGAAAATACATGGCATTTGCAGCAACCTAGTACTGTAGAATATACCTCACACAGGTCTGTGTTCCACGGACTGTAAATTACCTTTCTCTTTCTTTCTCCTAGGAGATAACCTCCTTTTAACACATCTTCCCCTCTCTAACATCTTTTCTACTCCACAGGTGTAACTGATTCATACCGTGTTAAACTCTGAGCAAATGCCCTGAGCCTGCTTGTTTCTGATCTGAAGGACTTGTGTATCCAAATGCTTGTCTGGTTTTCCAACTATAGTTGTTGGTCTAACAAAAGATACCACCTATGTCATATGAATCTTGTCTTCAAAATTCAAGTTTTTTCTTAAAAGTAGTAATTTAGCAGCAGTAGTGACAAAGGGGCGCCTCTAAGCGGCAAGAAGACAACTGATTCTGCATTTTTCATTTGAGTGAGAATTTCGAGTTTGTTTCTGCCAGTTCTAAAACCCCTCTATGATACAAGGTGGGGGTGTTTTGCATCCTTTACATATCATTGTGTACTTCAGTAATTTCTTTCTTAAGGAATAAACATTCTAATTATGTTAGAAATCACCTACTCCCGAATGTGTCAGAAAAGTGATTTCTATACAAAATAGTTGCCAGACCAAGAAAAAGTGATATTCATTTTTATTTTTGTTAGTAGTGAGGATATTATAAAACAGATGGCCATAGAAAATAACTTTAGATCCAGTGGTCAGTTAATTAAGTTGAAACTAAACTCAACAAAAGAAGCTGGACCTGTTACATTGCTTCAGATTGGAAGCTCCAAAGAACTGTCTGCTCTTTTGCCTTTATATTGCACCTGACACAAAAAGGCTCCATTCCTGATTGGTCATTTGGCATTATTCAGTAAATATGATAATTATTAGTAGCATGTTCCAGATGTGCTTGCAAGTTGTTCTCTTCCCATATCAAAACTCAGATGTGAAATTGGTGGCTTGGGATGCAATCATGTAAGGAAGGAGATGGCCAAGGTAGCCAAGCCAAATTGATCTGTTGGTGTGTTTTTTCTTTTATTTTAGGATGACTGTGAAAAGCTGGCTAACTTCCTGGAAAATGCCTTCCACAAATACCGGTCTCCTCCCTTGTGAGTCACCTCACTGCAGTCTGGGACAGAGCGTCCCCCTGTACCACAGGGGACGGGAAGTGTACCAGACTAGAAGAAACTGCGGGACTCCTGACTGAACTTCCTCCAGCAGGACTGACCGGGCACTCACTCCTGACTGAACCTTTGCAGTCCATGAGAGGTGTATGCCTGAGCTGTGGTGTGAAAAGGCAACAGCAAGTGGAGGAGTAATCAGCAAACACAAGAAATTACATGTGCATTATGAGAAGTTGGAACCAAGCAGGAGTACATGTCCTGGTCCCCACTCCTGAAGCAGCAAGACAAAGGGAGTTGTGAGGTGTGGGGGAGCAGGGTAGCACCCCCTGCAGCCCCCTCCTGATGGTGTTTGTGAAGATGCAAAGCTGCTGCAAGAATCCCCCAAAGTGATAAATTTCCCTCTGGGAATGATAAGCTTTTTTCACTGCAGGTCCCAAAGCTATTTTTTTCCTCTTTGCCAGCTGGTAATACTTGCAGAAGGGAGGAGAAGAGCAGGCTTGGAAAGCTCTGGCGCAGTTTCCGATCTGCCACATTCCATTCTTTATATCCAGTTTCTCCTGTTTTGTTAAGGTTTCCCTAGCACAGATGAACGACTGTGATGCCTTGTAATTAGAATTGCACATCTTGGTGTAAGCTGAAGAGAGGACTTTGTGAGCTGGACTTGATATGGCCTGAGAAGAAATACCAGAAATCCAAACCCACCAGCTGGATCCAAACCTGTGGATGAGCGGAAACCTCACTGGTGCTGAACAGAACGCTTGTCATTCCCCAGTTTGTCTTACAGCCTTCCAAAATCTCACAGCATCTTAAGGGGAAAAACCCTGATGTCTCTTCCTTCCCTGTTTCTCCTGTGGTGTTTCGAACTTCAGCCATTAGCCTGGGGAAAGGGGCAGTCATCTTAGCTTGCTGTGCACATCGGGTTCAGTTGGTGAAAAGTGCAAATAGGAATTATTTGTGTCGCAAAAGCCATGCAGTGCTACTCCATGCTGTTCACATTGTGCCATGTGGAACGAGCTGTATCATGCTGTGCTGCGCTGGTGTTCTGCGCTGTGCCAGGTCCTCCATGTGGTACTGCCTGTGTTATGCTGCCCACGCTTTGCGGTGTTGCACCAATTGTATCACGACGGGCTGGGTTTGCCATGCCAGGATGCTATGCTGAGCTGCCTTGTGCTGTATTTCCCAGTTGTGCTATGCTGTGCCAACTTTACAAACTGACAAATCAATAAAGCCACTGAAAGTAGCTTCTCTCATCAGAGTGCTCCACTCAGCAAACCGCTCAGTAATTTCTTAGTCACTCTTACAGTTAAACTAAGATGTGAAATAGCTTCCCTGAGTTCAACGGACTTATCGACAGAGTCAGGCAAATTGGGTAGAGAAGGAATTCAGTGGAGAAACATCATACAGCTGCTTGATTCAGAAATCACTCTTTCTCCAGAACAAGTTTGCACTTGCCTCTGCAAACTGAGGAATTCCTTCATATACCAACTACTTCATTTCCCTGATGAGCTAGTTAGCTCTTCTTTAACACATTTCACCCAACTAAATTCATTGTTTAATTTAACACTGGCACAGCTCAGTTTGTCCGATGGATTTCCCTGCTACTGGCTGTGCTGCGTTCAGCAATGATGAGTTCATTAACCAGCTACTGCAGGGTGTTTCCAATACACGACAGGCTGCTCTCACTGAATCACAGAACAGTTGAGGTTGGATGGAACCACTCGAGATTTCAAGAGGTCCCTTCCAGCCTCTGCAATCATCTAGTCCAACCCCCCCTGCTCAAGCAGAGTCAGCTAAAGCAGGTTGCCCAGGACTGTGTCCAGTCAGGTTCGAGTATCTGCACAGATGGGGTCTCTCTGGGCACAACCTGTTCCCGTGTTCAACTACTCTCACAGAAAAAAAACAGGTTTTCCTACGTTCAAACGGAATTTCCCATTTTTCAATTTGTGCCCCTTGCTTCTTGTCACTGGGCACCACTGAGAGCCTGGCTCCATCTGCTTTACCCTCTCACCAACTCTCATCAGATATTTGTACACAGTGATGAGATCCCCCTGAGCCTTCTCTTCTCCAGGCTGAACAGCCGCAGCTCTCTCAGCCTCTCCTACGACAGATGCTCCAATCCCTTCAGCGTTTTGGTGGCCCTTCACTGGACTCACTCCAGTCAGTCCATGTCTTGTCCTGGGGAGCCCAGCACTGGATCCAGCACTCCAGATGTGGCCTCACCAGTGCTGAGCAGAGGAAGGATCAGTCTCCTCAAGCAGCTGGCAAGGTTTTCTCTGGTGCAGCCCAGGATGCCATTGACCACCTTTGCTGCAAGGGCGCGTTGCTGGCCCACTGTCAGCTTGGTGTCCAGCAGGACACTTACGCTTCTTCTCAAAACTGGCACCAGGACAAGAATGGAATCCTGCCCTCACACTTGCAAGTCAGACACGTATCTTTGGAGTCCCACCCTACAGGAAAGGGGATGTGTCCTCACACACTGATAAGTCAAGTCTGATATTGGCTAATTAGGACTGTAATGCCTGCCTATCTATTATAGTTATGGTATGCACACCTTTTAGTAGAGTATCTAGTCTTACTTTAAAGATTGCATAATGTAGGAATCCACTATGTCTCAATAATAATGTTTTCCAGTGGTTAACTGCTGCCACTTAAATTTAGTCTAGAAATGAGGCACTGGTTTATGTTCCAATTCAGCTATTGTACCTTTATCTCCTAGATGAAAAGAACTTTTGCAATGCAAGACTTTCTCATCATAGCAGAAATTAGATGTTAACTGCTTTTGATAAGCTTTATTGGCCTGAACTCTCTAGATCTTTTGTAAGATAGGCTTTTGGAATCCGTAAACTTCTTGTAGATTTTCCTTAGTTTTGCATCTCTTCTGTAGTGGGGCCAAGAGGCCACAATGTTCTCATTCCAGTTTAACTAATTAAGTGCAAGGTCTAACAGCACATATCTCCGTCCCTTACTAACGGCATTTTCTCTTTAAAGCAGAACCGCCACCTTGGAAGTGATGTCTTTTTGGGACCCTATTTCAGAGTAGCACTTCCATCCCCTGTGACAGAGTTCACCTGTACCAGGCTGTTCGACCATGCCTTTGCATTTAAGCTTGGATGTGAGATTGGACCCACCTGAGAAGAATAAAGAATAAAAGGGACAGGCTGGGGACAAAGTCAGACACCAGGGTGACGTTTCACTTCAGCAGTTCTCAGCTGATGTGTCCTGGATCTGCTCTAATTGCATATTCAGCAACTACTCATCTCCCACAACAGGTAACTGGGGCCCTTAACTCCGGATGCCCACGTAATGACCGAGGACCACCCTGGGACAGACAAGGCCCGGTTTTTAGCGCCTCTCGCGCGTTACAGCGCAGCCTCTGCCCGCAGGGCGGGTCAGTCTTGCAGCTGGCAGCAGTAACAGCTTCTGAACCGACACCCCGAGGCCCGCGGCGCCCGACAGGATTCTGGCCGCGGGAGCAGCAGCGCTGCAGGCTCCGACTCCCCAGTCCCGCCTGTACAACCCCGTCCCGGCCTGGTGCGGCCCGGGACCCCCCGGGGCTCACGCCGCGCCCCAGGGCTGGAGCAAAAGGGCCCACGGGGCACTGAAGGCCGCAGCTAGCGAGCTGAGCCGAGCCGAGCCGAGGTCCTCCGCCCCGCCCACAGGCTCCTGGGCCCCGCCCGCAGCCGCCCGGCCCCGTCCCGGGGAGAGGCACTGGCACGGCGCCGACGGCAGCGGGGCGAGGCTGGCGCCAGCCTGACCACCCCGCTGCGATCACGTGACTCCCCCGAGTTCTCGCGAGACGTTCTCCCCGCCGCCAGGGGAGCTCTCGCGAGAGTTTCCCGCTTCGCGCGCACCACAGAGCTCTCGCGAGAGTCCCGCGCCGACTGCCGACGGGGTGGACAAGATGGCGGCTACAACGACCATCTCCCTGGTGAGCGGGGCGGCCGCTGCCTTCCCGCGGGCGCACCGGGGCGGCGGGCTCAGACCGACCCACCTTGCGCAGCGTCGGCTGGGCTGGAGGTGGGGGGGCGGCTCGCCTCGGCCGCGGGGCGTTGTGCGCGTTTGGCCCCGCTGGGCATGCGGCAGGATGAGGTCTCGTCGGGCCTGGCCGCCGGTCGGGGCCTCTGCTCCGCTGGGCGCGGGCGGGGAGCTGGGGCGGCTGCTGCGGGGTGACTGCTGGCCCTCCGTCGTCCGGGGGCGACTTTTCCGCCCGTGACGGCCGTTCCCGGGGCCCGCGGGTAAGGGGGATCGCGGCTTTCCGCTGCCGGCGGCCGTGTCGCTGAAGATCCCGCTGGTGCAGCGGATGGGGCTTCTGCCCCGCCTTAGCGGTGGCTTTCGTGGCGGGGGGGCGCCCCGTTCCCACTCCGCGCCGCCGTCTGGGCTGTGCTAGTCGGCCGCCCCGCCGGAGCTCGCCGGTGTGACCGGCTGAAGCGGGCTGGAGCCGGGGGCCCCGGCGGCGGGTCCGAACGAGCGGAGTGGTGCGTGGCTCCTCGGAGCGGCCGCTGGCGCTTAACCGTCATCGGTCGTGTGCTTTCCAGGTACCGTCGGGTATCTAGCGTGTGCTTTATGCCAGCTCTGGTGCTGAGGTTTTCACTGTACTAGGATAGGCGCACGTTGCTTTCTTTGGACTTGTTTGATGGTTTTAAAAAGATCTAGCTAGGTACTAGGGCTTTTTAAAAAAGTATGTAGCAGAGACTTTTCTCTCCCAGAGCTTTGTAGCCTGAGGTTAAAATGGGAACTGCCGGTCACCTTTCCTGACAAAACGATTTTGGTGCCCCGCGGGTGATGATTATTTTTATATTTTCAGTTGCTTCTTTTATGCATTCATGAAAGGATCCCAACAGTATTGATTTTTATAAGAGTTCTTTGTGTTTTAAGGAACATTCTCTAGAGCTTTCCTGAATGGACTGCTAATGTTGTAAGAAAGCAGAACAACGCTCCCATTTCAGAGGCTTGTTTGTTTTCTTTGTGACTTAGTCTTAAATAGAAGAAATTAAAGTACATCACTGGGGCACTATTCAGCCTTCCTTGGTCCAGTCCTTTTATTTTTGGCTAACTATGGAATTGTGTAAAATGGAAACGTGAACCTCTTAGGTGTTGAGCCGGCAGGGAAGGTAGCCTGTAATATAATTGTGGATGCTGGGGAACTACCAGGGGGGTGGCCAGGCTCATGAGCATCCGGTGACATTTGGAGGGAGCATGTGAAGTACTGGGTTGGATAGACCATTGGTGTGACACAGCAGGATATTAGAATATTTCTTAATGTGTTTTGTGTTTTCTACCTTCCTCCCCCCCGCCCTCATTGTTTTCATAGAAAATTCTGGATTTCTCTCATGACTACATCTAATTCTAAAGCTGCCCTGTTTTTCTTTAAGGGTCTGCCTTTGAACCCTGAAGGAGTTGTCTTTCATGGTACTCCTTTTTTAAATTCACAAATATTGCTGCTCATAATTGGGAGCAAATATGAATAACTCTCACTTACTTTCCCATCTCATCTTTGCTTAATTAGGTTAGGAGGTTTGCCAGGTTAGCGCTGGGGAATGTTCAAGTCTTGAGCATGTGAGGTTAAATACAGTTCCAAAGATGATCGAAACCCAAGGAATGTTATATTGCTTAGGATGTGCGAGGACATCAGATTTTGTTTTTCCTCAACGCTAAGGTAGTGTCTGTCCTTTATTTCACAGCACACTGCTTCAGCCAGTTCATTTGGCATCACCATGTAGTTCAGTATATGCATATTTTAAAATGACAATGCATACATTTCAAAACCAAGATAATTAGCTAACTTCATAACTCCCAGTGACTGCATGGTTTTGCTGCATGAAAGTGAAATGGTGCAGTGGCTAGTCAAACAGGAGACTGTCAGAATTGCAAGTCTGTTTACAGTAAATTAGCAGGGCCTTACAACATAAACAGAAAAATAAAGACCTTGCTTCAGAGTTTCTATTTATCTATGTATATTAGCTATTATAAACAAATTTCATCAACAGTGTAAAAGAAACTGTGTGTTACTTTTCTACAAAAGTAGCACAGTGGCATTCGGATGGAGTGTTAAGAGCTGAGCAGAGTACAGTAAGCGTAAGGAGTTTGATTATTTTTGGTTAGTTGACTTCAAACACCAAGCATTCAAGCTTAAACCTGTTAGCTTACACTGTCAGGTTAAAATGGACATTCACATTTAGAGAGTTATAATCCTGTTACAGATGAAGCATTGCATGGAGTCCAAGCAAGCCTTGATGAACCTGTGATTATTCTTGGGGCTAGGAGCAAGAGTCATACAGGCCCCAGGTGGAAGGAAGTGTCTTTTTTTATTTCACTTGTTCCCAAACTAGGTAGTATCTCAGTGTTTAAATAACATAGTGTAAGAGACAGCCTTCCAGGAAGAGGAATTCCAGCTTGACTGAGTATTACATGTTTTTATTCAGTATGGGCTTTTGTAGTATGATTGGAAGATGTTTATTTTAAACTTCAGGGCTGTTTAACATCTTAAATAGAGCATTCATTCTTGCCAGCTTCACACAATGAGTTAAAACACTTTTTTTTCAAGTAGGCTCTTTCATAAACTGTGCATTCTTTATGTGAGTTTAGTTCTCATCTTGCTGGAAATAAGGTTAATTCATCAGCGTTTTTGCCACTATGTGTTCTACCTTGCTGTGCTTGAAAAACTGACGCATGGTCTTAGTGTTAATGGTCCTTAAAATGAAGACCCAATTCAAATGTCCCCACAAGCACCTTTTGCATGATCCCTGGCTTCTTTCTTTTCAAGTTCAACACTAGTTCCTCTATCTATTTTAAATCTCCTTTCCATGCTCAAAAGAAAATGGGCTGCTCTATGATGTGACCAGGAAATTGGCCTAAAGAAAGTCCAGTGCTTCTGTAGTCTTATCAGAACAGCTGCCACATTTTCTTTGTTCTGGGACAATTTAAATCATGAAGGCTGGCTAGAAAAGCTTGAGAATTAAGGACGAAGTAACCTCAATTAAGAGGAACTCAGTTCTAGAATTTGGTAGATTTAGATTTTGCTTTCAGCTAACTTGCTGAAGATTTGCAGTACAGGCTCTGCTGTTGTGCTGGAAACAGTTAAATGGGAAGAATAATTACAATAGAAAGCTGAGGGCTTTTCTTTGTCAAAAGGAGTGCATCTTGTAAGGAGACTGAGTTGGGTCTTACAAATTATAACTCAAAGTTCCAAAATGCTTGATGCTTTTCGAGTGTAGCGTATGCTTATCAGATGTCATAAATCTACCTTACATTGAGCCCATCAGTAAACACTTACTGAATGCATCTTATATGAAAGTCATGCCGTTTGATTAGTATGTAAGATGGGAATCATCACTTCTTTACCTAGCCTGGTCTGTTTCTAGTCCTCTTGCTACTGAGAAAAAGCATCCCTATTTCTCATTTGAATTTTAGGTAAAATTAGACTTTATACTGAAGCAGTTTTGCAACTATAATTTTACTTGGTGCCAAGTGCTATTGATTACAATAACAGGCCTGTACTACTATATTTTGTTACCCAGAATATTACTGTTGTAGCACGTGGCATTGCTGTCCTGGATTAGTGCTACTGGTTATATCTGTTCTTTCGCCTGCATATTATTTTTCTACACTTGCTTTTGAATCCGTTATCCCCACACTGTTACCCCACGCTGAGGCCATGTCCCTCAGTTTACAATACAGGCAGATTTCCCATATGGCAAGCTCTCTTCCTTCTGATGTCATAGCTGTAACAATTTTTTCCCTCTCTTCATGTGGTCTGCATGTGTGCCTGCTCAGTCAGCCTGAGGCAGTATATGTGCATGTAAGATGAAGGAGGTATGCAATGCCCGATACCTTATGTCCCCCTCCCAGGTATTCTTTAAAACCTGGACAACCTCAGGTGGATCTGATGCAGCGTTCAGTGGTTTGGTTTACTTAAAAGAAGGCTAGGAGGAAGAGAAACAAGTTGCTGAGCTATTTCATGATACCGGCTCCCTACGTGACCTACAGCTACCTCTCAAGAAAAATCTATGGAATGTGCTGCTTCCTGTTGGTGTCTCATGCCCCCAGCATCCAAGTAATCATCAACCACGCGTGTGTTTGTGGAAGGTGCCAGCCCGTATAGAGCGAACTATGGTCAAGAACCTGGAGTGGTACTCTGGGCAACCTTCTTTTTTTCCCAGCATGGTCCTTAAGTGGCACTTAAACTGTGATCATGATGATAAAGTTTCCCTTTTGGGGACACGTACAAATTCAGTGATTCCAGGGGGTCTTTGTTATTGTTTTGTTTCATTTCATGGGGTATTTTTTTGTTTTTAATTTACAGCCACTCACTCACGACTGCCCAGTTGTCAGTGGGAATATGTGGGTTAATTCACAGGGCAAAGGAAGTACCTTCCCGTGTCTCTGTGAGCACTGTAGTTCAGGAAGGGACTGCCATGCACTACTCCTGTCTTCCCAACAAATAAGTATTTTATCTGGTTCTCTTCAGTGGCTGTGGGAATTGGTTAAAATGGTATTGTACTTCTAGGACAAACCTAGCAGACATTGAATTTAGTTGCTGAGAGAAGCTTTAAGAAAAGATAGAGCGTGTCTGGGAAAAGATTTGACTGGGGTAGATGAAGTTTCAGCTTTTTCTCCTTCCC
Source organism: Phoenicopterus ruber ruber (assembly GCA_009819775.1). NCBI lineage: Eukaryota > Metazoa > Chordata > Aves > Phoenicopteriformes > Phoenicopteridae > Phoenicopterus > Phoenicopterus ruber. The sequence continues at coordinate 170,003,447 of CM020216.1, read as the reverse complement.
CTAGCATTACTGAAATTACTTCACCCTTGCATTGTTAGATTGCTCTTGCTGCTGCCGTTGGTATAAGGAACATATAGTCTGCAGGCAATGTGAGTAATTTATTGAAACATCTGCAGGATTGTTTTCTGTAGTAAGTCCACTGTATTGAGAGCGATCAGAATCACTGCAGGGCAATTCTGCACAGATATTTCCAGTACTTAACATTTTGCAGATTAACAAATTTGCAGTGTACTAATTGCGTGTGAATTTGGAGTTTTTTTCAAGAACATCAGCGATGCACAGGTGCATTGTTCAACAGGAAGGCAATTAGCAGCAGCAAGCAGCTACAACAAAGATGTTAGTAGCAATAGGTCCTCCTCAAATACTTTTAACTGTAAAAGTTAAACTAGCCATTGTTAATTTTGACTGTAAAGTCATGTGTTACAGGAAGTAGTTGTGTACCTGCATTTGAGATCTAAAATTCAGCTATGGTATTTATGGGATAAATTTTCTTAGCCTGGAACAGGTAATTGAGTTCCCCGTGAAGCTTATGAGGACCAGTACAAGTTACTTCAAGACTGCATATATTTATTCTTTTCTTTTGACCTGAAGTAGTTCTTAAAACAAATCTCTTTTGCATGTTTGAAATAGTTCATAGTTTCTGTCCTGCTGCCACAAGCAAGATATTTTTGTAACATGCAGTAGACTATTATTAATGTAATTCCGGTGAAATTTTTCAATAACTTAGTGGTACCTTTTAGTGGTAGAAATGGAATCACCTGATTAAATCATTAATGTCTTGCTAAAAAAACCCTTATATTTTTAAACCAATTTAATAGTCTAAGACATTTGATGACACAGCTTTTGCTATAGGTACTGTGAAAGTGTTGTATGTCACAGCTTTAGGCACTTGTCCTCGATATACTTCCACTGTAAATACTCCTTTAGAGCATGGTGGCCTCCTCACCCTCGGTGACTACAGAATGATGTGCAGTGCTTCTCGGTTTGCTATTTACGTCATTTCCTGGTCTGGTGAACTTTTTTGCAGCACTTCTGTGTTTTTCTTACACTCTTTCCAGACTCTTGACATTCTTTAAAATATACATATACACACACCAAAATGAATACAGTATGTCTCTTACTTGTCTCACCAGTTCCATTTATAAGAATAAAAACACTACAGTGTTATTTCTGTGCATTCAGTAGTTTTATTAGCCCTTTTTGCCATCATATAATATATTCACATGCGATTGCTTGCCTGTCTGTCTTTTTGCATTCTTAAAATCCCAGCTGAGTTAGATAATTTGTCCTTTCCTGCAGGAGGGATGCATGTTCTCTGTTGCTGATTTCAGTGACAGCAAGTTCTATCAACCAAAATTAAGTTTACTTAGCTGTTTTGTGCAGTTCTGGAGCACTGATGTAACCGCAGGATTCTCTTTTAACTGATTTGGGAAAAGAGATCTGTCTACTGAATGTGTTTGTATTTTAATGAGGCTAAGGTGAAATTACTGTGAATATTCCTTATCAGGATGGTTAATTTTTAGACAGAGCTGAGACTTTTTGGGGGACATTGTGTATGTGTGAAGTGTCTGCCGGCTCAGCCTGGTGCTTTCACTTGGAGGGTGAGCGGGAGGGAGGAGCAGCCTGCAGTCTGTCTACACGAGGAGTTTCTTGCTTTGCATGTTCAGGCCGCCTCCTTGCCCCCCTCACCTCCTGGGGGGGGTCTGCCCTCGCTTGTGGTGAGTTCTGGACCAGCTGTTGGTGAGGCTTTAACTTAGCACCATTTATGAGGTTCTCATCCTAAAAGGATTAATTGTGGAAATGGTTACTGGATACTGCCCAATAGGCTTTTTGCATATAGCATCGCAAGTTACTGTGGCAATCCCGAGCATCGTTTAAACGTTCCAGTGCCCTTGGCTTCTCCTTATAGGGCAAGTGTTTCAGCTCCTCCATTGTCTTGGTGGCCCTTTTCTGGACTTGCTGCAGTTGATCAGTATTTTGTATTGGGGGGTCCAGAAGTGATGTGGTATCTAGGTGTGGTCTAAGGAGAGCTGAGTGGAGGGGGGATCGCTGCTCCCTCTGTCCGTGGGCTCTGTTCCCATTGATGCAGCTCAGGGTGCTGCTGTTAGTGTGCTCTGGCAGTAAGGAAGGTTGGCTCGTGTTTAGCCTATTGACCACTGGGACTGCGAGTTCCTTCTCTGCAGAGCTACTCCTTGGCCTGGACCATTGCAGGGGGTTATTCCGTCCCAGGTGTAGGATGTAGCATTTCTCCTGCTTGGATTTCATTAGCTTTTTACTGGCAGTGAACTTTTTATACCTATGACATAAGCTGTGTTGGGAATCTCAAGAGTTTCAATCATGTTTCACATTAGCAAAAGTCATTTTGGAGCCTGACAGTGTCAAATCAGAGTAAGAGAGCTATCTTCTGCTAAGAGCAAGTGGTGGAGAGAACTTGTGGTTTAGAGGAACCCAGCATGGACGTTGAAATTATATGCAAGCTCTCTCGCTGTGCTTACTGTATTGTCTATAGCTGCATTAAATGGAGAAGGGTTAGCTGAAGGATTTGTCAGTAAGGTGAGATGATGGTCAGGGGAAGTGGTGATCCCTTTTGGGAGGGAGGAATATGTTTCCTTGTGTCTTACTTTCCTGTTTGTAATCAAGAGAAAGAGGATCATGTGTGTCTTGATTTATTTTAACACTGTATTGTAGCTTGTCAGGAACAGCAGTTTTCTTCCTTTGAGAGTTGAAAATTGAGGTGCAGGTGATTTCTGGGTTCCACAAGAGAGAAGTGATAATGCAGAGCATGCTGCATGTGAAGGTAACATCTAGAAGATTTTTTTTTATTTCTCAGTGCTGATCCAGCGGGGAGGAGTTCTATTCAATGAGATGAAAAGGCATCACAAGGAATTGTTTCAAGGGTACATAGATCACTTGTGTGCATGTACTTAAGACTTCTCATGTTTTCAGATGTTGGATTTGCATAGAACTTGGTGCTCTGGAAGAACTACATTATGCTACTGGAGAGCATTAGTGAAATTTGTCATAGAATCTCCTTGTTAAAATAGAATCCTCCTCATTTAAATAGAGGAGATGTTACTGGCCAAATATGCAATCATGTAAACAGTTTGGTCATGAGATGCTAGAAAAATGACATGTTTTTGCCCCATGCTCTAGATTTTGGCAATACATTAGTTGCACATGCGAGCAGTAACAGAAGAAATAACTCGCGAGCACTGCTGTTCCTCCCCATTTGAAAAAAAAAGTATTCTGGAGGGGATGGAAAGGAGTAGTTGCTAAAGAAATTCAGGAATAGTAAAAGGTCATTGTGCACAGAAAGGCTTGCAAAGTTGGAGTTCACAGCTGAATCCACAAAGATTTAGATAGTAAATAGGGGCAAAATACTTAAGTGTATTTATATATGCGAAGAAGGACTTTTTCTGAAAAATAACCTGTTGTGCAAGTAAAAACATTGCCTTTGACCAGGCACTCAGGTGATGCTTCTTCCAGCTTCACTTCTGGTTTGGGGTGTTGTAGTATGAAAATATTCAGATGCATACAGGTTCTCAAGCACTGATGCAGGTGGTAGAGCAAGGATTAAACTGAGTATACTGGCCGGGTACTTGATCAGTCCTCTTTCCACCTCTGTCTTTTTTAATCTTCGTGTTGTTTGCTTGTTATGGTTCCTAAAATAAATGAGATTCTGTGTTTTTTCTTTCTCTTGTGTGTGTTTATACTTCAGAGAAATTCTCAGCCATGTAATAAATTTCCAACGAATGTGCCTGAACTCTTGGAGTTCAAACCACCTTAAAGGGCCAAGCAACGCTCAGAAGCAATGTTCATAGCCACAGGTATACAGTTTCTATTTATTTCTCTTTTAAAAGAAGCTCCTATTCTCCTGCTTCTGTTGTCAACTTCTCTCCCAATTTTCTTGTACCCTCCTAACTGTTACAGTGCGTTTAAATAAGGCAGTGTTCAAGGTGGCCAGCCTTAGTATAAAGCACCAGCTGCTTTTCACCAGTTACTGTTACATTACTGCCTAGCAGACTCAAATTAATTGTACCGAGCCTTTTCTTGGTAGTGGTATTATCCTAAGGTGCCAGGAAACAGAGAAGCAATAGTCTCGGTTCTCTGTGAATGGTGACAGAGATTGGGATTATTTTATACAATCTGTTGCTTTTCAGATAGACTGGAGTAACAGAGGGTGGTAGTCTTCCTTGAAGAAACTCTGTGTTAAAGGGTGTGTGATGATAAATTTTTGTTACTGCTGTACCATTGATCAGCAAAGGCATGTGTCTGATTTCTTTCCAGAGGGATGTGTTGTGGCAAAGAGCTTGGAACCAGGTTCGGTAGTGCCTGGATCTGACTTCTTGGATACTCTTTGTCACTTCTAGATCACTTGATCATCCTTAGTTTTGATTATACCCTTCATGCTGGAGGTTGGATGTTATCAACCTGTTTTTGGAAGCTGTGCCATTGAATGAGCTCAAATGTCTAAATTATGTTAAATGTAGATATGTAATAGTCTTTCTTTTTATGAATCATAACAAATGATAATCAGTGGAGTAGCTTTTTTATTGTGAATGGTTAAAATTGGTAGCCCTCCACTATGTTTTTATGTTCCTAAGCCTCATAGCTCCTAAATTGCTCCTAAATTCAATTTTTAAAAGCTGAGAGGACATAGAAACAGCAATAGAAAAAGGTGTGGGGTTTTTAAATTGTCTGCAGAAAACTAAAGAAGTCTCTGGAGTTGACTGTACAATAGCATATTCATAAGATATAAACAAATGGGAAGGGAAGCCAGGAGGGCTGGGTGAAAAACATTTTTTTAGACAGTTGCTTAAGAACAAGCATGATTTTTTTTTTTTTAATTTTTTTGAATGTTCCACAATCAAAATGAATCTTGGAGATGATGTAGCCTTCTTGTACAAAACAGATCACCATTACTATGTCGCTTTGCTGATGCTTGTTTTCAATTTGCATGTGGATTACGCAGTAGTATCTTTTTATCAGTAGCATGCACTTGAGTTTCGCAATTTGCAGGCATGAAAGGTTCCAACTACCTCTGTTCTTATTCACGTGTCAGCTTTCTTTTGTTGCAATTTTATCCCCCTTAGGTCCTTGTGTGTAATCCATTGTAACTATGAACTTCTATGTGAAGGCTGCCCAGGGAGGTGGTGGAGTCCCCATCCCTGGAGGTATTCAAAAGACGTGTAGATGTGGCGCTAAGGGATATGATTTAGTGGGGGACTTGGTAGTGCTAGGTTAATGGTTGGACCCGATGATCTTGGAGGTCTCTTCCAACCACAACAATTCTATGATTCTAAGGGACCAGTGAAGTAACTGCAACTCTGGAACATTGTATTCAGATAGTTGTAGAATATGTTTTTATGTTAGGAGGGTTATTTGATGTCGTGAGGTTATGCAGGGAGAAAATTAGAAGGGCCAAAGCCCAACTAGAACTTAATCTGGCTACTGCCGTAAAAGACAATAAAAAGTGTTTCTATAAATACATTAGCAACAAAAGGAGGGTGAAGGAGAATCTCCCTCCTTTATTGGATGCAGGGGGAAACAGTAACAAAGGATGAGGAAAAGGCTGAGGTACTTAATGCCTTCTTTGCCTCAGTCTTCAACAGCAAGGGAAGTTGTTCTCTGGGTACCCAGCCCCCTGAGCAGGAAGACAGGGATGGGGAGCAGAATGAAGACCCTGTAGTCCAAGGGGAGATGGTCAGTGACCTGCTACGCCACCTAGACACACACAAGTCTATGGGGCCGGATGAGATCCACCCAAGGGTACTGAGGGAGCTGGTGGATGTGCTCACCAAGTCACTTTCCATCATTTATCAGCAGTCCTGGCTAACTGGGGAGGTCCCAGTTGACTGGAAGATAGCAAATGTGACGCCCATCTACAAGAAGGGCCATAAGGAGGATCTGGGGAGCTACAGGCCTGTCAGTCTGACCGCAGTGTCAGGGAGGGTTATGGAGCAGATCTTGAGTGCCATCACGCGGCACGTATGGGACAACCAGGTGATCGGGCCCAGTCAGCACGGGTTTATGAAAGGCAGGTCCTGCTTGACCAACCTGGTCTCCTTCTATGGCAAAGTGACCCGCTTAGTGGATGAGGGAAAGGCTGTGGATGTTGTCTACCTGGATTTTAGTAAAGCCTTTCACAGTGTTTCCCACAGCATCCTCCTGGAGAAACTGGCTGCTCATGGCTTGGATGGGCATACTCTGTGCTGGGTAAAAAACTGGCTGGATGGCTGGGTCCCAAAGAGTTGTGGTGAATGGAGTTGAATCCAGTTGGCGGCCGGTCTCAAGTGGTGTTCCCCAGGGTTCAGTACTGGGGCCAGTTCTGTTTTACATCTTTATCAATGATCTAGATGGGGGGGATCAAGTGCACCCTCAGTAAGTTTGCAGATGACACCAATTTGGGAGGGAGTGTTGATCTGCTTGAGGGTAGGCAGGCACTAGAGAGGGATCCGGACAGGCTGGATGGATGGGCCGAGGCCAATGGCATGAGGTTCAACAAGGCCGAGTGCCGGGTCCTGCACTTGGGACACAACAACCCCAGGCAACGCTACAGGCTTGGGGGGGAGTGGCTGGAAAGCTGCCCGGTGGAAAAGGACCTGGGGGTGTTGGTCACCAGCCGGCTGAAGATGAGCCAGCAGTGTGCCCAGGTGGCCAAGAAGGCCAACAGCATCCTGGCCTGTATCAGAAAGAGTGTGGCCAGCAGGACTCGGGAAGTGATTGTCCCCCTGTACTCGGCCCTGGTGAGGCCGCACCTCAAGTACTGTGTTCAGTTTTGGGCCCCTCACTCCAAGAAAGACATTGAAGTGCTGGAGCGTGTCCAGAGACGGGCAACGAAGCTGGTGAAGGGTCTAGAGCACAAGTGCTATGAGGAGTGGCTGAGGGAACTGGGGTTGTTTAGCCTGGAGAAAAGGAGGCTGAGGGGAGACTTTCTCGTGCTCTACAACTACCTGAAAGGAGGTTGGAGCCAAGTGGGGGTCGGTCTCTTCTCCCAAGTAACAGGCGACAGGACAAGAGGAAATGGCCTCAAATTGTGCCATGGGAAGTTTAGATTGGATATTAGGAAAAATTTCTTCCCTGAAAGGGTTAGCAGGCCCTGGAACAGGCTGCCCAGGGCAGTGGTGGAGTCCCCATCCCTGGAGGTATTTGAAAGACGTGTAGATGTGGCGCTTAGGGACATGGTTTAGTGGTGGACTTGGCAGTGTTAGGTTTATGGTTGGACTCGATGATCTTAAAGGTCTCTTCCAACCTAAACAATTCTATGATTCTATTCTATGGTTTTGCATCTGCTCTGTGTTCATTGATCCTAGAAAATACTCACAAACCCCTTATGGTGAAGTTGAGACTGAAGGCACAAAACCAGAATTCTCAATTGTTGCTGTAAAATAGAGTAAGAATGATCTACGACATATCTCTCTGCACATCAGTGAACTCATCCTGTGGCTTTGTTTACTTTCAAGGTAGGTGAGCTCCACTCCTTGCCCTTAGTAGCTTGACTAAAGAACAAAGGAAGCTTAGTCTGGCAGGAGGCAGCATAGAATCATGGAATGGTTTGGGTTGGAAGGGACCTTAAAGATAATCTAGTTCCAACCCCCTGCCGTGGGCAGGGACACCTTCCACTAGACCAGGTTGCTCAGAGCCCCATCCAACCTGTTCAATTCTTGAACACTTCCAGGGATGGGGCATCCACAACTTCTCTGGACAACCTGGTCCATTGCCTCCCCACCCTCATAGTGAAGAATTTCTTCCTAATATCTAATGTAAATCTCCCCTCTTTTAGTTTGAACCCATTACCCCTTGTCCTATCACTACCTGCCCTTGTAAAAAGTCTGCCCCCATCTTTCCTGTAGGCCCCCTTTAGGTACTGGAAGGCTGCTAGAAGGTCTCCCTGGAGCCTTCTCTTCTCCAGGCTGAACAACCACAACTCTCTCAGCCTGTCTTCACAGGAGAGGCACTCCAGCCCTCTGATCATCTTTGTGGCCCTCCTCTGGACTTGCTCCAACAGGTCCAGGTTGCAGTCACCAGTAGGCTGAGACAACTGGACTTAATCTGGGAGACACTTTGCAGTTGGTAAAGGAAGTGCTTAAGATCTTGTTTTCTGCTATTAACTTAGGTTTTTGCCATGATAATTTTTATACTGAAACCCGTGGTGTTCACAGACACAAGTTTATTCAGACTAATATGTGTCTACTACTGAACAGATTAGGATATTTGTCCATTCTGGTATTTTAAGTGGTTGACAGTGAACATTGAGTTGAGGAAGAAATTAGTTCTGCTTTTGATGCATGATAGGGGCAGAACTTTCATGAACAGTAAAGGCAGGTCCAGATCCTGCTGCTTTACACCAAGAAGGCAGTGAGGTTGTGAAGTGGATGGTTCCAACAATGGGACCATTGTGTTGTAGTCACACTTGCTGCTTCCTCTGTTGCATTGATTCAGTAGGAAAATAGAGTTTCCCCATGGTGCAGTGTGTGAATCAGACCAGTCCTGCTCTGCATCCTCACAAGAAATGGACAAGATTCTGTGGGGAAAATGAACACAGTTGACCTCATGAGAAGAAGTTTCTAGTCCAAGTCACTGCCACTTAGGTAAATGAATTGCCAAAGGATCTCAGGATAAAGCATGACTGGGCAATGTGATGGCAAATGTTGCATTTAATATGTTAGAATTTATAAAGTAATGTGTGTATAGTGGGGAAAACAAACTGATTATGTGTGCACTGTGACAGGTTGTAAGATAGCTTTTTTTCCTGCATGTGCTAATTAGGGTTTATCTGCTTAAAAGGATCATGATCCCACTTTATACCCAGTGAGTAAAATAAAAAATTTGGTTAATGAGCTGACTAAGCAGCATTTAGCATCAGTCCTCTTCCGATCAGTTGGGGGGAAAGGATTTGTGGCAGCCCTGCCTTGTGTGAAAAGTAGGTGCAGAGTTCCTCTGTAACAGCTTGGAGGAGTGTCAGCTGGTGATGTTTGTTGTGCAGAGCTCTGTAAAGTTAGTCGCATGTCCAGTGTGTGGACAACGAGCAAACGGGACAGCAGATACATCTGGGGATTGCAGCCTGCATGCTAGGTGCTTAATGGTCTTGGTGTTGAAGGGCTGTCACATTGGAGCTTCTGTTCTTACAGCTAGAACTTGCAATTACGATAGAACCTTATGAGATTCAACAAGGACAAATGCAGAGTCCTGCACCTGGGTCGGAGCAGCCCCTGGTATCAGTACAGGCTGGGGGATGCAGGGATGGAGAGCAGCCCTGACGAGAAGGACTTGGGGGTGCTGGTGGATGAAAGGCTGGACATGAGCCAACAATGTGCACTGGCAGCCCAGAAGGCCAACCGTATCCTGGGCTGCATCAAAAGAAGCGTGGCCAGCAGGTCGAGAGAGGTGATTCTGCCCTGGTGAGGCCCCACCTGGAGTACTGCATCCAGCTCTGGGCCCCTCAACATAAGAAGGATGTGGACCTGCTGGAGCGGGTCCAGAGGAGGGCCACAAGGATGATCAGAGGAATGGAGCACCTCTCCTACGAAGACAGGCTGAGGGAGTTGGGCCTGTTCAGCCTGGAGAAGAGAAGGCTCCGGGGAGACCTTATTGCAGCCTTTCAGTACTTGAAGGGGGCCTATAGGAAAAATGGGGAGAAACTTTTTAGCAGGGCCTGTTGTGACAGGACAAGGGGTAATGGTTTTAAACTAAAGGAGGGGAGATATAGGCTGGAAATCAGAAAGAAGTTTTTCACAATGAGGGTTGTGAAGCACTGGAACAGGTTGCCCAGAGAGGTAGTAGAAGCCCCATCCCTGGAAACATTCAAGGTCAGGCTGGACGGGGCTCTGAGCAACCTGATCTAGTGAGGTTGTCCCTGCTCATTGCAGGGGGGTTGGACTAGATGGCCTTTAAAGGTCCCTTCCAACCCAAACTATTCTATGATTCTATGAAAGCAGATGTTAAGGAGGCCTTGAGTTTTGGGGCTCTTGTGCTCTGCATTGCACTTCTTTTTAGCGAGAGGACTTGAGGATTGGCCTGTGCCAAGGTGCCTTCTGAGAAGCTGCTGCTTTTCTCCTCTCTCTGCTGCTGTTTACTTCTTGAACTTGGCAATTTATGTTACTTACGTAGTCATTTTTAAAATCTAAATTATTACCCTAAATTGAGAATACCATGTGAATGTGCTTGAGCTTCATTTATACTTAGGTGGTATCTGACATTTACTGTGGAAAGAATTCACGTGGTTGAAGTATCTTAACTATTTTGCACTTTTCCTCCCCGTCACAAACAGAACGTTCTATGTATCAACATACAGAAAAAACATGAAAATACCGTAAGTGAAAAATTGGACTGTCTGGGAACTTGTGATTCTGGAGGAAATGGGTGACTGGTATGTTGTCTACTGAGTATTATTGCAGGAGACGCAGTGCAGGAGCTGGGCTGGTGTTCTCTTGAGCAGTCCGCTCCTTGTGGAAACGTGTGTGTACTTTTAACCTGAATCAGTCTGCTGTCATTAAGTGTATCTGACAGTTCTGTTACGTCTTGTTGAGAGTTGTTGCAGCAGCTCATCTCTTTATCAGTGTGTGTTCCCCTTTGCCTTGTGGTATGATAAAGAGGATGCAACAAAACATGCAGTTTGTGTGTGATCATGGTGCAGGATCTTTTGCTTCTGAAAGACATGTGTTTCTCTCTGAGGCTTCAGATGTAGCCAAAAAATAGCTTTTTGCTGTTCTGCATTTTGGTATTACATTTGTAAGATCTTGATGTACCTGTAAGGTTGTTTTTTTTTTCTGGAGGAGTTGATCAGTGGTCTTTCAGAAACATTTGTGCCCACAGGAAACATCAAAGTTGTTAGCCAGTACTACGAGTGCCATGAGCAAGTGATTATTCTGAATGAATGGGAAGCAAATTAGTGGGAATACTCACTGTTCCCTCTGCTAAAATGCCAATTACTTTGATATTACATATTTTCCAAGTGACAGCTTTGCTCCTATGCCAGGAGAGCTGGTTTTGTTTTGCCTTCTGAATGGATCTGTTCCTTTTTTCTATACCGTGCTTGTTACAGAGTGCTTACATACATATATATACACACGTTATTTTTTTTTTCCCCTAACTGGAGAACTGAGACATCTGTTAATAGACTTTTAATGATGAACCCAATTTTGACTGGAAATTATGTGATGGCACTTTTGGGATGCCAAAGAATAATATCCTGAGGACACAAGTTGGTGGATGCTTACCAGAAAGACATAAGCTGCTGAATCACTTTAACCAAAACCAGGTTGATAGGCATACCTTAGAGAAACCTACTGTTACTTAACATGGTAGGTATAATTGACCAGTTGTTTCACAGGAATGGACTTCAGTGTAAAACATGAGCATGAGGTAAAGAAGTCAGTAGAATACCTAAAACACAAAGAGGGTTAACATTTGTTTGCTACACATATATGTGAAATCGTGAAAAGTCAGTTCAGTGGCCCAGAAGCTGCTTTCTGGACCTATTCTGATGTTGGGTTTGGGAAGCTGTGTGTGCAGGTAGTGTGCATCTTGTACTACGTATGAGAATAATGCTTCTTTGTTACTCAGTACCTGGAACAGTATGTGAGATTTGGAAAACTTTCAGAGATGATTTTAAAAAGAGAACTTGAGAAACCAAGGGTGACAAACCAGTATAGGAAGAGGTGGAAGGAGAAAATAGATGGGTATATTTGACAGAGTTTAACCGTTGAGAGGTAGGATGGAGATAATGTGAGTGAAGACTGGGAATTATTTCATTTTCTTTTAACTGAAAATCTGATGGTTAGGGAAGTCTTTAAGTATCCAGCATGTTCCTCAGTTTGTACAATTGATGAGATAGCTCTCCCATAGGGAGTGCCTAGAATATTAACAGGTTTTCATGCTAATAGGTTTGGGAAGACTTTTTAGCCATCTGTGACATTCTGACATTAAGTGCTTTGGGTTTCTGGGAATAAAGAAGAAATTGGTCACTCCTGTGAGAACAGTTTTTCCATCAGTATTTTCTATTTTCTCAGGGTACAGAGTCCATTAAGATGGAAAATGGACAAAGCACGGCAGCTAAGCTGGGGCTTCCTCCCCTCACACCAGAACAGCAGGAAGCTCTCCAGAAAGTGAGTAAACCTGATGTGAATTTGCTTCTTGGCATTCTTGTTTGTTTGGGTTTTTTTGGTTTGTTCTTTTGTTAAATGAGTGTCTGTTACTGATGTTATAAAAGGGAACTTGCCTACCAAGAATATGTATGGGGTAATGGCCGTGCTGTGTGTGGATTCACACTTTCAAATTTGTGCCCAAGGATTATTTGTTTTGTTTTAGAGTTTATAGATGCTTTTTGGGGAGCATGATGTGGAATTTGCTTTTGGGGTGGGGAGAGTGTTTTTAATTAAAAAAAAAAAAAAATCAAAATCATAAGTAAATAACATCTTAAGATCACATTGTAATTCTAAGACAATATGCAACTTCCACAAAGTTACTGCAAGGAGCAGCCTGTACTCCACAAGGAATAGGTTTCTGATATGCTCCAGCTGGTCTTTTATTCCATCCACACAAGAACACATCACAAAATACCTCTATTTTTCCCTTATGCTCCTTCCCATCTTCTTGTAAAGAGACCTAGTAGCATGCAGCAAGTATTTTCACCCCATTTGAGCCAACCTGTTTTAATCTAGATAACATTTCAGTCCAGCTCTGATTTCTGGTTGTTGGTCCTGTTTTATACAGCTTGTGGGGAGGTTACTGCTGACTTCTGGCCTACTTTCCTGATGGGAGTCAGTGATGCCTGGCTTACTGAGAGGAGAGCAGAGTTGGGAAAAGAGGGGAAAGAAAACCAGGGAATGTGGGAACTGTGGGTTAGGCGTCTTCTGTACTCTGGTGAGGCAAGTATAGTATTATTCTAGGTAGGCTTCATGTGAATGTTCCCGTAATGTTGAAGTTGCTTGTGTGTGTGTTCTTTGGCTCACAGTGTGAAACGGCCTCGTTTCCTCTGGCTTCTCCGTAGCTGACAGATGTAAATCCCCTTGTCCGTTTCCAGGTTTCTGAAGCACACGTCTCAAATCCACGGTTTAGAGCCTGCCGTTCCCTGGCACCTCCCAAACACGTACAGCCATGGAAAGCAGGTGCCTGAGGGGTTGGCTGGATGTGTTTGTACCGTCCCGTGGGAATAGGCACATATGTGGGTATTAGGTTTCCCTTGACAAAGAGCCTCCATGTCAGCACCACTGGGTGTAAAGCTCGGGCTTTGTCAAATTTGTAGAAGACTGAAAGAAAAAGACAAAACAGTCTTGTGTCTGCAGGCTAGGAACCAGAGAAGGAGAGCTGGAGCATTTTAGTGAGCAAAAGGAGTGGGTTCTCCAAACTAGAATAGGCCAGATGTGATAAGAGAGGGGGAGTTGCCCAGTCAAGAGACTGGACATGGGGATTTGGAGCCCCCTTCCCTTTTGTAGAACCTTTTTGTCCAGATGTTCTCTGAGTGGAAAGGACTTGAAGGAGGCTATCTGTCCTGCCCTCATCCCAGCAGGTAAGGTGCTATGGTGGGATCTAAGGGGCAGAGGGCGGAAGAGGGGAAATGCTAATTGTGTAGTGCATGCTGCTTTCCTAACATTGCGCCTGCTGCAGATTGAGTTCATCCAGTCTTCTGCTCAAGCATTATGCTGTATTTCAGGGCTCACGACTCCAAGATGCAGACCAAGATGTTAGTGAGTTGTTGGCCGCTGGCTAATGTACAGTGCCTTAGCGCTTAGGGCTGGAGCACCGAAAAGTTCCACTGGCAGCCAGTTGTGTGGTTCTGGGGAACTGTGGTGTAAAATCAAACATTGTTCCCCACTCTCTGGTATTGTCCTGTGACTACAGAGTCTGTATTTCTTTCTAGGCAAAGAAGTATGCGATGGAGCAGAGTATCAAGAGTGTGCTGGTGAAGCAAACCATCGCCCACCAGCAACAGCAGCTCACCAACCTTCAGGTGAGAGACCCTCTGAGATGCTCCTTCTGTGTCTTACTCTCCCCAACGAGGTGGAGTTCTTTTTGCACTTAGAACCAGAGCACAGCCCTGAGGCCTGCCTGGAGCCAGGTACATGCGCTTGTGTTTCCACAGTGAAAATGAAATATGCTGTCTTCAGCTCACTAAAGAAACCTCCTTTACTCACCTGCACAAATTGCCCCCAAATTTCACTCATTCAAAGAGTAAATTCTTAAGAGTTTCTCTCCTGTTGGCTGGCCAAATGCTTCTTGAAATGCCAGAAGCCAAAGAATTTGCTGTGGGTTTCACTTTTGACTTACATTTAAGGTGGTGTCTAGGGTTACTGGGAACGGTATCCTTTCACCATCTCTTCTGCTTGAGGAGAGGGTACTTGTCTCTCCTGACAGTGCTACCCCATTTCCGTCCCCTTCACCCAGGTGCTCTCTCAATTTCAGTGAAGTTCTGTTGGCTATTCCTGCTAATGCTGGAATGCCTATGTACTGGGAGAACCCTTAACTGGTATTTAAATCTCCCTTCCTTCGGAGGTTTCTTGAACACATCTCACTGCCTTCTACTCAAAGTTAGGAAGCCAGAAATGGCTTTGGGATGTTGGATTTTTTTAATGAAGAGTCACTGTGGATGTGCTTGCCACATTAGGCAGCTCTGGCCTTTCAGGGCTGTGCATGTTTCTGAGTGTCTGATCTAGTTGAGGGGCTCCTTTTTAAATGCTGGGGGTGAATCAACGACAGTGGTTGCAGAGGTTACTATTGCCTTGAGTCCCCCCCTGGGAGAAGACCCTGCTTCCTGAGGCAGTGGCAGCAGCACAACTCCACCCTGACCTGGTGGGACTGGAATCTGCAGGGTCCCAGCGCTGGACAGTCCTTGGGACCAGGCAGTGAGGGGCAAGGAAGGAGAGGCCTCTCTCGCAGGTTCCCTGTGCCGCCGCTCTGCTTGAGTTTTTACAAACAGCCGTAGTATGCTCAGCTCCAACAGACTGAACTCTGTCTTTACTGTCTTTCAGATGGCAGCAGTGACAATGGGCTTTGGAGATCCTCTCTCACCTTTACAATCGGTCAATAGACATATTCACTTCTTCTCGGGCACTTTGTCTTAGTCAGGGCCTAGAGTGGGGAAGTATGTAGTGGTAATACAATGCTCTTAATTCAACCCAGCACAACCCTCCCACATACCCACCTGTTATGGACAAGCACAACAAGCAGAGGCAAAGTGTAAACTCCCCAGAGGAAGACTCTAGGCTGGGTGCAGTCTGCTGTGACACTGGCAGTCGGGGTCCTGGAGTCAGTTTGCAAAGAAAGCTTTAGATTTCGAACAGTTCTGAACACACCTGTGAAATTGTGGGAGCTGCATTTCTAGGGATGCTACAGTTCTGAGGTCCTGACCTAAAACTAACTGCCAAGGTAACTCAAAATGGGCAATTTCTTATGAAACAAACTCACAGCACCGGAGACCTGGCAGCTAAGGTGCTGGGGAGGACTGGGGTACTATAGGTTTGCAGAACATGTTGTAGCCCAGATGTAAGACTGCTCTTTACTGTGCATGTTTCCAGACTAGGCGAATATGGCATGTTTCAAGTAAAGTAAAAGCAGGATGAAAATAACAAAATTGCAGGACTGTTCAGAGAATCTGTGCAGTCCTTTAGTGCTGGAATTTCTAATCAGATGCCACAAAGAGCTTAATTACCTGGGATTATCCATCCCTTTCTTTTTCCTAGGTGTGTTGGACAATGGCCACTGCAGAAAGTGTCCTATAAGCTCCACTCTGCATGCAAAGGTTCATTTGTAAATTCATTTGTAAATATTTTTCCATCTTGCTGGAATATAATATTTCTTCTTGGTGTAAAATGCAACTGGAGGCTTGTACTCCAAAATGAAAGATGCACTAAAACTAAAATCACATGTTTTCCCTCCTTTAACACTG
This sequence comes from Phoenicopterus ruber ruber, assembly GCA_009819775.1. Lineage (NCBI taxonomy): Eukaryota > Metazoa > Chordata > Aves > Phoenicopteriformes > Phoenicopteridae > Phoenicopterus > Phoenicopterus ruber. Next base: position 169,987,561 of record CM020216.1, on the reverse strand, counting down.
CCACAGTAGGTAGTGTGTCAGCAGGGGAGCCAAAATAAATTTTATGGGGATATGTAAGTTTGGAATGGAATAGAAGCATACGTCTTGATGTGAATTTGGCACACCTGGTTTCTGAGTCCTCATGCCCAAGAAACTTCTACCAGTTAATGTAGATGCTTACTTGATAGCATAACTCCATCAATTTTGCTGAAAATTTTTTTTGGCTCTCTATTCGCAGCTGGGCAACAGATGAAAAGCGTGTACTGATAATGTAACAGGAAATGTTTAATTTCTCATTAGCCTCGAGGGCATAGTCAGTATTGTGAATCCTTTTCCTAAGATATTCCTCCCTCTCTAGGGAGTCAGAGACTACTGCTGATGGGACAGAACCTAGAAGCAGGAGCCTGTGCTGAATCATTTGGCTGTGGTACAGTTCAGTGTAGTTAGGATACCCTGTCCTCAGCAAATGCTTTGTCCCAAAGCCCATCAAGAATGTAGAAAATGCAAACAGACCTCTGTCCGACACTTTTTCCTGTTGACAAGATTCATCAGTCCCTACATGAAGGAAGTGCAGCCTGAACTTCCTATTGCCGTATCTTAGTGCCTGAGATTAAAGCTTCCTGTCTACTTAATCCTCCAATTATTACAGCACAAGATTTCCATGTCACTTCAGCAAGATGAGCACAATTTCCTGGCCTTGTTGTATTAAAATTGAAGCTAGTGATGATGTTTTTGCATCACCTTCTTTTTTTAAAGGAGCACTCCAAGATGATGTTTTGGCTTGTCTTTAAAGTAACCTTCATAAGCACTTAACAGCAACATTGCATAGATACAACTATTAGCTGCTGCCTTTATGAAGGTTGCAGATACTTTAAACTCCATTTTATAGGTGCAGAAAGAGGGCCAGTGGCCAGTAAAATCTACTTAGTGTAGCTAGTGAAAACAATGAGATTTCTAGTCATGAGTTTGATGCTGTCATGTGCTTAGTTCACAGGTGTACATTGCATCATTCCCCTAACTTGATGCTACCGATTCCTGCTAGTGATCCACATATGCCTGTAGTCATCATGGTCCACCTCAGTTCTGCCTTTTGTAGGTCCAAATTTCTAATACATTGCTGATGTAACAGAGTTCTCCTAACGCGTTAAGATCTCTGCAGCAGGGTAAGATGTGGATTTCCTCCTGCAAAGGTTGCTGCCATGGGAGAGGACAAATGCCATTTTTCTTGCACCTGTTGCATTGATAACTGAAAAGAAGAGAATGTCCTCTTTGTATATATCGACCCTTCAGAGGTGAAAAATCCCTCTGCCTGGTGCAAGGCTGCAGTGTCTTGTCAAGAAGCACTCCTAGTAAAACACTAAATTTTTATCACAGTCCGTGGCACCATGGGTGAGGCACTTCACTCAAACACTTGGGGTTAGAATGGTGATGGCTCTGAACCCATAAATGGACACGCTACACAGACTGAGGGGCTACTGATCACTGGCTTTCCTGCACCAAAGCTGGGAATGTGTTGGAGAACCTGGGAGACAACACATCAGCTGTCCTGCATGTACACGTGCCATAGTCCTCCTAGTCACAGCATTGCAGAGTAAATTGAAAACCAGCTTATTTTTAACTGTGTGAAATACTTAAACCCAGTCAAGAGGCAAGCTTAATATCACTTCAGGAGCAGCAGTATGGGGTGAGAACCATTCCTGTTTATAGTATCCCTGCTGTATTGAATAATAGGAGTTGAACCTTTACAGTTTGTTTCCTCCTATGGTCAATGTCAATCACGTATGGGTACTGTGAGGGAGGAGGATTTCTTCAGGTACAGTTTGTGTCTGTGCTTCTGTGCTATCACAGATAAAATGCTGTCCCTTCTATTTTGCCATTTGAGTTGCAGCACCCTGTCAGAGCTCATTGTGCTCATGCTTGTTATGACACTGTGAAAGTAGGCCTCTCGTAAAGGCCTTGATTAAAGACCCTCTTAAACAGTGGTGGTGGGGAAGAGGTGGTCGTTCAGAGCTCCCTGCTTTGGTGCCAAGCACCGTGGTGCTGGGAAGGGAGAGAGGCATCAAGCTTAATGCTGCATTTGCCTACTCTGCAACAGTCTGTAGCCCTTACTGCTTTACATTTGTTCCATCTGTTCCATGCAGAACAGGAATGAAGCCCTGTGCATATCTCCAACGCACTGTAATTCAGTCTTGCTGATCATAGGGAGCTGCCTCTACAGAGACCTAATTTCTGCCTTGGTCCCAAGACGTGCTGCTAGGATATGCTGGCCAAACCTGTGATTTTTTTGTAGGCAGCATCTTCCTAGAATAATGTTCATTAGTAGTAGTGATTCTAGAATTGCAATAAGGGTGAAAAATAATTGAAGGATATACTGCTTTTTTGGATACCTGCTGTAAGAAATTTCTGGATTTGTCTTGCAAACAGGTTTTCAGGCATACTTAGGAGAAAATAGCACAGAGACCTTCTCTGCACCGAAACTGATAAGGGCGGAGTCTTTGGGGGCTGCACCACTATCTGAGCCAGTAACAACAGGCAGTGATAAGTACTAGCACCACACACTTAATTAAGAAGTTTCATTTAACCATTTAATTTTTTTTGCTTTGCTTTTGAACTGTGCGGTGGAAGTGGTGCCTAGTACTGGATCTCGTACTGCCTGGGGCGGGGGGGAGGAGGTGGTGTGTGATGCTTGAGGGAGTGGGGAGGAGGTACCCAATTCCAGATCCTTTGCTGCCTGGGAGGATGGGGTGGGGGGAGGGAGTGACTAGGTGGTGCCCGATATTGGATCTCTTGCTGCCCCTTGCGGGAGGGAATGGGAGGGATTGCTAATAGTGTCTAGAATTGAGACCTTTGCTGCCTGGAGGGGGAAGCTGTCCTAGAATGAAGTTATTTCCTCCTCCTGCAAGCGTTGCTGGAGATGTGATCAGGCTGGGGAGGGTTAGACCTTATCAGTGGGGTTGGAGTTAAGGCTCCTGAGGTGGCAGACCCCATCAAAGATTTGACTGTCCCTGGGAGTGAGCTGTACTGCTTATCCGCTCCAGCAGTCTGTGCATTGAGCAGGAAAATACTTCTTTATTGCTACGTGTGCCAGGCTGTGCTGCAGCCCAGTGAGGAGCTACCTGCTGTTGGGTCATAGCTCCTGGGAGGGAAGGAGGAAGGGAAAGAGTTCCTGACATCCATGACCACCCCCTGATCTAACCAGCCAGTTCTTCTTTCCAATACAGATGGCAGCTCAGAGGCAGCGCGCCCTGGCCATCATGTGTCGTGTGTATGTGGGCTCCATATACTATGAACTGGGAGAAGACACCATTCGCCAGGCCTTTGCCCCATTTGGACCTATAAAAAGCATTGATATGTCCTGGGACTCTGTTACAATGAAACACAAGGTTGGTTAACAGCCCTTGAGTGGTGTATTTTTTCTTCTCTCCAAGGCCTTCCTGAATATATCCAGGAGAGGAAGGAACCTTTATCCTCATAGAGAGCAGGCTGCTTTTAGCACTTTGAGATACATGTTTGTAGCTGCCTGCTCTACATAGCTTTGCAGGATTCTGTAGTGGGAACCAGATGTGCATGGGGGTGGTGTGCACGAAAGATGCCTAACAGCTAGCAGTCCTGTATGCAGTGGCCTTTTGCTGTTAGGCCTCTGAAAGGCTCTGGAAGCAGGCAGTCTTGTGTCAGTATTTCTGCATGCAATTTTCTGCTTTAATAAAAAGCTTCTTTAAAGAAACATCTCAGGCCATGACAGTAGGAATCTGGTATGTGGGAGGTCTTGGCTGTGTTAGGTTGGCACTAGATTAGAGACAAGATACAGCTGGTATGATTCAACAAGCATATCCTTCTCTCTTAGGGTTTTGCTTTTGTGGAATATGAGGTACCTGAAGCGGCTCAGCTGGCCTTGGAGCAGATGAATTCTGTCATGCTGGGGGGGAGAAATATAAAGGTGAGTAGCAGGCATGCTCTGAAAATTCTTAGTTCTCTTTGCTGTGAATAATGGTTTTATGCCTAGAAATGCTTCCCACAGCACTGTAATGTGGAAGATAACCTAAAGTCTGTTCCCTGATAGACCTTGATATTCAACCCATTGAGTACATAGTGGCTCTGGGTCCCTATCTCTCTGAGGAGAAACCCCCAGCATACTAATAAAACCTAGAAACTTGTTCTGGTAAGCTAGCTCAGTTTTTTCCACCCATACATAGAATAGAAGTCTCTTGAGGATAAAACAAAGGTGATTCTTGATATTTTAATGCCTTCTTCTTATATTGTACCTGTATGGATGGTAGATAAGTAGCATCTAACTTTTGTTGTGCCTGTCGATACTGCGAGGAACTTAAAGTAGAGATCCACCCTTGCTGTACAAAAATGAGGCATTCAGCACAAACAGAAAGGAACAAAGCATTGTAGCTGTGTGTGTTCAGGCAGTAAGAGGGCATCTTGCAAAGGTGAAACTTTGGGGATTGAAATTGAGGGGGGGAACTGGCATTTTCTGCAAAGTGTTTTATATCTTGCGTTTATATCTCTGATACGCTCTGCATATCTGCAGTGTCTGATTTCTAAGGGGGTTTTAGGAGCCTTCAAAAGGATGATATAGAAGCATTGTGTTTTGCTTTCAGAATTGTTTTCAATTCCTGGAAGTTGGTCTTCGGCAAATCAGGGAACATAAATGGGAGAAATATGGTGGAGGAGAGAGCAGAGTCTGTCCAGGCTCTCAGTAATTCTGGAATCCTCTTTAGTGCAGGTTGTATCCCAGAGCTGAGTCAATCGTTGCCCTTTGCTAATTATGGCCTTATGAGGTGTTATTTGGTTTGGAAAGGCAGTCAGGTGGCTGAGTGCCTGTCTGCTGTAACTCTTGGTGAGTCATGCTGCTGCTCTTCAGAATGCTTAATGGACCGTTTGCTGTGTTCTCTGCAGGTTGGGAGACCTAGTAATATAGGTCAGGCACAACCAATTATAGACCAGCTAGCAGAAGAGGCACGGGCCTTCAACCGCATCTATGTGGCATCTGTTCATCAGGACCTTTCAGATGATGACATCAAGAGTGTGTTTGAGGCCTTTGGGAAGATCAAATCGTGCACGCTAGCCAGAGATCCCACGACAGGAAAACACAAAGGCTATGGTTTCATTGGTAAAATGGCCATCTGGTATTTGATGTGGGGTAGGGAAGAGTGGTCGGGAGCATTCTTTCTGGTTTGTTTTGTTGGTGTTTTTTTTTTTTTTTTTTACTCTAGTGGAAGAATTGCATTAAGCAATGAGAGAGAAATAAATTTGGAGCAGATCTGTGCCTGAACTTAGAAATATAATTAATAGCTGGATATTTTTATTCACTGTTATGTAGGTTGAGACATCTTGCTATGCTGACTGTTCTCAACAATGCTTGTGTGATCAGAGGGGTGAGATGAGTGAGCTAAGCACTGAGGGTCTTCTCACTGGAACTCTAAGCAGTCATTTTTTGCAAATACAAATCACAATTGTGTGATGAGAGAGTGGCTGAGTTTAGGAGTAAAAAGGATCATTTGTAAATATTCCTCTTTCTCACTGCAGAATATGAGAAAGCACAGTCTTCTCAAGATGCTGTTTCCTCTATGAACCTCTTTGACCTTGGGGGTCAGTATCTCCGAGTTGGTAAAGCTGTGACTCCTCCAATGCCTCTCCTGACACCTGCTACGCCAGGAGGATTACCTCCAGCAGCAGCTGTTGCTGCAGCAGCTGCTACAGCAAAGATCACAGCACAGGTAAGGCATAAGCTGGTATGACTCAACAAAGTGGATGATTGTTGTGACCCTGCTAGAAACAAGCATGCAGACTGTTCCAACCACTTGTATTCACTGGTTTGAATGAAAGCCCTTGGCCTAGATGATACTCTGTTCCCAAGACTTCACATGTAGAAGCTTGCCCCTGACACTTGTGAGGATCTGATACACCAGCATTTTGGAATAGAGTCTGGCACAGCTGATCAGAACTTTATTTAAAGAAATGGTGGGAGAAGATTGGAGGGGATTCCTTGTCTGGATAGGCAAACCAATGATTAGGGAAGTCATTATAGTAGAGGCTAGAAGAATGCATGAAAGTACATGAAAGGGGGCAGACTAATGAGGGCAGTAATAGTTGCATGAGCAACGCTCTATTGTTGAAAAGACTCCGCCTGTGTAGGAAGGTGGAAGATGACTGTCATGGCTTTAGGCTGTTCAGAAAACAAGGAAATGCAGTGATGGAGCAGAATTGGATGTTGATGCAGGAGTCTAGGGGTTCTCAAATTTAGTTTGCTTGAAGTAACAGAAGCTCCTGGCTATGACCAGTAGGCACTGATGGAGGAGGACTGCCTTTCAAAGCAAACCCCCATATCAGTGTCTGTTGTCCTTGCCTTGGGCAGCAGAATCTCCCCCTGTGTCCCATAGCCCATGAAAGAAACAAGTTCCAGCACTGTTGGGTTCTTGGTTTGTCTCAAGAAAAAAAATGGCTGAGGTGTGTAGCCTATATGTGCTGCACATCAGCTGACTGGACTTAATTTTATAAACAGCTCTTTTGAAAATATTTCTCTGAATCACAAGGTAAAGGCAGAAGTGGGAGGAGCTGCTGCTAAGGTGAAACTCTTGAGTGGTTTGCATGTCCCCATAAAAAGTCCACAAGTCTGGGAACCTCTGCAGTCAACTAAGGAAGGAAGTTGAGGCATGGCTAGAAGGATTATTTGGATCAAAATCACTTTGGGAAAGAACTGTTAACTCCTAAGTAAAATGGTAGAGATCTGTTACAGACATGGATAAATCTTATTGTTTCTTTCTGCAAAATAATGCAGGATTTGTTACTGTGAGGAAAATTTAAAATTCCATATATAGAAAAAAGGTTCTGAAGGATCTCGGAGACACTCGGCAGTCTTGTTGCCTTTCCTTAGACATGGTACAGATCTAGGTAGTCTGTCTGATTTGCCACGTGGGTAGTTGTAGATGACTAGGGAAAAGAGTAAGAACAGTTACAGAAGGCAATATTTCTTATTTATTCTCCTAGCATAGTTCTTGTATGGAACAGCTTATCTTAAATAAGAACATAGTCATGGTCTGTAAGGGCTTTAATTTAATAATTTTTTTTTTAAAAAAAGCTAATTGGTAAGCTCAGCAGAGCTAAAGAAATCGTGGACATGAGAGAGAACTTAAGTCAGAGATATAACTTTGGATCTGTAACCAGAACTGCAACTTTAGTCTGGAATTAGCATGCCAGCCAAGGAAGGAGGAAGTGTCTCCACACTTAAATGAAACTATGAACAGAGAGAGGTATTGAGTAGCAAAGATAGTTAATGTCTTGACAAGACAGTAAAAAAGTCAATCTTGCAAAAGAAGTTAAGGAATTAAAGGTATTAGGAAAAGTTTCTTTAGCTGCCCCCACTTTTTACTTAAATGGCTAATGACCAGTGTAGTCAAAAATTATGATGGTCTTGTTACAGCACTGAATGCTTACAGAAGTATTTTTCCCCTTCATTAGAAGCATAAGGCAGACTGGCTAATGATGCACATGAGATTACTGCACCCTAGGTGGGTGTAAAGCTCGGAGTTTGTCATATGCAGATGTATGCTTAATAGTTTTGGTTGTTGTTTGTTTGTGTTTGTTTTTTTTCTAATAAGTCTGTCATGTCAGGGCTATTGCCATATGGCTGAAGAATAGCAAACATGATACTTGCATTTAAGGTAGCATGGAAAACTAGTACCTGCAGACTTTGTTCTCGCCCCAGTGGTAGGGAAAGATTGAAAACAAGCTTTAAAGGAAGGACAAAATTTTGAAAAGTAACATATGCAAAACGTTTGAGTGTTTTAGGGAAATACCCCTGCTAGATGAACATAAGTTTCTTTGATAAGACTACTGTTACACTTCGTTAGGAAAAAAAAATGAAAGCATATCCTATCAACAGTTCAGGAGTTGGTGGAGACCCCTGTGAGAAGCTGTTAGACAACACCAACACTATTACAATGAATTCTGAGATGCATAGGCAAGTGAGAAGAGATGGAAACAAGCTGTGCTGGAAATTGCTGACCCTTCACTCTGCTGGTGAAATTACTTACAGATAGGTCTTGCTTCATCTCCAATAAAAACATTAGTGGCCTTATTCTAGGCATTAGGAGAGTACTAATGGAATAAGTTGGCAACACAGATGAGATGCATTGTTAGTCTAGATGGTAATTGTAATATCACAGCAGATTGGAGTAAGAAATATATGCAGCATTTAGTAGTAGAGTATAAGAAACTGCATTTAAGGAACAAAACCTTAGAATTTTTTCCTCCACAGTGTCAGGGCTTATAGGAGCCCCATGAAAACAAGGAAGAGAAGGATCTGGGTAACTAAATATGAGTATAATAGCCTGGAAAGCAACAACAAAAAAAATGGGATCCTAGGGTATATTTTAGGCACATTATTTTCAGTAGTTTTATGGAAGCGTTTATCACTTAACTAGGTGTTCATCTCAAATGTTGTTTGAATTCTGGTCATCTAGAGTCAGGATGTTCGGATTATAGAAGGTATAGAGAAGTACTGCAGTTATTGGGAGAATTGGAAAACCTGATACGCAGGAAGAAACTAGAAAAGTTTGGCTTGGTATAACTGTAGAAAAATGCTGAAAGGTGCATCAGATTTTTGCTCAAGTATCGTCTATATGGAGGCAAGTAGGTAACAGGATGGGGGAAGAGGTGCAGACAACACGGACAAAAGGAAGTGGTTATAAAATGTTTCAGTTATCAAGACTGGAAGTTTGAAGAAAGTTTCCAGTCATTGAAAGCAGTGAAGTTCAGTAGGGTCTTACCAGTAAAAATGGTGGTGTCAAAATTTAGTTATATGATTGTCTCATTGAGAAATTTACTAATGTGATAATTGTTTGCAGTTGCTGTGATCATGAGGGCCAATTTCAGTGCTGTGTTACTGTCTGCAGCTAAAGGATGAAGACTAGAGAGATAAGATTTTTGGTTTAAACTGATCTAAAAGTGTGCAGCTTTTGAAAACAGCAGTATTGTGCTTTCCCTTGCCCTGTCCCTTGTGCTTGCAGTAGTGTTTTTGACTACAGTGTTCCTTGAATCGGACAAGGATTAACTTTCCACCAGATCACTTAGGAAAAACTTAAGCTGTAAGAGTTCCCTCACCTGTTTTGTCACATGGCCCCAGAGCCCTGGTGCTGTCATCAGAGGGGGTGGGATAGGAGCTCATATCAATCTTTTTAAATGGATCACATTCCTTAGCATCAGTAAAAAGCTTTACTTGTGTAGAAGGTGGAAACAAGTAGAGATTCCTCTTCCTCTGGAAATGCCTGCATCTTTCAAACCATGTATTGAATCCCTTGGTGTCTTTCATTCAGTAACCAACCTAGCAGCTTGAGAGGATGGGTGAAATTTGAGTTGCAAGAGAACGTTTTTCTTCCAAGGCTCAGTGTCTCGTAGTTTCTACATTTCTCTGGTGGGCTGCGTAGCATACTTTTTTTCTTTTACAGTAGCACTGGAGAGCTGTCATCCTCAGAATCTATATATCTGGTATTTCTTAGGTGTGAAAAAAGCTGAGCCTCAGCTGAATGCACCCGTAGTACGACTTCTTGATGCAGAATTAACACTTGGGGTTTTTTCTTGGTTGTTTTTTTTGTCTTGCAGGAAGCAGTGGCAGGAGCTGCAGTTCTTGGTACTTTGGCAACCCCTGGGCTGGTATCTCCAGCACTGACTCTGGCCCAGCCATTAGGGGCATTGCCACAGGCTGTAATGGCAGCACAAGCACCCGGAGTCATTACAGGTACGTTTATTCTTCATTTTGTCACCTGTGTACCTGTTACAAAGCATGGTTCACTGTAGCTGGGGTCACAACTAAGGAGAATTTGAAGCTGAAATCCTCCTCCCTGCCCTGCTTTGTCAAGAACTTTCTATTTTTTTTATTTGTACAGCATAGCAGGAATTTATTTTGGTATATAATAGATACGACAGGGACATGAACTTCACAGCAGGAATGCATGGCACTCTGAGTGAAAATCTGGATAATTGTTACTCCATGCAAAATCCTGCACTCTGTCTCCCTTCTGGGCAAGTATATGATGCATGTATTGAGTGCTTATGTCCTGTATGCTAAGTTGCTGCTTATGTCTCCCTGGTCGTTGTTGCTGCAGAGCAAATAAAACCATCTAGATTCTCTGATCTTCTTTATTACTGGCTGGTGTGTACCCAAGTGTTGCAGAACATCAGTTCTTTTCTTTATGCTATAGAGTTTGTACTCCTACAGGTGTAACCCCTGCCCGACCTCCCATTCCTGTCACTATTCCACAAGTGGGAGTTGTGAATCCTATCCTGGCTAGTCCCCCAGCATTGGGCCTGATGGAGGTCAAAAAGGAGAAGGAAGAAGAGGAGGTGTTCCAGGAGTCAGAGAGGCCAGAGATGCTGAGTGAACAGGAACACATGAGCATATCTGGCAGCAGTGCCCGTCATATGGTGATGCAGAAATTGCTTCGTAAACAGGAGGTGAGTGCAATGTGACTGCCTCAAGCTGGTTCCAGTTGTTAGCAAATGAGACTACTAGGTTTAGATCTGTCTTAATGTGCTATAGCTATGCAGTTTTGTATGTGGTACAGGCTTCCTGCAGCACACATTGTATGTACCCCACAGAGCTCATGTGGGACTACAAAGGCTACCTACTTGTGTGCTGCTTGTGATGGTTCTTATTCTGCCTTTAGGATCTTCTCAGAGTTTCTCTGAGGGTTCAGACCAGTCACTAGGCCAGAAGAGGCTTGGCTAGGAGGTGTCTCTGATTAAACTGTGTGTATACTTTGCATCATTAAAGCAAACAATGATGGCCTTTTGGCTTATAATTAAAGAAGTGAGACTGGCACATGGTCAGGGGCAATCTGTTCCAAACTATTGAGTCCACCTTTTCCCCAAAACCTTTTACTGTAGGATGAAACTCTGAGGTGTTTATAAAACAAAATTTCACGGAAGTTACAATGAGAAGGGACAAGAATGAATGATAGAAAAAGTCAGAACATTAAACAGAACAATAGTTTCATAGATTTTTTTTTTTTAGGGGGTCTTGGAAGGGGCTGTATCAATAATCTCATCAGGCTTCTTGTTTAGGCATGACAAGAGGCTTGTTCCTGTGCATGATTGAGTTTCCTATCTGACATGCAGATTTCCTGGGCTTTGACACTGAATTGACAATGTTTCTTCTCTGTTTGCTAAATAGGGATAATGCTGACATGCATTTTGTAAGGGAGGATACAAATGAGTTAGCTAATGAGTGTTCTCCTTTACTTTCAAAGGGTACATAATTTTAAATACATCTTTGAGCTTTTGACTTAGCAGCCAGTTTTCCTCTGTCACAAGTACCTTTCCCAAAGAATCCAATTCATTTGGCATACTTGCTTGAAAAAAGTTTAGGATTGTTGAAAGAGAGTCTTAAACTACACTATTCTCAAAGCTGCTTAGCATTCTCAACCTGTAAGAACCCTTCCGTTTTTGCTGTTCTTTTAGTAGACCCTTAAAGGTAGTTATAGAGACATGTGAATAAGAACTGGAACAAGTATTTTAAAATTATACTGAGCCTGAAATGCCGCGTCTGCTAGCCTATGATGTTGGGCAGGGCCAGAGCTGGGAGGAAGAGATGTGGTAGAGCTGGGTGTAATGCACAAAAACAGAGGCTGCCCAGAGAGGTTGTGGAGTCTCCATCCTTGGAGACATTCAGAAGTCATCTGGACATGGTCCTGGGCAATTCTAGGTGGCCCTTCTTGAGCAGAGGAGCTTGGACCAGGTGACCTCCAGAGCTCCCTTCCAACCTCAACCATTTTGTGAAACAGAGAGGTGCTCAGTCACAAAAGGGCTTGATGGGGGGAGGCATATGAGAGGTATGTTGCAGGCACTCTGATGGACTCATATGTCTGTCCCCTGTAATGAAAGTACCTGGTCAACCATCAGTTGTCAGAGGTATAAAAGATCTGGTTAACCTTGGGGAGAAACTTTTTAGCAGGGCCTGTTGTGACAGGACAAGGGGTAATAGTTTTAAACTAAAGGAGGGGAGATATAGGCTGGAAATCAGAAAGAAGTTTTTCACAATGAGGGTTGTGAAGCACTGGAACAGGTTGCCCAGAGAGGTAGTAGAAGCCCCATCCCTGGAAACATTCAAGGTCAGGCTGGATGGGGCTCTGAGCAACCTGATCTAGTGAGGTTGTCCCTGCTCATTGCAGGGGGGTTGGACTAGATGGCCTTTAAAGGTCCCTTCCAACCCAAACTATTCTATGATTCTATGATAATCCTTCTACTTTGTTGAAGATAAGAAAGCAAAAAATAATTGGATAGGAACAGCACAAGAAATTATAGAGGTCTCTGAGACTCTTGTGCTTCAAAGATGTGTCTAAGAAAAGCCGAAGAGATGGCACACAGCTTTCCTGACTGAGGCCAGCCACAACACAGCTGTTGGTGAATGAGATTTGTTCATGCTTCTGATGCCTGGGAAGAAAACTTACTAATTTATCCCCGAGAACTTGGGACATTATTGGTTTCATGGAATATGCTTGTAGTGACATAGCACTGGAATATCTGGTGGTGCTCAGGCATGATGCATAGTCTGATGTGGCTTTGCAAATTGAATCTCAGTGTCTCTTAGGTGTATTAATTCATTTGTCTTGGCCTTCTCTTTGCAGTCCACTGTGATGGTGCTTCGCAACATGGTGGATCCAAAGGACATTGATGATGACCTAGAGGGAGAAGTGACAGAAGAATGTGGCAAATTTGGGGCTGTAAACAGGGTCATCATCTACCAGGAGAAGCAAGGAGAAGAGGAGGATGCCGAGATCATTGTCAAGATCTTTGTGGAGTTCTCCATGGCATCAGAGACTCACAAAGCCATTCAGGCTCTGAATGGGCGCTGGTTTGCAGGAAGAAAGGTGGTAGCAGAGGTGTATGACCAGGAGAGATTTGATAACAGTGACCTGTCAGCATGAACTCTACTTGAAAGACTTTGCCCCTGCCCCCTCTGCCTGTCTGGGGTTTTTTTAGGCATGTGTAAAGAACGCTCCAGGGTGGGCACAGATCTCTGTGATGTACTTGTAGTTTGGATAAAAGCGCAAAGAAAGCTAGTGTGCATCTGTGTGTGTGTTAAAGGGGGCTGACATCTTGTCAGCTGAGTCTGGCATGGGTCTGGCCTCATCTGCCTAGAAGAGCAGGGCCAGAGCCTGAAGAGGGGGTTGCTGCTTGTGCTCCTGCCTTACACTGTGGTCACTTCAGAAATGCTCAGGTCAAGATCCCACTGCACCTTTCAGGGGCTGGAATAGCAGTTTTCTTCGAGATGGGCCATAAATGGTTGGAATGGAGGAGGGAGTCTTCATAAATTATTTCAGCAGCACCCTTGAGTGCTGCCGTATTAACAACAGGGAGGGTAGCTTGGGTGGTGCTGGGAGGGAGCTTTCCTGCTGAGGACCTGCATGTTGAGCTTGGACTCAGGAGCCCAAACATGGGTCGGAGCCCAGAACTGAACCAGCTGGGCCTCTTCGGAGTGTTCATATCATGTTTGTTCTGATACCATAGTTTGGACCTCACAGTTTTATTGATGGGTCAGAGTTAACCTTACTGATCCTTCCTTAATGTGCCAAAATATGAATAGCAAGTCAGGCTGCAGGCGTCACAGCTGGGGTTAGAGTAGTGTTGATTTGCAGCTCCTAAAGTGCATTTATGAAATAAACATCTAGCCCTCATACTATGGACAGTGATATGGAACACATGCCTTGCCTGAAAGGAAAGTTTGGGGTTTTTTTTGTTGAGGACTCAAAGCTTTAACATTTACAAAGCTTAAATGCATTTATTTTAGTAATCTTTCTGTCTAGCTAATGAGTAGGAACAGAATTAGCTCATGTTAATTATTTTAAATATTTTAAGTATGTAAGGAGCTACTATATTGCTTGTTATGCAACTGGTACACAGCACAGATGTGAAGAAAATAATCGTTTTAGTTTAGAAAATCAAATAAAGGAAGAATGATCTCAAAGAACTTCAGTAGGGAATTCTGAGTTGAGCCTGCAGCTGTGGATTGCTTCTAAGCTTCGAGATGTTTTTAAAATTAAATTTTCGTATTTTGTTTCAAACACTCAAAAGAACCCTTCTTCTATTGTAGGTTAGAAATTTCTATTTGCAGTTTAACTTTATGATTATGTTTACTTCTTTTTGTACTACTATTGCCTGTTAGCTTAAATAACTTTTCTTCTTCCCTGTTCTTATACCCATTCCAAGTTAATAGCAAGCCTGTTGTTTTTCATCTTGTGTTTTGATAGCTGAAGTCTCTTGGGATCAGCTTGCTCTTTCCCTGGTCATCTGTCGTAGCAGCCCTTCTTTGCATTTATTAGATTGAATTTCCTTTTCTTGAAAGTAGTTGATTAGACCTGCTGAATATATTGTATAGTGGCATTTGTCTTTTCTTATCTGTGCTGGAAATGCATCATCCCATGCCACCTGTGATCCCATTGACCCCTCTCACAGCCACGGCATACTGGTAGCTCACAGTTGCCCCAGTTTCACAATGCAGCATGGCTTCTTTGCTGCTTTTGTTTGTGATGCAGGAGAAAATTTACTATTTTTAATTGTTCCAGAGTTTTATTATTCCTACTAAAGACTTTCCCATGACTTAGTTGGTCTGTCTAGCTTCCATTTTCTGCTATTTGCTCCTATTCTGTTGGCTGGATTTAGGAGTATAAAGACTGCACTAGACGTTTCCTTGTGGTGTTGATGGTTTAAAAAAACAAAGTGGATAAAAGTTGATACAAGGGGAGAGCATAGATTAGAGAATGACAGCCTAAGTGTTAATCAACAAGTTTTTGTGCACAATCAATCTTACTTGGCTGACAAGATGATATTTTACAAAAGTAACTTCATAAATGTCTTGACAAGTCTGACAAAAGATCATCTATCTTGACTTCTGTGTGGCCTTTGACAAAGTCCTCCACAACATCCTTGTAACTAAATTGGAGAGATGTGGGTTTGGTGGATAAATTATTATATTAGATGGGTAAGGAATTGGCTGGATGGCCGCATCCAAAGAGTTGCAGTCAACAGCTCCATGTCAAAATGGAGATCAGTAATGAGTGGTGTCCCTCAGGGGTCCATACTGGGACTGATACTGTACAGTGTTTTTATTAATGACACGGAGAGTGGGATTGAGTATACCCTCAGCAAGTTTGCGGATCACACCAAGCTGAGCAGTGCAGTTGATAGACTAGAGGGACGGGATGCCATCCAGAGGGACCTTGACAGGCTTTTGAGGACTGCACCAGTGTGAAGCTCATGAAGTTCAACAAAGCCAAGTGCAAGGTCCTGCACCTGGGTTGGGGCAATTCTTACTATCAGTACAGACTGGGGGATGAATGGATTGAGAGAAGCCCTGTGGAGGAGGACTTCGGGGTACTGGTGGATGAAAAATTGGACATGAGCCAGCAATGTGTGCTCACAGCCCAGAACACCAAGCATAGCCTGGACTGCATCACCAGCAGCGTGGCCAGCAGGTCAAAGAAGGTGATTCTCCCCCTCTGCTCCACTCTCATGAGACCCCACCTGGAGTACTGCATCCAGCTCTGGGGTCCCCAGCACAGGAAAAACATGGACCTCTTGGAGCTGGTCCAGAGAAGGGACATGAAAATGATCCGAGGGCTGGAACACTTCTGCTGTGAAGAAAGGCTGAGAGAGTTGGGGTTGTTCAGCCTGGAGAAGAGAAGGCTCTGGGGAGACCTTATTGTGGCCTTTCAATATATAAAGGGAGCTTATAAGACAGACAGACAGGGAAAGACTTTTTACCAAGGCCTGTAGTTGACAGGACAAGGGGCAACCATTTTACACTGAAAGAGGGTAGGTTTAGATTGGACATAAGGCAGAAATTCTTTATGGTGATGGTGGTGATACACTGGACCAGGCTGCCCAGAGAAGCTGTGGATGCCCCATCCCTGGAAGTGTTCAAGGTCAGGTTGGACGGGGCTTTGAGCAACCTGGTCTAGTGAAAGATGTCCCTGCCCAGGCAGGGAGGTTGGACTAGATGATCTTTGAAGGTCCCTTCCAACCCAAACCATTCTGTGATTCTATGAATCTTAAGATCAGGTGCTGTACAACATTGTAATTAAAATGCTATAGCTTGAGTTAAACAGAAATTGGTTAGGAATAACTGACAAAATATAATCCTAAATAGAAATAACCAAAAGAAAACCAAAACATTGAATGAGGAAGGGCTCTTTTTCCCTGGGATGATAGAATCATAGAATAGTTTGGGTTGGAAGGGACCTTTAAAGGTCATCTAGTCCAATCCCCAAATATCTTAATAGATCTTAATAGAAATATGATTTAGGCCAAATGTAGACATTTCTAATGATTTAGGATTTTGAAGCAGGTATAGAAACATGCATTTAACAGGCTAGCATGGCAGGTCAGTGGCATGTTAGCTTGGCATAAGAGGATATAGTCTGCTTTGTGTTTAAAATGGTTTATTCAGCAGTGGGGGATTCTGACTTGGAAAGCTGTAACTCAGAAAAGGATGAGAGGGTTATGGGGATAATCGGTGGGTGTGCTATGTGGTGTTGGATGTTGTGGTATTCCTCTTGGGGCAAGTTCTAGGGGGTTCACCATCCATATAGTTAGCCTTCTAGGTGACTGTACAAGCCTGAAGCTGTCGGTGACTAAAAGGATGACGTGTGTGACCAAGAGGAGCACAAAGTTGCACCATGAGAACCTCCCTTTGGAGAAACTGGCAGGCTGCTGCCATAGGCTGGTGAGCCAGTCTATCAGTCCCCAGGAACACTGGTTGTGTTGGACTCTTCCCTAAATTTATTGATGGCCTCTCACCATTTCCTCCCCGTTCCCTCATATATGATGCTTCAGAGATGTCTGTGCAATCACCAGCTCCCATTTAATCATGTATTCTTGCAATTATCGTATTTCGTGTCATGCTTTCTCAGCAAACTGGAAAAAGTTGTAGATGTCTTCAGGTGCAGCGTGGATCTGGTAGGAGTACAGACAAAAGAATGGGTTCCTCTACATTAGCCTGTTAGGCTTCAGTCTTTCTTGATACTCCTCAAATGGTTGTAGTCTGAACAGTTTTCTGATAGGGAGACAAAGTAACAAGCTGTCTTCAAGTTACTTCACCTTCAGCCTTTTTCGGACTTCTACTGACAGAAACACCACTCTGCAGAGTAACAGTTTTCAGCTAGTTTTACCTGTGTAGGGCTTTCTCAGTTGATCCTTTGACAGCATTGGTCTTCAGGGTGAATTATTTGAAAAACGTGGGCAACTCAGAAAGAGCTTTTTGCAGAAGCAGCCTCAACATCTGGAAACCTTTGCATATGACTCCACACCGATGGACCTTCCCAGATTTGCAACCCTAAATGAGGACAGAGAACTGTGCTGATCTCATTAAGATTCAGGCACAGGTCTGCAGTAATTGCCTGAAAGACACAAGAAGGCTAAACCTGTCCAGATTTGTCTTCCTGTAGTTCCTGGAGTCTGTATGTTTAGGTATGCCAATACTGAACGATAATCATACTGGTAGCTGTGGTGTATCACAGAGGCCCATATATATTTTGAAGCAGAGTGTGTAACTTGCCTAGTACCAGAATTGATCGAACAGAAACAGAACTGAACAGCTGGGATGCTTTGTTGCCTTATTTATGGCAGCAAGCTGTTTGGGTGCAGCTGCACGAACTATTGAATAGCTCTGTCTGGTGGCAACTGTCAGAGGAGGCTTTAGGTTTTAGTGAAAACATCCCAGAAATGTTTGGGGTGAGGATGAAACCTTTTTGTCTGAGTGTTGGATCTTACAGACTGGACCTGACCAGTAAAGTGTTCAACTTTTCTAATCCCTAAAGGAAACAGCATTGGTGGAAAGTAGAGGCCAACAGGCTGCTGTAGATGGGCCTTCATGCCTTGACTTCGCATCACTGGTTCCTTACCGGCAGAGGGGTCAGGAGCTTTAGCTCTCGTAAGACTGTGGGCCTTCCCTGTAGGCCCAAAGGCACTGTTTTAAAGAGGATATGGCTTAAGTGAAAGTGAGAAAAATACTGCACCACAGAAGCCTGGCACCAGCTGTGCAGGATTGGTTCTCAAGTTTGTGAATTGGATCTTTTCAGTGTAACAGGGAAAAGAGAGCTTGCAAGCTCCTGCACCTTTGCGCTCTGCTGAGAGACCTCTCCTACCTCTGCAGGATTGCTTCCCTGAAAAACAAGGCTTGAGGTCTCACCCCAGTGGATATGGGTGCTTGAGTAAGCTCAGTCAGGTACTTCATGATTCTGGGAGACTCTCATCTGAATTCATCTTAAACTGATTCCAGCCATTCCTGTACCTGTTGCTCCCGTTTCTCCCCACCCTACCTACCTCAGCTTTGAAACACTTTTGCCTGAGTCCCTTGCCTTAGATTTGAATGCTTGGGCAAAAGGGATAACTAATCCCCATCTTAAATCCTGCATATATACACCTAATTATAGAGCTGCATACCACTGATGTTTTCTTTGGCCCAGGACCTCAAGTTTCAGGGCCTTAACCCGTGCAATGCTGTTCTTTGTCTAGTTCCTGCTGTTGACTTGTGTGCAAGTTTAAAGTCTAAATCCTGTGGATTATTGGTGAATTCCTGCATAGCAGATGAGCAGGAAGAGACCAAATAATTTGGGAAGTAGCAGTCTGAAGCAAAATAGGTACACAAGAAGGTTTTTCAGTATCTCATTGGTACTTGGACAGACTATCTGTCCACATCATCTTCATTCCAGGTAAATGGTTCAACTTTCGGTATGAATAAGGTAAAATCCTGATTTGTCAGCATTTTCCTGTATGTGCTGTCTCTTGTGTAGATCTTCAGTTTTACGGCTATTGGACTGAGAGACAGCCAGAATGACAGGACTGTACATTGCTAACGCAGGCATGAGTGTCCCATCCTTCCAAAAGAGCATGCCTAACAAGAAAAGAGGACTTAATAGTACTGTAGAAGGCTAGTTAGTTAGTATTCATGCTTCTAAGACAATAGTCCTTTATCTCTAGCTAAACACAAGGGTAGTTGAAATAACCTGAATTTACAGCCAAGGATTTTTTTTTTTTTTTTTTCAATGAGCTAATTACCAGACTTTACCCTGGCAAATCTGTGGAGAGTTACTCCCAAAGCAGTCTGTCAGTCTTTCCTGACAATCCGTGCCTGGATCTCTCACACACAGATCCTGAAGCAGAGCTTCAGCTTTATCCCTTCTGTTCCCATGACATTAGACCTCTCAGTGATGATACTTCTTCCCTGCAAAGACCTGGTGCAGCTGCTGCTGGCAAAGACCTCTCTCTTGCACATGCATATTGCACTGGGGATACCCATATTTCCTCTTAGATCTAACCTGTAATTCCTGGGGGACTGGTGCAGAAGAGCTTGAGCCTGGAGCTGTGGGTCTTCCTGTTCTCTTTGACCCAGCTTCTTTCACCGTGGCAGTCTTTTCCCCACAGTGTTCATAAAACTGCCTTGGCAATTGGTTAGTTTTCTATAAATGGGGACTGTATCACCTGAGGTTTTCATCTGTTCTCTCAATGCCCAGTCCTTGCTTTCTACAGAATAAACCAAGTGGAACTTGCACTAAGTGACAGCTCTACTGTGCAGACAAAGGGCCCATCCTGCCCAAAGCAGTGGCCTGTGCAGGTTCCTAGACAACAGTGTAGAACAGGGCAAGCATGGAATGAATATGCTTCAGATGCCAACAACTTACAGGTAAGGGTTTTTGTAAATTAGAGGCTGTGTCAATTCATGCATCACTAACTAAATCCTCAGTTTCTGGGGCATCATGCAGCACTGGACTTGGTGAATTTCTCATCCCTTCTGGGATGCAAGTTCCACTGAAGCAGTCAAGGGTGGCTGTCGCCAGAGCCCTTTGTGCACAGCTCAGCTTCTCCCGCTTTCTTTGACTCTCCTCCAGTTGACTGGGAAGCTGAAGTACTTGGGGCTTCTTAGAAAAGAGTTTTTTCCTCTGCGCCTGTTTCAGTGAACTTCCCCCTGAAGCTGTTCCATGGGTGATAGATCTAGCAACATTCTAGGGGGGTTCTGAGGCTGAAGGAAGAGAGTACCAGCAAAACCAGCTGATAAGGGCAGCAGTGTGCAACAGAAAGCTGTTAGGGCACGTCCTGAAAAACAGCCAAAGTCCAAGCTTCCTGAACTGTCATTTAATGAAACTGCATGGCAAATAGGGTGCAGTTTTCCAGTGAAAACAGAAAACCGAGTGGCTTGAATTTTGAAGCACTGCAGGGCACAGGAATGGTGTTCTTATACACAGTGTCTGCTCTGCAGCAGCCAAGCATTCAAGTATAATGAAGTATGGTCACAGAAAACTGTTGTCTCAGGAACTTAATCCTGCAAATTAAGACAGCACCATGCAGAGATGGGGACAAGGCTGTGATGGGACTTTTCCAGTAATCTTTGATAAACTTTATCCTCAGTTTGGCTTGCAAGTGAGTGTGCATGTTAGCACTGATTCAGCATCAGATCCTTCCCATGGTGGGATAATAAAACCCTGACAGCAGTTCAGCACGTGGGAGGTGCTGCACCTGTAACAGCTGGATAGAACAAGAGAAGCTTAAACAGAAAATACAGTTTCCTTCTTTACTAATTAGGGAAGATAGGCTTCCAGAGAAAAGCACATCAAATCCCTGGTTTGTTGAGAATCAATCGAGTTCAGCGGCATCTCCATCTCTCAATGGTTTGGAAGATGAGCAACGTTAGGTGCCTTCAGAGCTTCCATAACTGTGGGCTTACAAATGCTATCCTGTTGGGGCAGCTGCTGTTAAATGGCTTCCATTGCTCAAAGGCATTACAGAATTTTTGGTCTACTTTGAACACTTCAACTCTTTAGTAAAACCATTTTCTTCTCACTTACAGAGCCCTTGAGAATAGTATCAAAATGAAGTTAGTGCTTGGAAGATGTGCAGAGTTCATGATCTTAAATGCTGAGATTTGCAGATAGATTTTTCCCAACTTGCTGAAGTTGGAAATCTAACATTAACAACCAGTTTCATACCTGCTCTTGTATTAACATCTTAGTTTAGATGGGTCTTTTTTTGTTTTTACCCTTATTTGTGTACTTTCATAGAATATGATTTCTCACTATTATTAGTGTTTTAGTAGGCTAGATGAATCAAACTTATAAAATCTCCTTCCTTAAGAGTTTTCAGTTATTCTGATGGTTCTAGAAGCTAGTCTGAACAGGGACACAATTTGTAAGCTCATTTTTTTTCTTGAACTCTAAGTGACCAGAACCTAGGCATTTCAGATGTCTGCAAGTACCTGTGTGATCAGTTGCTTACTTCCCTACTGTCATTGGATATATCCAAACAGGCCTCATAGTTTCAGTTCCCTCACAGGCACCCTTTTTGGGTTGCTTTCTATTCCAGATGAATTGTTTCTGTTTCTCCTACATCACGTCTAACCTGTGAGCTTACGCGTAATGAAAATTCTTGTTCTTTGTCTCTGACATAACCTTGCACTTGTGCTGAAATTTAGGCAGACCTATTAATGAAACCATCTTCAAAATATCACCATTTTTGCTTTGTTGTGCTGCTCCTCCATTTTCTAGGAAACATAGCTGGGAGATTCCTACATTTTGGTACAAATGCTAAGAGCTGGTCCTGAAATTTAAATCTCATCTTTCTATTTCCTGATGGCCTATTCATTGTCTATCTTACAGTCCCTGTAGTCACCCCCACTTTTTTCCTAGCTACCTTTGTGATTTCTGATGGGGTACTACACCAACTGATGCATTACACAAGTTAGTACTTTTGCCCAGGAAAAACATTAATTTGTGTTAAGTCATAGATAAATCAGGCCACATTAACCTATTATAGAATACACTGCAATTGAGGCAAATGAAAGATTAATAAACCCAAATGTTTAAAAATTCCTTCCTTCAGAATTTCACAGCCATTGTCCATTACTAATGGTGAGGCTGAAAGGCCCTGCAGTTGCTTAGATAACTCTCACCTCCTTCTGCTTTTTGCAAGTGCCAGGGCCTCACTTTTCTATTTGTTGCAGAAATATTTCTGACTCTTGGCAGTATGAGGAAAGCAGAGCATATAGAAGGAGCCTGTGTACTGCCTTGGGTTGGTTGGTGTCCAAGGCTGTTCCTGGAGTGCTGGGCTCTGCCCAGTGTCGCACAAGTGTGTGTGTGAAGAGATGCCACATTCAAACAGTGTGGAATGAATAATTTATCTCTAAAAGCTTTCCTGTGAGATAAATGTCCACTCTAAGAACTGCTGAGGAGGTGGAGACCTGTGTGCAAGGCAAAAAACAGCTGGGACAAAGAATCTTGTTTGGAGAGGAGATGAGTGTAATGACTGGGTCACAGGAGCTGGGCTGGAGAAGGGAAATTAAGGAGTGATAAACTTAAATGAGCAGAAATAACTGGGCAAGAAAGATAAAGAGTGATGAAGAAACCAGGAAACTGTGAAAGCAATACAGGATGAGGAATAGCAATACAAGGAGGGACTGCATTGTCCCGTGGACAACTTAGAGGTAACAACTTACTTTGGACTTTACACTTTTGTTGCAAAGCAACATCTTAGGCAATGTGTCCCAGAACTGAATGCACATGTAGATTTTAAACCGACTCTGTCATGGCTGTGCCTTGCTGTGTGTGGGAGAAGAGGGAGGGGATAAGTGCTGTTCTTTATTTCTTTCACAGCGCTTGTTTTACAAGCCTCTGTTGTGTCCCCCTTGACCCATGTTCTTCTGTGTGTCGGCATTACTCGAGCTCTCTTCATAGAGAACCTGTTTCCTACTTCTGATTGCCTTCATAAACTGTCTTTAGTCTAACAAGTCTTTTAAAAGAGAAATGTTGATGCCTCGCAGAACTTCACACAGTGGCAGAGGTTTTTTCCAAAGTATTTTTCTAATAACATCTCACATTATAACCTTGGTATCCAGCAGCTGCCCAGTAAGAGTGTGCGTGTATATATGTGGTGTTTAGGAAGCCATCACAGCTCTCACTGTATAAATAAAATTTGGGTTATTTTTCCCATTGGATTTACTTCTCATGGGTGAAGACAAAGAGCTTTTGGCATGGAGGTTGACTGGTATTGCTGGGCTGGCTTTCGGTGTAAGGCGCGGCACCGCCGAGGTAAGACACTGCCATCAACAATGCTGGTTACTGCTTTCAAAGCCGGCTCCGGTTTATTCCCCCGGCGCAGCCCCTGCTCCCAGGCCCTGCCCCTGGGCAGCCGCCGATCCTCCCTGGGTCGGGGCTGCCCCGGCCTCTCGCCTCGCTCGGGCCTACCGGGCCCGGCCCGCGGCAGCTGCCGCTCCCCTGCGCCTCAGCGGCGGGCGGGTCCGTGCGCTCCGGCCCGGGCTCTCCGAGGGCGGCGGGGGTGGCCGGGCGGGGCCGGGGCGGGCGCGGGGCAGGGCGGGAGTGGACTCCGTTTCCCAGGGACGCTCGCGGGGGGCGGTGCGGCCCCAGGAGCCGACCGGGCCCGGACGGGAGCGGCGGGGCCCGAGCGCGGCGGCCAGGCCCGAGGGGCGGCGCGGAGCTGGGGCGCAGCCGGACAGCGGAACCGGAGCCGCTGCTCGGCCCGGCGCGGCCCTGCTGGCGCGCCCGCCCCCCGCACATCCGGGCCCTCCTTCGGGCAGGCCCCTTCCCGGCGCGGCGGCTCCCGCCCGGGCCCACCCCTGCGCGCCCGGAGCTGATCGCGGCTGAGCCCCGGCGAGATGCTGCGGTGCATGCCGCCGCTCTGGCGCTGCAACCGGCACGTGGAGGCGCTGGACCGGCGGCACTGCTCGCTGCAGGCCGTGCCCGAGGAGATCTACCGCTACAGCCGTTCGCTGGAGGAGCTGCTGCTGGACGCCAACCAGCTCCGGGAGCTGCCCAAGGTGAGGCCGCGGGCCTCCGGCGCTGGCCTGGCTGGAGCGCGCGGCCGCGGGGCCCCGGTAGGGGCCTCGGTCCGCTGCGGCCCGGGGAGCGCGGTCCCGGCTGGGCCTGGCGGGGCTGGAGGCCGGCCTCGCCCGGCCCGGCCTCGCGGGAGGCTGCCCCTTTCCGCCGTCCTGCCGGGGCCGCCCGAGGCCGCCTCTCAGTGGCCCGTGAGCGGAGCAGGCGGGCGCTGCCCCGGCCTACCCAGCCCCGCTCCTGGGGGCGGCCTCCTCCTGGCTGCGCCGCTTTGCCTCCCCCGTGTCCTCGGTGGGGAGCGCGGCTTCGGTCCGTACAAGCCCTGACCGACTTCCCCGTGCTTCTCGCCGAGTCCGGGGCCGGGCAGCGGGGCTGCGGAACCGGCGGGGCCAAGCGCCTCCGCTGTGGGAGCGGGAGTCCCGGGTGGGTTTCGTGCTCCCCACGGGGACCGGCGGCCGTAGGTGCTCGGCTGGCTCGTTGCAGCTTGCAACGGGAAGGGGAGCCCCTCACTTCGGGAGTGCCCACCGCCGGGCGGGTTGGTGGGCACTGTGAGGGCGAGCTTGTCTGCTGATAAAGAGGTCTCCTGCCCGCAAAGGAGAAACACTCTACTTAAATCAGCAGCCCTGTGAGCCACGCTTACTGCTAAGCAAAGCACAACGTGAATTTAAAAACTCTGGTTTAATCCGTAAACCGCAAAAGGTATCAAATAAGTTTATTAAAAGCGATAGAGGTGCTTTATACTTATTATCTGGGACTTCAGCCTGCACTTGCAACTTCTTCCACAATTCTGTTTAGCCACAGAGCTCTCTGCACAGATAACACTGGTGATAAATCCTTAGCGTGCTGCCATACACCATGCCGACACGATTTCTTTGTAGAAGCAGAAGACTGGAGATCTGTTCAGCAGACAGCTGCCAGCTCGGCCCAGGCATCTCTGACTCCCAAAGGGTTTGCTTTCACAAGGCAGGAGTCTTGGGTACTGGCCAAGCTCTTGTGTTTGGGCCCTAAAGTACCGTTCAGCAGGAACTGAAATGGTGATGTTCCTATTCTGCTGGGTAAACTGGAGCATAGAACTCTGCAAACAAGAACTGAATTTGAACCTGCCTCTCAGGAAGGAGAAGACCATAAGACATTACTGGGCTATAGGATATTCTGGAGGAAGTTTTACCACATATCCCCTCTAGAAATTGTACCGTTTTTAAAAAGTTAGTTAAGTAATACTTGTGCCTGAGAAAGTATTTGACTGTAGGTTGTTTGGATAGATGCTCATCAGTGAATGTAGACTAAGTCACCTTTTTATTAAAAAAAATCGAGAAATAAGTCAGTATTTTTTGTTTTAAAGTTTCTTGTTGAATTACTGACATGTTATGAACTTTGCCATGAAATCTGGAAAAAATAAAAACCCTGCAAACCAAAAACTTGTTTTTGATTCAGGCCAAAATAATTTGGTTCAGTTTTGTTAAACTGTACAATTTATGCATTCCTACATAAACAGATTCTCTTGTATAGGAATGGCAGATTCTTGATCTCCTGATGTCGCTAATATTTTTGCGTTCTTTCTGTCTTTTCTGCTTGTCTTCCTTTGAATTACTGGGAGCCAGGCTGCTTGAGGGATTCAGTTGTGAGGGCACGTTGTTCAGGTATGGAGACACTAGCGTGATACTTTATCAGCTCTCTTCCATCATGTAGCTTGAGATCTTGTTATACTTTAGGTGGGGATATTTCTCAAACTACTGGAAAATGTGTGTTATAGGCAGGTTAGGACTTATGAATGAGTGTAAGTCTTCTGCAGAGGAGGCTAATTGCGACATCTGCAGTGAACTTGCCGATCCTTGCGCTGCTCAACTCCTTTGTATCCTGCTGAATAGTCACCTTGTGAAACACACTACCTTGTGTTTACATAGAAGCCATTTGGACTGAGATATTACTGGGTTTTGGTTAGCTTTTGAAGAGCATCTTTTGGGTTATGACTGCAAATTTTATACTGACATTTTATTTAGTCTGTGATCAGATAGATATAATCCTGCCTGTGATAACAGGTACTCTGTATCTGTCCTAAGCGCTGTGTCTCCTTCCTGTTGTCACCTGAAGAGCTTCTACTTGTGAACACTGTTGTTTAACCCCAGGTGTTATGTCTGTTCAGCTTGGGAGCATCAGAGCTCTTGCCATGACCTATCCTGGGATCATGGGTTCCTCTCTGGTGTTTGAGTTCCCCCAGATTCTTTGACTTTTCTGGCTAGGAATGATCAGAAAAACAATAGAGGTCAGACAGATAAGATTCTGGTCCTCTAGTCTCAAAAGAGACGTAGTAAAGTTAGAAGAGGTACAGAGAATGGGGAGCAGGAAATGGCGTGATCAGACCCAATATGCAACAGCTTTTGCACAAGGAAAATAAATGTTTACAAGATCTCTTCGGTCTGAAAAAGATAGTGCCATTCCTCCAGCAGATGACAGAGGTCTGGAGTATCACAAATGGCCTGGAGGGAATGGACAGGGAGCAACTGACCACTGTTTCTTCCTGCATGAGGACTGGAGGGCATTAAGTGAAACCAAAAAGGGCTCAGTTCAGAATAAATGAAATAATTTTTCATGCAAAATGTAGTTCAGCTGAAGTGTGGAACTACTTGCCATATGACGTAATGGATGCTGAAAGTTTACATAGGTTCAGGAAAGACGTGGACCGGTTCATGGAAGAGAAAACCACCAGAAATTAGTATATACAAAAACATCATCTTGCTTGTGCTGCGTATCCCAGGAGAGACTTAGAGGAAGTATTGTTTTGGACTTGCTGTACTTGCGCTCTTCCGTATCAAGTACTGTCTGCAGCTGCTATACGGGTTTTCTCCAGTCATGACGGGTATCAGCCCATCCCTGTAAAAACCTAAATGCCCTCTCCCTCACAAGCAAGGTGAGTGTCAAATAAGTGCAGCTGGGGAACAGGAGGGGAAACAAGCAGTGCACCCCTGAGTGCTAACTGCTCCTGAAAAAAGCCAAGGAGCTGGTGTAGGCTTCCTAGAGAGGCTGTGCCCTGGAGACGTGTCAGGAAGACTGAGCAGAAATAGGCCCCACAGTCTTTCCCCTTTCCAGCTCCCCTACCAAGTTTCCTCCAGCTGGTGCCACAGGTGGTCCGGAGGCAGTTGATAAGGAGGTCTACATTTTGGTGGAACAAGGATGCAAGGTTAGATCCACCCGAGGTTTGACCCAATATGTGTCCTAATGGTTTGTGCTAATAGAACTTACTTGAGCAGTGATGAGGTGCGCTTTTTAGTCCCAGGCACACAAATCATGTGCAGGAAGGGCATTATTAAAGGATGTTACTGTTGGGGGCCAAGTGGGTAGGGACAGATACCTAATGCAGGAGTAAGAATCTGCATGTTATACAAGGTGGATACAGAATGAAAATTGAAAATAAATTGCCCTTCCACCAGGGAAAGAGAGGACGGCAATACTCGATTTGGGCATGTATTTTCCCTGAGGGAGGGTGGTGGGAGAGGTCTTTGGTTGGGGCAAGGAGGATGCTTTCCAGTTGAGAAGCACTTCATGGAAATGTGCCTTTTGTGTGAGAGAGAGACTGGGAGGAGGATTTGTGCATACCACGAAGGAAGATGGGGCGGGAAGGAAAGTGTGCTTGTTTCACAGAATAGGGCTGCGTGTACCCATTCCTTGGGAGAAGAGTTTAGAGGAGGACTACTGAGATGTGCCTGTAGGGGTGGGAGAGGAGAGCAGCAAATGGAGATCAGTTAGAAAAATGTGAATGAGAGAATATATACAGTCTTTGGTAGCAAGTTTGACCAGACCAAGTTTGTTGTTAAGGGCTCAAGCAGGATTTTTGGGGAAGGCTTCCATGTGGAGGTCATTTTTGAAGGAAAAGAATGGAGGGGTGGCTGGCTTTCGGAAAGGTCATCTTGTTTTACAGTTAGCGAGCAACTTCCTTTGAAAATATTCAAATTTATCTGACTCCTCTTCTGTGGGTTTTCTTACCTAGTGTCCACTACCAGGCCACCTCTGTCTGACATGCTTTTATTTGTCTTTATTCTGCTTGTTCCAGAGCCCAGAAACAGTGGCAATCTCTTGCTTTTTCTGTGGCACCATTTTCTTCTGTACCAGAACTTCCCATGTCCCCTTCCTGCTACTGCTTTGCTCTTGATCTGATTAGATGATCTGCCTGCCTTCTGGCATTTCTGAATGACACCACCGTGCTTTCCTGAACTCTCTCTTCCAAGCTGTAGAAGTGAACGCTTGTTTCTCTCCTTCCTGCAGTGCCAAATACTCTCCTGTCTGCCCTTCTTTTTTATTTGTCCCATGTGGAATCTTGCCTGTTTTCAGTCCAGATTTTTCATTATGGTGGCTATACTCTGGCTGTTTGAAGTGATAGATTAAATCTGCGTTAGGAGCATCTGCTGCCTTGTTGCAGGGATTTGCTGCCAGGGTGATACAGCATGATTTAATGGAATATGATAAATTCCATTTGATAAGTTTCCCGTGCTCTTCATGAGGGTGTCTGAATTCCAGAGGAGGAAATGCCTAGCTCTGTGCTGACTTCTGCTCTACCTGGCTTGCATAAAGTGATTTCTGCAGGACTGTGAGTGTGTAGAACACTACAGCAGCGGGGTAAACAGCAGGTCCTTCAGCTAGGGATACAGGTTTCAAGGATATGGCCTGCTGAATCATTACATTAGAGCTACAAAAAACACCTGACTCATTTAGTCCACTCTCTGTGAGCACTTCAGAGGTGCAGGTCACAGCAGAAAGGCATAAACGTAGTCTGGAATTTGG
Organism: Phoenicopterus ruber ruber; assembly: GCA_009819775.1. NCBI lineage: Eukaryota > Metazoa > Chordata > Aves > Phoenicopteriformes > Phoenicopteridae > Phoenicopterus > Phoenicopterus ruber. The sequence continues at coordinate 169,958,966 of CM020216.1, read as the reverse complement.
AGGAGGAATTTGAAGGTGGCGGACAGAGCCAGTCACAGCCCAGGAGCGGAGTGTCATCAACAGGGATCCAGAGGCTCTTGCTGGGTTTTCAGAGGAGTGCTCAGGTTTGGCGTATGGGAAGGCAAAAGGGAGAGGTTGGAAGAAACCTGGGTGGAGCAGAGCTTGTAGGACCTGGTGTAGGAGGAAGAGAGGGTGGAGCTGAGTAGGGACTGAAAATTATGAACAAGTTACTGGGGAGGAGGGAGGAGACCTCTCTTCTGTGTCAGCAGGAGTATGCAGAGGGACAGGCTGCTGGAGACCTTCTGCTGGAAGGATACCTGGGTAGGAAGTATAGTGAGGTTGGAGCGGCAGGCTGAGGGATCACACAGAGAGGGGAAAAAGGAAGAAATTAGAGAGCTAGCTTTGATACCAAGTGTTTGAATAGTGGTGGTGCTGAAGAGGCAAGCCCTAGGGATGTCTAATGCAGGGGTTGCAGTTTCTCTGCTTTGCTTTTTCCTTACTAAAGCTCCCATGATAAATTGGGTCCAGTGCAGAAAACTTTTCTTCTACTGCCCGGTGAGCTGTTATTAGTTTGCACTGAACATTATGAGAGATGGACGCCTGGCTAGAGCACCAGGGAGAGGAGGCCTTTTGGGTCCGGTGCAGATTCCTTCCCGTTCTGGCTTGTTGCTATTTGCATCTTGGCAAGGCCATTTCTAGGCTAGTAGAAACAGTCCGGGTTTCAGCCGTTCCTCCTGTTTGGCTGCTGTTGGCCTGGGGCAAGAGCATCGGTGTCCTTTGTCCAGAGCCTGGGATCCTGCTGCACTGAGCAGGGTGAAACCCGAGAGTGGTGTTTGTCACTTTCCCAAGACAAGGTGGGGCCTTGCAAAGCTAATTAAGAGCAACTTTTAATTTCCTGGCATCTGGGGCCTGCAAGGAGGATCTTGGGTTTTATTTACTTCCATGGAGGAGTAAAGCTGCTCCTTTTAATCTCTGCTTGCTAATAGCCCTTCCCTGAGAAAGTCAGGGAACCACGAATCATCAGTGACTGGACTCCTTCGTGGTTTACCATGCTGTAAGGAGACTGAGACAGCTTTGGTGCCCATTAAGGCTTGAGTGTGGGGTGGGCACCTTCTCTTGTTCTGCATGTGAATTCTTTGCATCACAGGCTTTGTCAAAACTGCAAGCTGCATTTGTTTAACAAAACCAGTCAAGAAACTGGTTTCACTTGATTGTTATGAGACCTGTGCACAGAGTTGGCATGCCTCTCTATTTCTTCCAGGAGTTCAGGAGCCGTATGAGTTAATGTGTACGAATGGATGTGGTTTTGTTTCTCTAAAAGCCAGGTATTCTGGATGTGCTGCTGCCCAGAAGTTGAAATAAATGCAGGCCATTTCACCCTCGTCATTTTCTCGCTGTGCAGTAACTGTCTTATAAATCCTGGGTGGTGAGTAGGGGGATTTAGGATTTGTGCTGGAGTGAGTATAGGCTCAGTTATGGAAAAAAGAGCTAATAAAACTCTTGGACGTACAAACAAGAGAACAGGAAAGAGGAACACGGAAGTGATTTTGTGCTTTAAGGTCTACAAATAAGAATTGACTATTAATATTAACTTCTCTGTGAGCTCCAAGGTGTGTAGTCAGCTTTGTTGTTGGACAGTGTGTGGGTGTGCTGCCCCATGTGGATCTCAAAAGGAGCTCAGGTCTTGGAGAAAGTTCAAATGAGTGTAACAGTGAGGTAAAAAGGTGTACTGGGTGGCAAAAGGAGTTCAGTGAAGCAAAGAGTTCATGAAGATTTAGGTGACTATGGCCTAAATGGTGCTTCCTGTCACCAAATCTTCCTTTACATTGGTTTTGTACAATGTAGGGAGGTAGGTCATCACTGAAAACACCTACTCAGTCTTTCCCCTGGGTTCAGCTGACCCAGTTATTGTAAACCTCTAGATATGTCTCTGTCATGTGGTTAGTAACATTGTCCATGTCTTTGGGTGCATTGGCTGCTACATTGGCTGCTTGGAATGAGTCTGCACCTTTGGGATTCTTCCTTTGCTTGTGTTCCAGGACGCTGTCTCTAAAGCATAAACATGATATTGCAGTGGCCCTACAGAACATTTACTTATTACCTGATCTGCTTGCACCTCTAAGATCTCTCCTTATTCCCTTTGGCTATTGTCTGAATATCTGCCAGGAATGGTTTAGGTGGTATTTCATTGATGATTAGGGGTAAAGGCAGGACTAAGTTAACCTCTTTAGGTCTCCTCTGACCTGTTATGTATGTTCCCCTGAATATTCCTGGATTTCATAACCTTATTTCACTGTCTCCCTGATAGAAACTTGGATGAGGCAGGGAACAGTGGTGAAAGAGCATGGTGGATGGTAAGACACACAGCGTGCTGAGGCAGAGGGATTTGATGGCTCACAGAGCTCTTGCATTGCAAGGTTCTCTGTGGTTTCTGATTCCTCCTTTTTCCATTTCTAGTTCAGGGTATTTAATGGTGTATGTCTGAGCTGTTCCCCTGGGAGCTGCTTTGGCACCTTCCTATTCTTTGTACTCTTCCTGTTCAGAGGACTTGTTTGTGTCTTTTGTGTCTGAGAATCTCCTGCTCTCTCCTTCCACACAGGGACACTTAACTCTTCTTTAAGACTTGTCCAGTCCCACAAATGTGCTTCCATGAACCCCAAGTGTATGGTTTGCTGTAGTCTGAATACCCTGCTCTGTACCATTTAATAAACTTGATCTCATCTGCCTTGTCTTGGTTTCCCAGTTTCAGGGTTAGAGCTTATTTGTTGGGGTTTTTTTGTTTGTTTTATGGTGCCTCTCAGTGCTGGAGATGCATCTGTTGTATAAACTTATAGGGTGATATGATTTCCGCCTCCAGAAAATACAATCCTATTTGAAACAATGGGAACAGGTTATTTTATAACTCTTGGCATTTTTCCCCTGTTGCTAATATTTGTGGCATTACAGATAAGTAAATTACTTTTTGGTAATTGCTAGTTGACCCTTCTTTGGTCAGAAGATGGTTTGGAAGAAGAGAACTAGATTGGTGGATCACGTCCCTTCCTTACATTGGAGAAGGCCATTCCTGAGGTGTCATTATGCCAGGGAGGGGGCTGGGTGGGGAGCAATAAATGGTAGAATAGATAAGAAAGGGGGAGAAGTCTTTGGGTAGTACTTGGGGTGTATTGGGTTTTGCTTCTTCAGCTGTAGCCAGAACGCTGTCTCATGAAATGATCTCAACAGGTTTCTCCAGATTAATGCTCTTGCAGTATTTCAGTGGAAAATGTCACTGGATGCTCTGTGTCTGCTGCAGGGAGTACTGACGTGTTGGTGGCACTCGTCCTTTGGACTCCTCCCAGCCCACCATACAGGACTGGGAGCGGAGGTCGCTTGGGCTCTGGTTTCAGTAGAGGGGCCCTTTGTTTACGCAGTTGTAGGGTGCTGCTTTCATGTTTAAGATGCAGTCTGAGACCATGAATTGCTGCAGTCAGTAAAACCCCCCACAGCCCTTCACAAGAGCAAGGTGTTAATTGTGGTGTCATGATCTAATTCTGGCTTGGGGATTTCCTTTCTGTGGCCGTGAATAGATTTGTCATTTCATTAGGACCAGAGATTCCACTCTGCTCCTCTGTGCTGTCCTCGGGCAGCATGCTGTCTGCAGGGGAACAGTTGCTGCGTCCGGCCCCAGAGGGGACTGCATTCCTTAGTCCCTGCTTAAATGCCTGGGAAGAAGCAGCTGGTGAGCCTTTGGCTTGGAGACAACTTGCTTTGTCTTAGCTGGAATGTGTTCCTGATGCTTAAGTACTTTTATATATTTGAAATACATTCCTCAGGGCCTGATATGTGGGGTTAAATAGTCGGAAATCCGGCCAGTCTGCATTAAGGAGGGCTGTGTCACGGCAGCCAGGGAGCAGCCTGCATGTATGTAGGGTCGGTCTCCTCCCTGGCTCTGAGCTCTGGTGTGTTGGGGACATGCGGAGCTGCTCATGTTCAGTGTGCTCAGTGCCCCTGTCCTGCCCTGCTCTGCTGGGAGGTGCCCTGCCCCACCAGGCCCATCCATGCCTCTCCTCCTTGTGGGTCTGCCTGGGGTGGGCAGGCGAGGAGCGTCCCTGCCTCCTGTGCTGTGTGGGGGCTGACAGGGAGGAGAGCCCCCTTTTGCTGTCCCTGCTGAAGCACAGGAAAGGTGGCCTGCCCATGGCGGTCTGGCTGCAAACCCTAGCGTGGCTGTGCCTGGTGTTCGGCTGCTGCAGAGTATCAGCTGTTTCTCTTTGGGACTCTGCTGCCTTTCAGGAGTTTGTGATTATGTACTTGTGGCTAGAAGAGGCTAAAGCCAGTTTCGTATCTGTGGCAAATGTTGCGAGGAGTGGAGAATAAAAACTGCTATAGTTGGAGTCAGTTATTTGGGAAGATCCCTTGTTTGTGCTGGCAAATGGTTCTGTATCCGCTGCCTGTGGTCTTGTCCCATGCCTGCTCAGGTGAGTTAAACTGAGTCTCTGGGTAACTGGCACGAGGCTCTCTGAGGAACGCCCAGGTGCGAGGGCCCGCCTGGATAGTGGTAGTGGTACCTTCCCCGTGCCACCAGGGCTTCCCTACAGGGGATGAGGTGCGGCTTCTCCGCTGGAGCTCCAAACTCATGTTCTCATTTCTAAGCAGTGATGATCTTTTTTTTTTTTTTTTCACCTCTGCTACTGTTAACTCTGTTATCCTCACTAGATTTCAGATGGAGTGATTCTTATTCTTGAATCTAGCTGTTCTGGGAATGTACATTGCTTGGGTCGTTTCTCTCAACATAGGGAAAGGCGTGTCTTGAGTTCACTGCTGTGGTGATGCAACCTAGTGCTCACTGGAGGTGCTTGGCTCTGCTGGAAGTGGACTGACTCCTGCTCTGCTACAGGAGCTGTACAGCCTCTGGGGCTGGCATCCTGCCCGAGCTGCCCAGCTATGGGATAGAAGTCTTTCTGGTTCTGTGGCCTCACCTGTAAGGTGTTGGCTTTGAGCACGGTGACTTGGAAGGGCTGAGTTTAACCTTAGAGCTGATCAACTCCCAAGTGTTATGCTTTGCAATTTTTGCTTCCAGCTCTGCTTGAATCCCTCTCATACAGCTGGCTTTCCCCAAAGGCAATCCTGCTGGCACAGTCGTCAAAGATCAGCTCTTTCTTTCATCACAGATGTAAAAGGAGGGATCCCAGTTCTGTTGACGCTTCTCCTACCTGTAGGTCTCCAAGACTGGAAAGGCAGACACGTGTGCTCCCGTGGAGCACACAGCAGAGTCTCTGCTTCCTCCGTGGGCAATGCTTAAGATGTCAAGACTGCATTTCACCAGGAAAATATGAGTGAAACACAAGGCTCAAATACGTGATCCGATTTTGCTGTGAGCATTTCGAGGAGCTGCCTGAGCTGCTGCATTTCACTGCTGACAGACACCTCCTGCCCACGGTGGCAGTCCTGTGCATTCGTTCTGGTTGGGGACAAACATGGAGCTCTGCTGCATGCTGCTGCGAGCCCAGCCCGTGGTGGCATGCGAAACCGGGCCCTCTTCTTGCTTGTGAATCACCAGGAGAGTTGTAATTATTTTCCTGCTACACAGTCTGATCCTGCCTTTAATTAAACATGTGCTGTCCTGCTGAAGGCAGAGGGACTGTACCAGCAGGGTTTGACAGTTGGACTTGAAATTCTCTTAAGAGTAATGAGATGTAAGGAAGACCTGTCCTTATCGCTGGCACTTCCAGGATTGGAAAGGTTAGCAAAACCTCTGCCTTGGATCCCCTTAGCCTGTGTTGGAGGAGAAGTAACACAGCAGGCACTGTTGGTGTGCTCAGTCCCTGCAGCAACATCACCTGGTCCAAACACCTCTGGCTCTGGGCCTTTGTCTCAGAGGCAGCCTGTGTTGTCACAGGGTTTTTTTGAGGAAAAGGAGATGTCTGAGATGCGCTCTTTGGCTAGCAGAGCTTGGGAACGCCTTGATAGTTTTGGCTGCAGAAGCAGGAAGGTTTTGTGCAATTCCAGTGTGAAGACCGTGTTTATAGTGTAGACCCAGTTCCTGGTCTCCAGATGTATAAATTGTTCCCACCTCATTTCAAAGATGTTGGCATATCTGTAAGATCATTGTGGCTCTATGGTTGTGTAAGTTGGGTGTCTGAGTCCTCCTCTTCCTCTGGCGTGTGTCCTGCTCCCCTTCAACAGTGCTGCAGCCATCTCATCTTGAGAAATGCCTCATCTTTATGAGGCGTTGCACTGAAGCCTGCTTGAAGCATGCTTGGTTAAGGGGAGAAATGTCCCTACAGGCTGAGGGCACTTGACAGCTGCTCCTCTCCTGCCTTCTCTTTGCAGCAGGGGTCCTGGCACCAAAGCAACATGCGCGAGCTGTCTGTGTTGCAGAACAGCATGGCTCCTTCTCTGGAGAAACTGGTAGAGGAGCCTGGGCATCTGTTTGCCCTCCTCCCTCTCTCCTGGCCACCGTGGAGATGGCCCTCCTCCAGGTACAGGAGGGGGGCATGGGGGCTGGCCAGTGGAGGAGAGCAGCAAGGTGAGGCTGGGGAACAAAGATCCCCGTATCCTAGTCCGCTTCCCCTGGCACAGTGCCTTTAGCGGGACTGATGTTTGGGACATGAAATGGGACAAATGCATCTGCCCAGACGCGTGGAACTGCTTCATGCGTATCTCAGTGTTGTGCGTTAGTGTGGGGAGTGTGGAGGAGATCTTCGTGCCTAAGCAGCGGCAGGTGAGGGGAGAGCTGGAGTTCAGCCTTGGGTAGGCCGGAAGCCCCTTTCACAGGATCACAGAATCACAGAATGGTGGGGGTTGGAAGGGACCTCTGGAGATCATCTAGTCCAACCCCCCTGCTAGAGCAGGGTCACCTAGAGCAGGCTGCACAGGACTGCGTCCAGGTGGGTTTTGAGTATCTTCAGAGAATATCTCCTATCTTTTGCTATAGCCTCAAGAAAACAAAGGTTCAGAAAAGAGTCATGAAACTAACCTGGGCCTGGGGCTGACCTGGAAGGGGGTAGCAGTCTGCATGCAGAAGCAGTCAGTGTTTTCCAAGTCCCAGGCTTCATCACCTGAACAGCTTTCTCTGCTTGCTTGGCTGTGAAGATGCATCTTTGCAGGTGGGATGGGAGGTGTAGGACATATGAGCTTGGGTTGCCATCGTGTGAACCATGGATGGGCACAGGGCTCTGGCCTTGTTGCAGGGACTCTGTGGCTGTGATTGCTGCAGGCTGGATGCCAGTATCGCGGGCATGGGAAGCTCGGTGGGCCTGGTAGATCTGCATCTTTGACCCTACAGCACATCATCAGGCTGCTTGGCTTGTTCTGGTATGGAAGCCCTTTCCCTCCCTCCTGCCAGAGCAGCAGGGCCAGCTCCGCCGTGCCTATTCTGAAGAGCCAGCAGTGACAGTGCGGGGGTGGCTGGGGTTACCCAGTGCTGTCTGCACTGCTGAGCCGGGGTGGCTCTTTGGCCGTTAATCCCATCTGGGGAATGGTTGGCTTTCCAGGCCTGCCCCCAGGATTTTGTTGTTTCTGGGAAACGGCATAGTTGAGTGTTAGCTCAGAGGGTTTGTTCTGATCCTTTTATCCATTGTCCTTTCTCCTTTTTTTCATTTTCCAGCTCTTGATCTGACTGAATAAGTGAGCAGGGGGAGGAGGCAAGGCTGTGCTAAACATTACTCTCCAGCAGAAAGGAAGCCCTTGGGGGCGGTGTCCAAATTCCCAGCATCACTATCTGAATACTGTGGTTCTCCAGGCTAACCTAATAGCTCCATTAACCTTTTTTTTGTGTCCTGGGGCTTTGCCACAGCCTTGGTAGTAATGCTGGGAGCTTCACAGATATGAACATTGACAGTCAAAGAGGCAGGACTGAGGTTTGGAGAAAGTACGTCACGTCAGCAAGCTGAAGAAACACAACTTAGAGGCATGCTAATTGCAGAGAGGAGGATGGAACCTCCTTCAGACATTTTCTAGGGCCTCTTACAGACAAGAGACTGGGCTTACAAGGGCACTTTATGACTTTGCTATGTATATACATGTTGTGTGTGAACTTCGCGTGTACCGGATTGTTGTGCTGCTGTTCAGAGGGACCTTGACAGGCTGGAAAAGTGGGCCAACAGGAGTCTCATGGAGTTCAACAAAAGGAAGTGACAATTTCTGCACCTGGGGAGGAATAACCTCATGCAGCAGTACAAGCAAGGGACTGACCACCCAAAAAGCAGCTTTGCAGAAACACTGGGGGTCCTGGTGGACCACAAGTTGACCAGCAGTTAGGAAGAGCATTGCCAGCAAATGAAGGGAGGTGATCCTTCCCCTCTGTCCTGCTCTGGTGAAACCACATCTGGAGAACTGTGTCCAGTGCTGGGCTCCCCAGTGCAGGAAAGACACAGACGTACAGGAGTGTGTCCAGTAACGAGCCACAAAATGATTTAAGAGACTGGAGCATCTGTGATATGGGGAGAGGCTGAGAGAGTTGGGACCGTTCAGCCTGGAGAAGAGAAGGCTTAGGGGGATTTTACCTATGTGTATATGATGTCAGGGACCAAAGGAGATGGAGCCAGTCTCTTCTCAGTAGTGTCCAATGGCAGGACAAGAGGTAACAGGCACAGAGCGGAATAGAGGAAATTCTGTTTAAGCATAAGGAAACACCTTTTTTTTTTTTTTAAATTACTGAAGAGGTGGTTCAATGCTGGAACATGTTGCCCAATGAGGTTGCAGAATGTCCATCCTTGGAGTTACTCAGAACCTCAGTGGACACAGCCCTGGGTAACCTGCTATAGCTGACCCTGTTTTGAGCAGAGGTTGGACTAGCTGATCTTAAGAGGTCCCTTCCAACCTCAACTATTCTGTGGACCTGCCTCCATGATGCAAATTGCCTTTTTGAGTGAACTGTTGTATTTGGAAATCTGCATCCCTCACTCACTGTCCTGCTACATACTCCTTTGCAATTTTGCAGACATTGGCTTTTTACTCTGCTTTCTCAATTTAGCTGGAAGCTCTGTGCTAGTGTGCAGTGAGATGCCTGTCTCATACTGATTGAGGTGGGGTGTGAAGGCAATGGCGGCTCTGTTCCCTCTCTTGCAGAACAGGAGGCGGCTAATGCAGCCAGTTTTGGAGTTGGACAGTCAGAGTTCCTCACATAATGGATTGAGGAAGGGATACAGGGGACTGTCAGACTTCGGCCTCCACTCAGGAGTTGGGCATCTCCCTCTCTTAATTTTGGCCAGCACCACCTGTAGTGCCACCCATCTGCATTGCTGGGGAGCAGTCATGACATGTTGAGGATATGAGGCCAGAAATTGTTTTCTAAATCAGGTGGGTATTTCCTCCTTCCTGGGTTCACTCTGCTTTCCCAGGCAAGAGTACACCGTTGACCAAAGCCAGAACCACGGGCTAACCTGGCTTATAAATTAAGTGCAGGCAAAATACTTCATGTGTACTGAACTCCGTGGGATTGGGGGCTTTTGTGCTTTTGGGTCTCACTGGGTGAGAAGCTCTGCAAAGTAGGATGTCGGGAATCCTTGCATTATCAGTAAGAAATGTGTTGTAGATCTGTGGGCCTCATCATCAGTACGTGAGGCTCGGGTCTTTCTCAATACACAGGTATTTGAGTTCCTCAGCAGAAGCCAAAGGTGAATCTGCTAAATGGAGCCTGTATTTGCTGCTACCAGTGTTTCTTGTTTTCATAAACTGGCTGAGCCTGTTATTGTTTCTCTGGATAACCTCAAATAAAACCACGGTGTGCTGTTTGGAAATATTCCTTGAGCAGAACTGACCTAACCATTGAAGAGGAGTGCTATGTGGTCAGGATAGCTCTCTGCTTGGCTCATTGTAATATTTCAATTTGAAGCTGACATTTCTTTCCCTTTGCAATGACAATAGTTTTGACTGGCATAGCAGTGATTCTGCTCTATTAGCCTGATATTTTTGTTCTAGAAAATTACTCTAAAAGCAGTGGTCCGAATCAAGAGGTTCGTTAATAATTGCACTGGGGTTTCATACTTTCTCACTTCTGCCTACATCATTATACTTCATTATTGAAGTGGGTCTTCCAAAGTTGCTGAGGCATCAGTCATTGTTAAGACAGAAGTAAAGTCTTTCCAGTTTAATTGTGGTTAGCTGGACCTAAGTGTCGTGTACTTTAACAGGAGTAGAATAAATAGCTCAGGGTGGTCGGTTAGCTTACCTGGAGTTTCTTGGGAACCCAACCCATTTATAGTGGGTAGCTGCATAACTTGCTTAAGTGTAGCTTCCAGATGACTGGTGTGGTTTAATTATGAAAGGTTTGTCACAGTCAGGAGTCTCCTAAAGCTTTGATGGTTCTCTTCCATTGTTTATATTGGTTGCACACTTCAATATTTCATAGAATCATAGAATAGTTTGGGTTGGAAGGGACCTTTAAAGGCCATCTAGTCCAACCCCCCTGCAATAAGTGGGGACATCTTCAGCTAGATTGGGTTGCCCAGAGCCCCGTCCAGCCTGACCTTGAATGTTTCCAGGGATGGGGCATCTACCACTGCTCTGGGCAACCTGTGCCAGTGTTTCACCACCCTCATTGTAAAAAACTTCTTCCTTATATCTAGCCTATATCTCCCCTCCTTTAGTTTAAAACCATTACCCCTTGTCCTATCACAATAGCAACGGCAGCCTTTTTGCTGGCAACAGCAAAAAGGGACATATGAGGCTTTTTATTTGCTTATGCAAAAGGGCCCGTGAGTTTGACTTCATGTTGGATGTACTATTGTTTTTCTTTGTACATGACCTTCTCCACTCCACTCTCCCTGTTGGACGTTGTGCTAAAAGTGCTCAGCTTTCATCCTTCGTCCACGTATTTAGAGTTCAGCTCTTCGCAGGGTCTAGCGGGGTGCCCTGGCATCATGGAGGGCCAACAGCATACTGGGCGTACCAGCAGGAGCACACCCAGAGACTGGGGGAGCGATGATTCCCCTCTACTCAGCACTCTGTAGACCACATCTCGATACTGCATCTGTTGCAGGGCCTGCAATACAAGAATGGCATCGCCAAACTGGTGTGCATTCAGGAGAGAGTCTGTAGGGTGGACAGGGGCTGATAGGACAGGCCGCAGGAACAGGACTTCTGCAGCCTGGAGAAGAGACTGCTTTGGAGGGACTTCATAGCAGCCTGCCGGTGTGTACAGGGAGGTTATCAAGGAGATGGAGTGTACCCCCCTCAGCGGTGCATGGGGGAGGATGAGAGGCATGGGGTGTCATTGGACTAGGTGGTTCTGACTGGGTGCAAGGAAACGTTTTCCACTGTGAGGATAATTAATTGGCAGACCCGGGGGCCCAGAGGATTTTTGGATCCTCCATCGTTGGAGGTTTTGAAAGACTTGACTAAACAAAGGCCTGAGCAACCTGGTCTGACTTCATAGCTGACCCTGCTTTGAGCGAGAGGTTGGACTAGAGACCACCTGAGGTTCCTTCCAACCTGAATTATTTCATGATTTCGTGATAAATGTCTGTGATATACAAAGCATTAGAAGGATATTACTTCATTGTCCCTTTTGACAGAAAAATCCATGGATCTAGGTTGCCTTTTTTATTTTTAAGAGATTGAAGTAATTGAATTTTGTTTCAGAAATTATAGATAACTCTTGAATGACTTCTCATATGTTTGCCTACTTTCATCTTTAGAGAGACTGCTGGATGAGGATGTTGCATCTGAAAACATGCTGCAGAGCCTGTATTTCACATTTTTCTGTCTTTTTTGCGATGTTACAATTTTGTGGAGTATTTCCTATCTTTTGGCTTATAGTGCTTTACAGACGTTTTATACCTTTCGCTAATTTTCAGCCAATCAGTACATTAATGAGAGCAATGGCCTATGTATTTCCAATCTGTTATATTGCAGTTGCTCTGCTCTGGATATTGTAAGAATTTGTGCCCCCTGAATCTTATTTGCAAGACAATTTTGTAGTTGTTTTCCATCTTAGCCATCCTGTAACCTTTCACATACTTCAACAGTAGAATATCTTTGTAATATGTTCTGATTTACAACAGCTTCCATTCCCCCTCTAGTTACCCAACTATGCTGTTAATATATTAGTACACCCCCCGATCTTTGTCTTGAGCCTTTTTTTTATTTGTGATGACTTCCATCATACTCTGAGCTGGCTGAATTCCTGTGCACTGGAGTCCTTTCCTACTAATCCGTGTTCGCTCTGTGTGGTCTTTAGGCTTCTGGTATGCCAGGAAACAGTGAAAAGTTGCTGCTTATTTTTTTTCTTCAAACTTCTGGTTTTGATCTTATGTCAGTCTAGTTTGGATACTGAAAGATCTAGGTCATGCAGATTTGGTGATTTTTTTTTTTGTTCCTTTTCTTTTTTGTTGATATTCAGGAAATCTTGAAGTTGTGTCTGTTTCATCTCAATAGAGACATTCAGTATGGTGCTAAATTTGTGACTTTTTTTTTGCCAGCTGTATGAAACAGGGTTAACATTGATTAGAAAAAGGGATAATTGCCAGTCCCCAAAGAGACATTTGCTTAGGTTTTCACTCTTAGTTCCAGTAACAATTTTAAAATTAATTTGTTCTCCGTTTCCAGTGTCACAAATGAATCTCTTGTGCAGTCTTGCTTTGCAAATTTGGCTGTTGGAGTTAAGAGTTGAGGTACCCAGTTCACAAAGTACTGAAATGAAAATTATATGCATCGTGTTAGATACAGTGTTTGCAGTCTTATCAGTTCTTCATGTTGCCATATTTTACATCATATTAATTGTAGTCCTAGTAGAGATGAGGGCAAACTTTGACTGCATGCTAGTTTTCTGAAAGCTTTGCTGGCATAAGTGGGAAGCGCATCTGTTCTGCGCTTTTCAGTGCTGATTCCTGAAGACAGTTCCATCTCTGAACAGCAGCTGAACAACCAGCGTCTGTTTATTTGCTTCCACAGTGCTGGTCTACCTTTGCATTTCCATGATGCAACGGCAGTTGAGTCTGCTAGACTGGTTATGGAAACATTGGTATGCTCTACTGGCAAAACTGTTTGTGCTACTATAGTAAAAACATTCATGAATCTGTCAAAGGAAAATACAGACTTGGTGTATCTGTGCTGCAGCTAGCAGGGTTTTATTGACACAGTCCTGTTGGTAAGGGGTTAATGATGGCTGGTACCTAACAATTAACAAGAAGGTTTTTCTAGTCAGAGTAGACATGGTGGCTTACTTGGATTCTGCTTAACTTTCTTTTTTTTGCAAATGTAAAATCTTAATTCTTGTATGGGAACACTGTAATTCTGCATTTATTTTTTGTGACCTTCACTGATGACTTGTGACAAAAATTCAAGCTAGTCAAATCAAAATATTTTACTTGAGTCCAGCTTAACTGAATCTTAAGAAGTGGGATGCACTACTCTTGTCTTGCTGTTTGCTGAATGGAAATTTGGGCACTGATCTGATAATAGCCTGTCAGCACTGTGAGGTTTTGGAGTTTTTTGGTTACCTTTTTTTAAAAAAAGAAAAAGCTGGGGGACAAAATTGCTGTTTAACTGATATAAAAAAGTAGCATACAAAGCAAGGTATTTTGGAACATTATATTTAGTAGCAGTCTCCCTGAAGCAAAGTTAATTGGATGGGAAGAATTGTGAGATTGTCACGACAGCCTAATTCTGAGGCTTGGTCTGCACTTGGCTTCACAGGCATGTCTGCGTGCGTGTAGGTTCTGATTATTTTTGGTAAGGTAGTTGTTCTAGTAAAAGGCCTGTTACGCAGTTTGTTCTGTTAAATTGCAATAAACTGCATGGATACAACTGCTGTGCCAAAGAAATGTTATGTTGTTTTGATTTTGATGGCCTAGCTAAGAAAGTAAAACTTAACTGTAGGCAAAACTGAAGTCAATGTTCACAGCTACCAGTTTGCCCCACAGATAGATAGCCTTTAAATCTCTATTGTGTCAATAAATGCTTCCCATATATCTTGCAGTGCAACATATAGCATGATTTTATTGTAGTTTATTCTAAAAATTGTTTTTTTAAAAAGTGTGCACATCTATTTTGACACTGCCTAAAATCTGTAGGCAGAAGTGCTAAAAGTTTGGACTATAGATGTTCTATTCCCTTTGTTATTTTCCAACTTGTAGACTCTAGCAGGTCAACACAATGTCTTGCCTGGAATTTCCTTGCATTCTAAAATTAGGAGAAGGATCTAGGAAACAATAGCAAATCAAGTCTCTAAACCTCCTGCTCTGGCTTGAACCTTTGTTGTCATTTAGACTTTCACCTACTTCCTTTCTTATTAAAGTGATTTGCATTAAATAAACTAAATTAAGAGGACTTTTTTTCTTCCCTTTTTCCTTTTTTTTTACTTATTATGGTCTCCTGTACTACTTTAGGACATCAGGAGTACAAATTTCATATCACTGCTGTTCATCGCAGAGCACTTCTCTCTTTCAGTCTGGGGAGTGACGTGGAAGTACAACCTCAAGTGTAGCAAAGACCATGCTGTGTTTTGCAGCCCCTCAAACGTGCACTTGCACCCAGCAGCGCTTCCTGACTGAGACATCTCTATGGGAAACTGCAGAGGCTTTGGTCTGCAGCAGAGAAACTTCTCAACTTAGATTCTTAGACCTCATCGTCATCCCTTCTAGCGGGGCAAGCAGCTCTGTCTGTGGTCTGTGTATCTTTTCACGGTTATGTTGTGCATCGCCTTTTCATTCCTTACCTCTCCCTTGTCTGGTCTGTATTATTGTTCTTTGCAATGTTATGAGTGACAGTTGTGGGTGTCCCACCACCCCAAACCAGAACAAATCCCAATACCCCCGCAACTGTTCTGGGGGAGGTCTGTTTCAGCATCCTTTTATGCAGATGCATTACTGGAAAGGCAACTGAGAAAGAAGGTTCAGACCTCAAATTCTTGTTTGATCCTTCTCAGTGTGGTCTGTGTAAGCATCTCTGACTCTCTGGATGTGTTTTCTGATCTGTAAGTAATCCTGTGATTACATCTTCTGTTGCTTACTGTAACTCCCCCTCTGCCTCTGGCATAGGACAGACAGAGTGATTACATGGATTGGAAGTGGCTTCTGTGTGTCACTTCATAGATCTGAGTTTGTTCCTAGCTTCATCGCTACTTTCTTTTGCATCACAGGTTGAGTTACTAGGTTCGTAGGGTTTGGCCATCTAAAACTCATAAACTGTTAGAGGTGACTTAGAGCACTTGTCTGTACTGTGGCAGAACCCAAACACATAATCAGAGACGTAGTGTTACTACGTGTGTGTGCAACAGTCTCTGCCTTTATCTATTTGTAGGTTATGGGTAAACTTCTTAAAACTGTCTCATTTTCTGCAGTAGCCCAATATTGTTTGTTTGTTATTCCCAGGCACTCTGAATGATCCAGGAAATGCAGCAAACACCACAGCCTTGGTTTCCATCCTGTCCAGTATCCTACGTCTGACAATAGTTAGAAGCAGCTCCAAGATTTGTCCAGTTGATAATTATAGTATGTTGTGTTTAGTAAACTTACTGAGAGGCTGTTGATGTCTAGAAAGAGTATGATTGATGAATCTTGGAATTTACCATTTATAGCTAATATAATTGACTTCTGAGAACAAGGGTAGATGTGAAGTTGGATGTTGTTAGACTAGGAGACCTCTAGAGGTCCCTTCCAGTAAACGTTTCTATGACTGTGGTGTTTCTAGCAAGGAATTTTCTTTCCTTCTCTAATTCTTTGTTACTTGGGCCCTGCAGATAGTTTTCATGCTCCTTTTTTCTTTTCCAGTACAAGTGGCACAAACACTTTCCCCGTTGGTGTAGGGACGTCACTGATGTCCTGACAAAATATACTGTACAGCAGATGCGTATGACAGCAGGGACGGGACTTCGGTCTGGAAGTCCCCTTATGTTTCTCCTTTGTTCGCTTCTCTGGACCAGACTCATGAACACGGTAGTATCTGCTGGCAAGCTGCTTGATAGTGACTTCCTTATGATGCTAGTATTTGAATGCCTAAGACGAACTGTTATTTTAGGAAAGAAGGAACATCCATTCTGCATCCTACAAGGGAGGGAGAAGAGCAGTGGGATAATAGAGATGTTAAACGAATCATCAAGCTAAACCCATTAAATGCCTTTCTCCTTTCACGCTTGTCTCTTGTAGACCTTAACCGGGGTTCTCATTTGTGCAGCAACAGCACTTTGAGGACCTCACCAGGACAAAGGTTATGAGAGAAGGCGGTTGTCTCCAGGGATGGATGCTCAGGTTTGCGCTGAGCTGCAAAGACATATTTCCCACAGAACTGCTGCTGACTCAGTTTTGTTCTCTCCTGTCATAGCCTTTCTTTAGGCTTCTGAACCTGCGCAAGCTGGGTCTGAGTGACAATGAAATCCAGAGGCTTCCCCCTGAGGTTGCCAACTTCATGCAACTGGTGGAACTGGACATCTCCCGTAACGGTAAGGTCAAAGCTAAATGGGGAGTGGGTGTCCCACAGCCCTGCTTCTCTCAGCGTGGTAGTACTACCCTGTGCACTCATGTTCTGGAAGAGGCAGTACCCTTTCACAGTCCTGCAGTGATCCCTCATGGGTCCTGAGCTATGAAAATATGGTTGTCTTACTGTGTCTTAGGCTGTCACCAGTGCCTGGTGTCCCATTTTCCACATGATAGGCTCTTCTCAAGCCTCCTTTTCCTTCACGTATTTTTTCCAGACATTCCAGAAATTCCTGAAAGTATCAAATTCTGCAAATCCTTGGAAATCGCAGACTTCAGTGGGAATCCTCTCTCCAGGTAGGAAGGTGTATGCAACCCTTTTGTCCAGTTGAGAATGAGAGTTGGAAGTTCCTCATTCTGCCTAGCTTTCTCTGGTCTTCATCTTGTAATTGTCTTCCCTTGAAGTCAAGGCCTAGGATCACCCTGCCTTTGCCAAGACCTGCAGATGTCTGCTCTCCTGACGGGTGGAACACTCAGCATAGGGAAGAGCTGGTGTGTGCTCCCTCTTCCATGGGGTCTATGGCTTGGATTGATAAGCTTTTAGTCATACTGTTGTCACTGGTGTGAATGGTGAGGACTTTTGTCCTCTTGGAATAAGTTTGTTACTCCTTCCCCACCCCTTGACCCTGGAGCACAAACCAGAATGGATGTGGACTGGTTGTACTATAGAGGAGTAGAGAAAGGCCTGCATGCTATCTCTGCTCTCTGTCAGTCCTTTTTGCCCTGTGTCTTCTTATTTATAGCTTAGGATGGCCATCCTTTGAACTCTGTGTTTGGTTGATTTCCCTGATATCTCAGTGCCTAGAGCTATGTCCAGGAATGGGGCTCTCTGCCTTCTCTCTTCAGTCTTCTGTCTCTACAGCTCTTAATCCATAATGTTTTGGGAATTTAAATGTGGCTCCTCTGCCTTGGTGAACCGTGCTTTCAGGCACTGGTGTCTTGCTGCATTGTCTGCCAGGGTCCCTGGAGATGCCAGCCTGACTCCAGATGCCTGCTGCCCTTTGTGCTCCTTGGCAAGTGCTGCCCAAGTCGCCCTTTAAATAGAATTAACTCTCTGCTTCCCTCTTGTGGTGCCAAACATTGCCAGAATGGGAAAAACTTTTCAGTCGGTGAGAATCCCAGTACCACAGGAATAACCAGCACTTCTACACTGGAAGTTATTTGTCAGAGTCTTTCTGTGGCCCAGAGTTGCAAGATGTGTGTCATGAGCAGTGGGGCAGGGAAGCTCCAGGAACTGTCTGTGAACAGCAAAGGATTTCTCCTTTTCACAGGTCTTTCCCTGTTCTATTGCACCTTGGAGCTATTATGATGATACTACTTGGTCCTGGGGAATGCTGCAGTGTCATCTGCAGAAATACCCTTAGATGGGCATTTGGATTACTTGGTAGCCCTCCCTGCTTCCAAGTTTAAATGATCACATGGCATAGTTTAGTCTGGGATTTGTGCTTGAGTACTGCAGAGCCAAGTTAGCACACTTGGACATGTAGTGACTCTGGTGCAAGGGAGTATTGTCTTGGAAATGGGGCATATCCTGGATCAGGAGCCAGGGTCAGAGTTAGTTTCTGCTCTTCTCCTTTCCACATGTTGATACCAATTGGGATAAGACTGGCTTTTTGGGGATTTAAGTGAGGAATTTAGGGCTTGTTTTGTGCACAGAATTAATGGTGTTTTGTTCTGTCATGCTTTCACAGGCTTCCAGAGGGCTTCACACAGCTGCGGAGCCTGGGCCATTTGGCCTTGAATGATGTGTCCCTGCAGAGCCTCCCCAATGACATTGGGAAGTGAGTATGCCCCTGTTCCTCATAATGGGGAGGAGGGTTGGGATCGGGGCACCATGCTGTTGGGGTGGTGACACTAGCAGGACTTGGAGGGGAAGAGCGTGCCGTCCCAGTTACAGCTTGCCACTGTACTGAACATACTGTGTGAGCACCTCTAAGCATTATTCTTGTTAAAAGACAACCTTTTTAAAAAGGTTGCTTTGCTGGTCTCAGCTGCTTCTCCTCCTCTGTGGTCCGTGGCACAGGCAAGGAGTGCATCCAGGCTTCTCAAATCCTCTATCTTTCCTTATTTTATGAGTGCCCGTTTGCCCCTTTCCAAACAGGTGTGGTCTGTCCAATGATGTTGACATGATTTATCCTGCTAGCAAATGGCCAAGGCAAAGCCCATGGGGTGCAGTGCTCATCCCATGGGATTTGGCTTTCTACACGTGAGGGATTTTATCTTTTGGGGCAGACAGTCCTGTATGTGATACCATGTTTCCTTGTCCTCATTTTGGGCACAGTGTTGTTTCCCTATGATTTTGCAATAAGCAGTCACCTTCACCAGAAGTCATTTAAGATCCTCTTTGTTTTTTGTTTCTCCCTGTCACTTCCATTCATGTGTACACATTCATGTATATGCATTTGTGCAGGCCATGAGGGGTGGTCCCAAGGGAAGGGATATGAGCATTTCCTTGTATCCCCGAAGCCCTATTCAATGAATCTGGCTTTCTCGCTCCCTTTTCTCTTGCAGTTTGGCAAACCTGGTGACTTTGGAGCTACGTGAGAACCTGCTAAAGACTCTCCCCACGTGAGTGTCTGTCTGGTGGCTTCAGGAGTCTCCTGCCTGATCATTCTTACTGATTCCTCAGGGACTTACTGTTTCTGTAGTACAGGCTCTAGCACTTTGCTTGGGAGGGCTCAAGGCTTTGCATAAATTAGCTGCATCTTGCTGGATTTCTGTAAATTGGGGTGAGGAAGGAGAGAGATGGTACAGGGCTTAAGAGCAGGGAAGGATGTTCAGAGTCTGTACTCAGCCTCTGTGTCAGGATTGATTTGAAATAGACAGGGTTCCACAAGAAAGCTGCTGGAAATGGCGAGAACCTTTTTTCCTGAAGAGGTGGAGCAGATGATGGACTCTTGGAAAAAGAGAGAAAAATGTACTGATGTGGGTGTAGGAAGGACTCTGTATACGGTGAAGTTCATAATTTGAAGAGCAGCAGAATACGGCTGAAGATATATTTTGCTTCTGACATCTCTGTTTTCTTGGGTATCCCTTCTGATTATTCTGGTAGAGCAGTTTGTGGGAATGGGTGGGATAACTGACTTTCCTGCAGCAGATGAAAAATAAGCCAGGAAGGGAGAAGAGGTAAGTCTTGTTAAATGTTTCAGAGAGTTATGGATGGAGATGACTTCCTGGTAGAGGATCTGGTTCGTACAGCTGATGCTATCAGGTAGATAGGATGTGGAGAACTAGTGGGGCTGTACATTAATCTCTGGTTTGGAGCCTATGAGAGTAGCTTGTTGAGTTTTCTAACCTACATTAGCTCTGTCAGCTTGTTTTCTGCCTGCTTATCCATCCAACTGATGATTCCCCCAGTCTTCCTTGAATATATGTTAGAAGGGATTCCACCTGACTTTTTTTTGAATAGCGGTGTGTTTTGGGGCCACACAGACTCCTCAGTGAATGTGTGAAGCATGTAACTATTGTCACCTTTCCTCAGTGCTCTCTTACTATTCATGGCAAGTATTCATTTTGGCTAACTGTATTTTCCCCCCTTGCTCCCCTACTTTATTTAGAAAAGAGGGCAAAGGAGGCATCTGATGATACAGTGTTCAAACAGGGCTTTGAGACTCTAAGCAGTTAGGTCTTTATCTTGCTGCTTCTGTGATGGCCATGCCTCCCTCACTGTAAGATGTTGCTTTGACTCAGGCGCATGCTCTTCCTGATGGTTATTCTTCTCTGGGACCTGCAAGTACAGGCTTTATACAACATCAGTTATATCTGCTTGTAGAATTCTTGTGTCAGCTTTGACCCAGACGACAAGACGCTTCCAAAAAGGAGCTGAAAGAGTCTGCACTGGTCAGCTCCCAGGCTTCACATCTGGTGATTACACAATGTAGAAACATAGTTCAAATTAACACTGTCATCTTGTCTCTGATGCCAAAGTCACTGGATCTTTTCTGCACAGAAGTTGTTAGCATTAACACCCTGTCACGGAAAGGTGATATTAGGAGAGCAGCTGAGATGGCCCCACATAGAATATAGCCACAAGGGAGAATGTGAGAGCCAAAGCTCCTTATGCCAGGCTGAGAAGAGGCAAGGAGGAGAAGTTTGGGTCCTGGTGTTGGGACCCACTGCTGTCTCTTCCATGTGTTCTTTGTGTTCACACAGACAGGTACCACCACTGTGATACACTGTATAAATGAAGAGATGCAATAGCTACATCCAAAGTTGGTCTTTTAAACTGTAATGAAGAATGATCCCAATGGCTTTTCACCATCTAGGAACCAGCAAGTATCTGCAGTTTGAGAATTCAGTCTGTGACCAAACGCATATGGTTTCTGGGGAGATTTGTCATGCTCAGTGCTCCCGTTTCCCTGTGTTAGATTTGTATGCCACCCAGCAAGATACTTGTAGCATGCTATGAGTTTTGGGGGGTTTTCTCTTAAAGACAGATCCAGGCTTGATACTGATTCTTCAGTGCAATTTCATCTTTCCCCAATTCACAGTGTGATTTCCAACAGTAGAAAGAGAATCTTGAAGGCCAAGGCAATTTTCATCAGATCTGTCAGTCAAATATGAGATCGAAATCAATGGCCAAGGAAATTTCGGTGGTATTGTCAGGTACTTTACCCAGATCTGAAGCTCTTGTACTTAGTCTGGTTACAAATTGTGCCCAAGAATGGCTCTAAACACGTCCAAGTGATCTTACCAAAGAGTGGAATGGCTTATTGAAATGGATGATGCTTTCCGTTTTTAAGGTTTCTGAGCCCACTAGGTAGATGGGCTTCAATACTGTGAATTTGTGACTGCATAATGCATCAGTGTCCTTTTGATTGTTGTTGTTGTAGAGCTCCTTAAAAGATCCAGCTTGCAATGACCTTTACCTGTCAAAATTTAATTTCATTGGTTAGTCTTCTGCTGTCAACAGTTCTGAAACAGTTCATCTTGTACAGCTGATTATCACTCCCCATCTCTCCCACGCAGATGGGATGCAGCTTGTCAGTAATGTGGGAAGGGTAGCTCTCGTTGATGTATTCTCATGGAATAGTGGAGGGTGATCTATACTGAGGCGTTTTGCAAGACCTCATATATCAACATGGATTCTACAGCTCACTTGTCCCTATTTTGGGAATTCAAACTGAAGGTGCGAAGAGACGGTCAAGGCTGCTTCACCCTTCAGAGAAGTCAAAGAGCAAATGTAGTCATAATGAGAGGCTGCTATGCAACAGAATCCTTTTGATGATCCTGTTGATAAAGCTTTGCTTGAGGTAATATCTCAAAATCCACCACTGCATAAGGTAGGAACTTGCTTTTCCTGTGTAGCCCAAATATTTTTATAGCCTGGCCCAGGCAAGACAGATCTCCTTTATTGCCTTCTCCCAGATTTGCAACCCCCAACTTCCTTAGTTTGGATGGCATTGAGATATGTAAGTCTATTTCCAGAGAAATACAGTGATTTCTGTGTTAGGATAATTCCTTATGAAGAGAATAAAAAGAACTGAAGACCCTCCATACTGGGGAAGCGGACAGGGCTGAGATGGCAGTTCTGCTCTAGCGTAAAGTAAGAGACAGCAACCCCTGTTTGGGGAAGTGGGATTTGGAGTTGATGGAGTAGGACTGAGAGCTGAGGACGCATGAACACCTCGGCCGTGTCAGAAGAACTGAATCCTGGTTTCTTCAGGTTGCAGACTGCAGCCTTTTGTATCACCAGGTCGTAATGTGTTTGGATACTCAGGGCACATCCTTGGACCACTAGTGTTGACAGGCTTTGGTTCCCGTGCAGGCTTCTTGCAGCATCTTGCCTAGTGAACTTCTCGTCTATACGTCTTGACCTTTTCTGAGACGTCGTATCAGTGTTGTCTTTCCCTTTCTCTTAAGCAGCAAGGGCATCCCATTCAGGGAAACTGAGGCTGTTGAATTTGTCATTCCTGCCTCTCTCTGCAGCTATGCTCCCCTTGCCCCCCAAATATGTATTGTCCTCTGCTGACTCTCTCCTGTTATCTGTTAGTCTGTGCCCAGATCCTCATCCTTGCTACAAAAATGAGCAGCAATGTTAAAGTGTAGTTTGTAATCTGTCATGTTTTTGCTCAAGGAGTATTTTATGGTGGGAGGGGGAGACAGCGAATTGGTGACAGTGGAAACTGGCCACTTTGGGACTGCTGGTGCTACTGAACCCAATTCCCTGGTGCAGATGGTCCTGCTTGGGGAAGGGTACCAACTCCCCTAAAATGCTTGGCTCAAAGGGACTATGAAAAAGGTCAGGACTGCCCCACCTGTTTTAGGAGTTATTAAAAATTACGTAATTTGTGAGATGCGCGTCTCAGATGCTAACCTTCTGTCTGTCTGTCTTTTTTTTTTTTTCTCTCTCCCCCTCTCTACTCCCTGTATCTTGCAGTTCACTCTCCTTCCTTGTCAAGTTAGAACAGTTGGATCTTGGTGGCAACGACCTGGAAGTACTGGTAGGTGAGGGATGGTGGGGAGGGAGTATGGGTGGTCGGTAGGGGCAAGAACCCTGTATCTCTGTGGAAGCAAGTGATTTTTCATCTGAAATACAAAGAAATACACCCTCAGGTTGTTTGGGAAGATTCTGATCTGCCCGCCATGGCCTAGTCATTGTTCCTAGCATAATGTTCTCTTCATGTGTTGGCCCTCGTGTCTTGCTTCCTACTGTCCTCATGCGCAACCTGCTCTGCTCTTTCCAAGCCCTTCTACTCTGGGGTGTTCATTCTTGCTATCTAGCTGCCTAAGGACCTTTCCTTTCCAATGAGACTCTCTGTTTGGTACTTCCTTTCTCTTCTGTGTTGCACTGCCCCCAGCTGTTGTTTTTCACTTCTGCTCAGCTAACTTTCTGCCTTTCTCCTTTCTGGTTTGATTTCTCTACTAGAAAGCGCAGGACCGTTCTGTGTTGTTCCTGGCAGTGAAGTCGGCCAGGCATGGGGTGTGTGCCCTCTGGACCGAGGTGCCTCCATGGAGGGCTCTGAGCCTAAGCACACTGAGAGCCAGCGCACAGTCTTAAAATTCAGCTTGTCTTGACATTCTGGGACACTGCAGCTATGGATTAAGCTGTTACTGAATCCTGCTCTTAATGTTCTGGAATGCTTTTTGGCAGAAAGCCATCTAAATTGGGAGGCAAAGGAGCAGCTTGTGCAGTGTGCTATGCACAAGGCTGCAGCTTACTTGTGAGAACAGTTGTCTAACATTTGAACCGCACTTCAGTGGTACATTAACTCCAAACCCGAATGGTAATCAGTGTGTGTGGTGTTCGTTGATAGCAAATGGAGTGATGTTATGAACATACATCTACCATTGCTGATGGTGCTGGTATATCATGTTGGGTTGGCCGGTGTTACCCAAATGTTTGTTTTCATGTCTGAGAGGAGGAAGAGGAGAAAGACTAATTTCTTCTGTAAGGCCGGAATTTCCAAAACCATGTTTAGTTCTTGTCTTGCCTGCTACCAGACAGTCCTTGCTGTTGTCTTCCGTGTTCCCTGTTGGGACGTTCTGCAGCCAGTATGCCATCCTAGACATTTCCAAACATATGTGCTGCTATATTGTGGCACACCAACACCTTAGCTTCATAAACCATATGGTGCATGGTTCTAGGAGGTGTGAAAGCAATAACAATGTCTAGCTTTGCAGAGGTGTGGTGGGATTTGTAGCATTCTAGAGCAGTTTCTCCCCTGTGGAAGGGACTGATGCTATTACTGTCCTGCTCTGTTACAGCCAGATACTCTGGGAGCGCTACCAAACCTGCGTGAGCTTTGGTTAGACCGGAACCAGCTCTCAGCCCTGCCTCCAGTGAGTACCTGTTCAGGGCCATTGATTCACCACTTTGCTCCCTTCCTCAGCTGCTCCCTTGAGCTGTAGTGTCTCCTTTCTGATCCTAGGAGCTGGGCAATCTCCGCCGCTTAGTCTGCCTGGATGTTTCAGAGAACAAGCTGGAGCAGTTGCCCAACGAGGTCAGTGGGCTAGTAGCACTGACGGACTTGCTTCTGTCACAGAACCTGTTGGAATGCATTCCGGATGGGATTGGTGAGTATTGTGGGATGGGGATCAATGCAGTACTTCACTGCCCCAGCAGTGCTCCTGACAGGAGCGCTTCACGCAAGAGTGTATGTAAAAAGCTATTAGGGCTTGATGGACATAGTCACAGTAGTTGAGTGCAGAAGCAGTAGATGATACTGGTGAGCAGAACTCTACAGGACGAGTTCAGGTTCTTGATCTGCATCATGCATGGATGAAACCTGTGAACAAGCCTGGTGGGGAAGAAAGGTAGTGCCTGTATTGTTAGGTTACTTAATCCCTGATGGGAGGCATTTCAGCCAGAATAACATGGAACAGCAACATTATCTCTGTGGCATAGTTCACACCTAGCTTGTTGCCCTGGCCAGGTCAGCTGAAGCAGCTCTCCATCCTCAAGGTGGACCAGAATCGGCTGACAGAGGTGACGGAGTCAATTGGGGACTGTGAAAATCTGTCAGAACTCATCTTGACAGAGAATATGCTGACAGTAAGTACACCAGCAACTACCTTGCCTCCCCGGTGCTGTTCAGTTTAGCCACATGCCAGGGATCTTCTCTCATCTTCTGGCCTCTGAGCCGTATTCCTGAGCGTGCTCCAGCTGCTCTCCCTTCAGCTGCTTTGATGCACAGAGTTTCATCTAGCTCACAGGCCCTTGAGAAGATTCTGGTGGAAGCTGCTTTCTCTCACTGATTTTTTTCTCTGAAAAATTCTCTAGGATAGCTAGGATGCTGGCTCTAGGATAGCCAGTCCTGAAGCCCATCCAATCTGATGGGAGCAGGACTACATCAAAAGCTGCATTTGGTGAGGGGCCATGGAGTAGTGTAATTTAAAATGGCCCTGCTCCAAACTGCTTATGATTTGATTGTTAAAACACAAGTATTGGGAATGGACAGGTGAACAGGACAAAAATCTTGACCAGTGGTGTTCTGAGTGTGCTGTGCTGAGGTGAAGAGTTGGCATGTAACAGTCTGTGAACCTGAGGGAAAATCTGACCCAAAGTTGTAGTGAGAACTTTATTGAAAATTTGTCTATTAGGACAGAAGGCAGCTTTCTTTTTTCCCCAAGATAGAGGGCTTTATGCCTTTATACCTTTATTCTGCTGCTCTTATGTTTTGCAACTACTGAATCGTCTCCTTCCTAGGCCTTACCAAAGTCCCTCGGCAAGCTGGCCAAGCTGACAAACCTGAACGTGGATCGGAACCGGCTAACGTCCCTTCCAGCTGAGATTGGAGGCTGTGCCAACCTGAATGTGCTGTCCTTGCGAGACAATCGCCTAGCCCTCCTGCCGCCAGAGCTTGCCAACACCACTGAGCTTCATGTCCTGGATGTGGCTGGGAACAGGTCAGCAGCGGAAAGGGTAAACGGGCTTGCAGGAATGTTCCTAAGGAGGCTGCTGTGAAGGAACAGCATGGGCTGGGCCCTGGTGTGTTTTGGGAGACACCAGATCTGTGCTGACCTCAGGATCCGTGGTCTGGAGAAGCCCAGACTGCCTGCTTAGGGCTCTGGAAAGAGGGGGTGTATCTTTCAAGCTTTGCCTGTTAAGCCCTTCTCTGTGTTAACTGAATACAGGGTAGAGCTAATGCAGAAGTGGAGGGACATTTTGCCATGTGTGAAATAATGATCAGGCGAAATCCCTGGTCCACTGTCTTCCTTCCTGCAGGTTTTGTAGTTTTGTGTCATCAGTCCTCAGGTGATCAGTGCCAAAGCCTTACGATGTGCACCAGACATCTCTGTGGCTAGAGGCACTGAATGCTGTCTCTGGAGGAGTACAGTGTTCATTCAGGCTTTCCCAGTCCAGTAGAAAAGCACCTCCTCCTCCTCCTCTCATCGGCATCCCCCACCCAGCCTGTGCACACGTGCTCAGTCTTCATCATAACATATGAACTCTGGAGTGGCTTTTAGCTCTATCTGTTTTCTATGCCAAGACTGTTCAGCCTTCGGCCCCTAGTAGTGGCCTGAAGTGAGCACCAGGCTCACTGTCAGTTCTGTGCAAATATGTATTTGTATTTGCTTGATTCCAGGTATCTGAGAGCTGTACCAGACTCGCCTGGTTCTTATTCGTCAGGTTTGCTCTTCAGCTAGTGCCAGCTCAGTTTCTCCATTGTTTTGCCAGTATGACCAGTGTGGCAGTGCTGTTTAGGTGTCTCACTGGGACTGTCAGCATATATAGAGTAAAATTCAATCCAGTTAGCAGACCTGTACAAAGCGCAGCCTGAGCACCACTTAGGCCGCTACAGGTTTGCAGTTAATGCAGGGATAGAGATGCTTTTCTTTCCCGATTTGCATGTGATTCATTGGCTGTTTCTGTGTTCTGACTATGGGAAGGTGAAATTTCTGCCAGGTGCCATGTTACATGCAGCAGTTTAATGATTTGGGGCCTTGCTATTTAGAAAGCCTGGAATTCAGAGACCAGAGGTAGACAAGTAAAAAAACATTCATTTAAAAAAAATAAGACAAAACAACCCACAGTGTGCAAATATCTGTGATCTGGTCTGAAAGATTCTGCAGATTTAAGCTGCCGTTCTGTTAGCCGAGGCTGGTGTTTTTTGTAGCAGTTGGAAGCTGACCAGAGCTTTTGTTTGGAACACTCTCTGTATACCAGTCCGTGAAAACATAATTTTTCTGTCTTCAAACCCCTCTTCAAAGTTCACCATTTCCACATTGTTGATGGGAGTTGTCCTCTGCTAAAAATTGGTGAGGGTGGGTTACTGGAGTCCAGTCTGTGGCTGAGCCATATGCAGCATGAGCCATCATAGAATAGTTTGGGTTGGAAGGGACCTTTAAAGGCCATCTAGTCCAACCCCCTCGCAATAAGTGGGGACATCTTCAGCTAGATCAGGTTGCCCAGAGCCCCATCCAGCCTGACCTTGAACGTTTCCAGGGATGGGGCAATATGCAGCATGAGCCATATACATCATGAGCCGGCTGCTTCAGTGTGTATAGGAGTGAGGGATCCTGCAGTGGCTTGGCTCTATCCTTCTCCAATGCAGGTTGAGGTAGTCTCGAGCTGAGCTGAAGTTCCTTCATTACCAAGTAAGTTTAACCAGCAGTTCTTCTTTTCTTTTGCAGACTGCAGAACTTGCCATTTGCTTTGACAAATCTTAACCTGAAAGCCCTGTGGCTGGCAGAAAATCAGTCCCAGCCCATGCTGAAATTCCAAACAGAGGATGATGAAAAGACAGGAGAGAAAGTTCTCACTTGTTACTTGCTTCCCCAGCAGCCCTCTCCTAGCCTAGGTAAGAGACTTCATTATGAATGCTGTCTGCAGTACCGTGTACTCTGGAGAGTGCTGTAGGAAAGAGGCCGTGAACCTTCCTCTCTGCTTGGTTGGACTGTTCTTCATTACTGTGATAACTGTAGCAGACCTAGGCTCCTGAATGGCTGGTGGCAACTTTCCAAGGCAGAGATTGTTAAAACCGAGAAATTTCTTCTCTGCCAGGTGATAAAGAAGCTGCAGCCTAGTCTTCAAGTCTTCTGCTTTGATCTTTTGACTGAGTAGTTCATTGTCTGTAAGGTTTGCTTCCTGTCATGATGATATTCTTGTGTCAGTACTTCTGATTAGTGCCTTAATCTTGCCTTTTTCCTTAGTTCTTGGGTAAGGAGTGCTAGAGCTGAACCATTCAGTACCTTTTGTAGAGGCTGCCATGAATCTGGTGGGAGACGTACAAGAGGTGACAAGGTCTAGAGGCCACATTCTTTATCCTCAAGGCCTCTCTGGTTTGATGCGATGGGCAGATAAGACAGAAGTGCCCTAGTGGGTTAAGAACTGGCTTTCATCCGAGCCTATAACCCCGCTTGTTCAGAAAGTAGCTCCCACTGTGTTATCTTTCTCCCCAGAGAATCTTTTGCAGAACAGTGTGGATGAGAGCTGGACGGACACCAATTTAAACAGAGTCAGTGTGATTCAGTTTGTGGATGAACCCAAAGTAGATGATGAAGAGGAGTCTGGAGCTGAGAGACGGGTAAGAAGGAGAGTTTCTGGAGGCTTATTAGCTCCCTATGGAAACATAGGTACAATCTAAACTTTTTTCCTAAGATGGCAAGCTGTTATGGTGTTCATGTTTCACAGCCCCTGTACTACTGCTGCAGGCTCGTACTATATTTTTGCAGTCCAAAGGGCATTTGGTGCGCCGAGGAGACAAGCAGGTATAAAAGAGAATTCCCTGAGAGCCTTTGTGCAGATTTACAGTTTGATGACTATCCCATGGGAGTTGAGCTGTGACTGCTAACCTGCCCATGGAGCATTTGGGTAGTCCAGAGATCCTAATAGTCAGAGCACTGTCAGGACTGGATTTTAGTTGACACCCCCCCGCCATGGGGAAGAGCTGCACAGCCAAACTCAAGCCAGGCAATCTCCAACCCTTCAAGCCTGGCGCAAGATGCAAGCCCATGCCGTGGAGTATCCTGTTACTAAAGTAGCTAAACTTTGTAGACAGACAGCCTCAAAAACTATGGCAGATGCAAGGGACAGGATAAAAGTTTCAGCTTTCAGCAAGTACTCTGTTGGTTTAAATCTCCTGCAGGATTTTTTTTCCTTTTTTAGCTTGTGGAGAGAGATTCTCTTGAGATCTGAATCCTTCTAATAAGTTGTATTTGCATCTGTTCTTGCAGCATGGATATGCTGTTGGTGTTTGGAGGTTTTGTGGGGTTTTTTTATTGTTTTTAACATTGTTATTAATTTTAGAATACTGTTTTTCTTGACTCTTAGCTGGGATGGAACTAGCCAAGCATCACAAATTCTGCTAGCATACGGGCTCGTCAGACATGTTAAGAAACACCAGAGGGATTAAGATGATATTCCACCTGTGTGTTCCTTTAGGGGTTTCTGTGTTGACAGTTTCACATATACTAAGCCTGAAGCACAGTTTAAAACCTCCTGTCTCTATAATTCCTCCCAATCCCTCTATCAGACGGAGAGCAGGATAATGTCTGAGAGCAAGCTTTGAGAAGTGTTATCTGCCTTCATTTCTTTCCTCTTCCCAGCTGCAGGCTATAGTAGTGGAGAGGCCCAGATCAGATCCTGCAATGTGAGATTTAGATCATGTCCAGCTGGGGCTCTACTGCTCTGATAAAACATGTTATTTGAACTGATTCAGTCTTGAGGCATGGCACATGCTGCTCTGACTGTTGAATCTCCTGCTCTGAGTGTTTTTCTTCGGTAGGGCTTACAGCGCAGAGCAACCCCTCATCCCAGTGAACTGAAGGTTATGAAGAAAGTGATAGAAGTTCGGCGCAATGAGGTGTGTGCTGCAAAGCCTGACACAGACCTGAATTCTCCTAACTCAGAAGTGAGTGCTGTTCACTAAGAAATGGATAACCATAGAGAACATGTAGCGGGCTTGGGGAATGGGGAGGCAGTGTGTGTAAGCTGGGCAGAAAGAACATACTTTTGGGAAAGATTGGAAGGGACTGAGTATGGATTGCCTGGATTCCAAGGGTTGGAATCTGCCTTGTGGTGTCTGCTGAGGCCACTGAGATAGAGCAAGAGATGCAACCAGGAGACAGAGAATGGCATAAGTGGAATTGTGTGCATTGGTACCACTTTTGTCATAACACAGGGAGAGAAAAAGAAGGCTCTGATATTCCCAGTAAAGAATGATGGGAATGGAGTGCTTGGTGGAGGTATCTTGTTGCCCAGGTGTGATACTAAGAATAAATGCCTTCATAGGTGGTGGAACAGGGGTGGACCTAGGTGAGATGCAGCAGGCTTGGCAGGGAAAGCAGTGAGCAGCCTGAAGAAAAAGCTGGTTCTGTTGTTACTGGATCATACACCTCACGCTGCTCACACTATGTTGCTCCAGCTGCTGCTTTGGTTTCCATCTTGACTTTTACAATCATCTTCTCAGGAGAAGAGGCTGAGCGCCATGTCAAATCGCAGCGAGGACTCCCACCTTTCCAACAGCACTGCCTCTGCTGACTTTAGGGGAGAGGAGCAGAGAGAGGAGGGAGAGAGGAGCTGGCCAAATGGCCAGGTGCCTGAGATGCAGGAGCTGGAGAATGAGGCAATGCCCAGAGCTGAAGAGGAGCGTAAGGAAGCTGCTAACCAAGAGGAGGAAGATGTGGAAGTGGAATACAATGAGGTAGGAGCCTAGGAACTGCAGCAAGGTCATGATAAAAAGTGGAAGGACTTGAAAGTTTCAGAGAAAATGGTAAATGGATGTGCTGAGTGTGATTTGGGCATCACTGGAGGCAACTACAGACTGTGAAAGCCAAGCGCAAGTAGAGATTCAGGCAACCTGTGGGAGCTGGGTCCATGGGAGACTAGGAAGGACAGTGTGGGAGCCAGACAGAGGGACTATGGGAAAATTAGGGTTACAGGTTTGAGTGCCCTCAGTCCCTGGAGCTGATGGAAGATGTGTCTGGGTGAAGGAGTTGATATGGAGAAAGGCAAGTATGGTGAAATTTTAATGTGTATTCCTGCATCTTCTGTAGCACAAAAGCAGCAACACTGGCTTTTCCTGTGTTAGTAGTGGGGGGACAGCAGGTTTCTGCACTGCCTCCAGATGTGGTTGTTACCTGAGACTCTCAACCTTTCTGGGGCTTTGCCATTGCAGCCCACTGTACACTTTGCTGAGGACACACTAATACGGAGTGAGGATGAGGATGAGGATGAAGAGCGACCATTCCCAGTGGAGAAACAGAGGCTTATCCGCAAGGACACACCCCATTATAAGAAACACTTTAAGATAACTAAACTGCCCAAGCCAGAGGCAGTGGTGGCACTTCTGCAGGGGCTGAACAGTGATGGAGTCCCCAAAGAGGAAGAGGAGTTAGGAGGCTGCAATAACAATACAGAGCCCGCGGATCAGGAGGAAGCATGGGATGAGGATGAGAGAAAGAATGGAGCTTTATCTGCTCAGCCGTCGGTGAAGGTAAGGTCTTGTGGGGAGGGGGGAAGGTCAGAGGGGTGCCAGACCTCCCTTCTGCTACTTTGAACTACCAACCAGGTTGATGTGGTACCAATGAAAACATTGGCAAGAGGCTCCAGCACTTCAGGAGAGACGTGCTGAGGGTGGGCAAGCTGAAGTTTGTTCTTGGGCTTATATGATTGTTCAAGAGCTCTGTCATGTTGCTTATGTCTGACTCCTTGTGCTGTATCCAGATTCTTGCACCCTCCCCATTATGTGTGGTGTTGTGTTCTGTGCTGCAAGAACAGTTCTTTTGTCCCATCACTGACAGGTTCTTCCATTCCTTTCAATTGCCTCCTCACTTGCTGGTTGTTGCACCTCATTTGCAACAGGATGAGCTTTATCCCTGGATGAAATCTAATCTCAGGCTTATGGTCAGGCTGCTTACACTTGTCTTTCTGCCACAGTGCTTGCTGGAGAGGAGTGGGTAGTGAGAGCAGACAGGAGCATGTCCTTCCCGTTGGTTCCACCCTGTGCCTGCCCCAGCGTAGATGCATTCTGATGAAGTGTGCATTGGGATTTGGGGGAACTTGTGCTCTGGAGTTTTGCCATTACCATGGGGCCACAATGGGCCTTTCTGGTTATGCTGGGGGCTGATGAGATAGGAGGTCCTTGGCTCTACTCAGCTGAATCACCGTGTTTGGTTAGGGACACACAGAGATTCTTGCTTGAGGAAGATCCTCACAGTGGAGTAGGAATATACTGATGAGGGGCACTGCATGAAGTCAGACCATTTCTTACTGAAGTTGGTGTGATGATTTTGTGAGGTGTATTTGGCAGGCAGGGATTAGGATGTGGCTGAATCTCCATCACAGTCTGACACCAACAAATCTCATGGGTGAGATGTGGGTCTCTGAACTGGTGGAAGATGCTGGAGTAAAATCTGTTCTTGCTTACTGCACACGTTCCAGACTGTTGGGATCGTTTCCACCCTACGCTGGAGTTCAGATTGCTCAGGGAAGGTTCTTGGACTCGAGTTTGCTTTGGAGCATTTCTCTCAGTGGATACTTGGCTTGCTGTATCTGAGCTGATATAGCTTGTCCGTTGCTCCCTAGGGATGAGGCATGTAGTTTCCTTACTGTTTGTGAAGTTCTTCAGAATGAAAAGGAGTTGCTGCTACTCATAAGAATGTGTGAAGCCATCTTAAGTCCCCTTCATCCAAGATCTGCCATACGTGGGGAATGCCCTGACCCAAAAAGCTTATTTTAGTCAGGGACTCAAAGCTATGGATGCACTGACCCATTGGCAAAACCTGTAAAATCTACATAGGCGTTGAGACCACAGGTTTAGTGTATCTATCAGAAAGTGACCTTTGTTATTGGCTAAGCCTTCTGTCTGGAAATCACGGTTTTCCTTTTCTTGGGGATCGGTTGGATACCTTCTCCATGAAGGCAGATTTATTCACTTGCCTCCTGAGTTGTCTTCCAGAAGTGGGAATGTGGGGAGCAGTGTCCCTGTGCAGTGGAGTTTCAGTTAAGAGGTGCTGCATACATGCATTGAAGAAGGAGGTAGGACAGGGTGTGCAGGAGGCTGAATCCTTAAACCAGAGGGGTTTTTTGCAAAGACAGTTGGTTTTCAAGAGAAATTCTAAGGTTTCTTGTATTTGGGAGCAGGATCCCTGAGTGTCTGACAGGATGTACTGTTCCACTGGAGGCTCTTCCCTTTGCAGGAGGGACCACTGCAGTTTGATTTGGGATTGCTTCATTCCTGTGCAGCAGCTGGGTGGCACTAGAGGTCCCTTTGTGCTTTTCTCCTGTGTTGTTTAATCCTTCCTTCTTCACTGAATGACTTGGTACAGAGGGGGTGAAATCAGCTAATAGTGTTCAGCTTGTGAGCTTGGTGGTTGCAGCCTCAGAGTGCCAACATAGACAAAATATGGCCTTTAAGATGCAGCTTCCAGTTAGCTGGGCCAAAGAGCGCTGACACTCTGCATGTTGTGAGCCCCGGGAGCAGCCCTGTCGCTGGTACTCGCTGGTAGGTGGTAATCATGAGTGGTGTGAGTGGGGTCTGCTCTGGTGCTGTGTGGCCAGACCTATCAGAGTGGTGTGCGTTTGTGTGTTGGGTGGTGGTGGTAGTGGTGGCGGGTTTGGTTTATGCTCCACTAATCCGCATGCCTCTTTGCTGGTTCCTGTCCTAACAGGGGGTGTCGTTTGATCAAGCCAATAATCTGCTGATTGAACCTGCTCGCATTGAGGAGGAAGAGGTCTGTACCACTCCTACTGTTCTCTCTCTGCCAAAAATCAGTCTGCTTGATTTGCTTCCCAGGCTCACCCATTGTTGTAGGGGAAACTCTGATCTCTCTGGGTCAAGTGGCTTCTGGAACTGACTGATCACAAACACACAATGATTGTTTCCTCCCCTGCTTTCACCTCCTTTCCCTACTTTTCCATACCTGAGGTGAGAATGGCTGCTGCAGATGAGGAGTGAGATGGAAGAAATGTAAAAAAACAAAGGGGGCTGAGGTGGGAAGTTCGGTTCCTATTTGCTGTGCACGGAGGAAAGAGAAGGTGGAAGGAAATAAATGCATACTTTTGGGAGTGAGGGGTATCCCTGAAGGAGTGGAGGCTCAGGAATCTGCTGAGTGCTGTGTATGACCCTTTGGGAGAGGGAGGAAGATCTAACTCAAGGCATTGCATAAGAAAGGTGGACTGGAGCTAATGATTTTTGCATCTCACGCAGCACCCCCCATAGAATCCCCTCAAGTCTTCACATGCAGCACTTTGCAATGTCAGAAAGGGGCAGGTGGCACTAGAAGGTGCATAAAGCCCCTGGCACATGTATGGTGTTCTGCACCAAAGTTTAAAGTCCTGTGTCTTGCTGCCTTAGCTCATCCTCTGACTATGATTAACTTCCTGAATTTGTTTCCAAGCTTTCAGTAGGCTTGCCTGATCTTTTGGGTCAGTGGGCTTTCTGCAGGTGGTGTTTCCAGGGAACTGTTGGAAGCAGAGTGCTACTGCCACTGGCAAAAGGCAGAAACTGTTGTCAGTACTAACGACTTGCCTGAAGGTTTCTTCCTTAGGACAGTACAATGGTACCAGACCTGTTTATTACATGAGAGTGCTGGCCTGGTTGTCTCTGTGAACTTGACTCTTTGCTACTCCCTCAAGTGTAAAATGGAGGCTTTTCTTTCTTGGTTTTGGAGTAAGGCTTTCTGGGAGGGAGATGAGAAATCTTTTCCACTTCAGATGAAACCTGAGCTGGCTCAGATGTGGTCAACTGTTAGCGTGTCCTGAAGATTTGTTCATCTTAGCTCTAGATCCCTGAAAAACATATTAATATTTCTTGTGTTTCTCTTTTGCATAGCTCTTCTGTCACTCAGAGACAAAACTGAGTGTAGCCAGGTGCTTCCTGGTCCTGCATTTGGGAAATCACTGTTCTTGGACCTTCTTTCCAGAAGAGTTTGCAGAGTTTTTTTGTTCCTCGAGGTACAGTGGGCCAGGAAACCTCAGTCTTGTATCAGGCAACAGTCTGCCTGCCTCTTCCTTGGCTTCTGCCCGTGCTTCACCTGCATCTGATGGAAGTGCCTAGAACTCTGTGATGGCTGGAGAGGGTAGCTGGTTAGAGGCCCCAGGTTTGCTCTGGTGTCCCTGCAGTGCAGTCTCCTTTGTGCAGATCTGTTCCCTCACTGTAAAGAGCAACGTGGTAGTGCAGCTCCCAAGAGCAAGCATGCTAGAGATCCACCACATGAATGGTGGTAGCTGAAGTCACCCCAGATCAGACCAGCTTTGGGAAGCAGTTGATTGTCCTACAGCTCTAAGGGAGTGCTCAGCTCAGTGGGTGGTTGCTGACCTCTCCAATCAGTGATACTGTGTCATTTTAGTGGAATCATGCTGGGCACCTACCAGGACGGCAGCTCATGTGGAAGATTCAGTCTCCAGAAACACCAATGAAAGCAAACTGTGGGACTCAGGCTGAGTGCGCTGTAAGTGAGAGCTGGACTTGGGCACTGCACCATTGGGATGCCTCACTCATGCTGAAAGGGGTGCCCTTGCCATCTTTTCTAGCACATTGGCTGTGAAAAGCGTATGCCTCTCAGTGAATAGGTGGAGGACAACAGGAGAAAAATATTCAGGGCCTTAAAGACTACTTAGCATCTGAGTAGCTTGGGAAGTGACCGATCCCAGAAATAGCATTTACCTGCTGTTTCCAGGGATGATTTCATAGAATCGTAGAATAGTTTGGGTTAGAAGGGATCTTTAAAGGTCATCTAGTCCAACCCCCCTGCCATGAGCAGGGATATCTTTGACTAGATAAGGTTGCTCAGAGCCTTGTCCAACCTGACCTTGAATGTTTCCAGGGATGGGGCATCTCCCACCTCTCTGGGCAACCTGGTCTAGTTTTTCACCACTCTCAGTGTAAAAAATATCTTCTTTATATCTAGTCTAAATCTACTCTCTTCTGGTTTAAAACCATTCCCCCTTGTCCTACCACAGCAGGCCCTGCTAAAGAGTTTTTCCCCATCTTTCTTATAATCCCCCTTTAAGTATTGAAAGGCCGCAATAAGGTTTCTCTGGAGCCTTCTCTTCTCCAGGCTGAACAACCCCAACTCTCTCAGCCTTTCTTCATAAGAGAGGTGTTCCAGCCCTCGGATCATTTTTGTGGCCCTGTTCTGGACCTGCTCCAGCAGGTCCATGTCCTTTCTGTGCTGAGGGCTCCAGAGCTGCATGCAGTACTCCAGGTGGGGTCTCACCAGAGTAGAGGGAAGGAATCACCTCCCTCAACCTGCTGGCCACACTGCTTTTGATGCAGCCCAGGATACGCTTAGCTTTCTGGGCTGTGAGCGCACACTGCTGGCTCATGTCCAGCTTTTCATCCACCAGTACCCCCAAGTCCTTCTTGGCAGGGCTGCTCTCAATCCCTTCATCCCCCAGCCTGTATTGATACCGGGAGTTGCCTCGGCCCAGGTGCATGACCTTGCATTTGTCCTTGTTGGACCTCATGAGGTTCACACGAGCTCACTTCTCTAGCTGGTCTGCATCCCTCTGGATGGCATCCCGTCCCTCGGGAGTGTCAACCGCACCACTCAGCTTGGTGTCATCTGCAAACTTGCTGAGGGTGCACTCGATCCCACTGTGTGTCACTGAACATATTAAACAGTACTGGTCCCAATACGCACCCCTGAGGGACACCACTTGTCACCGATCTCTGTCTGGACATTGAGCCATTGACCACTATCCTCTGGGTGCGACCATCCAACCAATTCCTCATCCACCCAACAGTCCACTCATCAAATCCATCTCTCTCCAATTTAGAGAGCAGGATGTTGCAGGGGACCATGTCAAAGGCCTTACAGAAGTCCAATAGACAACATCTGTAGCTCTTCCCTTGTCCACTGATGTAGTCACTCCATCATAGAAGGCCACCAGGCTGGTCGCAGAACCACAGAATGGTAGGGGTTGGAAGGGACCTCTGGAGACCACCCAGCCCAGCCCCCCTGCTAGAGCAGTTTTACCTAGAGCAGGCTGCACAGGACTGCATCCAGGCGGGTTTTGAATATCTCCAGAGAAGGAGACTCCACACCCTCCCTGGGCAGCCTGTGCCAGGGCTCTGTCACCCTCACAGTAAAGAAGTTTTTCCTCATGTTCAGGTGGAACTTCCCGTGTTCCAGTTTGTGCCCGTTCCGCCTTGTCCTGTCGTTGGGCACCACTGAAAAGAGTCTGGCCCCGTCGTCTTGACATCTGCCCTTGAGATATTTATAAGCGTTGATGAGGTCCCCTCTCAGTCTCCTCTTCCTCAGGCTGAACAGCCCCAGCTCCCTCAGCCTTTCCCCATAGGAGGGATGCTCCAGCCGCTTAATCATCTTCGTGGCTCTCTGCTGGACCCTCTCTAGTAGTTCCTCATCCCTCTTGAACTGGGGAGCCCAGAACTGGACACAGGACTCCAGATGGGGCTCACTAGGGCAGAGTAGAGAGGGAGGATAACCTCCCTTGACCTGCTGGCCACACTCTTCTTAATGCACCCCAGGATGCCCTTGGCCTTCCTGGCCGCAAGGGCACATTGCTGGCTCATGGGGAACTTGTCATCTACCAGGACTCCCAGGTCCTTCTCTGCAGACCTGCTTTCCAGGAGGTCAACCCCTAACCTGTACCGATGCATGTGGTTATTCCTCCCCAGGTGCAGGACCCTGCACTTGGCCATGTTGAACCTCATGAGGTTCCTCTCCGCCCAACACTCTAGCCTGTCCAGGTCTCGCTGAATGGCAGCACACATGATGATACACTTCTGGTGTATCAGCAACTCCTCCCAGTTTCATGTCATCAGCAAACTTGCTGAGGGTGCACTCTGT
Organism: Phoenicopterus ruber ruber; assembly: GCA_009819775.1. Taxonomy (NCBI): domain Eukaryota; kingdom Metazoa; phylum Chordata; class Aves; order Phoenicopteriformes; family Phoenicopteridae; genus Phoenicopterus; species Phoenicopterus ruber. The sequence continues at coordinate 169,921,371 of CM020216.1, read as the reverse complement.
CCCTTCATCCAGGTTATTGATGAATGAGTTGAACAAGACTGGCCCCAGTACCGACCTCTGGGGGACACCACTCAGTACAGGCCTCCAACTAGACTCTGTGCCGCTGATCACAACCCTCTGAGCTCTGCCATTCAGCCAGTTCTCAATCCACCTCACCGTCCGCTTGTCTAACCCACACATCCTGAGCTTACCTATGAGGATGTTGTGGGAGACAGTGTCAAATGCCTTGCTGAAGTCATCAGGCAGGACTTGCCCTTGGTGAAGCCATGCTGGCTGTCTCAATCACCTCCCTCGACTTGCTGGCCACGCTTCTTTTGATGCAGCCCAGGATATGGTTGGCATTTCGTGTCCTTGAGAATAGCCGGTTATAGCTAAACCGGTGGACTGATGAAACTGAGCAAGATCATTGTAGAGTGGACAGCCCTGAGCAGCACAGTTTCAGTTCATAATACTACAATCGCATTCCTTGTATAATTTTATACAGCTGTTAGAGAGAAGGAAGTATGGATTGTGTGTTCTTTAGGCCTAAACCATAATCCTGAGCTGAAGGCTAACCTTGACAGAGTAGAGCTGGAGACATCTCCCTAACTTCTGTCAGCACCCCAGCATCAGGGTGTAGGGAGCCTGGTGCTATGTATGTAGCTGGTACTTCCAGAGCTCCTTTAGCTGTTAGTGCCAATGGGACACTCTTACAGTGACAGAAATAATTTTGTTAAAGCACACGATATCTGATAGCGGATATCTGAATTCCACTGCTGACTCTGTTCCCAATGTTTTGTCTCACTCTCCATCTGCGCTACAGAAGTGACTGTATCTGGGTTGTAGGGAGGCTTTTGGAGGAGAAAAGAAGCATATCAAGCTGCTATTTGAAGGCATGAGGTTATACCGTAAATCTGTTTGTTTTCAGATAATTTTTTAAGAAATAGTCCAGAAAGAGCTGCTGCGCAGGTTGAAGGTGATAGTGGAAAGAGGGTCCCAAATTCTGTTCGGGTGACTGATGCTTCTTTGTCTGCAGTAATGGCTGATGTCATCCTTCTGTGTTTACTCAGGCTTAACCCGTCTTCTGCAGAGTGCCTGAAAATATAGGAGTCGTGAAGAGCTCTGCACTGTCCAAACCTGTGCTAACTGAGGAGCTTTACAGGTTTTTGCTTCTCCCATGATGCTTTCTCCCAGCTGCACAAGGCTATCTAGAGAGGATATGCTGCTAACTTCCCTCCCTAGGAAAAAGCTAGGCTGATCTTCAATGTTCAAAGTGCCATGACTTCCTTGCCAGAGGGTGGAAAAGATCCTGTCAGCTGCTTTTGCTCAGATGTCATATCCTGTCACTCTGGAGTCAGAAGCAAGTCAAGTCTTCTCCTTAAAGGAGTCTTGTTCTGTGGAAATTGCTCAGAAATATTACCGTTTGTGTTTGAATGCAGGCCTCGTGCTTGGCACCACAATTACTGTTTGCCAGAGGCAGACTGTGACAGCACAGCTTGGTCCTGAAGCATCCAGTGTTAAGGGGGTTCAGCTTTGAAAAGGTTGGCTCACTTAGTGCATAGCATCGGGATGCCCTGCCGTCATGAGTAGTCCTGTTCATCTCGGTGCCTTTACACTTGGACCTCTGCACCTGGGTCTGTTTTTATTGTTTGCTGGGTCAGGACATTGTCAGGCTTAGAATTCTTATGTAGCAAATTTGATTTTCCTGCAATGTGACCTGTAAAGATTAATAAATCTCTCTTGTATAACGCAAGACAGATCATGTCACCTGGATTTGCTCAGCTGGCTTGACTAGAATATACTTCCTGACAGAGCAGAGTCCTCTTGAAGTTATGAAAAGATACAACACTCTGCTTTCATTTAATTTTTTGAAATGACTAAAGTTCCCATTGGGCAAGGAAAAATATGCCATATTCTCTGTTTGAATTTGTCTGGCTTTTAATTTATTGCCATAGGAATGTTTTTATGACCTTCTCCTACTGGGTTGAAGGGCCTTTAGTATTCTTCCTTATGCTGTGACCCTCCAACAGTTTGGAGGTAGTGACTGTAATCTTTTGTAGAGGTACAACTTCTCATTCAGGTCCATTAAGGCACAGTTTGAGTACGATTCACCTACAAACTGACAGAGATTACTTGTGTGTTTGCTGCTTATTCATCATAATATATCACTCTGTGTCAGCTAACTGTGAATTTTATCTGATATGGAGCTTTCTTAAGGACCAAGTAGCAAACTGTGGAATGATTTCTTGCACAAATGCAGAACTATCTGCAGAGTTTCCTTTTCCGGCTCTAAGAGTGTGGCGTAATCATCTGGTTTGCTTTCTCAAATAGAAAGAACAGTAAGCAATAGAGGAGTGTTTTTAACAGAGAGAGAGAAGATACTGTGTTTAAACAAAACACTCCACTGCGAATCTGATTGTTGCTTTTGAAATAGGAAAATGCAATGTATATAACAGATATGGGTCTTGCTGCTTAGGACAAGGATTATACAAAAATCTAGGCATTAAAATAACCCCTGGAGAAATTAATGGGGCTTAAGCGTTTGCATGCCTTTAAAAACTGGTCCTTATTTGCAAGTTCAATAGTATTTTCTGACTGCGTCAGTAGAGGAGAAAGATAACTCCTAGAATGGTTTTGAGACCTTATGATGGAAGACAATCTCCAGCTTGGATCCAGGAGCTGAAACGAGGCAAGATTAGGATAGGTTGCAGTTTCTGGAAGATAGGCTTTAACCAAAAAAGCACTGTGCTCACTTCAGGAGCAACAAGCTAAATTTATGACGAAGATAACATAGATTATTTGGAAGAAATCCTGAAGTGAAGTCTCCTACCACCACTAGCAACCAGATACTATACTCTGTTTCATAAGTCAGTCAACCTTTTTATTAAATACAGATTGTTTCCTCCTGTTACTCGATGTGTGTGTGCACACTCAAGTTCCTTCTACTGGGAGAAACAAAAAACTTCTCCAGATTTCTACTTCTTGAATGATTAAAAAACTTAATTTCAAGCTGAACTTCCATTTGTTAATTCATTGTTTTCATTATATTTTATCTTTAAAAATCTGTTTTCTGCTGTCTGACCCTTTGTCTGCTTGTCCTTGGTGTATGTTTTATGGACATCAGTCACAACTCCTTCTAGCCTTCATTTTGCTAGATTAAAGAAACCAAATTCAGATTTCCATTCCCTATCTTTCTCACTGCCTTTTCATTCACTTGTTCTCCTTGAATTCAGATTTGTTGACTGTGGATAACATGACAGAGTTTATTCAGACTTTAGTTCACTAAATTCCATAGTTTTTCTTCCACTTCAAATGCGGTAGTTTCTGTTCATGGATGGGAATTCTCTTTAGCTACCTAGCTTTTGTTCTTGCATTCGGCATCAAGGTCCTTAGTGAGTTTTGTCCTGCAGACTGTTGGTGTGCTTAAACGTGTATCTGCTTGTATATTTTAATATGAGTGATGCCGGGTTTAGTGCAAGAATTTTCCATCCTTGGACAAATACTCTCCTACTGTGCTATCTTCCCTTAGCAGCACAAAGTGGAAATGAAGCACAATTCTTAATGTGAGGGTAGCTGTTGAAACAGATTTTAGAAGAGAGTTGTAAATTCTCCAGTCCTTTCAGTCTTTTAATTGTATATTAAATGATGGGCTAAAATGGACCTTTAGAACAGTAAGGAATTATTGGGCTGAGAGGAGTTTCTAAGTGAAACTTTGTAGTCAGAATGATGCAAAATGAATGACTATACCAATAATTTTACCACACAAAAAGAATCATTAAGAATAGGAATAAAAAATCTTTACTGCTGAGGAGAGAAAGAAATATAATGTGTTTCAGTGTCCCTTATTCCAGCTGAATCTGCAGGACTTCCATGTCTAGGTTTTTGTCTGTTTTCCAGTTCTGGGAATGGTTCTTAGATAAAGAGAAACAAAATGAGCGTTGGACAAAGATACCAAGAAGTTGAATGTTTTCATTTCCAGAGGGACTCTGTCCTGTTGCATTCCATGTTTTAGCCAGCCCAGTTCCTTCCAGGATCCCCTCTTTTGCTGTTGGTGTTTTCGTGCCTGTGGCAAACCTGGGTGCCCATCATGATGAAGAGGAAGTACTAGCTTCTTAAATCCCTATTTCTGGAATTCATTAATGAAAAAACTAATCATAGAATCATAGAACAACCCAGGTTGGAAGGGACCTTGAAAGGTCCAACCTTTTGTGGGAAAGGGAGCCTAGATGACATTACCTAGCACCCTGACCAATCACATCTTGAAAACCTCCAGTGATGGGGGCTCTACCACATCCCTGGGGAGGATGTTCCAGTGATTGATTGTTCTCAGTGTAAAAATTTTTTCTTATATCAAGATGAAATCATGTCTCTATAGAGACACACATATATAGATATGAATATTCACATATATGATATCATGATATATGATTCATATCTATATGTATGAATATCAAGATTAATCATATCTATAGGAATCTAATTTTTTATTTATGGCTCAAAAGTCATCATATATAGTATTTTAAAAAACGCATCCTTTCTTCATCCTCACTTAATGAAATGTTGTTCACTGTCTTGGAATCTCTTTGGGGAAGGGGATCTGCAGGAGTACACAAGAGCATTTAGCATTGCAGGTTGCCTGTCCTGTCTGCTCTTAGTGCTACTGTCAGTCACTGGGGCTTGCAAACTGTTCTTATTTGGTGCTCTCTCTGGTTAGTAATAAACTGAGTGGAGAAGCGTTTAGTAAGAAGGCAGTAAAGTGCTTGGCTCCTCTGATCTGTACCCTACCATCTCTGCCTTGCAAGTATCCATTCCCTTGGTAAATGAAAAAATGTCTGAATGGAAGAAGAAATAACATCAGAGCTAGAAAATCTTCAGCTCGTACCCAGCAGGCTGCTTCTCTGCCAGGGCAGGATCGTTCCTTCATGTTCCTTTTTCAGTTACTCGTTTTTAATTTAGTTCTCAACAGCTCATGCAGTAATCTCTCACCTTCCATTTGGTCACTGATATTTTCAGACTCTCCCCATGTCCTCACGAGTTATTGCTTACTGAAGCCAGACAGATTTAGCTCTTCTAATCTTTCCTGGTGAGTCAGTGCCTCTGGCTCCTGGACTCTTATGTGTCTCTTAAATTTATGTGTTATATAAGTACCCTCTCTTCTGTTGAGGTGTTCCTGGAAAAAGGACACACAGAGTTGAATGTGATGTCTGTGTAAAGACGTCTCTAATGCTGGGTGTGAGGAACTTTCTTCGGGGATTAGGAAGTGCAGACCTTAGTGAGACATGGTGATCCTTTCACGGGTATTTTCCCAGGTCCTTGCAATCTGTAGTTTAGGGTTTCCGGACTGTTCATACGATTGTACTAGACACAGTGGAGCTGCTGTCTATGAAATAGTCTGTTCTCTCCAATCCCATTTACACATTCTAGTTCCACAGTATTTAGTAGTAATAAATTATGTAATTTAATAGTGCTTTACATTAAAAAGCATTTTTTAAGCCTGCTGCTGAAATTTCATTGGGTATTCCTAATTCCTTTGTTGCTACAAACATGGAATAATCATTTCTTATAAAGTTATTAATGGCATGAAAAGATAAAAAGATGGCTGTCCCTTCCTCCCCCAGCCCCCCGCCCCTGTATTTGAAGGCTCCTAGCCTTCCCTTGTATGGAACTATTAACATTTTTACTGTCAGTGATTTGGAATAAGATCAGGCCTGATGCAGTTCTCTGCAGAACCCTACTTGGTTCTTCACTGATGACTAGTACCTAACCTCTGCTAGTTCTTAGCTTGTATAATGTACAGCTAAAACTAGGATCCCATGATGTCAGTAAGAATGTCTTGTGATAACAAGTTTCATGTTTTACAAAAGTCTACTTATTAAATCTTTACTTTATCAGCCAAGTTTAGAGTTTTGTCAAAGAATGAAACCAGGGGTGTGTTTGTTTTTTCAGACACCTAATTTTCATAAAATTCAGCTGTTTGGCATGAGTGCTCTTTCTGAGTGCCTGTTAAGAGGCATGCATGTTCTTCAGTTACTTTTCTAGAATCGGTGCTAGGATGGCGAGCTGATAGTTACAGGCATCATCCTGTGTAATCTCTTAATCTAACAGCACAATGTAAATGCTATTTCAGGGTATCAAGATTCCAGAATTTTATAAATGCTATATAAGCATATCCGAGATCTCAGTCAGTTGTTAGGACTCTTGAGTACAAGTTGCCTACTCCTTTTGACTTTTAAAATTATTATTCTTTATTGATGCTATTAAATGGATTCTTCAGCTGCTGTTGGAGCGAAGTGTGATTCATCACCTTCGTGTGAGGCATGTACATCATCATAGAATCATAGAATAGTTTGGGTTGGAAGGGACCTTTAAAGGCCATCTGGTCCAACCCCCCTGCAATAAGCGGGGACATCTTCAGCTAGATTGGGTTGCCCAGAGCCCCATCCAGCCTGACCTTGAATGTTTCCAGGGATGGGGCCACCTCTCTGGGTAACCTGTTCCACTGCTTCAGCATTCTCATTGTAAAAAAACTTCTTCCTTATGTCTAGCCTATATCTCCCCTCCTTTAGTTTAAAACCATCACCCCTCATCCTATCACAGCAGGCCCTGCTAAAAAGTCTGTCCCCATCTTTCTTATAAGCCCCCTTTAGGTACTGAAAGGCTGCAATAAGGTCTCCCCAGAGCCTTCTCTTCTCCAGGCTGAACAACCCCGACTCTTTCAGCCTGTCTTCATAGGAGAGGTGCTCCATCCCTCTGATCATTTTTGTGGCCCTCCTCTGGACCCGCTCCAGCAGGTCCATGTCCTTCTTGTGCTGGGCTCCAGAGCTGGATGCAGTACTCCAGGTGGGGTCTCACCAGAGCGGAGTAGAGGGGCAGAATCCCCTCCCTTGACCTGCTGGCCACGCTGCTGGGGATGCAGCCCAGGGTACGGTTGGCCTTCTGGGCTGCGAGCGCACATTCCCGGCTCATGTCCAGCTTTTCATCCACCAGTACCCCCAAGTCCTTCTCGGCAGGGCTGCTCTCAATCCCTTCATCCCCCAGCCTGTATTGATACCGGGGGTTGCCTCGGCCCAGGTGCACGACCTTGCATTTGTCCTTGTTGAACCTCATGAGGTTCGCCTGGGCCCACCTCTCGAGCTTGTCCAGGTCCCTCTGGATGGCATCCCGTCCCTCAGGCGTGTCCACCGCACCACTCAGCTTGGTGTTGTCTGCAAACTTGCTGAGGGTGCCCTCGATCCCACTGTCCCATCATGCTTCTGTCCAAATACAAATCAGAAGTATTTATTGCATGTTTACGTTTTGTGTCATTGTTGACAATCCAGTCTCATTTAAAGTTTCAAGTGATGTAAATGCAGGGATTAGATGCTTATCTGCCTCCAGATGTATAGCATCTTATATAAAGATGTCTGTGCATGCAGAAGCTTGCTCCCTTCTGGAAATAAAGCCCTTAAACCCCCACTCCCTTGGGTGTGTCTGGAGGAACAACTTGGTCTTTCAGCAAGTTCTGAGGTACAACAGCTCCATGCTTCGGCAGTTGAATCCTGTGAATGTCTAGTTTGCTGCCTCTGTGTCTGCTGTGCCCCTGCCAAGAGCAAGTTGCAAAACTCCTTAGCTGGCAGTTGCAGGACACAGCGTTGAATATTGTTTCAAGTCTGTTGGGCAATACTCAGATATCCCTGGCTGGTACTGAAAAGTAAGCCTGTCCACGTGTGCAACATTTCTAGTTTCTCCAGAATGGTACATGTTTACTTACTGCAATTTGGAAAAACTCACAGGATCAAGTGAATCTGTTAAAAGATAGCTGTATTAAAAATGTATGAAAAATAGGTTAGGATGGAATCAGTCCTTGTTTGAGTGTGTTCCCCGGAGATGTACTGGCAGAAACACGGGTGAGACTAAGAGGGATAGAGGAGAGAGGAGGGGAGATATAACTGCTTCCTTATCTGGTGCTTTGGTGCCATCGTTGATAAATGGTTTCCCCCTAGTCTCCAGCGGGAATTCAGGGAGATGACAACTCTAGGCTGAAATGGCAGCTTTTTCAATTTTCCCACTTTTCTCCTTCCCCAGTAGCACTTTTCTATGGAGGGCGTGGATGCTTGTATGTCTGGGAGGAACTAGGAAGAAACTCTGGATATGTTGCCCAGTTAATGAAGGGTTGCCCATTCTGCAAAGGAAGGAGCCAGAATCAGTTGAGCAGCATGTTTCTAGGTGGGGAGTATCACAGATCAGTTGTTATGGCTGAGATGAGCCATTGCTGGGCAGCAAGGGGATCCCTGGTTCTAGGGGAAAAATGCAAGAAGAGAAAAATATCCAGGAAAGTCACTGGCAAGAGTGATTGCAGGGATGGAAGCTGTGCTGTCCCTGCTTTTAGGGCAGCTGTTTGCTGTGTTTCCTGAGTACCAGTCTAGATGTCATGAAAGTCAAGGCAGCTCTGATGCAGCCTTAGGACAAATGTGCTTTTGGGAAGAAATAACTTACTAGTTAAGTGCAAAAAGCAGTGTCTGACTGTAATGTGAAATATTGACTATAAAACTGAAAGGCCATTATAGGCTATTGGATCCAGTTCGTTCTTTCTCAGATTCATATTCATGTCAATTATTCTTTTCATAGACTTCAAACAAACATTCACCAGTTCAGTTTCTTAACATGCTGGTTTTATGGGAGAACTCATTTGCTTTGGGAGTTTGAAATCTTCTTTCCAGCCTAAATATATTTATGTCCAATTCAAGCCCATCTGCTGTTGTTCTAGCAGTGTCTTTAATTTTAATTAGGTCTAGTTTGTCCTTGGTGTTTTGCTTTTTCAATATATGTTGATAGACATAAGGTTTTTAACCCTCAGTCCAGTTGACTTTTCTGGCAAATTTCCCCATATTTTCAGTCTGATTTCTATGAATTTGTGAAATCCGTGGGGTTTGTTGTTTATCTTTCAGTTAGTTTACACAATCAAGTTACTGTGCAACTGAAAGTGACTTTCTGTAACCGCTGATATTGTATATACCTCATTCATTGTCAAAAATAGCAATCCTGTCCTGTTGATTGAGGCACGGAGCAAAACCCTCAGCTATCTTACTTGAAAATACCTGGATCCTGTTATTGGAATACTCTCTAGTCCTTGTTTGGAGGCCTAGTTTTCTATCGTCTTTAGAAGTTTTTGTGTTGAATATAGATATGTGTCTTTAGAGTGTTACTAAAATCCAGTGAGACTGGAAGAAAAAAAGTGGTGTTTGTAGTTAGATCTTTATAGACTTCTTCATACAAGAAGTGTTAGTCTAATCTGTAACTGGTTTTAAAGTGTGCTATCAATGACATGCAGTGCTATCTCATGACCACCACATTTCTCTGTCTCACCTGAATAATCCATGTCTTTCAATACTTGGATTTTATTCAGTCTCTAGGTCTTGCATGGAGACAATGTACTTATGGTCTGTCTAGAATCAGGGATTTCCTCGTGGAGATCCCAGCAGCTTTCTGCCACACTGTTGACTGGGCACCAAAGGAAATGACAAGGAACCTCATTATAGTTCTGCATCGCCTGTGGTGTTTTTCTGGTTTTGTTTTTCTTTTAAACTTAGCAGAATGTGAAGCCCCCCAGGCTGTTGCTTCTGTCAATGTAGAAAGCAAAGAAGGATTTGAAGGAAGGGGTTAAGGAAAGCAAGCCTCCTGCTTATTTTGCTGCCCGCGCTGTGGCCTGACCTAGGCCAAGTGGACCTGATGTTGAAGCTAGACACCTCTGCAGCAGCCGCTCTCTGTTCTGGACTTTGTTTCCAGAGGAGTGACATCTGGAGGACAGCAAATTTGGTTCTCTCCAGGAGTCTATATACATTTCTGTCACTTAGCTCACTAGCTCCTTGGTCCTTGGCCCTGACAGATCCCTGAGAGAGTCCTATCTATCCCATTTCTTTCCCTGTATCCTACCACATACTCCCTGTCTTCCTCCTCATGACTGGGGCAACGTGAACAGTTTCTGCTGGTGTTCTGAATATAAGCAATTTCAGTTCAAGTTTGACCAAAAGTATTGCTATTGGAAGTGGGCATAATTTGGTATGTAGAGTGAGAGATAGGAAGGAGAACAGACTTCCGGATTGCACAGCTACAATCCTGAGCCTGCCTGTGCAGAGAGGAGAAGAGGAAGGAGCCAGCTGGACAAAACAGATGGCTTTTCTGGAATCACGCATTGATTTCCATCAATAGAGCAAAGACAAGTATCTGTCCAGGGTATTCTGGAAGAGGTGCTATACTTGTTACTGCATGCTACGTTGGGGTGACCCTTAATCTCCCCGTAGTTGTATGGAATTAGACCCCAAAGGGAGCCATGTGGTAGAGCTGGGCTGTGATGTGAACACTATCCCTGTTTCTTTATCCAGTCCCATCCCACTGCTGCTCAGTTTACTTTGTGGTGGACATCTCGTTCCGATGTGTTCATACAGGCAAACTGACTTTTGGTCTTGAGGTACAGTTCAGGACTCAATGGTGACAATGGATTTGTTTGTTTAAATGTATTGTGACTTTGGTCCCTTTAAGGCATGGCTGGTACAGCTATATGAGCAGATGCATGCAGATGAAGTTTATGCTCTTGTGCTTATTCTTTAAGTAGTCATCCCTTGCTCTTCAAGATGTTTTGGGCATTCTCCCAGTCTGCACTGACCTATAACCTGTGTCCATTCTGCTTCCAGTTGACACTGACTATCGTGCGGCAGACGGGGGGGCTGGGCATCAGCATCGCAGGGGGCAAGGGCTCCACCCCCTATAAGGGTGATGATGAGGTAAGACCCTGGACTGTGTAATTATTGAAGCACCCACTTTCAGGGACAAGTTCTCTGTAGCTGGAGGTTGGATGTCCATATGTACCGGCTTTGTGGCTGGGCTGGGCTTTCAGAGCAAGGTGGGAGCAGTCTTCGACCCACCCCGAAGCAGGAGGCTGGCAGGGCTAAGCAGGCTCTTGACTCTGGAGCACAGCTTCTTGTACCTTCATGCTGCTGACCACAGAGAGCAGCAATGAGAACAGTTGTTTCTTTCCCATCTGTGTCCTGATGTACAGGACTCACAAGGAGAAGAGTATGGGATTGTCTTCCACACATGGGGTGGCATCAGCTGTGTCATGTTCTCATCCCACTGGAGAAGGATTAAAGTGTCATTCCCTTTTCCCCTTTGTCACCTGTGGGGTAGCCCTGCAATGGGATTTCTTTTCCCTTTCTACCAACTCCTGAATGGGGTGATGTGGCTATCCTGTCCCCACATCCAGGGTATGAGATTAGTGAGGGATTTCCTCTTTCCCTTAAGTTGAATGGGGTGGAGTGGTCTCGTTCCACACTTTAGAGGGTGGAGGAATGGGCTCCATCTCTTCTAACAAGTAGTTTTGTTTCCAGGGTATCTTTATTTCCCGTGTGTCAGAAGAGGGTCCTGCAGCTCGTGCAGGGGTTCGTGTTGGGGACAAGCTTCTGGAGGTAAGAACCTAGATACTGTGAAGAAGTAAATGCTTCTAATGATTTGAGAGTGGAGGGAGAAGTATGTTTTGGTATTTATTTGCATTGCCCTAGTGTGTAGGCCAAATTAAGCATCGGGAGCTGTGCAAGAGCAAAACAAAATTCCGCTGGCTCAAAGAGTTAGTTGTTTAATTAACATTACTGTTAATCTTTTGCTGCTTTGTAAGGACAGAAATTGCTCCTGTGTTCACTCTCCCCAGCTCTGAAGTGTTGCGTAACCCAGGTGGGAAGAAATACTCGGCAGCGTGTGCCCACGTCCCCAACAGGCTGACCAGCAGCCTCTGTGCATGCTCTTGGTTTCTGCTTTCCTATGTGGGGCAAAAGCAGACCTTGTAAGATAACTTCTTAACCAGGGAGCCATCCATATTCCATACTTGCCTATCTTCAAGTTATGTAAAAACATGATTAATTGTACAGGATTGAGATGCACTTGAGGAAGGATTGATTCCATTATGGAAGGAATAGAGGTCACTGCAGTGCTGGACAGAGATCAGAGGAATAAGTGGTCTGTATTTGGGGCACTGGCCTGTGTTTGTGCCATCTGGTGTGGTGTCTGTAGGTATCTCATGCACTCCTGCTCACTGCAGCCTACATATTAGCAGTGGAGGTCTGGGCATTTGCCTGAGTAGGTGTTCCAGTCTTTGTCACCACCATTGACCATGGCAGAAGCCAAATAAAGTGCTATATGGTTCTGTCATTAGAAGTTTTTATATTGCTTAATGAGCAAAACTTGATTCTGGAGTTTCAGAAGTTGCCTTGTTCACTTCTGCAGTTATCACAGGATTGTCTTGATAATTCCTTGAAGTTTAAGTCCAAAAAGGAATATGCACTTGATCTAGTCTGGTCTCCTGTATGTCTTAGGGCCTTAAGTGTCACTGAGCATCCTTGTGCTGCGTGCATCGTACAGTATTTTGCTGCAGAATGACTTCCAAAAGGGAGTCAGATCTTGAAGATTTTGAGAGACAAATGCTTATTCCCTTCCCCAACAGTTAAATTCATGGCACCCTACTATTTCGTGTAAAGTAGATCCCTCTTCACTTACAGCTTTGGGAAAAGACTTTTTTTTTTTTTTTCACTTCTGATTCACTTCCCATGATGCCCATTCATCTATGCCTCCTGCAAAAGTGGACGTACCCTCACAACATAACTCAGAGATTTGTCATATTCCTTCTAAAAGACTGTGTTATGTCCACAAGTAAGACGTGGCTGAGGCACATCAGACTTGGGTTCCGTTCTCATTGGCTATGAATTGTAAGGAATACCTCTTTAACTGTAGAGTAGGGATACAGAGTGTTGCTCAGTAACGAAGGCCATGTTGGGAAGAAATCCTAAATGCCATGAAGTGGAGGAGATAGATTTGAACATCTAGTTTCCAGGCTGGGAGCCAGGCAACCTTTCCTGTAAGTGTGTGTTAATGTGAAATGAGGTAGCTGCTATGAAAAGAAGATTCTTCAGCTTCATGGGGCCCCCACTTTGCACTTCCTCAGTCTTCTAATGTGGTATGACTTTTTTTCTGAAATCAGGGAAGCAAGAGTGGAGGGAATCAGGTTGCTTCCCTGAAAGCTGCAGAACCTGGCATCCTCCCTGCAAGTACTTTAACAGTTTTGCATGGAAGGGAAGGAAATTGGTGTTTCAGGGTATAAGGAGTTAGATGTCCTTCTTGAAGGTGAACAAGAAGTTGTGACGACCCAAGTTGTACTGAGATTTGTCAGGGCAGGTAGTTCTGGATGAGTGGTTATCTGTCTGGGAGTTTGTTGCCTGCAGGGATGATAGAGGTGATAGGGAAGTTGGAGCTCCCTGTGAGGCGAGAATTCCTCTGAAAGGGCCTTTACTGTGCTTGGCAAGGGTTGCCCTGGCCTGGGGCAGGGAGCATGTGTTGTGGGAGCCTCCTGTGCTGGTCGAGTGCAGGGAAACTCCCATGCAGGCAGCAGATGAGGTCTGGGTACCCCTGTGGGGGAATGAGGTGTCGACCCAGCTCTGCAGGGGATGAGCCGAGCTTATGTTGGGCAGCAGTTGCTAAGGCTGGAGCTGTCTGTCCAGACTGTTGGAAAAACTCCCCATGGAGGTAAGGGTTCTGCCTGGTTCTGTCTGTCCCCAGGTGAATGGCGTGTCCCTGCACTGTGCTGAGCATCACATGGCGGTGGAAGCTCTGCGTGGATCAGGAAGCTCTGTCTCCATGACAGTTCTGCGGGAGCGGATGGTGGAGCCGGAGAATGCCATCACTGTCACACCGCTGCGCCCTGAGGATGACTACAGCCCTCGTGAGAGGCGAGGTGGCCTACGCTTCCCAGAGCGGCCCGAGGGGGCACCTCCCACAGAGAGATATTCCACCTGTCTCATGCGCAATGAGAAGGGTCTGGGCTTCAGCATTGCTGGTGGCAAAGGCTCCACACCCTACCGGGCTGGTGACACGGTCAGTAATGATTCCATGGGAAGGAAAGGGCTTGATCCCCGAGTCTTGGCACTACTTATGGGAGCAGTGCAGGGTCTTCCTCACCCATGGGCGTGCAGCAGTGCAGCGTGGCCCTGGGCTGGTGGGCCAGGTGGGCTCTGAGAGCCAGAATCTACTCTTAAGTCAGGGAAGGAGAGAAGTTCAGAAGGAGGTGGGGCTGGGACTCACAATCCCTGCCAGTGACATTTAATCCTGCTGCTGTCCTCTTGACATATATTCTGGGCTCTTGGCCACATGAAGGCTTTGCTGCAGCTGGAGGTTTTGCAGGTGGCTCTAGAAGCAGAAGAGGGTTTGTGTGGAGTGAGGAACAAATGGGAAGTGCTAGGGCAGGGGAGGGGTCTGTCAAGGGGAAAGGGCTGAGACCTGCCTGGTGTCAGGGGGCGATTCTGGAAAGCCAGGCCCTGGTGAGGAGAAGCACAGGCTGCTCTGACCCTTCTGACTGTGTTTCAGGGGATCTTTATCTCACGGATTGCAGAGGGTGGTGCAGCCCATCGGGACGGGATCCTGCACGTAGGAGATCGGGTCATCTCGGTGAGTGTGGGTGTGCAGGGAAGGGGCTGGACACAGCTCCCTGCCCTTCCTCCTACAGGAGCTGTTTTTGTGTCATTGAAGCTGGATTTTGGGGGTCCTTTTTTCAGCTCCTGAGCCTTCTGGGAGAGTATTTAATCTTGATGGTTCTACCCCTGCCTGTGACTGATGGTGGGTGCAGTTAATGCCTCCCCTTCCCCCAAGTGCTGTGCGTGAGCACTTCCCCACAGGAACAACATGTGGCAGTCCAGGCAGTACTGGAGAGAGATCATACGACAGCCCTGCCCTAGCCTGGTGTCCCTCCAGAGCCTTGTTGACAGCCTTAGAGGGCTCTGCCGCAGCAGGGCGTGTGGGAAGGGAAGCCCTTTGGGGCACAGCTGACTGGCTCCCTGCGGAGAGCAGGGTGGCAGGGGTCGGTGTAGGCTGAAGAGGAGGGAGGCTACCTGAGGGTGGTGTGGAGCTGGGCAGGGCGTACTGCAGTGCTTCCCCCTGCTTTCATTTGAAACTCCGTCCCCAGTTTCCCTTCCTGTTTGTGCCAGCGGTATGGATCTCACTGCTGCCTCTAACCTCAAGTCTCTCTACCTAACGTGTCACTTGCTCCCCATTCTGTGGGGAGAGTCTGCTGAGTCTCCTGACCCTCTTCCCAAGCTCGCATGCTGCCTCCGAGTGAAAGCTCCTGCATCCTGGTGTTGGTGGTGGGTTTCCGATCCAGCTGCTGTGGTAAGAGCACGTGTTACCACAGAGCTGGTGTGAGTAAACACTGATACAGCCTTGTCAGTGCTGGCTTCTGTCTGCTCTATCCCTAGGCTGGGGGCTGTGTTGTATTTGTTCTGGCACAAAATTTTAGTGGAGCTCTGGCCCAGGTCTGACATTCGTATCTTGGCAGGAGACTTGAACTGGTACAGCATCTCTCCCTCCTTGCTAGTGTTCTCCTCTCCTCCCAAAATCAAGCCCTGACCCTGATTGTTGCCAGATAGCCTAAATTGTTTTGGTTTTGCTCATCTTTTGATGCTCCACTGGTACAGAGGCATGACTGAGTGGCATAATTGCAGGCACACAGTCTATCGTGTGCTGTTGATTTGCTCTACCTGTGGCAAAAAAGGAAACACAGGATCTCAGAATAGAGTCAGAAGTCAAACCTGCCTCCACCCCCCATTAGCAGCTCTATTTATATCTGTGGGCAGCTTCATAGGAAAAGCAGATCTAATTCCCTAGTAATAGCTTGCAGTGTCTTCAGACTGCAACGTATGGGCTCAGGGCCTTTGTTAGATTTTGATTTGGATGAAGGCCTTGTGGTCATTAGTCCTCTGACACACCCCGCTGCAATGATGAGTGCAGTGCTAGTGCACAGGTAGGAAGTATGTCCACGCTTGAGAGCATGGTCCTCTGCTCTCAAGGATGTTACCTGTGCTAAAGTGTGTGTAGTCATAAAAGGTTTGGTACTGAGCATCAGCTGCAGCTCAAATCTTGCGCTCAGTTATGATGAAAGCAGGAACAAATTATTATCTTCCAGGAGAACACTTACCTAGTCTGGACTGTCCACATAACTTCTGTGCCTTCCAGCAAGAGTCTGACTGTCATTTCTCCAGCAGCCGTGCCTCCTGGCAGCAGCTGCCATTCTGCCTTTCCTGCTTGTGGGGTTCACTGCTAAGTATGATATCCACATGGTGGTAGTGTGACATCCTGAGACCTCTCATATCCTCTTGGTAATATTTGTCCTCGAGAATACCTGCCTGCTCTAAGAGACCTATGAGCAGCTGTGTGGGTTTTGCTCTGTCTCTGGCGAAATCTGGTGCTAGGTTAGAGCTGTGGGACTGCCCTGGCCCAGTGATAGTGGATGTTGACAGAGTGTCTGCTCACTTCAAAACAGTGCCTGCATAGCATAAATTCCCTGTTTACCACAACTCCTCTGAAGCAGTGGTTGCCCATTTTTATTGGAAAGCTTTTCAGGATGCGATGATTCCTGGGATATGCAGTGCAGGTTGCATGTGTTCCCCTGTATATCTGCACAGGGAAAGCAGGAGGGCCTGCGTTAGGATACAAGCAGTTTCATAGGTCCAGCAGGCAGAGGCCCATTTCCAAAGCCATAGTCTCCTAGTCATGCCTCAGTTCTCACTTTGCCAAAGAATTTTTGTTTTCTTAGGAAAAGAAGTTTTGTTTTCTTACGAAAAGAGATACTGCACAGCTTCATACTCTTCCCCTGTTCTCTAAATCATCCTGGACTTCTCTGCAGGGGAAGAACTGGGATAGCTCCTTTTACTTTCTTAAGGGAGCTTTGAGTACATGGATTGAAGAGCCCAGCCTAGATCTCTTTTCAAAGTTAACACCCCACAAAACTCACCAGTGATTGACTACTAACTCTCCAGCTTTCCCCATATTTTAGTGTGTCTTGAGAGTCATCACAGGCATCTTGAGAGTCATTTTGATAGCAGAAAACATGGGGCAGGGAGCTGCAAGGGGGGAATGTTGGAGAGTTTGAATTGCGGGATGGTAATCTAGCAGGGAGGGTGCAGGATTGGGAGCAGTGGCTAAGGGCAGATAGTTTTTTCGGACAGGACTGGGAGTAGACTGAAGAAAACTGATTCTGGGGGAGATTTAGGACAGCAGTAGCACCAGGCGATACAAGGGGGTCCTAATGAGAGCAGTCTGATCACTAAGAAATTTGCTAGAATAATATAACTCCCTGGCACACAGAAAAACGTGTGGAGCTTGGAAAGGACCGATGACACTCTTTCTCTTCCTCTGGGCACTTAGATAGCCGAACTGCACTGGTTGGCCTTGTTCTTTTGCTAAGCAGAGACATAGCAGTAAAGGCCACTGAAAACTAGCTGTCCAAAAGCTGGGAAGGCATCACGATTGGCAGGTAATGGAGAAGTTAATGAGGAAAATGCCATCAAAGGCTGTTATATATGATACACCTCTGACTCAGGGAGTTCCTGTGTCCCTGTTCACTAGTCCAGGGAGGTACCACTGTATACTTTTGGTCTGACCAAGTCTGACCATTCTCATCTTCTTGTCAGTGGCAGAAAAATAACAGGGGAATGCGTGAAGTCAAGAGTACATGCTGCTACAGCAGGTCTGTCTGTCGAGTATGTTGGGCCTTGATCTGGTGGTAAGAACCTAAGGGCCAAGTCTTTTCTGCATGTCATCTTTGTTAAAAATTGGTGTATCTGGCAGACGGGAGGACCCAAGGGGATCCTCCCTTCCCAGTCCACTGGAGACAAGGCTGCTGCTTTTCCCTATTCCCAGGTCCAGCCATCAGGAAGGCTAAGTGCAGATTCCAAAGATGAAACACACTGCAGACATGGCTGGCCACAGATTTACACAGACGAGAAGGGGGGCAGTACCTTTACAGGCAGCCACATAAACACAAACAGCCTTCCTAGGGCATGAGCAACACAACCTAACCCTGTTCCTACCCTCTGGCTAATCAGATGTAAGGTTTGCTAGTGGAACATGCACATACACTCCCTCACTCAACTCAAATATTCATGTTTGCAGGTCTCTTCAGTCTCTGGCCCAAGTGTCAAGTTCTTCAGGGCTCTTTGGTCAGACCCTGAGCTTTTTATCCAGTTTCTGGGCCAGCTGTTGGGTCTTCCCACATTCTGGATTCCTACTTGCTGGCTAGTCCAACTTGAAGTTTACTAGTAGATCTTGTATACATACCCAGAATAGAGAGCAAACTTGCACAGTAAATACAAACAGATTTTGATGAAAAGATAGACCAAACTATGGTGATCAGGCACAGGGCTTGGCCAGACAAGCATACTGACCAGCAGCCTGCTTGCGTGTGATCAGCCTCTCTTATTCTCCACCCTTTCCATTTTCCCATGTTTGTTCCTCCCCTCTCCTCCTTGGCCACTCCCCCACCTGTGACCCTTCTGCTAAACATCCCATAGTAAGTTTTGCATATTCCCACAATCCCCCTTAAAACTTCCTGTAGCAAGCTTGCTCTTTCCTGTGAGAGCTGTTCTGATAACCCATGATAACCTTGATTTCCTCTGCATATTGATTACCAAGTTTTTGTTCACACTTCTTTAATGTTACCATTTGAGTGATACCTTTAATGATCCACCCATGAGTGTCTTGAGTCTTGTCTGTTATCTGCATTTCATTAGGGTTTGTGCACCTGTGTGTTCAATTTATTATCTTTTCTGCATATTGCCTAGTCTCTTATGCTCAGCAGCCATTACCCAGGTACCTTTACATCCTTCCTCTTCCTGTGTGCATGTGCAGGCTGGCATGCCTTCACATCCTTCTGTTTGTCCTCTGTGATTGGTGCCAAAGGTTCCCCTTTGGGGACAATTCTGAGTAGAGGAGAGGCTGTGGGGCTGAGTTTCCTGTTTGTGTCCCAACATAGCATAGGGCTATTCTGCCTGTTTTCTTCCATGTCGTAAGGGGAGTAGCACACTTGACTGTGGATTGGATGGGACAGGTCGGGTGAGGGTGGTGGTGGTGTTTATGGAGGTTCTGGACAAAGCCTTGTCAGACTGTGTGCAGTCAGCTTTCTCCAGAAACTGCTTTCTTGGAAGGAGCTGGGGAGTAACTATAAGATTTCTAGGAATCAGACAGTGAGGAATCAGGCTACAAAATCCAGTTGCTGTGGCTGTTATGAAGTCATGTCATTATTTCATAAGCTGATCAAACTCCATCTTAACAGCTGTTATTTTCCTGTCCTCATTGTTCATTTTGGAAAGCTCTTCCAGAACCCAAGGACTAGAAACCTTTTAATTTTCAGCTTCAACTTTTTCATGGCAAATTTCATCCTTTTGGCAGTGTTCTTCTAGCTTAACTCTCCTCTCGATATTCTGCCTGTCATACATTCATGGAGAACAGTCACATCCTTTCTGGTCCTTTGATTCTCTGGGCAAGCTGTTTTAAATCTTAATTTTGTAGGAAAGGCTCTCTGTTCCCCTGCCTGTCGTAGCAGCTTTTGTCTGCACATCTTGTTAACTTCCGTTAGATAATTTTTGTGTGTGTGTAGGATGCAAATAGTATACAGTTTTTCAGATGAGTTCTCTTCAATGCTTTGTATGAATGATATTGCTCCTTCCCCATATATGCTGGAAGTACCTGTTTGAAGCATTATATCTTCACTGATACCACAGCAAGACTAGTTGTATTCTTGAAATTATTTGGCATAGCATATTGGATAATGTTTTCTTGTCCAAAAGAATTCCAGTTTTCCTTTTGTGTCAGCTAGTCAGTCACTGTGGACTAGCAGAGTCTCTTTCTCAGTGCTTCAAAGTCTTTTTATACCTGGGGTACACTTTTTATGGCTTAAAACTGACATCTTCCCCAGACTGCCATGACTTGCCCAGCATGGACGGACAGCAGCCCACTGGCCAGTGACAGGTCCTGTCACACATCAGATCATGCTCTTCAGTGCATGTGTCTGGGCTTTGAGAGTAATTGATATGGGCAAATGGCCTAGTGCAAAGGCAACTGATGCCATGGCACATTAATGTGCTATGGCATCAATTCTGGGAATCACCGTTTTGCCTTCTTCCCGTATTGAGATCTTTGGACCCATTCCTTTAATGCAGCCTCTTGGGCTTCTTTTGTCATGACCCAGTAGGAAAGCTGAAATGCAAAGCCAAGAAGGAGTGACAAGATACTCTCCTGGTAATGAGTGAGCCACAGCATACTCTGGGCAATAGCTAGGTTTGTAGAGCTCCAGGAGGTGGAGCATCATACCTGGTCTTCATGGTCCCGCGGAGCATCACTGATGCTGCTAGGGCTTGGAGGTGTACAGGGAAGATGGG
Source organism: Phoenicopterus ruber ruber (assembly GCA_009819775.1). Classification (NCBI taxonomy): domain Eukaryota; kingdom Metazoa; phylum Chordata; class Aves; order Phoenicopteriformes; family Phoenicopteridae; genus Phoenicopterus; species Phoenicopterus ruber. Next base: position 169,901,167 of record CM020216.1, on the reverse strand, counting down.
AAAAGGGGCTGGTAAGCTGTCTGGAAAGAGGATTGTGGTCAGGTGGGAATGAACAGGTGTCTCTTTGGCAGATAGGAAGGAGTGGGGTAAGTTACAAAGTGCTTTGGGGAACAGGCTTTTGAAAAGGGGCAGTGTTCCAGCAGAATGGGGTCCCTTAGGGTGCTTGGCTAAGTGCTTAAAATGTCAGGGTGTACTCGGGTGATGGTCTGACACTGAGTTTGCGGGTTGTTCTAGATCAATGGGGTAGACATGACAGAAGCCAGGCATGATCAGGCAGTAGCGCTGCTTACTGCATCCTCCCCCACCATCGTGCTGCTGGTAGAGAGAGAGGGTGCAGAGCAGCTCAGCGAGGGAGACTCACCAGGCGTGCCACGAGTGCGCATGCACTCCCCACCACCACCTCCCAGCCATGGGGAGAGCCCACCAGAGGAGACGCCTTCACTGCAAAGGAACCATCTGTCTAAAGGCTTGGAGGATCAATATCCCATTGAGGTGAGTGTGCCTGGAATATGGGCTAGTGTAATCTTGGCTATTTTTCATTTGAAAAATTGGTAGTCTGATGAGGGCTGGCCCACTGGGATGCTGAGAAGTAATGGGGAACCCCCTTGTCCTGTGGGTGCTTTCCTTGTGCTCACCATGCAAAACATCCCCGACTCCATGTTTTTCAGTGTTTGTGGTCCTTATGTGATACCCCTTATTCTCTTTGACTCTGCTTCTTGTTCCCTCAAGGAAATTCACCTTGTAAAAGCAGGTGGTCCCCTGGGACTCAGCATCGTAGGAGGCAGTGACCATTCAAGCCATCCGTTTGGGATTCATGAACCAGGTGTCTTCATTTCAAAGGTAGAGTCCTGTGTGGGCAGCCTAGCAGTGGACATTTTTGAGCTGTTTAATTATTGGGGTTAAGATGAAGGATATTGATGCAAGAGTCTGAGAAGTACAGTATAGATTAAAAAAAAAAATGGGATGGAGGAGGGATGCATACATGTGTAAAGAGTTAGCTTATACTAGACAATACTGCTACTGCTGTAGAAATCTAAATGGCACGTAAAAGCCTGCAAACCTGTATAATTCATGCTGAATTGTTTGGGGAGAGTTAGCTTTTGAAATTGCTGAGCTTATGTTAGCTTTTAATGAATCATGAAAAGATGCAGGTATTTCAGAAAACCAGTCATTACTCAGAAGGTGTTAGTGGGATGAATATGTAACTGCATGCAAAAACAGAAGTGCTCTTCTGCATTCAGGCCAGTGTCCTTTGACCCGACATTCTCTTTCCAGTGGTGGCATTAGCTGATGTTATTTAGAGACAGCACACAAGCCAACCACTTGCTGCAGGTCATTCCCTTCTCAGTCCCGCACATCCACACTTGTTGGATTAGAGATGTTAGAGAGGGCAGCCCTTTCTGCATTCATACGTCTCTTGTCCCTTGGACATGCTGAATCTGTCTCCTCTAACACCCATGGCTGCAAGTCCCAGAACATCATTACCTGTCACCTGAAGAAGCACTCTTTGATCTGCTCTAGACCAGTGTCCCACTGGTTACACTGAGTGCTCCTCCATTCTTGTATTGCCAGTTTGGTAAACAGAATCATAGAATCATAGAATCGTTTTGGTTGGAAGAGACCTCCAAGATCATCGAGTCCAACTGTTAAGTATTCTAGCTTATTCACCACCTTCAGTGTTGTAAACCTCATTCATTCTCCTTCCTCTGCTTTCCGTCCACACTCAAGAGCTGTGGCCTTCCTATCTCCTTGCAAGGTCCTGCTCCATCCCCTCATTATTTCAGTTGCCTTTCTCTAGACCTTCTCTTACTCCACTATGTCCTTCTCAGGATGTGGCATCACAGGATCATTCAAGTTGAAAGGGACCTGCAGAGGTGATTTGATCTTGCTTGAAAACACAGGGCCAGCCTAGATCAGCTTGCTGAGGGCCTTGTCTACCTAATATCTACTCAGAATTTTCCTTGTTCCAACTTGCACCCCTTGCCTCTCTCCCTATACCACTGTGTACCTTTGAGAAGAGCCTGGCCTCTGTTTTCTCTGTACCATTGTGTTAGGTAGTTGAAGACAGCGACAACATCCCCTTTAGCTTTCTGTTCTCAAGAATGAAAAAACTCAGGTGTCTCCGTCTCTCCTTGTACAATGTATTATCTACACCCCTGTTCATCTTCTTGGCCCTCCGCTGCACTCATTCCAGTTTATCAGTGTCCGTCTTGTACTCCAGATGCAACGTCACAAGCATAGATTAGTGGGGAATGATCACTTCCTTCAGCTCGCTGGTTACACCCTCCACTGTTGCAGGGGCACACTGCTGAACTAGCTGTCTTTCACAATATACTGGATCCAAGCCTCTGGCTAGCAACAAGCCTCCTGAAACAGCAAGTCTGTTTGACAGATTTGTGCCTTCTGTCCCTCGCAGGTGTTTCCAGTAGCTTTCACCCGATGCTTCCCGGTGGTGCTGACGTGGTTCATTCTGGGATGGCTCCAGTACTTCCTTTTATGTAGTTTGTTTCTCCTCATCTGCTACAAGGCACTACACGTATTTTTTAGATGCGTCTTAGTAGAGAGAAGGACTCTTCCCTCTGTTGCCAGCAATCTCAAGCTCCCAGCCTTCCCCATCTTGGCAGCCTCTGCTATTTGTTTAAGCATAGCCCCGAGCTGACTCTTCTTCTGGACAACATGGCATTTGAACTCTTCTCTCTGCAGGGTTTCTGTAAAGAGCCTGTTGCTCTCCTGTTCATTTTCACTGACGCTATGCAGTATGCTCATCTCATCCTGTAGCTTCTTCACCTGCTAGCTTGGCACCTTGAGCAGAGCACACCTTCCACTGGTGAGGCCACCACTGGTCTCAGGCAGAGGTCCCAGGCACTCCCTGTAGCCCAAGACCCTGAAAGCTGTATCCTTCCTCTAAAGCGCCGGGGATACTCAGCTGGTGCTGTGGCCCTTACCCTGTGGCATATCACCATTGTCTTTGCACAGTCCTCAGTGTAGTTTCTGGGTCCCCTTCTGCTCTGCCTTCTGGGAGCAGAGAACTGAACAGTCCTGGGGACATGAGTGATTCAGTCTGTCTTGGTCTCAGTACCCTTTCTTATGATGCCCAACATTTTGTTGGCTTTTTTTGGGTCTCTTCCTGCATGTGGAGCCCACGATGTCAGAGAACATGCAACAATGTCTCTAGGAACTTTCCTCAGTTACTGTTCTGAGTTCCGTGTTGCATGTACATGGTTTAAGGTGTTTTTCCATAAACTCATTGTCTGTGTGGAAGCTCATGCCATGTATTTTTTTTGTCCAGTTTTCTTGACTCCTTTTGAAGTTCCCCACCACCAGGGTGGCATTTGGCTGCTCAAAACAGCACGGTATCATCTGCAGACCTGGAGATTTCACAGTTCACTACTCTTTTTCAGATCACAGACGGACATGCTGAATAACACCAGTCCCGCACCAATCCCTCAGGCACCCCACCAGTGAATCTTTTGTGTCCTGAGCAGCAACTGTCCAGCCCTGCCCTTTGTTTCCTCTCCTTTGACTAGCTTTCAGTCCATTAAGATGGCCTTTCCTCCCATACAGTGGACACAGCTTCTTTTAATAGTCTTTAGGTTCGGACCTTATCAAGGGCCATTTGGAAATCTGGAAGTTATGTCTACCAGATTCATGTGTTCGTTGTTTCTCTCACAGTGCTTCAGCAGATCAATGAGGCAGGATTTCCTTTTACCAAAGCCAAACTAACTCTTTCCCAACAAACTCTGCTTATCCACGTGCTCACAGATTTTACTCTTTCTTTGTTGACACTATTGTTTTACCAGGACTAGAAGTTAGGTTTGTTGGTCTGTAGCTCTGAAGATCCCCTCTAGAGCACTTCTCAAGGACTGGAGTTGTACTGATTCTGTCAGTCCTGGTACAGTGGCCATTTGTAATGGTAGATCATCCACTTCCGACAACAGCCCTGCACTTTAACATTCGAGTTCCTTCAGAGTTCTTGTGAGAAAGCTATCTTCTGGTTACAGTCACAGGCAAAATAATGGAAAAGCTGACACAGGATTCATTCAGATGAAAACGATAATGTGAGAATATAAGAACATAACAAATGACACTTTAAAGCAAATCTTATTTCATTCTTTTCCAGTGTTCACAGATATGTTACCTCTTGGGGAACTTTGGTTGCAGAGAGAGAAGTTGAAACAGGCCTCAGAGGATGTTGGAGGATAGCCTAGGGACACAATCAGTGTCTCTCTAAGGAGAGATGGAATTTCCTTCTCTAGTTGTAATAGTAATGATTCTTTGTAGGTCATTCCACGTGGACTGGCATCTCGCAGTGGGCTCCGTGTAGGAGACAGGATCCTGGAGGTAAATAGTATTGACCTACGCCATGCTACCCACCAGGAAGCAGTGAATGCCTTGCTCTCCAACACCCAGGAGCTGACTATGTTAGTAAGGCGAGATCCACCACCACCTGGTATGCAGGTAGGTTCTGAGTAAGAGAACTGGGGGGAAATCGCACTCTTCTTTATAGAAGGACCACCTTTGAAGGCAATTTCTTACCTATCTGGAAGTCCGGGACTAGGATACAACCAAACTTCCGGTTGAAATTTCCTGCTCTTGTGGCAGAATCCAGTCTCTTGTAAGTATATATTCAGTTGAGGACTGTGGAGGGTCTCTTGCCATGCCCATGGTGATATTGTGATTGGAGAATGATCAAATTTCATGAAGACAGACCTGAACAGCAGACAGAAATACAGAAAAGGGCAGAGCCTCATCAAAAAGAATAAACTGTGCCAAATTAGTGAATTGTCTAATTCAGGTAATTTCCAGGGTATTTAGAATATGGCCAGCTACTAGGAATGTTTCCTCAACGATTCCAGCCTGAACTTGACACAGAAACTCCTTTTCTATATTCACAGGAAATATGCATTGAAAAGGCTCCAGGAGAAAAGCTGGGCATCAGCATCCGGGGTGGAGCAAAAGGTCATGCTGGAAATCCATTTGATCCCACTGATGAAGGCATCTTCATTTCTAAGGTACCAGACCACTAACTGTACAACTTGGTTGCATGGAAAGACTGCTAGGGAAAAGGGTGATCCCTGTGGAATTTGTTCCATGTGCTCTCTCCATGTTTCGCTGGGTACATCAATTCTCCTGGAGTATTCTCCATCCGCTGAAGGAGGCGCATCTGTTTCCTTTCATATTTCCTCCTCTACAACAGCTACAAAATTTTTTCTTTCATTTCCTGTGTTTGCTTTTATTTTGCCTTGTGTTACACGAACCTGTACATCTTTCCTTTTCCCCTCCATTCCTATTGCTTCCCCCAAGTGCTTGTGGCCTTCCTGCCCACTCAAACATGCATGCTCTTTCCTCCTTTCATTGAAAGCTGTCGTGGTTTAACCCCAAATTGTAACCCAATACCACGCAGCCACTCGCTCACTCCCCTCCTCCCCAGTGGGGTGGGGAGGAGAATTGGAGAGAAAGGAAAACTCGCGGGTCGAGATAAAAACAGTTCACCAGGACAGCAAAGGAAAAATATAAAAATATATTAATAATGATAATAATAATATACATAAGGATAATAGACTATATAAAACAAACGATGCACAATTTCTCACCACCCGATGACCGATACAGCCCGTCCCGAGCAGCAGCCAGGGAGCAGGGCTATTCCCCCCCCCAGCTATCCCAGAACAGCAAGTTCCCGAGAGAGCAGGTGAGAGAACAAACAGCCGAATGAATGAAAAACAAAAAGGAAAAACAGGGAAACAGAAAGCAACCCGAAGGGAAGCTTAAGGATTAAGGCACCAAGGGTCTAAAAAGCCTAAAAGCCTAGTGGCCCACCGACCGACCCTCACTTATACCGGGCATGACGTCTCTGGTGTGGAATACTCTCTTTGGCCAGTTTGGATCAACTATCCTGTCTCTACCCCTCCCAAGTTTTGCATCTGCATGTTAGCAGAACCTGGGAAACTGCAAAATGTCTTTGGGCATTCAGCAGCAACCAGCAACATCAGTGTGCTATCACCGTTCTTCTCACACTAAAGCCAAGACACAGGAGCTGCTGAAGACAAAACTAGCTCTGTCCTGGCCTAAACCAGGACAAAAGCATTATGAATTCCTCACCTTTCCTCCTGTGCCATGCACCATGTGTGTAATTTTGTTCCCTTTCCTTTGTAAATGACTGCTTGTGTGCATACTTATTTGTCATGTCACATTTCCCCAAGAAGTAATGCATATTTTCTTTTTAACAGTATACTGTGTATAAGCTTATATATTCCACCCCACCCAACCCATACCAAAAAGTATTGCCTCTTCTTTCTTGTTAGCAACAGCACATAGTGATAAGTGGTGTAATGTTAGGTCTTCCTGCTGACCAAAGGGGGACTCTGGATGTTCACATTAGTGTCACTGGTTCCCTCTTTAGCTGGTATGGTAGGGTAGAAACTCTGCGCTAGCTCTAGAGGTCTTAATAATCTTTGTTGGATGGTGGACACTCCACAATTGCCAGTTAACCCTTTCTAATAATTGGCTGCTTTCAAAGAAATGGAATACTCAGCATTTGTTATTATTTAGATGTAACTTATTTATCTGAGTTTGAAAATTAAAAGAGTAAATTCACTCTATCAAAGTAATAGTTGCACATTCAACTGCAATATTTGTAATAGCAGTAGAAGAAAATCTAAGATTATTGTAACCTACAATTATTTTTAATGATTAGTTTTGGTTTTATCTCCTTCAGTGTTACAGCATTTAGGGGTCTGGAAGGCTTACAGTTTAGCCCCATTGCAGGGTTAGTTTACAGCCCCCACCCCCCCCACCCCTTTTTTTTTTTAAAAAAAAATAGTAGTTATTTTAGCCTGTGGAGAACCAAAGCACTGAACTTTTCTGCTCTCCATTCAACTGTGTTACTTCAACTTGATCTCTCTTATCCATCCTAACCAGTGTTTTTCCTGCTTCTCTTGTTTTGTCTGTATATTTCCAGTAACTGAGACGCAAAGTAGTGCTTTTTCTTTTTCCTTCTCGTTGGATGTCTGATTACTGCCTCCTTTCTCCTTAGTTTTTCTTAATTTGCATTTCCATTGAGTCCCTTAATTGTCCTTTTTTTTTTTTTTTTTTTTTTTTGAAAGTTGTAATCTGGTTCTTCCTTTTTAAAACCTTCTTGATGAGTTGTTACAAGTTGAATACCATGAGAGAGATAAATTATATCTACAATTTGAAATTGATGATCTGTCTCAATGGGGATAGCCCAGTGTCCCTCAGTGACATATCAATAATACAGATGACAGTTGGCATTAAGGACATTTTTCTACATTAACTTCACCTCCTCCCATTATTTCTGGGTGTTCTACTGTCACACTTATGCACTTGCTCTCCCTGGAAAAGAAATTGTGAGTACTCGGTCTTTTTCCATTCAGCTGCATGTGACCACTTTTGTGCATGCACACGCACTCACATACACTTAAATGCTTTCCTTTACAGCCCTGAAGAAATTACCTGTAGGCATGCGTGGCTGCTTTCCCTCCCCTTAAACCTAAAAAGAAAAAAAAAAAAAGATTAAAAAGTGCATGCAGCATTTTTTCCTCTTCTTTTTACAGGTACTTTATTAAACATATATCTGTTGTTTTTTCTCCAAAACAGCCCTCATAAATCCAGTAAACACCCATGCCTTTGGTTTGTTTTGGGGTTTTTTGCCTCTCTGATCCTAGTAATACGTGGTGTGCAGTAGTCCATCCTTTCTTTCCTTCCTCTGATGTTACCTGTGCCTCCATCCTACCCTGACAACCCGTCGTGCATGTCCTTGCATTTCCCCCAGCCAGCAACCAACTTTGTGTGCCCTTGTGCTTTCCTTATTTTCTTGTCATCAATCTACAGGCTTTGCTCGAGATCCCTGACATGGACGTATTCTTTTTGCGAAGGCCTTGTGTAGCACTGGTCATAATTCTCTTTGTAAAGCTTAGTCATGTTAGTTCTTTGGCTTTGAGACTGGGCCTTTGAATTGAAGCTGTTCGTTTGTCTCTGCTGTTCCCAGTGACGTCTGTCTATATACCAAATGTACCAAGGTCTTCATTTTATCTAGCTTGACTGTGCGTACATCCCATTTTGTTCCAAGCTTTTTGGTTTCCCATTAGAAAAAGAAATGCCCATTTGGTGATTCTGTTCCTTTCTCTAAGGCACTTGAAGTTGTATCCTGTATTTCTGTCCAGTTCCTGATAGTAGCTTCTCCTGTCTCCATTGTTCAATTTTTTTCTCACTTCCCCAGCTTGCATATTTCTCCTGAGCAAAATTTCATGTTTGCATATGTTTGGGTCTTTGGGTTTGTGGTTTTTTGGTTTTGGTCCCGTCCCCCCGTCCGTCCCCGTCCCCCCCCCCTTCTTTCTTTTTGTACCCACAGCAAGTCCTGCAGTCTCTTTTCCCTGTTCTGAAGGGGGAAAAAAAAAGAATAAAACTCCTTGCCTTTCCTGCGTTTGTTCTGGTGACAAAGCATGCACTTTCATTCTCTCCTCAAACATACATGGATGCTTGCACTCTTTAAGACAAATTCTGGCTTTCATGTGCCTTATCAATATGCTGCATGTAGTTGCTTCCCCTGGTGACAGCTTGTGTACATGAGGCAAGTAAGAGTTCTTGTGACTTACTGAGGAAAGAAAATAGGAGTTACATGTTATTTCTCTGAAAGAGAGGATGGAAAATGACAGACATGCGTAATTTGTTATGCCTGTCTCTACCTCAAAGACAGTAAAATGTCTTTATACCTCATTTATCTTTATCCACAAAAATTATCCCTGTGCTTGCATTTTCTGTCTCTCTCCCAACAAAAAATTATTACACTTTCCTTTCCGTGAAGTTAAATCATAGATGCGTGAGCTTGCTTTCTCACCGGCTTCATTGACAAAACAAAAGCAGTTTCTTTCCTGGGACAACACATTTCAAATACGGATTCTTGTTATCTCCCGTAAGAGATTTCTTCCACACCTGTTTCCTCTACCAAACTGTACACGTTCTTCCTTTTCTACCCTCTCCGTAAGTATATATAAGTACTTCCAGGCACTTTCCCTGACATGTAGCCACAGCCTTTTCTCGCTGTTCCCTTTGTATGCTGTCCTCTCTCATTCCTTCTTCCTGATGGTCCCCATACTCTCCAATCTTCTCTTACCTCCTTAGGTGATATCTTGATTCCCCCCATTTGTTATAGGTGAGCTCCTCTGGGGCTGCAGCCCGGGATGGCCGTCTGAAGGTTGGAATGCGGATCCTGGAGGTGAATCATCAGAGTTTGCTGGGAATGACGCATACAGAAGCAGTACAGATACTCCGAAGTGTGGGTGACGCGCTCCTTGTGCTAGTGTGTGATGGCTTTGATCCCAAGGCTGCAGCTGCCATTGAGGTGAGAACTGAAGTGCAGGGTGCCCTCGTAGTGACCAGTACCACAAGGATCCCACCTCTTTCTTCATAGAAGATTGCTGGATTTTTCCAACCTTTTGCTGTAGATTTTTTTGAGGTCCCAGATTTTGAAGTCTGGTCTCCTGCTATATGAACTGGAGGTGATTGCCAGTTCATAAAAGCAATAGTCTCTAAAGACTGTCTCTCTTCTGCTGATTACAACACTGTTTCACAACATCATTGCATTGGTTAGAAATTTAGTTTTCAAGCTAATTTTCTTCAGGCTATTTATGCCTATTTTTTCTTGTGCCAATATTATATTTAAACTAAATTGTCTGTCCGTTTATTGGTGTTTGCCTTTTCCTACAGGGAAAGACTTACCCATAGTAATCCTGTGCCTTCTCAGATTTCTTTTTTCAAGGCTTAGCAAGTAAGCTTTTTTATTCTGTTTCAATTTAAATTCATCTTTCTTAGACCTCAAGTTCCTTGAGTAATTGACAGCTGAAATAAGGTTTCAGGTTGTGAAAGAGTTCTGACTTGCCTAGGATCATCTTGGTACTCTGTATCTGGGAGCCTAGGATATGGAATTTTTTGTATGGCACGCGGTGGGCTTCCACCATGTTTTATTGCCTTCTTGCTTTGTAGATGTCCCCGGGAATTATTGCCAACCCTTTTGCTGCTGGTATTGGGCGCAAGAATAGCCTGGAAAGTATCTCTTCTATTGATCGGGATTTAAGCCCTGAAGAACTGGAGATCCTACAGAAGGTGGGTATTCTGGCTACAACTGGGAGAGTGTTATGGAGTGGAAAAAGTTTCTGAAAATCTCTAGTGTCTCCCTTGGTGCGTGGAATCTGCAACATAATGGGTAGTGGACTTCCTTTTTATGGGATCAGCAGCTCCCAGCACTTTCATCAGGAATGCGCTAGGACGGGACTCTGAAATCTTCATGAGGTTACAGGTGCTCCGAGTGGGGAGAGAGCACTGGGTGAAGTGGCTCTAACTTTGATCTCTCCTAGGAGATGGAAATGGTGAGAGAAGCAACTCAGTGGGAGAGAGAAGAAATGGAGAAAGTGGTGAGAGATTTTTCATGTAGCAGAATCTTGACAGCGGTTCTGCCAAGGCTGTGAGCCCTAAGGAAAATGGAACAGATTATCTCTACCCAGATGTTCGTGCCATGGGGGGCTTTGGGCCTTCTCTCTCTGTAGTGCACCACTCAGTTACTCTAGCTACTTTTTGCCTTTACCATACCTTCCTATGTACCTCTTTGGTGGTACTCTTCTGTTATTTACAGAGTTCGTCTTGTTACCTGCTGGTACTTTGCGGCCAAGCTGCAACTTTGAGAAAAATGGCCTTTAGCTTGGAAGTCCCACATTTAATCAGTTCTCTCTAAACAGCGCTCCATGACATGACAGTGCTTTTATGAGCAAAGATGAGAACACACAGCTCAAAGTTGCCCTGAATTTGAAGAAGTGGCACTGTTAATCAATCACAAGTTTGTGCTCCTCAGTTTACTTGATCATTTTTCTGATTGGTTATGAGAATTCTGTATTTCTGCCCACTATTTCAGCCTTTCACAGGAATAGATTAGCAGAGTCAAGCCCCTCAAGGACTTGGATTTTCTAGTTATCTCTCTTAAAATGGTAATTTATTCAGTCAGATTCTTTTGGAAGATGAGGGAAAATTGAATTCTTCAGTATTGTCAATTAGGAATCTGCTCTCCTGGCAGATAAGTATGTGTACATTTTGCAGGCATTTCTTCAGGCTTCCAATTTAGATACACCTAAAATTTCTCTAGGTTCTTTCTGTAGTTGTAATCCCTCAGTGTTTTTTTACATTTGCTACCTCACAAGACTGTAGTTATTTTGGCAATTCTGGATGGAGGTGATCTTTATAATTTAGTTAACACTTGAGATTTTACTTGTTTTGGAAAAAATGGTCAACATTTTGAATAGACAATGGCACAGACTGTAAGAGGACAGAGCAATGAACAAGAAAATGGCCTTAGGACCTTTCAGCCATGTGGTATGTGTAATCATTAAATATACATATATATTTCATATTTATGTAATCCTACTCTGCCTTCTGTCAGTGACTGCAATGGGCTATGCAGGGTACAATTTTACGAAAGACTGGGGTAGAGAGACAAAAGGGGTTCAGTGTGGTTCAGACTCCCTTTGGAAGCTTTGCTTTATCTTTGCTGGCCTACAGTTTAGATTGATGTCAGCAGTGCAGGAACAGGACAAGGGATTTCTGTCCTAAGTATCTGCAAGGTGTTCTGATGGTGTTTGAGATCTATACTTAGATGGGAATTCTTCCAGTGGAATGACCTTATAGAATAATTTGGGTTGGAAGGGACCTCTACAGGTCACTTGGTTCAGCTCAGAGCAGAGCCAATTTAGATCAGATTTAGGTTTTTCCTATAAAATGTCTTGTTCCTTGCCTAGGAAGGAACTGAGAGTGGTTTGTTGTGATTTCAGAAAACCTGATTTTGTAGTGTTACTGTTAGAGCAAAGGGTATTCCTACCAGTTTTATGTCGGTAGCATGTGGATTTGAATACTCTCTAGGAGACTTCAGGTACTATGGGTCATTATCAGCATTTCTAATGTCTCTGGACAAACCAAGAGCAAGTCCGGCCCCAAAACCATGCTGCTCTGTCTGAGAGGGTTGCATTAGTTCAGTCTTAGGTAGATAAAGGCTTTTCCAAAATTTATACTGATGTTACACCTTTATGATTGGTGATGTAGCCTTGGCTATATCTCATTTTAAAAAGTGCTGATGGTATTATGATAGCTTTTTATGGAAAACTTGAACTTGAAATTTTATTAAAATGGTTAATTTAAAAGAAAGAAACTTAGTAATAACTAGTCATTCAGCTATCAGCAATATTTCAAAACAATGATGAGCATCTTAACAAATATCATTATTCTTCCTGGAGGCTGAACAATACACAGTAATCATGGTTTATCTTTCTTGGATGTTTTACTTTTGATAGATTTTAAAGCAATATTCTGAGGTTGCAGTGACGTGTATTTAAGGACTTCAAAGGTCTATATTCCCATATACTGCCTTTTCTCTCACTATAGTGTGGCTTAGTATAATTACAATGTTGTCTGTCCCAACCTCTGAAGAGCTGAGAAGTGTGCCTGTAGCCTGGTGATCAGCAGAGACCAAGACTCCCCTCCAGAATTGCCTGTGCCTTTAAAAGATTTCATACTTTTTGGTGCCCCTTCCATTAGGGTGCTAGGAAGAGGTAGCAATGGATGCTCCAGACTCCTCTGACGTCTTGGGATCCATGGCCTGAGACCCAAAAGCAAAGACATGTTTTTATGCTGTTGCCTTTTAGCGTGACCTTGAAACTGGGATTCTGTCTCTAATACTGGTTTTGATGATTAAATTTATACCAGTGATGGAGCCAGCACTGTATGGTAGCCATTGTAATGCTGTAGGAAGTTCCCACTTCAGTGCCAGATCCTCAGTAATACTATTTGTGTCACCATTTTTGGACCTTTCCTCTAATACTTCAGTGTTTCATGTTCAGTTTTGCACAGGAGTGACAGAGATCAAATGTGTCTCCTTACAGCAAGGTTGTGAACTGAAGAAATGGGAGCAATTTTGGCTTTGCTGTACTCACCGTTAGTCCTATAGAGGTTTTCAAATACCACTGTTGCACTCACTGCATACATCTCTCAGGTTCAGTTCTTTGATAATTTAGTTTCTAATAGCAATATTAGTAACTCCAAATCTCCGTGGACTGATTCATGGTGCATTCCTCTATCCCAGCTCTGTAGCTGTAGTTATTTTTCTAGTCTTAATCCAGAGCTTCTCCAGGCTCCCCAGATGTTGTCAGAGATGGACTTTGAACATTCCACAGCTCCATCTGGGCTGGCTGGCGCTCTTGTCTCTCTTCAGCTTAAGAACTCAGAGAAGGATCACATACAAGATTACTGTCAGCTTGAACACTCACTTTACAGATAACTCTTGTCCAAAATAAGCATAACCAGATTCAGAATAGACTTCAGCTTAAATATCCCTAAATATCCCTTTGGGTCTTGTGATCCTCCAGAGCATTAGTGTCTTCTCATGTTGCTCATTATTGTCTGGAGATCGAGGGTGTGATGTGGGACACTGATTATTTGCTAGTGGTAATGCACAGAAGCTTTTGAAGAGAAGGGCCTAGGTACTTCTCAGAATTTTCAGTTAGCTCCCTCTGATTTTCTCAGATGCCTTCTACCTCCCATCCTTCCAGCCTTGGGACTTCTGGACCATCTGGTTGCTGCTCTTTGGGAGGAGCAGTCAGGAGGGTTGCAGTATGCAATAGAACGGAAGAATGATGCTGCTTTTGTCCACAGCCCTTGCTCTGCGGCGTAGGTGCTGGGCAAAAAGTCACAAAAGTATAAATGCACAGAAATCATTCTTTAAGACAAGTAACATATTATTACTTTCCTCTTGCAGCTTGGAAGCAAGCCCATAGCTGGGGCTTGTGAGATTAGTCACTGGTCACTCTTATAATACTCCTGTGCTGCGCTGAATGACTGAGAGCTGACCAGCTGATTTTAAGCCCTGCTTTATGCTTATACAATTTCTGTCTCTATAGTCTTTTGACTGTGATGCTATTAACAAGCATGTGACTTTTTTAGGTCTTTTTACTTAGTGACAACTAGGCCTGTGCTCTGTAGATTTGTTTTTCCATTCCCTTCCAGCCTGTGCAGTCTGTGCTCTGTCAAGATGTCTCTTCTAGCAATAAGCAATCTTCACCTTTCCCTTGGTGATGGCATAGCTTGTCTTTGGGGGGGGGGGCTTTACCTCCCTTCCCTTTTCCCCAGGATTGACCCTGCTGAGGATCTTAGAGACATCTGCTCTCTTCCCCTCATCTGGTGACACCCTGGCTTGTGTTTTATGGGGTGTCTGTTCCCATCTATTTTGCTGGCGATAACTGAGCTCGTGCAGAATTCCAGCTCCTCTTTCCCCATGCCCAGCACGTGTGCTGGGTTTCTGCTCGCCCTCTCCTGGCGCCAGCGCTGTTCATGCTCCTCTGTCCCCCCTCTGGAGTTACTGCCCAGCATGGTGCTGACTTCTTTCCCTCTCTCTTTGCCTGCGCTGCTTGGATGCTGCTCTGACTCTGTTCTGTCTCATGGAAGGAGTGGATGCGTAGGGAGCGGGAGGCAGCCACACAGCAACTTGAGGAGGAGGCAGAGGTGAGGAGCACGGTGGGAGGGTTGGAAAGTCACAGAAAAGGGCTGCAACTGAACTTGAAGGCCAGAGGAATCTCTAAAAGTGCTCGTTCCCCTTAACTTCTGTTCTCCACTCACCCCCCCACCCCCCAAAGGCTTGACTTTTGGGTATAAGAGAAGATATCAGAAGTGAAGAAGTCTGTAATGTGATTGAGGAAGGAATGGTGAAAAACAATGGCTAGAATTAGAAAGGCAGAGAAATGCAAATGGGAAGTGAAATCAAATGTAATTATACAATGAGTGTGAGTTAAGGTTGAGAAAAGATACTGTAGAGGATTTGTAGATTTGCACTCTCAAATGTCTCCAAATCCAGACTGGAAACCTTTCTGGATGTTATTTGGAGAAAACCGGTATGTACGTCACGTTCTCCTCTCCCTCTGTAAGGGAGTGGACATGTGCACGTGGGGGCAGGAGGAATGGTGGGGATGTGTGCACCAGTGGGTGACCAAGGGCCCAGAGCGACATGGTCTCTGCAGTATTTCTCAAACCCAGCCTCTGTCATGTTTTCCCATGGTTGTGTTTGGAACAATTCCGGGTTCATTTCCCGACAATGGGAATTTCCTGCAGAGTTTGGAGATAAGGCCTTGGTTATTACTAGAGGTGGTTTCCTTTTAATTGCTCTCTCTAGTTGATTTAGTTGACTTCTGGCCTGATCTCTTCCTGGTGTTTGTGTTTTTTTGCTCCCCCTCTTGCCTTTCTCCAGAATATCACCAGTGAACCTTTGAGACTGGACTATCGGACCCTGGCTGCTTTGCCCAGCAGTGGCTTACAGAGAGTCAATCGCACTGTAAGTGAGGGGCTGTTGAGATGTGGGTCCCTGCATGGGGGAAGCCGTGGTGGTTCTGTTACCTGCCCTCTCCTTGTGCCCTGGTGTGAGAGATGACAGTATGCTCTGCAGAGGAAAATTGGGAAGCAGAACTGTGGTAGACTTTGACACTGTCTGAAACGGGAGGTAGCCGCAACAGAAAGATTAGGAGGAGGAGAGCAGGCAGCCAGGTCACTTTCCGTTTTGGAAAGGGAAGCAGCCTGTGTAATTGCTGAGATGCAAAAGAAAGAGTCTCGAACAAGGCAAAAAGGACAGCCCAGCAGGAGAGAAGGATACGTGTGAATGGGAGAGTGCAGAGGATTTATCATGGAAGGAAGTAACTACTGAAAACTGCACAGGAGGGAGGGGAAGATTATTCCTGACACAGAAGATGACAATGTTGTGTGCACAGCTTAGTTGTAAATTTGTTGTGGGTTGGTGTTAAGAAAGGAGGAGGGATGCAGAGTGCTGATATCAAAAGTGTTAAAAGAAAGTCAATATCCATCTAGGACTGAAAAAGGCAAAGTGGTAGTGATTGCATGTTGTGACTTAGCCCCGATACAGCCTTGGATGCTCCTGCCCCTGTGACCTGCGTTTCAGTCCCTGATAAGTAGTGGCAGCTCAGCCAAGAGAAAATCCAGGTTTCACAAAAACCTCACAGATTACAAAATCATCTGTTTCTCCTGTGCTGTTTAAAATCTCACCCCACCTCTCCATCTTTGCTTCCTTTGGTCATGTTTTCTCTTCCCTGCATCGTACTTATCCCACTGGGTTTCTGCCTGCTCCTTCACACACATCCTCAGTCTTCACCTCCATTCCTTTCCTCCTGTTGCAGCAAGGCCACCCCTTTGCTGTCATCAGATTCCGCAGGAATAGAATCATAGAATCATAGAATTGTTCTGGTTGGAAGAGACCTCCAAGATCATCGGGTCCAACCATTAACCTATCACTACCAAGTCCCCCACTAAATCATATCCCTTAGGGCCTCATCTAAACGCCTTTTGAATACCCCCAGAGATGGGGACTCCACCACCTCCCTGGGCAGCCTGTTCCAATGCCTGACAACCCTTTCGGTAAAGAAGTTTTTACGAATGTCCAATCTAAACCTCCCCTGGCGCAACTTGAGGCCATTTCCTCTTGTTTTGTTGTCTGTTACTAGGGAGAAGAGTCCGACCCCCATCTCTCTACAACCTCCTTTCAGGTAGTTGTAGAGAGCAATAAGGTCTCCCCTCAGCCTCCTTTTCTCCAGGCTAAACATCCCCAGTTCCCTCAGCCGCTCCTCATAGGACTTGTGTTCCAGACCCTTCACCAGCCTCGTTGCCCGTCTCTGGACACGCTCCAGCACCTCAATGTCTTTCTTGTAGTGAGGGGCCCAAAACTGAACCCAGCACTCGAGGTGCGGCCTCACCAGGGCCGAGTACAGGGGGACAATCACCTCCCTACTCCTGCTGGCCACACTATTTCTGATACAGGCCAGGATGCCGTTGGCCTTCTTGGCCACCTGGGCACACTGCTGGCTCATATTCAGCCGGCCGTCAACCAACACCCCCAGGTCCTTTTCCGCCGGGCAGCTTTCCAGCCACTCCCCCCCAAGCCTGTAGCGTTGCCTGGGGTTGTTGTGACCCAAGTGCAGGACCCGGAAATAGATTCCCCTTCCGTTGTTTCTGGATCATGGGAAAAAACTTTTTAGCAGGGCCTGCTGTGATAGGACAAGGGATAATGGTTTTAAACTAAAGGAGAGGAGATATAGGCTGGAAATCAGAAAGAAGTTTTTTACAATGAGGGTGGTGAAACAGTGGAACAGGTTGCCCAGAGAGGTGGGAGATGCCCCATCCCTGAAAACATTCAAGGTCAGGCTGGATGGGGCTCTGGGCAACCTGATCTAGTTGAGGATGTCTCTGCTTATTGCAGGGGGGTTGGACTAGATGACCTTTAAAGGTCCCTTCCAACCCAAACTATTCTATGATCTCTTCTACCTTTACTGTCTCCATCTCATTTCATCCAGACAGGTCTCCTCTCCTATTCATCTGCCCTCTCATTGACTTCAGGCCCTCTTGCTTTTCTGCTTTCACACTGATTAGAACCCTACTTTGTCTCCAGCTTTGTCTGATTTTGTTCCTCCCCATACTCCCCAGCTTTTGGGCTTTCTCTCCTGGCTGTTCACACAGAAAATATTACCAGGAAAAGGTTTAACATATTTTTAGCATCTCTTAGTGTAACTTAGTAGCTGGAAACAAGGGGAGAGTCAGCCCTATGCAAGCAGCTGCCTCTTTGCTGGACAGCCCTAGTATCATCCAGAGCAGAGCAGCATTTGGGAACTTGTGCCTTAGCACAAGTGTCAGTCCAGGAATGCCTGGCACTGGAATGTGGGGCTGAACATGCTGAAATGCCGGGGTGTATGGGCGGTATCTATAAATGTCTCATTTCAGGGGAAGGGCCAATTGGTGCCCATGTTTATCTTTTCCAGCTGTCATTTGCCCAGCCCTGTCTTTGCTCTGTTTGAAAAAATGTCTGCCTGTATTGTGAGTATGGGGAGATATGGGCTTCAAGGACAGCAAGGTTCTAGCTTTCCTTCAGGAGCTGCACCTAGCCTATTTGGTGACTGCCTGGAAGACTCAAACATGGATCAGTCCGACTAGCAGAAAAGCACGCAATTCAATTAACAGGTTGTCTATCTCCAGACAATCTGACTGGATTAAGATGACTAATGCTATTGCCCAGTTCCCACAGTATTTTTTCTTTCTTCCTGTCTTTAGGCCAACTTTCTCACCATGTATATTCTCCTCTAAACAATGTCTACGTATCTTTTGTTGCTCTATAGTTCCCTGCAAGGGAGTTGGAGGGCCTGCTGTTCTTCACATTGTTGAACAGGAGGAGGTGCAGACCTCTGTCGTGGCTGCTGTAGATTGCGGGTAGAATTTGTCATGAGGATTCCCCAAGAATTGCCCCTAAAGAAGTGGGCAGATGGTTGTCTATCTTGGATTAATCTGTATTGCTATGTATTGGTCCTTTTATGAGCAAGTTTTAACAAAGGCTTACTGAGATGCAAGCCTGTTTTGTTTGTATACTTTTAAAACCCCAACTGAAAAATTCCAGTTGAAAGCTGCATGAGAATGCTCATCTCAGTGATGCCCTCCAGCTGCGTCAGCTTCTCAGTAGTGTGATGTCTGCAGAGTACCCAGTGCACTACAATGTCTGGATACTGCCATCACAGTAATAAAAGAGCTGTTATAGTCTCTATCTTCTGCATAGTACAGACTTGAAAACCATATCCATGAATGACTGCATCTAGCCACAGCAAAATATTTAAAATCTAGTTTTGCTTTCTGGACTTTAAGAAATGGAGAAGACTTTACATCTCTCAGTAGCATGTCACCATGGTTAGTTAATTAACAATCTGTACTTTCTAGTCTGAATCTATTTCTCTTCAGTTTCTAGCCATTGATTCTTTCTCTGTACTTGTTCATTAGATTTAAAATTAGACTTGTTTCAGCATCTGGGGCAAAGTGATGGATCAGAACTGCAAATGCATTTCTTTTGTATTTGCCTTGGAGGATGCAGGGTAAAACGTGATTGTCCTGTCAGCTAGACTGGGGAGTGACAGAGGCAAGGCTGGGAAAAGCACACTGCATTGCCAAAATCTTTGCTTACCCAAAATAGAAATTGTTGCTTGTCTTATAAAAATAGCCCACTGTGAAGTAGAGGGAGTGAGACATCCTGCACTAGAATACACTGCTTGCAGCAGAAGCGCTGGAGATTAAAGTGAGGGATAGATGAAGCTCAGTTCCAGTCATGTCCACAAACAAAATAGGGATTGAGGCTCCACATGGACTATCAGACTTCATGTAGTCTTGGTGAGATGCCTATCTCCACAGTGCCCTAAAAGTGCTGTTTACTTTTTCTCTTGGTGGTGGTGGCATTCACCTGGAACCCGGGTTGGTCAGTATTTGTGCTCTCCTGCTTGGCAAGGGAAAGTGGCAGTGGTGTTGGAAGGGGCCTGGCTGTAGGACCAACAGACCCACTTTGCAGTGGTGGATTGCTGGCAGTGTTTTCATTACAGCATCCTCAATGAACAAATAATGTTCCTGAAAGTACTTTTTGCCTGGTATAACTTTATGTGCGCTAGAGCTCTTGCTAGTGTAGTTTATGGCACTCTGGGAAAAGAAGGTTGGAATTTGGGGGGGGGGGTTGTTTGGGGTTTTTGGTAGGGTTTTTTTACGTTGGAAAGTGACATAGCTACAATAGCAAAATTTCTAAGGGTAGCACAGGCTTCACTGTCTGAAGAAATGTGATATGAGCTAGAGCTCTGCCAACGACTGCTGTAGGTTGGGTTGGGGTTGAGGGGTTGGGGGAGGGCCTCAGAAATTCCTGAGCCTCTCAGCTGCCATTGTAGTCACCAGCTCACCCAGCCCTTGAGAGCTATTTTTGTGAATGCTGCCATGACACAGGAGTTGGAGAATGTGCTCTGAGCAGAAGAGGTCTTTCTGCTCCCTGGCAGGCAGTTGGATAGAAGGAGGTTTGAACATTGCTCTCCAATTACCTCTGCTTCCCTGAAGAAGGCTTTGGCTGGGGTAACAAACTCTCTTTTATAGTATTAAAAGAGGAAAGGTCAGTGCTTCATCTTGGATGGGTACAGTTGAGCCTAGGCAGAACTGGAGCTCTGTTTCAGTCCTGCCTTCAGTAAGAGTGCTCAAAGTGATCTGTGCTCTGTTAGCTGTTATTTAGCTCTCTGTTACTTGTTGGTGTGTATTATGATGAAGTGGGGCCATAGTTGTCCCTGCTCATTGCAGAGGGGTTGGACTAGATGACCTTTAAAGGTCCCTTCCAACCCGAACTATTCTGTGATTCTATAAAAGTATGTTTGCCCATGCAGCTGTGATGGAAATGCGTGGGGCAGATGATGTGGTGATAACTGTGTAACTATGGAAATGCATTGGAGCGAGGTGAGAGGTGTTGCTCTGTGTGACAGTGCTGGAACTACTTGAAAGTATGCTGGGGTGAGACAGTTGATGTTTGGCCATGTGATGGTGGAGTTGAATTAAGGATGTGCTGCAGTGAGATGGGAGAGGATGTGTGCTTGTGCAGGTTTTGGCAATCAATTTTGCTAGAGAGCAGCAGTGTTACTGGTGAGCTGCTGAAGTGCAGGCTGGAATGTGTATGAAAGCTGGAAAAGTGCAGGGAGTGTGCATGTGCCTGTCAACTACTTGGTATATGTATTGCGTGCTGACAGCAAGGTCCTCTCTTGGAGGTAGCATTCAGGATCACAAGATTGGTGGTAGAGGAGAGAGAATGGATGGTCGTGTGGGCATTAGTACTGGAATTCTTCTCTTGCGTATCCTTCAGCATCAGCAGATGCTCTATATTTTCTCCCTCCTCTCCTTTATTCTGTTCTCCTTATTTCTTTCTGATCCTTTTGTTTTCCTCTCAGCTTGTTCAGTATAATAAGGCCAGCTCCAGAATGGAGGGCGACTGCGCTATGCTGTCTCTGCCAGTGGCACAGAACAGCCGGGATTCATACCCAGACACAGCTGCAGGCCCGATCATCGGAAGCGTGGCTGGCCTTCCTCAGGACCCTGCATCACCTGACAAGTGCACGAGTGGGGCAGAAAAGCCCCAGCTAGACAAGCAGGATCCCACGGGTTGCCCCTTGTCCCAGGACCAGATGCCAAAGACGCCAGAGCAAGAGTGTATGGTCGACTCTCAGCCGATCCTCTTCAGTGAGAACCCCTTTGTGGTGGCTAACCGCAAGGGGAAAGCAGCAGGCAAGGCTTGCCTGGGGGGCCCGCCCCTGGGCTATGGCAGGGGGGGAGTGCTGAAGACCAACCTTTACTCCAAGGCAAGCAGTCCCATGGCATGCTGTGTGTGGCATGCAATCACGCAGTTAAGGCCACCTGCGTTCTACTAAACCCCTGCGCATGCACTGGACCCCAGATGCCAGGCAGCACGAGGCCTGTGCGGGGGCTGGTCCCACCTAACACATGTGCTTCTCCAGTGTTGCGTGCAGAGGCTGTCAGTCGCTGACGGTCAGTGAATTGTCTTCCAGCCACTAATGTACTCCAGTTATTGCCAAGTGTGCACGCTGCTAAGCCCCTCTTTGAGGGGAGGCAGTGATGTCAGGCAACTCCCCCAATGTCCCTCTGGGTGGGCAAGAGTCAGGCTAGGAGCAGTGGTGTTCCCTGTCTGGTCCAATTGTGAGAGTGGGGAGTTGGCAGGGCTTGTAGAAGAATGGTGGTGGTGTCATACTTATGTATCTGGGCCTGAACAAACACAGCCGTTTTTAGACTTCTGAAAACTAAGAGGCAGTGCAGCTGACATAGTTAATCTACAGCCCAGGGGCATGCTGTTCCTTGAAGTGACACATTTCAGTATATCTGACTTTTGGATTTCAAGGGAGAACTTTGCTTTTTGCTCTGGGAAATCTGTTTGTATTTAACTTTCTCACTGTTGCACAGGAAACCTGTGGCAGAGCAAGGACTAGACCCAAAGATACTATGTTCCAGATTAGCACCACACCACTCTCCCCTTCTTCCTTTCTCAGCCTTTCGGGAGATCTGAAAAGCAAGAGAAGGAAAACAACCACAAACAAATGGCACACAGACACAGAAGAAAAAAAAACCAAACAAAACAACACCCAGCTGTAGTTCTCTTAGATGTTTGTAGCTTAGTTCTTTGGTGAGAATTTGTTTTTCACAGATGTGTAGGCAGATGACCATAGAGCAAAGCGTGTAGTTGAATCTCTGTAACCTCTCAGTGTATTAAAAGTCAAAGGCTGTGGTTTGGACATTATAGACATCTAGCTGCAAAAAAGCGGTGGTCACAAAGCACTGACCCTTTTTGAAGGTAGACTTTATGCCAGATACAGCCATCATCAGTCTGGGGGTGGGTGTCACAGTTAGCTGGAGCTAATCTAATTCCACGTTGCTGTCGAAAGGGATCAGTTCCCCCTGTCTGCATGTTCTCCTGCTGTGTGCTGACACCAGAACTGGAGCAGTCGTGTGTCAGCTGGGTTAGGGAGCTGAAGTCCCTGAAAAACAGTATTGTAGAACAGCTCCTTCCTTGGTGGATTGGTAGCTGCATGTGCTAGCACACGGGAAGACTTGGATAGCAGTAGCCAGAACCAGGGTGAGCAAGAAGGCGTGGAAGTAGATCAGTTGATACTGCCACATTCTCTGTCATTACACTGCTAAGAAAGATCAGATACTTTCTGTGCTCCAATATAAACTTCAGATCGCATCTCCTGGTTTGGTCAGTAGGAATACAATTGCCCAAGGCTGACTTGAATCAAATTAACATGATCCACTAGTGCATGGGTATGGTATTAATGATTGTGAAACCCTAGATTTGCTTAAACAGTTCTCTGAATCCCAAATGACCTGTTTCCATCTTTAGGCATCTAAAATACTTTTTAAATTGTGCTCCCTAATCGTGTGGATAGACTGCAGGTAATTATTGGGACTCTGCTTTCTTGTTATAGCTGTTGGGCTGGCTGTAGGGTGGCTCAGCCTGAGCACTGGTGATCATAGGTTCCTGTGGAAGGGGTGAAAGCCCTGTCTTTCCTATGCTCTGGGCTACTTATAGAGGTCTTGCCAGTAGGCCACCTACAATGGATGTGGCTGGGGATGAATCTTGTCTCCTTTCAGTTGGGAGTGGCTTTTTTTGCGCAGTGTCTATAGAACAGGAGGTTTGCCTAGACTGTGGCCCAGTCCGTTGAGCGCTAAGGAGAAGTTAGGAGCAGAGGATTCCCAGGGATGTCTTCCAAGGCAGAAGGCTTTAACCTGATTCAGTTCTTGCAGGGTGTTTGGATATGATCTCAGTTCCAATGTTTAATGTCATTCCCTTGCTGTTTCTAGCACTTTTTGCAAGTTTCTGCCATGTGACAGCTGCTATTGGGCCTAAGGCTAACTCTGTCTTGTGGTGAGGTGGCCCATAGTTGGCCTTGGGCTGGATGTCAGTGGTCTCCCTTGCCTCCTTGTCTCACTGCTAACAGAGGCATGGAAGTTGCTGCAGTACAGTAACTATCTAGCTTTGTCTTCTCTCTTTCAGGCTCCTGCAGGCGAGTCTGGGACAGGAAATTACAGGCGTGAAATCCCCTATTCTCCTAGTAATCAGCAGGTGAGACTGCTCCCAGGACAGGCAATACGGGGAAAGGCAGGGAGGCATGCTTCTAGGGCAAGACAGCACCAGGGCAGAAGGGCAGAGGAAGCTGAGTATGATTTCCATCCTTGAGAGTGATACCTTTGAGGTGGAGGCACTACCTTTGTGGTATCCATCACAGGAGGCAACTAGAGAACTAGGGGAAGAACTCTGCTCTTTCAAAATTTCTCAGAGATCCAGGAGTATAACTAGCTAGTCATAAACTCAGTGGAAAGTTATTGCTCTGAGGGGTAACTTAATTTGTTGAGTAATGAGCAGCGGGGTACCTAGAGTGACTACAAAATAGTAGTTGTCTGTCTTTTTTGAGAATGGCCTCACCGATGCCTTACACGGAGACTTTTTAATTCTGGCAATTGGTACATCAGAAGAAATGGAGAAGTCAGGATTTGGAAAACCATCTCAGGTCTGTAAACCATTGCTACTCAGTCTCCCAGAGAGATCCCTAGTTCTGTTTGTGATGCTGCCGGCAACCCACATCAGCTGTTCTGAAGAAAACTGAAGGATCCTGCAGCAGACAATTATAGGTTAGCCTACCCTTAGGGAATAATTTTCTAAAACTCTTTGGTTAGAGGCCAGCTTTCACTCTGAAATGGGAAGTTTCTTTATTTCTTGTAACTTTTGCTTTTTTTTTTTTTTTTTTTCTGGTAAGCATTACCTATTCTCACTAGCCATTCTTATTTCTCATATCAACTCTGATCTTTTTCTTTTAAATCTTGCTAAGTCTTTGATTTCACTTTTCATCCTGTGGCAGTAGGTTTCACAAGTTAGTTGAGCCTTTTGAAGTTAAGTACTCTTAAATAGATTTTTGAAATTTTCCCTTCACAGTCATTACATAGAAACATAGAATTGTTCTGGTTGGAAGAGACCTCCAAGATCATCGGGTCCAACCATTAACCTAGCACTACCAAGTCCCCCACTAAATCATATCCCTTAGGGCCTCGTCTAAACGTCTTTTGAATACCTCCAGGGATGGGGACTCCACCACCTCCCTGGGCAGCCTGTTCCAATGCCCAACAACCCTTGCGGTGAAGAAATTTTTACGACTATCCAATCTAAACCTCCCCTGGCGCAACTTGAGGCCATTTCCTCTTGTCCTGTCATCTGTTACTAGGGAGAAGAGTCCGACCCCCATCTCTCTACAACCTCCTTTCAGGGAGTTGCAGAGAGCAGTAAGGTCTCCCCTCAGCCTCCTTTTCTCCAGGCTAAACATCCCCAGTTCCCCCAGCCGCTCCTCATAGGACTTGTGTTCTAGACCCTTCACCAGCTTTGTTGCCCTTCTCTGGACACGCTCCAGCACTTCAATGTCTGTCTTGTAGTGAGGGGTGATGATACTGTTACATGTTACTGTTTTTTATATTAAGGGGCTGGAATGAAATGAAAATTGTACTTTGTACTCTCTCCTTAGTCATTTTGTGTCTGTTGCATTCCTTTTGGAGTGCAACTGCTCTCCAACTATTTGGTCCCACTAGCTCTGGCACTTACCTGATCTGTAGCTGAGTCATTTCAGTTCTCTAAGCTGGACAAAAGCTGTCTGCTTTTTTGCTAGGTTAGTTCAGCTTAGTGAGATGAATTGCATCATCTTTGAGACCATCTAAGGAACCTGAAGGTGCAGAAGTCCATGGGACCTGATGAGATGCATCCATGGGTCCTGAGGGAACTGGTGGATGAAGTTGCTAAGCCACTATCCATCATATTTGAGAAGTTGTGGCAGTCCAGTGAAGTTCCCACTGACTGGAAAAGGGGAAACATAACCCCCATTTTTAAAGAGGGGAAAAAAGGAAGATCCAGGGAACTACAGGCCAGTCAGTCTGACCTCTGTGCCTGGCAGGATCATGGAGCAGATCTTCCTGGAAACTATGCTAAGGCACATGGAAAATAAGGAGGTGATTGGTGACAGCCAGCATGGCTTCACAAAGGGCAAATTGTGCCTGACAAACGTGGTGGCCTTCTACAGTGGGGTTACAGCGTTGATGGATAAGGGAAGAGCAGCTGACGTCATCTACCTGGACTTGTGCAAAGCATTTAACACTGTCCCGCATGACATCCTTGTCTCTAAATTGGAGAGACATGAATTTGACAGATGGACCACTTGGTGGATAAGGAATTGGCTGGATGGTCGCGCTCAGAGTTGCGGTCAACGGCTCGATGTCCAAGTGGAGATAAGTGACGAGTGGCATTCCTCAGGGGTCAGTGTTGAGACTGGCACTGTTTAACAACTTTGTTGGCGATGTGGACAGTGGGATGGAGTGCATCCTCAGCAAGTTTGCTGACGACACCAAGCTGTGTGGTGCGGTCGACATGCTGGAGGGAAGGGATGGCATCCAGAGGGACCTTGACAGACTTGAGAGGTGGGCCTGTGTGAACCTCATGAAGTTCAACAAGGTCAAGTGCAAGGTCCTGCACCTGGGTTGGGGCAATCCCAAGCACAAATACAGGCTGGATGGAGAATGGATTGAGAGCAGCCCTGAGGAGGACGACTTGGGGGTGTTGGTTGATGAGAAGCTCAACATGACCCGGCAATGTGCGCTTGCAGCCCAGAAAGCCAACCGTACCCTGGGCTGCATCAAAAGAAGTGTGACCAGCAGGTCGAGGGAGGGGATTCTGCCCCTCTACTCCGCTCTGGTGAGACCCCACCTGGAGTACTGCGTCCACCTCTGGGGCCACCAACACAAGAAGGACATGGACCTGTTGGAGTGAGTCCAGAGGAGGGCCACGATGATCAGAGGGCTGGAGTGCCTCTCCTGTGAAGACAGGCTGAGAGAGTTGGGGTTGTTCAGCCTGGAGAAGAGGAGGCTCTGGGGAGACCTTATAGCACCCTCCAGTACCTAAAAGGGGCCTACAAGAAAGCTGGAGAGGGACTTTTTAGCAGGGCCTGCTGTGATAGGACAAGGGGTAATGGCTTTAAACTGAAAGAGGGTAGATTTAGATTAGATAGGAGGAAGAAATTTTTTATGATGAGGGTGGTGAGGCACTGGAAGAGGTTGCCCAGAGAAGTTGTGGATGCTCCATCCCTGAAAGTGTTCAAGTCCAGGTTGGGTGGGGCTTTGAGCAACCTGATCTAGTGGAAGGTGTCCCTGCCCATGGCAGGAGGGTTGGAACTAGATGATCTTTAATGTCCCTTCCAACCCAAACCATTCTGTGATCTTGGGGTGAGGTGACTGTTCACACTGACTCTGGAGAAGGGTCAGGACCATGTGGCTGGGAGCAGTGAATAGGACAATGGAGCTGTAGTGAGCAACAATTCAGTCCATCTTCTATTGCTTCCTTGGCCTATCTTGCATCTCCCTCAATTCTTAGATCCTTTAAAATACTGTGACCACCAGGGACACAGTAAAATTAGAAGACAATACTATTCATTATAGTAATACTATTTCAATGCTTTCTGTTCCAGCTGCATATGTTTACTTACTTGCTTTTCTGATGGCAGTTGCATACTGATCGGAGGTTTATTTTGGGCTGTCTGTAAGTTTTACTTTTACCACAAGTGCAAATTTTCTTTTAGATTGGGTTCTTTCTATCTAGAAGGAATGGGGTGGGGATGATACTCCTCATTCTACAATAGAAAGAGATCTAGATATTGATTTTCTTTGTCTTTAAAGATCCTCAGCGCTCAGTTGAAGAAGAAGCCCAAATCCCAAAGGGTGGCCACGTAGCTGCTCATAGAATGATTTTGGATGGAAGGTCTGGTCCAAGACCGCACTCAGAGCAGGTCCAATTAGATCAGATTACTCAAGGCCATGTCCAGTTAAATTTTGAACACTTCTAGAGATGGAAAGTCTACATCTTTCTAGGTGTCAACTCTAATACTTGACTGCACTTGTGATTTTTTTTTTTTTTTTTTTTTTTAAACTAGTATTTGGATGGAATGTCCCTTGTCCCAGCTTGTCATAGGCAACTTCCGTAGAATCATAGAATCATAGAATAGTTCAGGTTGGAAGGGACCTTTTAAAGGTCATCTAGTCCAACCCCCCTGCAATGAGCAGGGACATCCTCAACTAGATCAGGTTGCCCAGAGCCCCATCCAGCCTGACCTTGAATGTTTTCAGGGATGGGGCATCTACCACCTCTCTGGGCAATCTGTGCCAGTGTTTCACCACCCTCATTGTGAAAATCTTCTTCCTTATATCTAGTCTAAATCTCCCCTCCTTTAGTTTAAAACCATTATCCCTTGTCCTATCACAGCAGGCCCTGCTAAAAAGTTTTTCCCCATCTTTCCTATAAGCCCCTTTAGGTACTGAAAGGCCGCAATAAGGTTTCTCTGGAGCCTTCTCTTCTCCAGGCTGAACAAGCCCAACTCTCTCAGCCTGTCTTCATAGGAGAGGTGCCCCCGTAGTACCCTTGATGTTTTTGTTTATCAATGTTCTGGCATTGGAGGCTCAATGCCAATGTCCTTGCCACTAGCAACCTGCTGGCTATAATGCCATCTGCCCTTCTAACTCAGCATGGACTTGCTCAAGGATAAATTGTTTGTCTTTAGAGTCTAATGGTTTGTCATTATCCAATTCCTGTGGCAACAGTGACTGTCTTGTCTTCTCATAGCAGTCACTGCTCTGACAGTGGAAACTTTCCAGGTGAAACTGTTCACTGTCTCCTCCATGGGCTCTGAGAAGAATAAACAAGATCTCACTAATGCATTCTATGGAGTTAAGAGCACCCGAGAAGCATTTTTGCAGATGCAGGCATTTGTCTTTCCAATTTTAAGTTGGGTGTCTCAAACTCGCTGTTATGTAGCACTTGCTGTAATTTGTAGTCTATTCTATCACTTCAGGGTTTTTGTATCGTGAATTTTCTGTAGCTTGAGCAACATACTGAATAATCTATACAGCTTTTTTCTTGGTTTTTCTCTTTTATCTCTCTGTTCAGAGATGTGTATGCCAAGAGAGATTCTATTAATTTCTTAAAGCATTTATAGCTAATTTCATTACTTTGTCCTTTATTTTAGCCTTTTAAGGTCTTCAGCAGGTTTGCTCACTGCTTTCATTTCTGAGATCTAGTCTATGTGTCATTTTGATAGCCTTTTTTCCTTACTTGGTCTATGGCTGCTACGAATTAGTGACTCTGGCAGTTGTTCTTGAAGATGCCTTGGTGATGCAATGCTGAGCCGTTAGTCTTGCTAGTGGCATTCTCAACCCAGCATTCTGTACATGAGCTTTGTGTCACATTTACATGATTTAATACTTTTTGGATCAGAGCCTTTCGCAGCAGTCTCCTGCATGTCAGGGAAGGCTGTATCTGGTAGATGTAGTTCTCACTGGACAATGAAAGTTATACAAAATGGAACAGGTCCAACAGGTAGTGCTGAAGGACACAGGGCAATCACTAGCCGTGTGGCTTGTTACATTTTCTGGGGACTCAGGAGACTTGTCCTTCAGATTGTTGCTCCAGAGTAGAAGTTCCAAGGAACTGCATCTCTAATCCTCTGCCACCATCTATTTTTAATGTAAATTCTTTGGTTTTGACATCTTGTACTCCAGCCAGAATTTATAGGCTTATTTCAGAGCTCCCAGAGAATTACTGAGGGAAGTTGAATCCTTTGTCCTGAAGCTGGTGTCATGATGGTCTTGCCTGGCCTTGAGTTCTGCAGGCTACTGGTGGGGGAGGAAGCAGGCAGGGGGAAGGAGGAGGTGTTTGTGGTGGGTGGGTGTGTGCATGCCAAGGAGGGCAGAGGGGCTTTCTCCGTGGCAGACAGCAAGGAGGTGCATGGGGACACTGACAACTCTGGGTTACTGCAGTCTCTGTGCTGGGAAAGGTGCTTTTCTCAGCCTCTCGTGGAAAACCTAGTCTCTTCATTTTCTCTCCCATTCTCTCCCCGATGATCCTCCCTGGCGTTGCCCCTCTCCAGACGCCTGCAGCCCCTCGGCCTGCTCACCTGTCAGGCAGGGAGACCCGTTTTGTAAGTGCCTGTTGGTGTGCAGTGTGCGCTGCTGCTCCATGCTGCTCTCACCCAGCACCGCTGCTCTTCGTCCCTTCCTCTGGCTCCGCATTCCCTGGCTCTTGGGCTTGGTGCACACTGAGGGCCCGGGGCGGCAGGCCGAGGCACAAGGGGCTGTTCCCTGCTAGCCACTGCTGAGATGGCATCTGTGAACGCTTCCTGGCAGAGAAGCTGTGGTGCTGATGGCTTTGCTCAAGCTCAGTAGCAAGTGCAGAGGGCAGGGGATGTAAACAAGGACCAGGACCAGCTGAGCTGCAGTGGAGAGGGGGAGGGTGGGGTCAGTGCCCAGAGATGTGGAGAGAGTTCTGAGTGCCTTCTCACATAGCAGAGGAACTGGGAGAAGCTCTTGTGGGAGGGCTCTGAATTGCTCCCCACGTGAAGAAGGAGGTATGGCAGGGGTTAGTATGGGACTTGTGGGCTTTTCCCTGTGCGGGGGGGGCGCGGGCGGGCAGAGTTTTGTATTTCTTTTTGTATGGAGCAGGGCAAACTAAAGGCTTCCTGTAAGGTCTCCAAATTTACACCTGTATTTCTGTTTTCAGGCTTCCATTAACTTCATTACATCGCAGGATGACAGTAAATCAGTAAGTACATCCGCCATGAGACCTTATTGTAGTGTCCCTATGCGTTCTCCAGCACACAGAGCTTGCTTCTTCCTTCTGTGTGTGCTCACTTCCAGCCCTGCAAGTCTCACCGTTGGCTCTTACTCTGTCTTCTTCAGTCCTCCACTATATGTCAAGTTTGTACAAATGCACTAAGTCTTAAATATAGTCAATTTCAAAACTTGATGCAAGTGGTTTTGCAGCTTTTATTCCTGTTTACCCTTGCAGCTTTCACTCATGTAGTTTTTGCTGGCTTACTCAATTCCTGCTTCTACTCTCTTTAGGATTAGATGTTTTGTTTGCTTCCACATAGCATCCAACAGTGATGACATCTAGGTCAAATCTCAGACTCTTGTCTCTGCTCTTATGTCTGCATTTCTAACTGGAGCCCTAGCTGGATTTCAGTTCATTTTCATCCCCAGCTTTTGCCAATACCCATTCCTGGCTGATGTTTTCCAACTGCATCTTCCATTCATGATGCTTACATCCTCCAAGCTTTGACATACTCATGCCATACACCTCTGACCCTTTCAGCTGCTATTTGTATGGCAAATTCTTCCTTGTGTCCTGACCTTCTCTGTAACCTATTGGTCCTGTCATGACCCTGACTTGTCTGAATCTCTTTGCCTGTCCAAAATACTTGCACCAGAGGCATTGTTTGGTTGTTTGCTTCAGTAGCTCTCCCTCCCAGTCTGGTAGCTGGAATCAGCAGGACAGCTGAGGAGTTGAGCTAAGGTGCATGGATTTGTCTTACTTACTTGCATGGCAGAGACATTTTGTTGCCCTAACTGCTCATTTCTCCTCTCTCCCCCCCCCCCCCCCCCCCCCCCCCTCCCCCCCTCTCCCCCCCCCGCCCTGCCTCTTCCTCTGCCTTTCCCCCTTTTGTGTGGTGTTGACACAAGCAGACCAAGCCAGGCGTCATTCAGCCTCTTTCCCGAGTGCGACAAAATGCTGCCTCACATATTTCGGAGGACGGGGACAGCCCCAATCCCTTCCAGCAACCTGATCTGTGCTTCAATATCCAGAACTCTGTAAGTGGCCTGCAGTTCCTTCTTGCTAAGCTATGTCTATCTGCCCTAGGCTGCTATAGTGCCACTTTTTCTGGTGGGTAGGCTGAACACACCCTCCCAGTGGTGATTTTGTAGTTTAAAGATCATGTGCCTTAGCTAGGGCTGGTTTTGTTTATGCATCAGTCTGGATGCCCTGGATAAGAACCCATACTCTTGACAAGTAGAGTCACAGTCAGTGTATCCCATTCAGTTTTCTAATGTAGATGAGCCCCACCAGCCTGCTGTGTGTTTTCACTTACCCATTCAAGAAGGTAGCATTGTTGAAACTGTATTGTGGCTGAAATCCCCAGAGCAGTTACAGTTTTAGATCCTTATTTATGAGGTGTTGCGTTCTGTTGAGGCATCTTTCAGAACCTTTGTCTATCAATGTCTTGCATCTTGGAGCAAAAGCCAATACCATCTTGCTGATACTAAGTTTTATGATTTGCAAAATGATTGGTTTTGAAAGATTCATATTCCCTGGGCTGCATGTTGAAGGCAGAGAAGGATTCACGTATTTTGCTCTTTGTCATGACAGAAGACTTGTACACCTGCAATATAGCCCTTCTCTTTTTATTGAAGTTTGTATGACATGATACCAAATTAGAGACCCAATTTGCAGACAGCTATATATAATCCATGTAATTGACCAAGATTCACATATTTTACAATCTCTTCTGATCTTGATGTGCTGTTCTTCAGCCTATGCAGAAGGGGGAACATTATCAAACAACATAATTTAGCCTCAGTCCAGGACAAAGAACAGCCATGAACACCTGAAACCAAGTTAGTGCAGCTAGAGGGATTGAAGGAATGAAGCAACTAAAGGGCATTTGCTTTCTAGTTGAAAGGAAGGTGGTGGGGTCATTTCCCCCCCACACTCCTATTCATTTCTGTGATGCTTTGAGCAGGTCATCCCAACTCTTCTTCCTCCCTGAATGTGATAGGAGGGGCCACGGGGAAGATGGATAAGGAAAAGACCAGCAAAGACAAATGACAAGCAATAGGAGGGTCCTCTTGGACCTTATCAGATGTTTCTGAGTAAGTGGAATTCTGTGAAGGGGAAAATTTGAGATCAAAGGCAGATCTTCTCCAGATTATAGATCCCTGAATGGGTTGCCACTTTGGTTTAGGAGACTATGACTGTTAGCCTTGAAGTATGTAGAAGTACACACTGGTCATTTTATAAACAGAAGTATAATAGCCACTGCAAAAAACAAATGAGACTAATAGATCCCTTCCCATGAAGAAGGCCCCTTTAGTCAGAAATGCCAGATAAGGCCAGGGCTTATCTTTAATTTTCTAATAAACTAAATGTGGCTTGTTCAGTCCTAAGTAGGGGTCAGTGTCAACTGTATAGCTGTCCTGTTCCAGTCCCAAAAGCCCACTGATTCAAGTAGGCACATACTAGTTGAATGGGGTGGAAATCCTTAAGGACTGTGACAGCAATATGACCCCTTGGCCAAGAGATTGGTCACAAAATTCTGGTCAAGTCACTGAGGATCTGTACCATGAAAAGTATCATTCCTCCACCATCCTAGAAATAAAACGGGGCTGTGATACACGTGCTGCTGTATACAGCATGTATACAATACGCTGCTCATGTTTCTGCCCAAGGCTGCAGGAGCTGTCCCTTATATATTCCACTCTTCAGGCTTTGCAGGCTGAGAGTTGTGCTGTTTCCCCCACGTTCGTTTTTTTATAATATCTGTAGTTATCTTTACCTTCTGCCTTTGTCCCTGTAGCAAAAGCCACCTTCACCACCCTCTCCTGACGAGATCCCCATCAATGTCAAGCAAGCATACAAGACCTTTGCAGCAGTGCCCTTGTCACACCCTCTGCTCGAGACACAGGTAACTAGTGCCGACTGGGGTGAGATGTTACGCAAACAGTGGTACAAACAGAAGATTGAGCTTTGCAGGTGAGCAAGGGAAGTGTGAGAGTAGGAAGGAGGTAGTGATTTGTTTCCTCCAAAGAAAGCTGTTGTGAAGGAAGGACATGTTGAGGTCCCCTTGGAAGTTTGAGTCTATTCATGTTGCAGATGGTCACCCTGCAGAGTCCTGTCCATAAATATATTAAGTCCTGAAAGCTCATTGAATTTCATAGAATTATAGAATTGTTTAGGTTGGAAGAGACCTTTAAGATCATAGAGTCCAACTGTTAACCTAACACTACCAAGTCCACCACTAAACCATGTCCCTAAGCTCTGCATCTACACATCTTTTAAATACCTCCAGGGATGGTGCCTCAACCGCTTCCATGGGCAGCCTGTTCCAGTGCCTGACAGCCCTTTCGGGGAAGAAATTTTTCCTAATATCCAATCTAAACCTCCCCTGGCACAAATTGAGGCCATTTCCTCTCGTCCTGTCATCTGTTACTAGGGAGAAGAGACCGACCCCCACCTGGCTCCAACCTCCTTTCAGGTAGTTGGAAAGAGCGAGAAGGTCTCCCCTCAGCCTCCTTTTCTCTGGGCTAAACACCCCAGTTCCCTCAGCCGCTCCTCATAGGACTTGCGCTCTAGACCCTTCACCAGCTTCATTGCCCGTCTCTGGCCATGCTCCAGCACCTCAATGTCTGTCTTGGAGTGAGGGGCCCAGAACTGAACCCAGCACTCGAGGTGTGGCCTCGCCAGTACTGAGTGCAGGGGGACGATCACTTCCCGAGTCCTGCTGGCCACACTCTTTCTGATACAAGCCAGGATGCCGTTGGCCTTCTTGGCCACCTGGGCACACTGCTGGCTCATCTTCAGCCGGCTGTCGACCAACATCCCCAGGTCCTTTTCCGCCGGGCAGCTTTCCAGCCACTCCTCCCCAAGCCTGTAGCGTTGCCTGGGGTTGTTGTGACCCAAGTGCAGGACTCGGCACTTGGCCTTGTTGAACCTCATGCCATTGGCCTCGGCCCATCCATCCAGCCTGTCCAGATCCCTCTGTAGAGCCTTCCTACCCTCAAACAGATAAACGCTCCCTGTCATCTGCAAACTTACTGAGGGTGCACTTGATCCCCTCATCCAGATCATTGATAAAGATACTGAACAGGACTGGCCCCAGTACTGAGCCCTGGGGAACACCACTTGAGACCAGCCGCCAACTGGATTCAACTCCATTCACCACAACTCTTTGGGATCCAGCCAGTTTTTTACCCAGCACAGAGTATGCCCATCCAAGCCATGAGCAGCCAGTTTCTCCAGGAGGATGCTGTGGGAAACACTGTGAAAGGCTTTACTAAAATCCAGGTAGACAACATCCACAGCCTTTCCCTCATCCACTAAGCGGGTCACCTTGCCATAAAAGGAGATCAGGTTGGTCAGGCAGGACCTGCCTTTCATAAACCCATGCTGACTGGGCCCGATCGCCTGGTTGTCCCATACGTGCCGCGTGATGGCATTCAAGATGATCTGCTCCATAACCCTCCCTGACACTGCGGTCAGACTGACAGGCCTGTAGTTCCCCAGATCCTCCTTCCGGCCCTTCTTGTAGATGGGCATCACATTTGCTATCTTCCAGTCAACTGGGACCTCCCCAGTTAGCCAGGACTGCTGATAAATGATGGAAAGTGGCTTGGTGAGCACATCCACCAGCTCCCTCAGTACCCTTGGGTGGATCCCATCCGGCCCCATAGACTTGTGTGTGTCTAGGTGGCGTAGCAGGTCACTGACCATTTCCCCTTGGATTATGGGGGCTTCATTCTGCTCCCTGTATTCCAGCTCAGGGGGCTGGGTACCCCAAGAACAACTGGTCTTACTATTAAAGACTTAGGCAAAGAAGGCATTAAGCACCTCAGCCTTTTCCTCATCCTTTGTCACTATGTTTCCCTCTGCATCCAATAGAGGAGGGAGATTCTCCTTCGCCTTCCCTTTGTTGCTAATGTATTTATAGAAACACTTTTTATTGTCTTTTACGGCAGTAGCCAGATTAAGTTCTAGTTGGGCTTTGGCCCTTCTAATTTTCTCCCTGCATAACCTCACGACATCCTTGTAGTCCTCCTGAATGGCCTGCCCCTTCCTCCAAAGGTCATAAACTCTCCTTATTTTTCTGAGTTCCAGCCAAAGCTCTCTATTCAGCCAGGCCAATCTTCCACACCGGCTCGTCTTTTGGCACATGGAGACGGCCTGCTCCTGCACCTTTAAGATTTCCTTTTTGAAGAATGTCCAGACTTCCTGGACTCCTTTGCCCT
Source organism: Phoenicopterus ruber ruber (assembly GCA_009819775.1). NCBI lineage: Eukaryota > Metazoa > Chordata > Aves > Phoenicopteriformes > Phoenicopteridae > Phoenicopterus > Phoenicopterus ruber. The sequence goes on along the minus strand of CM020216.1, from coordinate 169,865,866 downwards.
TCAGAGCTGCCTCCCAAGGGACTCTGTCAACCAGGCCCCTAAAGAGGCCAAAGTCTGCCCTCCGGAAATCCAAGGTAGCAGTTCTGCTGACCCTCCTCCTTACTTCTCTGAGAATCAAAAACTCCATCATTTCATGATTGCTATGCCCAAGATGGCCTCCAACCATCACATCACCCAAAAGTGATGGGGCTGGGTGGGGCTCTGGGCAACCTGATCTAGTTGAGGATGTCCCTGCTCATTACAGGGAGGTTGGACTAGATGACCTTTAAAAGGTCCCTTCCAACCCAAACTGTTCTGTGATTCTAAGTCCTCCTCTGTTCACAAACAACAGGTCCAGCGGGGCGCCTTCCCTAGCTGGCTCGCTCACTAGCAGTGTCAGGAAGTTATCGTCCACATCTCACTCCCCAGACATTAGGATGCTGTTGTATAATGGTGCTGTTCTGATATAAAGAAACTCTCTGAACTTCCAGGGTCCAGGGCCAGGCTAAACCTGTTCTGAGGAATTTTTTATTAGATTTTGATCTTTAACTTAATTGGAACTATTTCTTCTCCCCGCCATGTATTTGAATCATGGAACCATTCAGGCTAGATGAGGCCTCTGGAGGTCGTCTGCCTCGGTCCTCCATGCAGAACAGGGCAACCTTTGAAGTTATATGAGATTGCTCAGGCCTTGTCCACTTGAGTTCTGAATTTCCAAAAATGGAGATTCTGAGGTCACTGTGGGCAATCTCTTCCAGTGTATGACCATCTCTGCTGGGAAGACTGTTTTTTCTTTATGTTTTATTGGAATTTCTTTTACCGCAACTTGTGTCTGTGGCCTCTCATCCTTTAGCTGTGCACCTCTGAGAAGTCTGACCTTGTGCTCTGTAACACCCCTCTATGAAGTTGAATACAGGAATTAGATCCCCCTGTCCTGAGCCTCCTCTTTTCCAGGCTGAACAAGCACAGCCTCCTAAGCCTGTTTTCAAATGTCATGTCCTCCAGCCCCCTAAATCATCTTGATGGTCTTCCACCTGACATGCTGCAGTTTGTTAGTGGCATTCTTGTACTGGGGAGCCCCATACTGGGCACACTGCTCTTGTAAGTGCTGAAGAGAGAAGAAGGATTGCTTCCCTGGACCTGCTGGCTGCACTCCAGCAGCCCAGTATGTGGCCAGCCCTTACTCTGCGAAGGCATTGTCCTGACCTATGTTCAGCATGCTGTTGAGGCATCACCCATGCTGTCTTCCCTGCCTGTCCTTCCTGAAGAGCTTGTATCCGTGCATGGCAGCACTCCAGTTACGTGAGATCTCTGGAGCTGTCTGTTTATAGACAATCATACTATCACTTCATTTACTAAACTAAAGAAGCAAAACACTGTCCCCTTTGACACCTCGTGTTTGGAAAGACCCTCTGTTCTTTTAATCATCTTACTGCATTCCTTTTTGCCTGTTCCTGTCTGAATTCTTGCTGGCACATCTTTGATATGCCAATATCAAATGAGATATCCTGTTTCACAGATTTCTTTCTACTGTGGCATTGTTTCTTTCTTTCTGTCTCTCTGTCTTTCTTTCTGAATGTTAATTGACAGTACCTTTCCTTACGTGTCAATAGATCACGCTCACCTTTTTCATAATCATGCTATACTGGGAGCTATGGCTATTCTGCAGTGACTTGTGACAGCAGCTTTGTGTTACATCTAAGCTAATCCTGTCCTCCCGCTGTCTACCTTGTCCTGTGTTGGTGCTTGTCTGGCCCCATATTGATCTAGTCTGGTAAATTAATATGGGTCACAAATTTTTTTTTACTGTATGTAGGGTTGATTTTTAGCCATTTTAGCTTTATAGACTGATTTACTCGGAGTTAGATGAGTGTCAGTAGAAGCTCAGGGAAGTTGCTAGCTAAATCCAGGATAAAAAGGAAGTGGAACTTGTCTCTTTGGCATCTGCAACCCACCAGATGACCGAAGTTCGTGAGTCAGATTGTATCTTGTACCAGATAATTTCTACAGCTTCATAGTCTCTAGCTGATGTATCATGGTTTAAGAAACAATTACTGTTCCTGAAGTAGATCACCTTGTATTTTGCACTATTAAATTAAATTCTTTTCATCCTCCTCAAATAACGTGTCATTCCAGGATGTTATTCCAAACTATTTTGAATTTTGACAATGCTTGTCGACATTCAGTGGAGTGGGATGAATGAAATAATTTGCAGAGGTCTCAGACAACTCTGCATTTCTGTGAATCTGTATTCTAGTCTTTGCTAGTCATAAATTTTATTCACACCATTCTGGTTTCTGAGTCAAATTTGGCAATGAAAATGTTAAGCAAGGTTCATCACAAAACTGATATTTGAAGTCTCAGACAAATCTATGCAGTTCCTTTGTTTCAAAAATTATTTTATAGTATCAAAGGAGGATATTAGATTAGTCTTCATTGCACCTGTTCCATTTTAATATTTTCTATTTTTGTTTTAATTATATTCATCCATGAATATTTGTCCTGTTGAAATTGAACAGACTGTTAGCTCCGCTGCTCAAATTATTTTTGCCTGCTTCTTGATTTTTAAGAATATATGAGCTATTTTTTAGACATGAACTGCCACCCAATTAAACAAGTCAATTAAAAATTGCAGTTTTACAAGTCATTTCATTCAGAATTGTTGAACAGTGATTATCTTGTCCCTGCAGGTGAGTGTATTGAGCTCTTAGGTTTTCTTCTGTGTTAGCAGCAATAATTTCTATTTCCAGACATTTGATGCTTAGCTAGAAGCTTTTTTCTTTTTTTTTTTTTCCCTTCTTCCCTTCTCTGTTATTGTGCTCCTTACTTATACAAAATTAAAACTTTCTGTTAGTTTTTGGAGTTCGAATAAAGTTGAAGTTGAAGGTAGTCTACTTACTTGCTTCTTGTGGTTCCTTTTCATTTGTATAATTTAAAAAGTTTCTTATTTTTAATAACTTTTTGGCAGTTCGCATTTTACCCTTACAGTTTCTGATTTCTGATTCACAGATGGATTTTGTGGATCAAGTTCTTTTTCTGTCCCCTGTAGTTCTACTCATCCAACATTCTGTTATTTATTCTGTTTGCACTTCTTAAAAGTATATTTTTGATAGTTGCATCTTTGATTTAAAGAAAGTCTAAGCCTCCTCTATCTTAAGCTAAGATGCTCCTGTTCTTCACCTATTTTCCCATGTTTTTCAGTTTCTGCCCTTTTAAAAGTTGTCACCATCTGTTTCTGTTTCGCCCTCAATTTAACGTAAATCCTATTACTCACAATTGCTAAGCCTAAAGTGGCATTGTCTTGTGTTGATTCTGGGACTGTTTTGTGAACCAGTCCGTCAGCTAATGTCCGGGACTGCTGCTGTTTATGCGGCATTGGTGACACTTGGCTGGAGGGCAGGAGTGGTGGTAGAAAACCTTCTTTTTAGAACATGCCTGTTTCTTTGTGTTCTTAGGAATTGCCTAGTCAGACCAGCACAGAGAATCCCAAAACTGCCCTGGAGGTGAGTTCTGGTGGCTGGAGCTGGAAGTAGGATGGGGACTCGCAGAGGATTCAGCCTTTCGCAGCTGTAGATGTGGAGACAGGATCACAGTGTGGGCACACAGGGGAGGGCTGAGGAGGAGGAAGAGGGTCTGGAGCATGTGGCTGGGGTGGGCAGGTGTGGGGAACGTGATGGGGGTGATGTGGGGGAGGGAGGTTTGGCTCGGTCGCTCTGTGGGCAGTGCTGGTGTGGCTCTTGCAGGTGGCCACACACAGCCCCAGTGGACTGCACAGCCCTGAGCAGAGATCCTTTCGCGAGAGGCAGAAGTATTTTGAAATTGAGGTGAAGCAACAGCAGATGGATAAGCCTCCCAAGCGTGTCTCCTTGGTAGGAGAGGATGACCTGAAGAAAATGAAAGAAGAGGAAGGTATGTTGGAATCTGTGCAAGGAAATTGGTCTGTTAAGTGAATCCCTTCTCAGTGGAAGGCATGAGAGAGCGCACACACCAGAAATCCAGCACTTCCAAAAGCCCATGAGTGGTTATTCATAAGGCCTGGTAATAGCTTGAAGTAAGTGAACGTTAAGGAGTTTTGTGGGTGCTCCACTGTTACTATGTGGACTGGTAGAAGTGCTGTGGTGTCAGGGTTTCCTGTAGTTGGTAAACTCTTCAACAAGATTTTAAAAAGCTACTACAAACGATGATGTTTCTTTGTAAGCTGCCCAGGCTGATAGGCAGCAACATGGGGTTGCCCATGGCATCCTTACATAGTATCTGACAGCAGAGCTTTTACTGCTCAGTATGCTGTTCTGATTTTGCACAGGGCTTGCAACAGGAGGGAAAATTACTGCTATAGTTTTTGATGTAATTTCTTCCTGCTTGAGAGTTGTTTTAAAAGGTGATGAGGAACGGTATTAAGTGGAACAAAGGGCTTCTCTTGAAATCCTGTCCTGTTCCATAAGAAAATACAGCTGGAACTGGACTCCTGGGTTTGGGAGCTGTGACTCTCTTGCTTGCAAAGATTATCATAGAATTTCTTTTGTAAATTGTTGGGATTTGGTTTTGGGTTTTTTTTTTTTTCATTTTATAAATAGCTAGTCTTCTCTTTCCCACCTTGCCTCCTATATTCCTGTTCAGAGGCTAGAAACATTCTCATTTTCACTTAGTAGTTCAGGAACATGAACACATTTTGAGACAAGAGTAAGCTCATAAAAGATAGAAAGGAAAGTAAGAAAAAGAAATTGCAACTTCTCATTTTGGGTTTCTTCAATGCAATGTGGTCATAAGAAGTTATCTGGGTACATCAGACTCTTACTATTGGCTAAAAGAGAGATGTAGGAGACACAAAGATCAAGATACAAAGTATGGAAGGAGAAACTACAGAGTAATGGCAAGAGTTTCAGGCTTGCATTTCAGCTTGTTTTGAGATTTGCTAAGCGGGGTAGATGAGGAGAAACATCACGTCTACTCAGGATATCTCTGAGTACTAGAATTTAAAAAAACAAACAAACAAACAAAAAACAACAACGAAAACCCTCTGGGGAAGAGAGATCCCATGGTAAAGATTGTCCAGACAATAAATTAAGTTCTGGCTTACTCAGGATGAAACATCCCAATAAAATATCTCAAAATGATAAGTTACATCCTCTGGATCTTTGCAGTTCCAGCATTTACACAAAGATTTCTGCTGCTTTGGACTCCCACTGCTAACAAACTGCAGCGTTAGAAATTTCAGCATATAGGCACACCTACCTGCACAAGTGTTCTGTTTGCATTTGTTTATTTTAAAAACATTTAATAAAAGAGGCCAAGCAGTGTCATTACTTTGCAGTTATGGTAGACAGGTCAGAATAGAATAGAGTAGTTCAGTTGGAAGGGACCTACTACGGTGGCTGAGGGGAGACCTTATCGCTCTCTACAGCTGCCTGAAAGGAGGTTGCAGTGAGGTGTCTGTTGGTCTCTTTTCCCGAGTAAGAAGTGATAGGATGAGAAATGGCCTCAAGTTGTGCTAGTGGAGGTTTAGACTGAATATTAGGAAACATTTCTTCACGGAAAGGGTTATCAGGAACGGAACCGGCTGCCCAGGGAAGTGGTTGAGTCACCATCCCTGGAGGGATTTAAGACATGTAGATGTGGATCTTATGGAAATGCTTTAGTGGTGGACTTGGCAGTGGTAGGTATATGTTTGGACTCAGTGATCACAAAGGTCTTTTCCAACCTAAATGATTCTATGATTCTATCTAGTTCAACTGCCTGACCACTTCAGGGCTGACCAAAAGTTAAAGCATATTATTAAGGGCATTGTCCAAATGCCTCTTAAACACTGACAGGCATGGGGCATCGACCACCTCTCTAGGAAGCCTGTTCCAGTGTTTGACCACCCTCTCGGTAAAGAAATGTTTCCTAATGCTAAGTCTGAACCTCCCCTGATGCAGCTTTGAACCATTCCCACACGTCCTGACTCTGGATCCCAGGGAGAAGAGATCAGCACCTCCCTCTCCACGACCCCTCCTCAGGAACCTGCAGAGAACAATGAGGTCACCCCTCAGCCTCCTTTTCTCCAAACTAGACAAACCCAGAGTCCTCAGTCGCTCCTCATAGGACATGCTTTCCAGCCCTGTCAGCAGCTTTGTTGCCCTCCTCTGGACACATTCAAGTACCTTGTCATACCTTCAAGGTAGACTACACCCCACGATGCAGTTTGCCTTCTTGGTGCCAGGGCACACTGCTGACTCCTACTGAGCCTGCTGCCAACCAGTACCCCCAGATCTCTTTCTGCAGGGCTGCTCTCCAGCCACTCCTCTCCCAATTTATACTTGTGCCCGGCATTATGCTGTCCCAGATGTGGCATCTGGCATTTGTGCTTGTTAAACTTCATGCTCTTGATGATTGCCCAATCCCTCTGCAAGGCCTCGTGTCACTTGAGAGAGTCAACAGCACCTCCCAGTTTAGTATCATCAGCAAACTTGCTAATGGCGCATGCAACTCCTGCATCCAGATCATTGATAAAAATATTGAACAGAACTGGCCCTAGAATTGAGCCCTCAGGAACACTGCTGGTGGACTGGTCACCTGCAGAATACCTGCCTGCTGAGAACAGCCTGCTCTCTGGCCCCTTTTGTCCCTGATCCTCTTGTGACCTATATGTCTGCGTGCCTAATGGTTCCCCTGGTCCACTCCACGTGTGGAGGCCCGTCACCAGCACTCCAGGCTTTTGACCACGTGAGTGGGTCCTCCAGGATGTGAGTGGGAAGATCAGACTCAACATGTGTATGCAGATTCCTAGGGCTGTCCACTCTGGGGAAGGGGACAGAAGAGTCTGCACACAACTTCCAGTTTGAGGATCAGTACACTCAGCGTGATGAACTGTTGGAAATCTATTCTACAGAGTGTTTGGAAATGAAAGTTTAGTGAATACAAGAGGAGGGACTGAGGGAACAGCGTAGAGTTTGTTATAGCTGAAGCATTAGTGGAGTGGAGGAGAAACATAGGCATCCATCGAGAGGGTATGGACTTAAACCCGCACAAACTTGCAGGGCTGATGAGTGTAAGGACCTGCCCAGAGGTTTCATCCTTGTGGGGGTTTAGCGAGTGGTTTGTGGTATAAGATGAGTCTGTCTTATTTTGGCAGCTCGAAAACTGCAGCAGAAACGTACCCTTCTGTTGGAGGAAGAGGCCGAAGAGGATGAGATGGTAAAGCAGGTGCCTGAGATGAGCATGCAGTCCAGTGTCATCATTGAAGGAGTTGAGTACAAGATTGAGAGACTAAATGGAAGGAGCATCCAGGCTCCAGCAACTCGGTAAGACAAGACTGGTAGCTCGGTACCGCCCACGTGTGTCAGAGGTGTCCTAGTATCAATCATTTTCAGGGAAGAGGGCTGGGCAGTATTTATTCTTCAGCATAGAAATGGGCAGGTTTTCCCAGCTGTTTCTTTTCAGAAGAATAGCTCCTTCAGCTGTGCACTTGGGTATATAGAGATGTTGATTTTTAGAGATAGCTAATTCAAAATAAGCCCTGACACTCAACCTAGGTTTGGGATTTTGTTAAGCTTTTGTTTCCTGGTTCTCCTGGACTTGTTCTCTAGGTTGTCTTGATGGTTTTTTTCTAATTCTTGGGCATAGAACTGGGGAATGAGAAAAGGCTTCTCATAAGACTTCAGATAAAAATAAAGTTGCACTAGAATAAAGCTGAAGCTGTCCTTACCTGACTCTCTCTTCTGAGTCTTTGGTACAGACACTCTTCTCTTCACAAACACTTTTATTGCTATTCCTACAGTGGCTGAAAACACTTACCCTGTCATTTTGAATCTCATTTCTCTCCATTGTTTCTGTCCAGTCTCTGTTGAGGAACTTCTCACATAATGAATGCACTGAGAGCTTCCACCTCCTGTGCTGACAGGGTAACTCTAAGGAAGGACAGCAGCCAAATGCAAACTAGCTTCTTGGTTTGATGTGAAGGCCTACTTATCCCTACTGTTTTCATATTGAAATGTGGGAGGTTAAAAAACAGTAAGGCTGGATCCATCAGATGACTTTCAGTTCCTTATTATTTATGCTTGAACAAAGGCAAGGCAGTAGAATAGACTGAATTTGTGTTTCTTGAAATATTTTTTTGTCATGCTGGAACAGAAACTGAAATTTAATCAAAATAAACTTGAGCAGTAAAACTAAGGGCTCAGATAAACTTTCTGACTGCCAACTGAGCCACAGTAACTGTGTGCATGTTCTTAACCTGTGGAAAACAGGCTTGTGTGACCTTTTGTTACAGATTAAACTGAGTAGTATCTGCATGTGCACAACTTAAGAGTGCAGATGGTAACTACAGCTCAGCTGATCTGAAGTTTGCAGTAATTTGGTTATGGGTATAAATACTCAGTGTGTCAAGCAGTTGCGCATAGAGTGACTACATTGAGAATCAGTGTTCTGAGATCACTCGGGATTCGTCCCTAGCCCAGACATGCATTCACTTACAACCCAGAAGGGTCATCCTTTGTTAACTTTCATGCATATCTGACAGCAGCAAAGGAAAAAGCTGGAAGCAGCCAGGCTGCCCATCACAATGGCAGCTAAAAAGAGCCAGGCTAGAACTGTGCAAGAACTGGTCAGCAAGCGTGATGCATTACATTTGAAGAGAGTATGTGTGTTAGTGGAGGGGGTGTGGTTGACCTCCAAATGAAGAAAATCATAGAATAGTTTGGATGGAAGGGACCTTTAAAGGCCATCTAGTCCAACCCCCCTGCAATAAGCAAGGACATCCTTAACTAGATCAGGTTGCCCAGAGCCTCGTCCAGCCTGACCTTGAATGTTTCCAGGGATGGGGCTTCTACTACCTCTCTGGGCAACCTGTGCCAGTGCCTCACCACCCTCATTGTAAAAAACTTCTTCCTTATGTCTAGCCTATATCTCCTCTCCTTTAGTTTAAAACCATTATCCCTTGTCCTATCACAGCAGGCCCTGCTAAAAAGTTTTTCCCCATCTTTCTTAAAAGCCCCCTTCAAATACTGGAAGGCTGCAATAAGGTCTCTCTGGAGCCTTCTCTTCTCCAGGCTGAACAAGCCCACCTCTTTCAGCCTGTCTTCATAGGAGAGGTGCTCCATCCCTCTGATAATGTTTGTGGCCCTCCTCTGGACTCGATCCAGCAGGTCCATGTCTTTCTTGTGCTGAGGGCTCCAGAGCTGGATGCAGTACTCCAGGTGGGGTCTCACCAGAGCGGAGTAGAGGGGCAGAATCCCCTCCCTCGACCTGCTGGCCATGCTTCTTTTGATGCGGCCCAGGATATGGTTGGCCCTGTGGGCTGTGAGCACACACTGCTGGCTCATGTCCAGTTTTTCATCCACCAGTAACCTCAAGTCCCTCTCTGCAGGGCTGCTCTCAATCCCTTCATCCCCCAGCCTGTATTGATACCAGGGGTTGCCCTGACCCAGGTGCAGGACCTTGCATTTGTCCTTGTTGAACCTCATGGAGGTTCACATGGGCCCACTTCTCGAGCTGGTCCAGGTCCCTCTGGATGGCATCCCGTCCCTCAGGTGTGTTCACCACACCACTCAGCTTGGTGTTGTCTGCAAACTTGCTGAGGGTACACTCGATCCCATTGTCTATATCGTTGATGAAGATAAATGAGCTCTGATGTTAGAGCGCGTAAACATTTATGAAATCAACAAGGAAATACTTGCGGTAATGGAGAAGGAGCTGTTGAGCAAAATCATTAAGGGTTTTGTCTTCAAACTGAACTAGTTGTTGCTTTCTGGGGCTTGGATCTGTTCTGAACCTTTCTTGGGTATGCTAGCCTGTGGTACTGTTAGCTGATGTGCTTGTTTTGCTCTAGGCCCTCTGAGGTCAATGAGAACAGCAGCTCACAGAGGAATTCACTGGAAGAGGGAATCAAGCCTGAACAGAGAACCAACTCTATGTCTGGGTAAGTGGAACAGCAATGTCCTTTGCCTAGGAGCTGCCAGATGATGGAGCAGATAGCTCCTCCTTTTTAGCAGACATAGGGTGTAAAAGGAAGGATGTTGTGGAGAAGGGGAAACTGTGATCGGAACCAACTTCTTAAGACAAACTCACCTCTGTGATGTGTCCTTCCATCTCCCAAGATTATGTCCTTGGATGTGGTACTAAACAGTTGATTTGGGGCGTCAGTCATCACCTTTTATCTTGAAAACAGGCAGATAAGATTTGTGATGGACCAGGCCAGCCTGCCTCTCACTGTTTCTCTCTCTGCCCAGGTTGAGTCCATTATATCTTGGAGCAGGGGATCCAGTGGCACCTGTGCGGACAGCCAAAGCTGAACGGCGGCACCAGGAGCGATTGCGAATGCAGAGTCCTGAGCTTCTGAGCGGTCAAGAGAAGGAGCTTTCTCCAGCAGAACGTCGTGCTCTGGAGGCAGAGAAACGAGCAATGTGGAGGGCAGCACGGTGAGACAGAAGAACTTTCACTGTTCTCTTCACTAGACTAGTTCAGGAAAAGGGGACCTGCTGCATGTCTTTTGGATTACATGGTATTAAAAACAGGGAATAAACAAGCCTTCCCAAGTCAGATGTTAGGGGAGGTTATATAGTATCTGTTCAAAGAGTGCAAAGCGTCTGACACTTGACTGAGCTCATCTGCTTCTGACAGGTACATGGGTGAGATGTCTCTTATATTTCAACAGTGCTTGCACAATCATGAAGACAGTGGAGTTTTATAAAAAACATAACTTTAAACACCTTTGTGTGATGGTAAACGTATTCCTTCCCTCTCAGCACACAGCTTCCCACCTCCTTTGTAACACATGAACAAGATATTTATTGAAGCTTCAAGGTGACATATTCAAAATGAAAAATGGAAGGAGCATTTCACATATCCAGTGTTGCTAGACTGGAAAACTTGCTGAAGCCAAGAAATTAGCAAGATGAGGGCATTTTTATCCACACAAGCTGTTTCATCAGCTATGAAACAGTGATTAAAAATAGATTTGGAAGAAAGAGAACTTCCTACCTCAGAACTTAAGACTTGAAGCTAGCTTGCAAGCTAGTCCAGGCATTTACTGTGTCATATAATTATTATAGTTTTCTTCCCATAATGTTCCTGTAGGAGGCATTCAAAGGACAATCTAAAAAGTCTCTTTTGGGGTTTGAATGAGAGCTTTTAGAGGAACAGGGCTGCTAGTGACTCATCCTTGCCAGCCTGCCAGATAAGACGCTGGAGGGATTACCGTGAGTTGTGATACCACTTGGCAATTCCAGTGTTTGTGCTTAAACATAGATGATAATGGTGCTGTTGTCTTCTGGGGAGGCTCTGAGGATGAAGAAATATATAGTGGAATCCTCAATGAGAGCTGGCTAATTATCTAGGGCTTTGAGGGTACAAAACTTCCCATTGTTACTTGATCATACAACAGATCTGCTTATGGTTTATTTAGAGCTGTATTAATGTTCCTAGTATGCTCCAACTCTTTGCCTTGGATGAGTCCTTTGCCTGGTCTGTCTCAGCTGGAAATTTTTTCCTGAGGCACTGCCTTAGTTTCACTGTACCGCCTTGTAATGTCAGAAAGCTGAACAGGTCACTGGAAAGCCTGTTTGTTATATGAAACCTTGATTTGGAAGAGATTGATTTCTGTCATCTTGTAGCATGTTTGTTAGACCTTCGAAGCTGGCCCTGCTTTGAGCAGCTTTTGGATCAGATGACCTCCAGAGGTCCCTTCCAACCTGAATTACTCTGTGAGTCTATACTTAGTAATTTCTCCTTCCCCAGCTCCCCATTAATGGGGATGCCTGCGTACAGGCACAGTGATGAATCAGGATGTTAACAGAGGGTTCTCTGGCAGGATTGTTTCCACCCTGTGCTATTGTTTCATGCTCCAAATACTGTGGGATTCTGTCTGCTGCTCTGATTCACTGAATGTTCTGCTGTATTTGGCATCTCACACCTGTTCTAGTTGATGCTGTTTCCATGGTTTCTGTGTCACAACTTTTTCAGGTGGCATCATTTGCAAATGGAAGTTCTGTATTTTCACATTAAGCCAGGATCAACCCTTTTACAAAAAATACAAGTGGAAGAGAATTTGTGAGCAATGCCTGCCAAAATAGACACATTGCCTTTGTGTTATAGGGCTAGAAGCTGCATAGGTGTTGTGGAGCCAAATATGTGTTTACAAACCATTGCTCAGAAGAGGCTGGCTGGGCCTGAGGTGACCAGATCCAAATTCTTGCCCTGGCATATACTTCCATATGACGTTGGACAGGTCACTGAGTCCCTCTGTGCTGCAGATGCATGGAGAGAGGACTGTAATAGCACTTCTCTGTCTCACAGGAAGGCTATGAGCGTTGAATACATTAAAAACTGACTGTCAATATGATACTGTGTGAGCACCACAGTGTTGTCAGGAGTAGACATCTTGCACGCAGTTGCTGCTCAATCTTTGCACCTAAAAAAAAAAGCTCTACTGTTACATTTGATCCAACAAAACAGAAGTTGTCTGTCAGGCTTCTCCTCCTGAAAATCAACATCACTGTGCTTGGAAAGGTAGTAGAGACTGATCCGTCATCCCTTCCCAATTAAGATATGCAGGATTTTCTCTCCCTCATGCCTCCACTTCCCATGCATATTTCCTCATACGATGGGGCAGGTTTGATGAGGTCATGTCAGCTCTGATTCCTCCTAAGCCTAAGCATTAACGTATACAAGGAATACTGTAATAAAAGCTTTATTTAAGATGGGTGTAGAAAGGAAAAACATGACGTTGCCTGCGCATACCTTTGACAGCAAAGCCATTGCTCATTGCTTATGTCACAGAATGTACACCACTTGCCTCAGGACTCTGTGGTCTTCTACGAACTTGTCGCTGTTGCTAGCAGATAAAGAAATCTGAAAAATGCTGGGAGGGGGGGGACACAGGATTTTTTTAGGTGATCACGTGATTTGCTGTTGTAACATTACTGTACATCTGACTATGCTTTTGGGTTAGCTAGGATTTTGTTGAAATTGCTTAGGGCACAGTAAAAGTTCTACATTACACTGCAGAAGGGTTAGGGAGTGTTGAGTACAGTGCTTTCGTCCACTATGGGCAGGAGAGAGATTGCTGCATTCCAAACCTTCAGTCTCTTCTCTTCTAAGCATGTTTTGTTCATGGAAAATGACCTAGTGAAGGGAGAGCCTTTTAGAGGTAAGAATGGATGGACTGTTCCCTGCTACCACAGATCTCCCAGAAAGATCTGGTCGTCTTAGGATCCATCTTCTATAACTGCTAGAGCAGGCACAGTGACATGATGGCAGCCAGGGCTCAGGTCTTATTTCCAGAGGCCCCCAGGCAGCACTACATGTGCTGTGTGGGAGGGAGGACTGTATTGCCCTGCACATGGTGCTGCAGCCTCACTAACCTGTATTTTCTTTAAGTGCATGCCACTGAATTTATTACTTTCTTTCTAATCTTCTATCTTCTGCTTCTTTCCAGTTCTCTGGTCTGTGTGCTGTCACTCGTGACCCCATCAGTTTGCACCTTCTTGGGCTTTCCTTTTTCCCCCTGTGTCATCAGTGCTCTGCCAGGACACGTGATGTGCTTCCCCTTCCCCTCCACCCCCTCTTCCCCCCAGCACACACCCCTGTGCTCTGTTGGGACAAGCACACTGGGACCCATGCTACATAAGTGTTCTGGGCACACACAACTGCTAGCATTGGTGCCATAGGAAGAGTGTGACTAAGAAGGTACAGGCACATATCAAGGGGGGGCAGGTATCTAGCAAGGGCTATATGCATCTTGGCAGTTTTCCTACCATGCACATGCTATTTTACGGATGTACTCACCTCTTCAATTGCATGTGTTCAAGGGCCTGTGGCAAATAGACCTTTTGTAATGTGCTTGTCCGTTTTGCTTCCCCTTTTCTCGTGGTCAAACAAAGGTGCATGCTAACAGGTGGTCAGATATATGTATGCAAATGTACACTAAGATACTATCAAATGTGTGCACGCACACTTACTCATGCCCTGTACTCCCTCAGTCTGCTTCACACATACACACTTCTTTGTAACTACCTGCTGGGCCTTTTCCATTGGTCTGCTGGGTGTTTCTAGTCCTCTCCTAGCCCATGAGGAGGGCAGTCTCTAGATGCTGAGGCTCTGGAGGCTAATGCTTCTGGACACATCATCCCAGATTGCCCTCTGGAGGGTCCTGCTTCTTCTGCAGCAGTTGATGTTGGACAGGATCAGATATAGGAGCTTGCTTTAATCAAGGCTACCCCTATATCAGACCCATATTTCTCCTTGCCAGGGTATGTTTCCTGTATCTGTTTCTTTCTTTCCCTGCGCTTGTCCGCTGCGATGTTCATCACCATCATCTCCTCTTCCTCTTCCTCCTCCTCTTCCTCCTCCTCCTCCTCCTCAGATCCTCAGCTCTTGAAGACAGTATTAAACAGTACGAGCAGGATCTGGCCAGGAAGCTGTACCAGTCCCGACAGTGGGCACCTGCTCCCGGGGCCAGGCCAGCTCAGATGTCTAGTCCAATGCAGAGTCACGCCTCAAGAATCCCTGGGTCAGGAAGCCAATCCAGGTGTGCACAGCCCCCTCCCTGCCAGCTGCATGCTCAACAGTCCTGTCTGTATCCCTACATCCTAATGCAGTGCTCCCAGCTGTGGCCTGCTAGGGGTAGGGAGGAAATTTCAGTGGTTGCTGGTGTTCATTTCCCTGAGGTCCCACAGACCTACTGTCAGTTGTCTCAATGAGAATGAGGGGGGATGCTGGGTCTGTTTGATTGGGAGAAGGGAGCAGACATTTCTGAGGGCTGAGCCCACTTTTTCTTAGCTGTTTCATAATATCCTGATGGCTGAAGAGGGTTAAGAAGCAACACACTGAGAGCACAGAGGAGAGTAAAGCCCTGAGAACTGATCCTACTCATTTGAGACTCTGCAGTTCCTTTCCCAGCTTGGGTTGCTCTCCCATTGTATGTAGTACCTCTGGAAAGGCCTGCAGCTTCTCAGTGCGTTGATGCTTAGCTCTAGGCTCCGTCTCTTCAACACATATGATGGCATGCGTGTTTCAGGATGACAGCAAACCAAGCTGTTCTCCTCTCCTGCTTTGAAAGTCTGTCTGCCTCAGGGAACCAAGGGTGCTTAATTTCACCTTCCTGCACTCAGCCTGTTGACTGTGGTCTGGCTGCTGGGCGCAGAAGGTGGCATTATCTCTTATAGAGAAGGCAATGTCTGATGTTTTTTTTTCTCCCTCATTTCTGAGGCAGGATGAAATCACTTGAACAGGATGCTCTTAAAGCCCAAATGGTTATTGCCAAGTCCAAGGAGGGGAAAAAACGCAGCACACTGGAGCAGCTGGCAGAGTCACCTTCACCTGTTCCTACCCCATCACCAACACCACTGGAAGGTACTGTATAGCTATTTCTATCTCTGAGGAAAAAAGTTAATGCTTCTCTAGCTTAACTTGCTTGAAAACAGACGTGTTGAAAGCAATTTCCTCCTTCAGCCTAGATTGGAAGGTCCTTTGGGGCATATGACATCTCTCAGCATAGGGGATGGGTCTGATCTGTAGAAAATGTGAGAGAACATCTGAGGTATGGTTCCAGGGGACCAGAGCAGAAATAAAACCAGCGTCATGACTAAAAAGACAGGAAAGATTCATTTGTTCTGAGAAGGGAGTGTCTTTCCTGAGCGTAGTCTTTTATCACACTTAAATGCTGCTAAATGGAAGGGGCAGATCCAGGGAAGTGTTGCATATAATACAGCCATTCACTAAATAGTGCTTTCCTGTCATCTTTTGCAGATTGCAGTCCCAGAAACGTCACTTCACCGGGAAGGCTGGTATGACATACTTCTGCTTGCTTTTGTTATCTCGCCTATAATCCTGGGATTTCTCAGTTACTTAGCTTGGGTGTGGACTGTGCATCTGGGCCATGGGATCCCTACTTGAATACTTAAGCCAGGTCTGGCTGCATGATATACAGAATTGTGAAGAGGGCACAGTGGATGGAGCTCTGCCATACCCATTGCTAGAGGCATCTGCCCTTTTTTACAACTACGATGTAACGTCTCTTTTCTGTTTCCCTGTTTTATTATTTCATCCCTTTCTTGGTTCATTTGCTCCATCTCCATGTTCAGAAAGCTTTCACTTCAGAGACTTTGGCCCCTTGTTTCCTCAACAGCATAAAACTCAGAACTTCAGCTGAAATCAGCATTTTTCACTGTATACATTTTGCACTGTATAAATGCAACAGGACATTTTTGCAGAGAACTGTCAAAATTAGTAAGATAGACAAACAGAAGATAGGGAGCAGCTGCGCAGAGAGGGGACTTGGTTTTGCCTAAGGTCACACAATACAGCCAATTCTGGATTGAAATCCTGACTGTGCTAGAGCAATCAGGAATCTTGCCACGAATTTTCCCACAAAAACAGGTTTCTTACCTAACTTGATGTGCATGTGCATTTTACTAGAGCATATAATGTTTTCTCTGCAACTTGGAGCCCATTCCTGATACCAGAACAAAGACAATGTCTCAGAGATGCCTCATTTTCAGAGGCTGTATCCAGGCACTCTTGGCACTAACCGAGAATGATGCTCTGCTTCTGCTTCTATCTCTGCGTAGATTGCTCAGCTTGCTGCTATTTTTCCATCCATTTCTCTCCCCTCACTCTCTCTTCTCTGTTTCTTTTCTTTTGCTGTCCCTTCTAGTCTATGTCTGAAAAGAAGTTTGACTACCGGGAATTTGCTGCTATTCCTTCCTCCAAACCTGTTTACGAAATCCAGGTATAAACTGCATGCTGAACCATCTATTAGATTGGTTAGGGCTTGATTTGGTGGAAGTGCCTGCACATGAAGTGATGACCTTCAGAGCAGATTTGAGGAAGTCCTCTTCAAAGGCCCTGTCTGTGTGGGAGGCAATGACAACCAGCCATGCTGTATAACTGAACATTTACTGGAGACTTCAATCAAGTGGAATTGTGAAAGAGTTGGTCCAGGTGGTTTTAAAATTAATGACAAAACCTTTGCAAATATAAAGCAGCTACATCTTCACCTTAATTGATCCTGAAATATTTTTAAGTGAAAGATGAGAACTAAAAGGGAAGAAAAAACTATAGAAATTATTGCCAACAAATTGCAAACTGAAGCAAATGTTAACTTCAAACTGGAATGTATCCAGCATCCTGCCCAAGAAGCAGCCGTGGTGACAATTCTCCTATGTTGTAACTCTGTTGTAGATGAACTGTGAAGTAATCATGTGGTAAGAGAACAGCAAGTTTTGAGGGTGAGCACCATGGCAAGGTGGTTCTCCCTTCTAAAAGAACCTAATTTAATTTAACCTGCTTTGTCATAGAATCACAGAATCATTGAGGTTGAAAGGAACCTCTGGAGGTCACCTTGTCCGACTCCCCTGCTCAGGCAGGGCCACCTAGAGCCAGTTGCCCAGGACTGTGAGCTGCCTTTCTGTTACTGTCTGGGTTAGTCATTAACTGATTGCATTTGTAACAGATGATTTGAGCAGATACTATATGTCTGTAATGATTTTTTTTAGGTTTGTTTTTAGTTTTATATAAAGACAATGAAGCAGATACCTGCAGTAACGTTTGTGTTGTGTGTGGAGAGCTAGCAAGTACTGACATGTTGGGCTTTAACCTGCTGTCATGACACAAAGATCCCAGGTCCAAGGTGTTGTCCCCAAAGCCAGGATGACTTTAGCAGAGTTGCAGTTTGAGGATTCTCAGGCAGCTATGCATTATTTGATGCATATTCTTGGCTGACTCCTTTCACTGGTGGTATTGCTCAGTCCTTGGTAGTCACTCATCTTTTTGTCTAAGAATCCCTTCCCTTTTGGGGTGTGTACCTGTCCAGGTTCTGTACCAAGTGAGTTAGAGGGCTGGCCATTCAAGCCCCAGTGGCAGCTCTGGACTACTCGGGTTTCCCCAAGCTTCTGCTGAGGCCACAGTGCAGCACTGGGTCTTCATGCAACTGAGAACGTGACTGCAAAGGAGGCTACAGCTCCAAATCACCAGGCATTTCCTCTGGACCTCTCTCACTGGTGCAGTAATTAAGAGACTCTTATTTCTTCCTGGCCATAATCGCACAACTATATCGCTCACTTTGGATCAGTGCAGTGCAATTTCGTTGGGCTATGTTCCTCAGCAATGCATGCCAACGTCATCACAGCCCCCTGTGCTATGGTCTCTGCTGTTCATGAAGAACATGACTTCTGCCATACATTCGCTTTATTTCTAAAGCACTAAATGGGCTGAGATCATCTCCCCCTCTTTCCTGCCTCCTCCAATTTTGCTGCTTGCACAAAACAGGCAAGTTTATATGGAAATGAGGGCTTCTTGCACTCTCACAGCTGTGAAACTTCCTTAATGCTTTCCATATAAGTGTATAGAGCTGCCATCCTTTATCCTACAACTAAAGAAAAATTAAGCTACTCCTCACTTGTGCTCTTCAGCTGAGCAAGAAGACCCCTAAAAGATAGATTTAGATCAGTAGCGGCCAGAACTTTCAGACAAGTTTAGCATTATTAACCTTGCTGAATACTGAGCTGTTCTGAAACCCTATCCTTACGTTTGTATAGCTCGGGGAAGTGTTGAGCTCAGTGTAAGTATTGTGTACAAACCTAGAAAGAATAGTAGAAGTAGCAAATGCAGCCACTTTTGAAGTAAACAGAATACCTCAACAGAATACTTGGACCTTTCTATCCTTGAAGCACTATACACAGCTAGATTAAATTCTCTATTTCAGCAAAATAAGTAGGGCTTGGTAGATTTATGCCTGTCCCCAGCGTAGTGCTGATTTTCAAGCCACCTCAAGTTCATGACCATGAGCAAAGTTGTTTTCTCATGGTGCTGTCACTCTGGTCTAATGAGCTACAGACAGCTCTGGTTGTTGGAATGGTCTTCATTTTGTGAAGGCTTTAAAATAAGCAGGAACTGGTGGAGTTTCATGATTATAACTTAGCCATTTCTCCAAAGCTGTCTCTGCCATCTGTTGGGATGTAACTGCTTCCTATCCCACATCAGTTCTCTATACATATCTGAATATAAAGAAGAAAGTTGATTTTGTATAAAAAGCTAGACCTGGGAAGAGTGCAGATACAGAATTAGGATCCAGGACTCTCAAGGAAATGTAGCTCGTGTCTTTGCTCTCCTCCCATGGTTCTACTCATTTTCTATAGTGTTTACACTTTCTGCCTTTCATGTCACTTCTTACGCTCTCCTCCCTACGCACACAAAGTAAAAGGAGGAGAGCTCTGATGGGCAGACACACACCCCATTCTGCAATTCAGGCAATAGGCTGCTTGACTTTAACACAGAGCATTAATGTTGTAATCACGTGCATTCACTGATGGTCATGCCCCAGCTGCTGTATTACCAGCACCTTTGAGGGCAAAAGGTTCTCTGTAGTGTGTTGGAAGGCTGGAAGTGGGGAATTACCTGGCATTAGTGTTAGAGAGGTGGATGCTCATGTCTTCTGTTCTCTTCCAGTCACCTGATGCAGCTGATGACCTCAGATACATAGACGACAGAAATAACTCAGGTAAGCTTATGGCCAAAGGAGTTGTCTTTGTACTATTTGCTTCCCACTGTGGTTCTAGAGGGTTCCCCTTTGCCTGCTTGTGGAATCAACACGGAGGACTTCAACTTCTTGCTGCTTGAAACAATGTCCTGTTTTGTCTGTTCTAGAATGAAACCTTCAAACTCTCCACGTTCAGTTTTGGGTAGGATATTTGCATTGTGCTTTAATGATGGCTAATTTGCTGAGAATGGTGTGTAACAAGCATGCCTAGTTTTCTTCCAGTTCTGTGTTCTGGAGTAAAGAGTGGTAGTAGAATGTGGGTGGGAAGTTTTGGCCTCTGTCGCCTGCTGTAAGTGGATAATGTCTATTGTTCAGGGTCTGCCTTGTGCCTCTTTTACTAGAGCAAAGAATCTTGCTGCCTGCAGCAGACAGCTGAAGATAAATTCATCCTGGTTTAAGACTTGAGAGCATTTGGGTGTTTGAGTACCCAGGTGACTCTCCAAGTCTATGCTTGTGAATCTGTGTGCACGGTCACCTAAATAAACAGTAGTTAAAGCTTTGACTGCTGCATCTCTTCAGGCTGTCCTAGCTATGGTGTGTCTTTTTGTCCCCAACTGTAATAGACAGGCTCAGACTATCTCCCACTTCATTCTGGGTGGCTGTGATAGTAGTGTGGAGCTCAGCAGGGCCTGCCTGCTCCTTAGTAGTACTTCTGTTTCCTTCAACAGTTGCTGCTGGTTTTCTTCTACCTGTTTTGCAGCTATTTTTTCCCCCTTTATTTTACACAAGGAACAGCTTCTTTCTCAATTTTATCTTGGCAAATCTCTATGAGTAAAGGCTGCACTCCAGACAGCTGATCCATGTATGGGCCATTTCCAGAAGGAGATTTTGCTGCAGGGATACTCAAGAAAAACTTACTTTCCTGAGAACAACACCTGTTCTTTATCCCTCAGAGTAAAACCCTCAGCCCTGGGTTATTCTCTTGAGGCAGTCCACTGAGTCAGTGTACATAACTAGGAGGTCACTGAAGGGTCAGGAAATAATCAGCAATTGCATAGGGGCTTCAGACCTCACTATTGCCTGTCATTTGTCTGTTGGGTCCTCAAATAGAATAAAAGCAATAAAGAAGAGAGTGTGGTGCTCTATTAAGAGTTTTTTAACCCAGTCCTTAAGTAATCCTTAAGTCACCACTGTATGAGGCTGTGATGTGCGTGAGGCACCAAAAAAATACAGGGTTTCCAAAATCAGTTTGGAAGGATAGCAGATGAAGATGCAACTAAGGTCTTTTGGTATGGGACAAAGCTCTCAAGTTTTTTTCGATCCCCTGCTCCCCCAATCTCATTCTTACAGGCAGTGCAGCATTCCAGCCAGCGTATATAGAAAAATCTATACAAATCTATATATATTTTCATTTTTATTTTTATATAGATTTTTGGCAAGTTATAACATCTGTATGAGGAATTTTAAAAATCCTCCTTTTCTGCATCAGTTCCAGCCTCCTGCTAGGCCTGCTTTTGTCTCTTTTCAGATGCCCTTCACAGAATGTGTGGAGAAAACATTTGGAATAAAATATTTCTCTGGGAAAACATTTGAGAATTAGAGTGATTTTTACTTGCATTTTTCTTTACCATAAAAGGAAAAGGAAAGGAAAACAGTTACCAAAGATCAAAGGAGTATATGCTGAACTAGTTCAAAGAAACACTATGTGTGTGCATTCTCCTCCCACCCCACCCAGCTTCATTTGCAACTCCCAGCATTTCAGGCACCGATTTGACACATCCTATCAGGCATTTCACTTGTGTGTGTATTTAATACAGCTTTAAAGACATCTAATTGCTACATTTAGTGGCACCTTTTCTCTGTACCCCTCTACACACATTGGGATTTTAATCAGAATTATCCTTGATCATGGAATTACGGCTTTTTGATCACATTGTAAACTCATAAGCAATTCCTAAACTTTATGCTAGAAAAGCATTATAACAGAAACTCTAAGGATATCTTCCTGCTGCCTGCAGGAAAGCATTATCGTATCTCTCTTCTGAACGTCTTTCAAAGCACACTGTTTTCTTCCTGTCCATTGCAGATGGGCTCTAAGAAATAGTTCTTTCCATTCTCAGGTCTGACTTCATGGTCATTGTCTATTAAATGTGTTTAAAAACATTTATTCCAAGGTTTTCAAGAGGCTACATAAGTTATTGAACTACATAATAGCATTTTTAGGGTGGAACCATGCTACATGCTTACTTTATGACATAACTTTTCCAGATCACTTAGAGCCAGAGTCTTTTGCTTTCCAATCTTACAACCATCAGGTTTCAGAAATACACCCTTGATAACTTTGTATTGCACTTATTACTGGATACCTACTTATG
Organism: Phoenicopterus ruber ruber; assembly: GCA_009819775.1. NCBI lineage: Eukaryota > Metazoa > Chordata > Aves > Phoenicopteriformes > Phoenicopteridae > Phoenicopterus > Phoenicopterus ruber. Next base: position 169,844,059 of record CM020216.1, on the reverse strand, counting down.
GTGTGTAAGAAACTACTTTTGTCCTCGCGGTCTTTGTCCACTTGTCTAATGTCTACAGCAACTTATACAGGAAAGGTATCTTTTTCTCCTACACTGGACTAATCACTACTGTATTATTAGTTTTGTCTAGGACTCAGCTCAACAGCTCATATACACATAGAAATGAAAGATGATCTCTTCACCTTCTTGTATTGTTAATTTATCCCCATCCAGCCTTTTTAGCCACATCTCTACTCCAAAGACTTGCATCCACCCTTTTGTTCTCCATACTTCCATTTTACAGATTCTTTCCCACCAAAATGCCAAAATTTCACAAAACTAGAATATAGATTCATACTAGTTGAAATGTTTGTGCTCTCTTCCAGTATTTTCTGATTTCTCTCATCAGATAGGAAGCATGTAAGGGAGGCTTGTACTGGGTCAGAATATACCAGTATCCTGTTTGGCTAGAAGTGAGTTTTTAGGGAAAGACTATAAGAAATGGAGAAAATGGGCTTGCATAGATGCATAGTCTCAATTTTCTGTAATCACCTGTTAAGTAGGGATGTCTTGAGCCAGGTATTGTATCTAGATCATCAATGGAATGATCCTCTATAAAATTGTCTAGATTTTTTTTTTTAATTTTTCATGACACTTTGTGGCATTTAGTTCCATAATTAAGCATTTTGTTTGCTTTAATTCCGTTTCTTGATAATTTCCTTGGGTCTTCTGGGATGCAGTGAATAGCTATGTCTTATTCACTCTTTTTGTGCCATTCATGTAGGCCAGTATCAGATCAGTTATCTTTCTTCCAGGCTGAAGAATCCTAGTTCCTCTTTGTGGGAATTGTTCCCACACCCTTCTGGACCTTTTTTATTTCATCTATGCCATTTTTAAGGTAGAGAAGGAGAACAAGGCTGCATGCAGTATTGCAAATGTAGGTATATGATGAGTTTATGTAGTGGCAGAAGGTGTTCTGTATGTTCTCCCATCTTTTCTGATATCTAATACTTAAAAGTGAAATGGTATTGCTGAGAAGGGTGCCAGTGTTTTCAGAAAGCTCCCCCTAATGACTACAGAATCATAATCTCTTTTCAAGGATGTTGCATTTTATATGCAATCAGGATTATGTTACTTTTATTGAGCTTAAGCATTATTCAGTAGCTTAAAAATAAACTTACTAAGTCAGCACATGGTTCTGGCTAGTCCAATATTGTGTCTGATGCAAGCCACTGTGAATGCCAAGAAAAGAGCATAAAAGAAGACAGAATCATAAAGTGATTCCTTCCAAAATACTACTCCAGGCTACAGCAATCTGTGTTTTAACACTTTCTAAGCCAGAGACCTTTAATTTTAGAGTTATTTACTTCTTTCTTGAATCTGTTCACATTTGCAGTAAATTTCACCTTCCACATCATTGCCCAGTCAACTCTGTAAAATCCTAATGCCTCTTTTTGTAATTCTTTCATTTGACTACCCTGATGTACAGCTTGGTATCATCATCAGTTTCTCTCAATACAGTCGTCTTCACTTCTCCTTCTCATTAGTTACCAAATACTGACCCTAATACAGATAGCAGGTAATATCTTCTTGCACTTTTTCTTTGTTTTAACTACTTATTTACCCAGTAAAGGACATGCCTTCTTATCCCATGGCAGCTTGTTTTCGTTAAGAGCTTTGGATGAGGAACAATCAAAAGTTTTTTGAAAAGTTCAGTGTGCTGTGTTGAGATCACTTAACTTGCATGTTTGATGGCTCCTTTGGCAAATTCTAGTCTAAGAGGGTCTAAAAGGAATGGCTTCCCTCTAAGCCACATTGTGTCGTGTGTGTGTGTGTCCGTCCCCCCCCCCCCCCCCGGATTTTTATCTGCATGTGCCCATGCCTTTCTTTTATACCTGTTTGTTTGCCTTGTTTGGAAGTCAGTCATCTGCTTACCAATCCCAGTATCCTTTCAAGATGTCAGATTTGTCGCCTACATTCATTTGGTTCTGAGGCCTTTTCAAACAACAGGTTAATACTACGGTTAATAGTTCAGGAAGGATTCTGAATTATAACAACTACTCATACTTGGGTACTGTAACAAAGGGGGATGTGGCATCTTGTAGTCTGCCTCTAGAGCAGAGGGCGGGCCACTGGGTACAGCTCAGCAGACTGTGCACCTTTGATCTGATACATCTAGATTTCTGTATTTGAGGTTCTCTACTACATTCAAAGACTTTAGAGAGGCTTCCCAGGAGCCAGTTTGCACTTGAAGACAAAAATCTGTGGTTTTGTGGAACTTTTTCCTTTTTACACAAGTATCTCACAGTAGTTGCTCAGGCCAAACTATTGCAAAGGGCAGATGTTCCAGGTGTATGTCAAAGCACATCGGAGAAGCTCTACCAGCTCCTTTCAGAATGGTAAGGAGCCACTGTAACAGCAGTGTACTTTAGATGTGGAACACATCCTAAAAGGCCTGAAACCAAGTTAACTGAGAGTCTGCCCTGCCAGAGTATCTTTCCTGGTGAGTTCCTTTGGTGAGGGAACCAAGTCATGTTTCTAAATTTACAGAAAGGACTTAGTCGTGTCACTTCAACATTAAGCAAGGCCAAAATGCTCACCTCTCTCATTAGCTATGGCATACCATACTGGCGGTCCGACTGCTCTTTAATGCATGCTACTCTGTTAAAACTAGTGAAATGCTTGGAACGCTAGCATACACGAGTCCTTTCAGTATACTTGATTTTTCCTAAGGCTTGGCACTTCCAATAATTTTCAGTGAATTGTAGGTGTTAGGGGCAGATGTCTTCTCACACATGTGACTTCCTTCCCAGAATCCTCAGTAGTCAGTACATGAGCTACAGATCACCTAAAAGTTCTGGGCATGGGATTACTTTAAATCACTATGACTTCAGTGCTGTCTCAAATTCAGCACCTGGGTATACCCGTATGTCTACAGTAACTGTATCAGCTATATACTTAACCTAGCACTTTCTCTTAAAATGTTAACTTTTCTTGTCTACACAGTTCCCCAGGAGCAGGACGGGCAGCGAGAGGAAGAGGAAATGTTAGTAACACGTGATTCATCAACACCTACTTCATCAGCACTTGAAGAAATGGCCCTGTACAGCAGCAAACGCAAACTCCGACACAGTCGGCGCAGTTTGGAGGCTGCTGTCCCTACGTAGAAGATCTGATGCACCTGGGCGATGGAATAGCCCAACACAGGGCTTTTGAGCTTCCTGTGCTCCAGGGACAGCACTGGACTGCCCACACTGCTGCCTCCTGGACTCTGGATGGGAACTGAGCACCCCAGGGAGCATTGTGGTCAACTAACTTCCTTTAAGGCTGTGAACCGCCCTCTTTTCTCACCCAATAATGCACTGGGGCATGTCCTAAACAAAATGGGACAACACTAGACTTATTGATGGCAAATTGAGAGGAGGTGTGGGTAGGACAGTGGGCAGCTGCAGCTTGTTAGCCTGTAAATATTGTGTGTGGGGGAAGGGTAGGACAGGGAGAACATACAAGTGTAAGAGTGCGTTGGGCTCCAGCTGTTATTTCTTCAACTTGGATTTTTTAGTGGTTAATATGGGAGCTTCTACTCTGGTATGAATTAGAAGGAAGGTCTAGCCTGCCTTTGCTCCTATTTAATTTCCAGTCTTTTGCCAAAAAGCATCTCCTTCCACCTCCCACACCGTGTCACCTCACTTTCTTTTGGGAGTATGTGGAAATGGATAGCTTGGAGGCAAAAAAAAAAAAAAAAAGGAAAAAAAAAAGTTAATTTCAGTGAAGTGCCTCCCTCTGACACTGACACCTGTGTGCTCAAGCAAAGACAACTGAATAAGCAGGAGCCTGTGCCAGCTCTGTGCCACTTGCCTCTGTGAGCGCAGCAATCTATCCTGTGTAGGAAACTGCTCCTGCCGGTATTTTGTGCTATTCTGGGAGACAGGTACCTACCTAGATGTACACATAATTGTGTGTATCATCTTGTGCATTCAGTGTGAACCACTCTACAAGCACACTGTACTAAGTGTCAGAGGAGGTCGGGTATCTGTCTTCTGTCGGCACCATGACTGAATTGGTGAACTGGGGCAGAAATGAGAAAGGAGCCGAACAGCTGTAGCAGGAGTATAGCAGTGTGCATGTGTGACAGCAATAGAGAGCAGAATAGTTGGGGATTAGGATACGGTGGCAGAGGTAGGAGGTGTAAACAGCAGATAAGATAGTGGGTTAGGATTCAGGAAATGGGGAAGGGTAGGAAGTGGCGTTGCTGGGGTCAGGTTAGGAGTAATGGGGTCTTACAGGTAGGAGGAGGATACTAGTGGGTGAGTCCACTATGTTGCCTGCTAGCTGTGAAATGAAATGTGACATTATGGGGGTGCCCAGTGTGGGGCTCTCAAGGAGTGCCTGCTAGGCAGGGAGCACAATGAAGTAGGATGGGTCTGGCCTATGCCTTGCAATAACTACACAATTCTACTCTCTGCCGACTTGTTGGCTTCAGGCCCCTTTCCATGTAGAATAGGGAAAATACATGCTTGCCCATGCAAGAGGAAAAAAATGAAAATGAAAAAAGAGCAGGGGTGTGATTCCTGGTTTCTATGAGTGGAACAAGGGCTGTGAACAGATTCTGTAATTCTCTATCAAGTGAGCTCTGCAGATGTGGAGGAGACAGATGCTGCTTATAGCTCTGAAATCAGTCTTCTACTGTCCACTACTGAAGTAAGACATCCCTTTTTTTTTTTTTTTAATGCCTCTAATAGGGAGAAAGGTATCTGAGCTTGGCAGTAATCTGATCTGTCTACCCTGATACATTGGTGCTCTCTGCTGAACCCCTCCAGCAGTAAGACCAGAGTTGGATCTTAAGCCTCTCAGTGACTCAAAAGTGGCTTGGGAGTGACAGGCACTTCTGCTTGTATATTTGCTGAATGAAAGAACTGGACGCAGTTTCTTTTAGTTGAGAATCTCCCTTCATGCCAAAATCCAGTGGATCATTTTAACTGACTTCATATGTTTTAATTTACAGAGCTTTGAAGGGGGAACTCTGATAATCTCAAACTGCAGCTGTGGCTGCTTCCATCATCAGCAATTTGAGCTTTTCCTTTTTAAATCTAATTTTAGCATTTGCTTTTTAACAACAGCAATTTTTGGAAACAATCCTGGATTGGTTTTGGTGACTAACTTGTGATTCTTTTTTTCTTTCCCTTTGCGGTACCTGGTGCCAGGCTCTGGGTTCTCTCCCATTCTCTCCTGAGAGACTCTGAGGGAAAATTAGCGCATCAAGACTGTAACTAGTGAAATTTGTACAACCAAAGAAATCTATTTTGTGGTTCAAGGATAATAAAGTTTACTTTACATTTTAGAGCCTTTAGTTAATGTGGTTTGCCCTGTGTGAAGTCTGCAATTTCTATGTTAACACTTTGGTTCTGATTATTAGTCACCCTGTAATCTAGCAAACATACTAGTGATTTTTCTGCTTTTGTGTGCAGAAATTAGTGGTCACTTAAATCAATGCCAACTGCAGAAATATCAAGATAAGCACGTGCTACTCATGCAGATTTGGTAGAAAACTGGCATCTATGCTGAAAGGGGAGGAAGAGAACCTAAACCAGTAACCTAGCTCCATCTTTATGTAGTTTGAAAGGGACTCCTTATTGGAAGTGGCAGATTCACTCTTGGGGGGAAGGAGGAGAGTAGAGGTTTCTGCTCCAGAGAAGCTGTAGTAGTGGGGAGAGGAAATGGGGACAAACAGGTGAGATAATACCTGTAGGATACAGTGGTTTAGTTATCACATTCATCACTGACACCTCTAGTCTAGAAGCTATGCTAAGGCACGTGGAGGACAGGGAGGTGATTCGAGACAGCCAGCATGGCTTCACCCAGGGCAAGTCCTGCCTGACCAACCTGGTGGCCTTCTATGATGGAGTGACTACATCAGTGGACAAGGGAAGAGCTATGGATGTTGTCTATCTGGGCTTCTGGAAGGCCTTTGACACGGTCCCCCACAACATCCTGCTCACTAAATTGGAGAGAGATGGATTTGATGGGTGGACTGTTCGGTGGATGAGGAATTGGTTGGATGGTCGCATCCAGAGGGTAGTGGTCAGCGGCTCAATGTCTGGATGGAGATCGGTGACCAGTGGTGTCCCTCAGGGGTCTGTATTGGGACCAGTACTGTTTAATGTCTTCATCAGAGACATAGTGGGATTGAGTGCACCCTCAGCAAATTTGCAGATGACACCAAGCTGAGTGGTGTGGTTGACATGCCTGAGGGATGGGATGCCATCCGGAGGGACCTGGACCAGCTCGAGAAGTGGGCCCATGTGAACCTCCATGAGGTTCAACAAAGCCAAGTGCAAGGTCCTGCACCTGGGTCGGGGCAACCCCTGGTATCAATACAGGCTGGGGGATGAAGGGATTGAGAGCAGCCATGCAGAGAGGGACTTGAAGTTACTGGTGGATGAAAAGCTGGACGTGAGCCAGCAGTGTGCGCTCACAGCCCACAGGGCCAACCATATCCTGGGCCGCATCAAAAGAAGCATAGCCAGCAGGTCGAGGGAGGGGATTCTCCCCCTCTACTCTGCTCTGGTGAGACGCCCCTGGAGGAGTACTGTGTCCAACTCCAGAGTCCTCAGCCCAGGAAAGACATGGATTGGTCAGAGCAGGTCCAGAGGAGGGCCACAAAAATTATCAGAGGGACAGAGCACCTCTCCTATGAGGAAAGGCTGAGAGAGGTGGGCTTGTTCAGCCTGGAGAAGAGAAGGCTCCAGAGAGACCTTATTGCAGCCTTCCAGTATTTGAAGGGGGCTTTTAAGAAAGATGGGGACAAACTTTTTAGCAGGGCCTGTTGCAATAGGACAAGGGGTAATGGTTTTAAACTAAAATAGGGCAGATTTAGACTAGATATAAGGAAGAAATTTTTTACGATGAGGATAATGAAACACTGGAACTGGTTGCCCAGAGAAGTTGTGGATGCCCCATCCCTGGAAGTGTTCAAGTCCAGGTTGGACGGGGCTCTGAGCAACCTGATCTAGTTGAAGATGCCCCTGCTCATAGCAGGGGGGGTTGGACTAGATGACCTTTAAAGGTCCTTTCCAACCCAAACTATTCTATGATTCTATTATATGAAAACCTATTTAAAAAACAACATCCTGCTCAATGACATACAAGAAAGGGAGGTAAATTCGGGAATGAGGAAAAAAGCTATAATGTGCTGTTCAGTGTTAAAACCGGTAAGACAGGTATTGATGCTAACTGCAGAGAGACTAATTCTGTCCATACGAGGGGCTGATTAGGCACCAAATGTACCTATGCGCTGTGGTGCCCATGCGTTTCGTGCCTAGACCTCTGTCAGTAAAGGCTGCCTGATGTGATGCTGCTGTCTGTAGCAGTGAGGACTGGTTCCTTCTGCCACTGCTGAGCTCTGCAGCACATGCTGCTCCAACCCATTGCTTCCATGGGTGTGGGTGAGTTCATGGAGCGCCAACCCTAAGGCTTTGACTCCATTTGACCAACTGTCAGGGATGGGGGAGGTGGGGGGTGCTGGGGGGGGGGGGTGTATGTCTATGAAGGAACACCTGGACACAGGAGCCAGAAGGTGGCTGTTGCAGTAGTAACCTGGAAGCGATGCACAGCCCGAGTCCTGTTCATCAGCTGATGTAATATGAAATACAGTGACATCAGCAATATCTTAAGCCTCTTGGCTTTGTTTACTTGGCTCTGCTTAAAAAAAAAAAATAAATGCTATTTTGTTTACATGATTAAAGTTTTTAGAAATACAGTTTAACTGGTAAAGACCTAACATATTTCATGTCGCCCCAACAAGTTTTCCTTAGTCTGGATCAATGGATGGCCACCAAGATGTGCCAGCACAGGAAAAGAAAAGCAGCCTCAGCAGGAAGAGGGCAGAATTCCTTTTTCTAGAGACAGTGTCAGCTTGGAGGGTTCAAGAGTCTAAAGTGTAGACTTACACAGACTCAAACAGTATGTTTCACAGGTCTTCTCCTACAAAACGGAATTTTTTAAAAAAGCTTTTGTTTTAGTATTTTTTTTCCCCACTTAGACTGTAGTTTTCTTGGGCCAGGTTTACTACTTTGTGCATATATATTACCTAACACAACTGAGCCATGATTAGGACATACGCAATAGTTGCCACTTTAGACAAAAGTAAACACATTCTCATAAACATCATCAACATCCTTGTAAGAATTGAAGCAGGTCATTAGCATAATCTTTTTTCAGACAAAAGCACATAGTAACATACACATCTCTCAAGAAAGCCAGCCTGAAAGCCTCCCATATCTATCCATTGCATATACACTGGGTGGGGGTGGAAATCCACACCCATTTATCTGCAATTGAGATTTCCCCAAAGAATTCATGTTAAAGGCCTCATTTCTAGTTAGGGTATGAACAGGAGGACAGAGATGATTGCTGTGATGGAAGGTGGCCCAGAAGTCTTAACAGCAAGCATATTTAGAAGAGTTTCAGAACTAGAAAATCTGTCCAGCTGCTCTGCTTGTTATGTGATGAAGGGAGTAGGGCCTAATTCCAAATGCTCTACTAGATGAAGGTCCAGAAAAGTTGTTCATGCAAGAGTGTCTGATTTATGATAGCTACTCAAAGTATCCACAGAGCTAGCATGGAGTCGCCTCTGGTAAGATACTGCTACTGGAGTAAAGTCTGAGAAAGATAACAAAAAAATATTTTTCAGAACTTTATAGCTTCCCTTGGTTTTTAGGTGTGCTGGAAGGATGCTCTTATGTCTTCATTAACTTAGGAAATTTATTTAGGGTGGCAATTTTACTAGAAATAGGAACAAAAACAGTTCAATTTTTATAGGGACAATGCAAAGATCTTCAAGGTTGCACAGATACAGAATAGAGTACAACTGGTTAAGTAGATTTGCAAGAAAGAGTCTTGCAGCTAAATGCCTTGTGTAGCAACAGTGAATCAAAGACATACTACTGGGGGTGTGGAGGGGAAGTTAATGTCATATTGGGACATAGCTCTAGGTGCAAACTTGCAAGACCTGAAGTAAAACCTGTTCTACATAACACTCATTTTTGTGCATTGTAATTTTACTGGAGTTTACCATATAGCTGACCACCATATCTTGTTAAAAGCGAATGGAAAGGAACAAATTATATTGAAATATGGAAGACAGCAACGGGAAAGAATTACAGCAAGCTAAATAAAAAAGCAATGAATATAAAAAATTTTAAAAAGCAACTTGTTAATGTGGCACAGGTATGTAGACTGGGATGCTATCTGGTTTATGACACTATTTGGTTAAGAGCATGCTTCAGTATGAAAGACTAGGACAAGAAGTAGGATAACCCAAAGAGTTGTGGTGAATGGAGTTAAATCCGCTTGGTGGCCGGTCACAAGTGGTGTTCCCCAGGGCTCAGTACTGGGGCCAGTCCTGTTTTACATCTTTATCAATGATCTGGACGAGGGGATCGAGTGCACCCTCAGTAAGTTTGCAGATGACACCAAGTTGGGAGGGAGTGTTGATCTGCTGGAGGACAGGCAGGCGCTACGGCAGGATCTGGACAGGCTGGATCGATGGGCTGAGGCCAATGGCATGAGATTCAACAAGGCCGAGTGCCAGGTCCTGCACTTGGGACACAACAACCCCAGGCAACGCTACAGGCTTGGGGGGGAGTGGCTGGAAAGCTGCCCGGTGGAAAAGGACCTGGGGGTGTTGGTCACCAGCCGGCTGAAGATGAGCCAGCAGTGTGCCCAGGTGGCCAAGAAGGCCAACAGCATCCTGGCCTGTATCAGAAATAGTGTGGCCAGCAGCAGTAGAGAAGTGATTGTCCCCCGTACTCGGCCCTGGTGAGGCTGCACCTCAAGTACTGTGTCTAGTTTTGGGCCCCTCACTCCAAGAAAGACCTTGAGGTGCTGGAGCGTGTCCAGAGAAGGGCAACAAAGCTGGTGAAGGGTCTAGAACACAAGTCCTATGAGGAGCAGCTGAGGGAACTGGGGATGTTTAGCCTGGAGAAAAGGAGGCTGAGGCGAGACCTTACTGCTCTCTGCAACTCCCTGAAAGGAGGTTGTAGAGAGGTGGGGGTCAGTCTCTTCTCCCTAGTAACAGATGACAGGACAAGAGGAAATGGCCTCAAGTTGTGCCAGGGGAGGTTTAGATTGGATAGTCGTAAAAATTTCTTCACCGCAAGGGTTGTCGGGCATTGGAACAGGCTGCCCAGGGAGGTGGTGGAGTCCCCATCTCTGGAGGTATTCAAAAGACGTTTAGACGAGGCCCTAAGGGATATGATTTAGTGGGGGACTTGGTAGTGCTAGGTTAATGGTTGGACCTGATGATCTTGGAGGTCTCTTCCAACCAGAACAATTCTATGATTCTATGATTCTATGATAAGTAATAAACACCCAGATACACAGAAGAAAAGGAAGAAGGAGGAGGAGGAGATTGATGATGAAGATGATGATGCTTGAGAGAGGTTGTAGGATTATGTAAAGCATATCATGGACTGTCTAGGGGAAGGGCCAAAGGTGGAGAAAGGGAAGACTCAAGGTATATCCAACAAGAATGGGAAAATGGAAAGGGCAGGCTTGGGGAAGGGCTGGTCTTGTGTAAACAGGCCATTTGTATTGCTCTTGCCTACGTGGCTGCTGCTTGTGAGTATGTGATGCCTGGAAAGGTACTCTTATTTGTATTTCTGTGCTGGTGTTTGGCTGTGTCTCTGTGTGTACACTGAGGATACACTTTCAGCTTTGCTGCTGTCTGGACATAGGCCCTGAGGACCACAGAACAAGCTGATTCTAGCAGAATGGGCCCTCAAGCCCAGTGATTTCAGCTTCCCTTTAACAAATGGTCCTACGGGTAGTACAGCTTTTATAGCACATTAGAAACAGAAAGCCTGATAGAAAGCTACTGAGACCAACAACTAATCCAAATTTAAAAGGGACTCTTTTTTTAAGAGACGGTAATTGCAGAAAATCTATGCAACAATTTAAGCCCAGTAAGATCAAGATCAGATAGTATGGGGAAGAGCTACTGTCCTAAACCTGTCCAAGCAAAGCAGAGCATTACTACTCTGGACTGATCTGATGAAATCTACACTATTATTTAATTGAATAGGAGCTGAGGGAGCTGGCAGATGTCATTGCCAAGCCACTCTCCATCATCTCTGAAAGGTCATGGAGAACAGAAGTGCCTGAGGACTGGAGGAAAGCCAATGTCACTGCAGTCTTCAAGAAGGGCAAGAAGGAGGACCCAGGAAACTACAGGCCAGTCAGCCTCACCTCCATCCCTGGAAAGGTGATGGAGCGGCTCATTCTGGATGTCATCTCCGAGCATGTAGAGGAAAAGAAGGTGATCAGGAGCAGTCAACATGGATTCACCAAGGGGAAATCATACTTGACCAATCTGATAGCCTTCTATGATGGCATGACTGGCTGGGTGGATGAGAGGAAAGCAGTGGGTGTTGTCTACCTTGACCTCAGCAAGGCTTTTGACACTGTCTCTCATAACATCCTCATAGGTAAGCTCAGGAAGTGTGGGTTAGACAAGTGGACTGTGAGGTGGATTGAGAACTGGCTGAATGGCAGAGCTCAGAGGGTTGTGATCAGCGGCGCAGAGTCTAGTTGGAGGCCTGTGGCTAGTGGCGTTCCCCAGGGGTTGGTACTGGGGCCAGTCTTGTTCAACTTATTCATCAATAACCTGAATGAAGGGACAGAGTGTACCCTCAGCAAGTTTGCTGATGACATGAAACTGGGAGGACTGGCTGATACACCAGAAGGCTGTGCTGCCATTCAGCGAGACCTGGACAGGCTAGAGTGTTGGGCGGAGAGGAACCTCATGAGGTTTGACAAGGGGAACTGTAAGGTCCTGCACCTGGGGAGGAATAACCACATGCACCGGTACAGGTACACTGGAAAGCAGCTCTGCGGAGAATGTCCTGTGAGTCCTGGTAGATGACAGATTAACCATGAGCCAGCAATGTGCCCTTGCAGCCAGGAAGGCCAAGGGCATCCTGGGGTGCATTAAGAAGAGTGTGGCCAGAATGTCGAGGGAGGTTATCCTCCCTCTCTACTCTGCCCTAGTGAGGCCCCATCTGGAGTCCTGTGTCCAGTTCTGGGCTCCCCAGTTCAAGAAAGACGAGGAACTAATGGAGAGGGTCCAGCGGAGGGTACAAAGATGATGAGGGGAATGGAGTATCTCTCCTCTGGGGAAAGGCTGAGGGAGCTGGGGCTGTTCAGCCTGAGGAAGAGAAGACTGAGAGGGGACCTCATCAATGCTTATCAATATCTTAAGGGCGGGTGTCAAGAGGATGGGGCCAGACTCTTTTCAGTGGTGCCCAACGACAGGACAAGGGGCAACGGGCACAAACTGGAACACGGGAAGTTCCGCCTGAACATGAGGAAAAAATTCTTTGCTGTGAGGTGCCAGAGCCCTGGCACAGGCTGCCCAGGGAGGTCGTGGAGTCTCCTTCTCTGGAGAGATTCAAGACCCGCCTGGATGTGGTCCTGTGCAACCTGCTCTAGGTGATCCTGCTTTAGCAGGGGGGTTGGACTGGATGATCTCCAGAGGTCCCTTTCAACCCCTACCATTCTCTGGTTCTGTGATTCTGTGAATAATATGTTACAGAGACCTTCTATAGAAAGATGGTAATGAATCAAAGACTGTAAGCTCAACAGCAGTAAAGATGACAGTGCCCTTCTACAAAGGGTAATCCTAGCAAGAGTAATTTATGGCATTTACATAGACCATCTATTCAAACTAATTTTCCCCAGCAATGGGAAAAAAAAAAAACACACCGCAACCGTACAATTATGCAAGGCATAGTGATGACATTTTAGCCATTAAGGCCCTAGTTCTAAAATCTAACTTTCAAAGAAGTATATATGAGTAGAGATGAAGACAAGTAATTCAGAACTTTAAAGCCACTTGAAATTTGAGATAACTACAAATTCTGAATCCTCACCTCTAGCAAGCAGGAGGAAAAAAGAAGAAATTCTACACAAGGGATAACTCAAGCAGATAGGAAGGAATCTTAGTGCTAAGCATGGACTAAGGCTGCGTGTCGTGGTTTAACCTCAGACGGCAACTAAGCACCACACAGCCGCTCGCTCATTCCCCTCTCCCCAGTGGAATGGGAGAGAGACTCAAAAGAGTAAAAGTGAGAAAACTCATGGGTTGAGATAAAGATAGTTTAATAGGTATAGCAAAAGCTGCACATGTAAGCAAAGCAAAACAAGCAATTCATCGGCAGGCCAGGTGTTCAACCATCTCCAGGGATGGAATTCTCGTGCTCCTTCCCTGTATTTCCCTCCATATGTAATGGTAGACAGGTATCTTGAATACCTATAGGATTCTCTCCAAGAATTGCCTACTAACAGATACAAGGTGCTATCATGGAAGCTGCAAATCACAACAAATTTACCCATGCATAGTCGGCTCTGAGAAACCTGCAACTTGGAAACACTTAGGATAACCAGATGGAGAATGCTGGTTTTCAGTCTTGCTCACCTGCCACCAGCTGCTTCTGGAGACAACATGCTGGACTAGATGAATCTGTAGTTTTAACTCAGTACCACTTTTGCTGCTGCTACTTGGGTTTTTAGTTGAATCTATGTTTACAGATGACATCAGTGACATACATCGTACATAAAGTAGTGAAAGATCCTAAAGACAGAGCATTATATGACCTCCACTATGCTATAACCGGCATTGCCACTCCAACATTGTAGTTTGGCTTGCCTATCTCAGGGCCTTAGGCAAAGTCACTTCAACGATGTCCAGGTCCATGCTATTTGAATACAGTGTATTCCGGTAAATTATGACTTGACACCACAGGAAAGCTTCAGCTTGTCCAAATGGATCAATAATCAATGGCCGACTGCATGTGGACAGAAAGAAGATACTGTTTTACTAAGAAAAAATGAACTACCCACCTAAATCAGAAATAAAGTGTCCAGTACCAAAGTCTCTAACAGGCCTCAAACAGCCTTCCTGATTAATGGAGACCTGGCATCACAAAGATGCAGCCCTTTCTGGTAAGAGCAAGTAAATGTTCCCCTCTCCGCCATAAAGGGCCAATTCCTTATTTTCTGCAGTCAGAAAACACCTGCCTGCACCCCAAGTCCCACCTCAAGCTCATTCCCCTTCTTTGAGTTTTCCTCTACTTTTCTTTTAGGCTGCATGGTAACCAGAGCACAAAGTCTGCACCTTGTACCAAAGCTAAGCAAGGGTATAATAAGGGTATAAATAAAGCATTAGTTTAAATTAACCTACTTCACTTTGAACTGAAAGCAGTCTATAAATAAGTGTTCATATAATTAGTATCTGTATCTTATCTAAGATAGCACTAGCAAAACATCAGACTGTAATAACATGCTGCTATAGGATGGAGCCTCTAAAACAGCCTATAGTTATTTCATACAGGAACATGTAATCTTATCTCAAATTTCATAGATATAAGAAATCAGTAATAGAACAATTACTCTTATAAATGATAGATCTTTTCCCCTACCTCTTCTACTATGATACACAAAAAGTCTTCCTTGTCAAGGCTGCTTGGAAGGTAAGCTGTCAGATTTTTTTTTTTTTTTTTTTTTTTTTTTTTGGTCCATCCTAGAGGTCTCTTCTTCTCTATATTAGTATTATTGTTGTGAACTTTCTGCTTGATGCAAGCTTGATTGGAGTTCTCACCATATAGAGATATAATGACTTCAAACTTACTGTCCACTCAAATGGATTTCGCATCATCTTCAGTAGCACATCATCAATCGTCTCCCGATTACATCACTTCATGCAGACACTAGAATTCTGTATTCCATACAAGACAGTAACAATGAGTCTAAATTATGAACCATATTGCAACACCATATTGCACTCCTGCTCTTGCAGCTGCCCTTCTCTCTCTCTCTCTCCCTCTCCACACCAGGATGTGACAGAAAGCACACAGTAATGTTAGTGCTGCCTTTTTTGGGCAGATGAATTCTGTGGGCAACAGAGCTGGAAGAACTACGGACTATAACCCAACATGACTACGAAATAGCATGCTGACAGACAGAATTTTATAAATACAAATGCAAGATAATGCTCACCAAAAGAAAAAATTTAAGTTCTCACTGGGTTTATTCAGGAAAACTCAGACAAAAAAAGCAGAAGGAATCATTATGCGTAATGAAAACATCTGTTAAAGTCCACCATGGGTAGATATCACTGGTATTTATGATACCAAGCACTATACCTCAATGACAGAATAGTTCGTTTTGGGATACTATTTCTATGACATTTCAAACTGGTGGGATTTTCTAAGGAAGTTATGAAGATGTTAATGTCAACAGGCCTGGAATGGGCACAGACATGGTGATACCAGAGCGCTTGAGCCATCCATCCCAGGTGTCTCCTTGCTAGCCAAGTTATGTACTAACCGCGCTCCCCTAGTTTTCCTGATTGCAAAAGCAGGTTCAACACACATTGTGGTCAGAACAACAGGTTTGGTCTATTGTCCTGCTCCAGGCTCCAGTGACCAAATGCAGGGCTGCCTGATGGGTACCCCTGAATGGCCTTGATTACATTATTTGCATATCTTATGATCCTCTTTACTGTTTCTTGACCATCCCTTTCTCTGCCCATCCCTCCTTTTCTTCATTTTGGTCTCCTCCCAGAAAAACAATGAGCGTCTAATCACTTCTTCCTCTTTGGTCCCAGTTTTGCTACATTCATACCTATTTCTGGTACTTCTGGTAAAGTTGCCTAGTTACTATGCCTTTACGTGGTATTACTGATATAGTGACTTAAGGACTTCTGGCCTAGCAAGAGTCTACTCCAAAAGAGCCACAGTACTCCATTTATCTGCAGCATTCCTCTGTTCCTCACATAATTTTCCCTTAACTCCCTGTGAAATCCAGCCACTCCTCCCAGCACTATTTGCAACTTTTGTCAGCTTCTCACATTGTTATCTGTACATCCAGCAATTTCTTACATAATGTCCAGTACTGTCTCATGTCCTGTTTTAAGTTAGCTTAGTCTCTGGTCAGTGGCCTAGTCAGCTGTTTGCAGATCAAACACTTCCCAGCATAGGCAGTTTAAATATAATCTTCTTTTCTTTTAGTTTATTGCACCCCTATATGAGAGACAGGTGTTCGATTAATTACTGCATTTTCTTCTAAGGCACAGATATTTCTATAAAATTTATCTCAATTTGCAATAAAATTTCTACTTCCAGGACTATGTTAAAGTGGTTTTTTTGGTTGGTTGTTTTTAAAGTAGAATGTGTCCTATGGTACTGTGACAGCATATATTGTGTATTTCAATTACAGGGACTGTGGCTAAAATGTGAAGTTGCCGGTGTCATGGCCCAACTTTCTGCCCGCAGCGATGCTGCACCCCAGCTATAGGTCATAAGAAAATAGTGGCAGAAAAGAGGGAGGAGTGACTCGGGTTCGCTGATCTACTTTGTTGGAATTGAGCACAGACGGTGCTAAGGTTCACAATTCAGATTTAATGTCACGTCCCAACTTTCCCTGCCCGCAGCGATGCTGCACCCCAGCTATGGGTCATAAACAGATAGTGACAGAGAAGAGGGACAAGTGACTCGGGTTACTATGCCAATTTATTCATTCAGTAACTAGGCATACAAGTTGTCATTCAATATCTGGGCATACAAGTTATCACTGAATAACAGTAAGTTCACTAATTGCTAATCCCGCTTTTCAGTAAAAAGGAAGAGAGAAGGAGAGAGAGAGAGAGAAAGAGGAATCAATCATCAGTCCAGGGTCCAGCGCTGGTCCAGCCAACGGGGGTCTCTGGTCAGTGGTTAGGGAGGCCCTCCCGTTGAGTCATGAGGTTCAGAAAGGACCCCCTTGCTTTCTAAACTCCTTCTCAGAGAGGAGTCTAGGTGCGGCTGAGTCCAGTCCTAGTCTCAGACTTGGTCAACGGTTTATGTCTAAAGGAGTATATCATGTATACCCTTGGGCTAAATTAAAAGATAGAGACAGAGAAAAAATAGAGGTAAAGGAAAGACATTGAGGTGCTGGAGCGTGTCCAGAGACGGGCAACGAGGCTGGTGAAGGGTCTGGAACACAAGTCCTATGAGGAGCGGCTGAGGGAACTGGGGATGTTTAGCCTGGAGAAAAGGAGGCTGAGGGGAGACCTTATTGCTCTCTACAACTACCTGAAAGGAGGTTGTAGAGAGATGGGGGTTGGTCTCTTCTCCCTAGTAACAGACAACAAAACAAGA
This sequence comes from Phoenicopterus ruber ruber, assembly GCA_009819775.1. NCBI lineage: Eukaryota > Metazoa > Chordata > Aves > Phoenicopteriformes > Phoenicopteridae > Phoenicopterus > Phoenicopterus ruber. The sequence goes on along the minus strand of CM020216.1, from coordinate 169,826,885 downwards.
GGAAATGGCCTCAAGTTGCGCCAGGGGAGGTTTAGATTGGACATTCGTAAAAACTTCTTTACCGAAAGGGTTGTCAGGCATTGGAACAGGCTGCCCAGGGAGGTGGTGGAGTCCCCATCTCTGGAGGTATTCAAAAGACGTATAGATGAGGCCCTAAGGGATATGATTTAGTGGGGGACTTGGTAGTGATAGGTTAATGGTTGGACCCGATGATCTTGGAGGTCTCTTCCAACCAGAACAATTCTATGATTCTATGATTCTATGAAAGATCACCGCCCTAGGTTCCAGCGATGTCTCTGGTCCGGTTCCGTCGGATGGTGGGCGTGCGCACCCGGCCCCTCTGAGTTGCGCTATTTATTGACTAGTCCCACTGCATCTGCTAATTACTTCGCATGTGTAGTCTGTTGTTCTCGAACCTTCTCAAAATGGGTCGGGGGGGTTGAGGGGTTGGGGGGTTTGAGGCTAGTGATTTCGGTGCTGCAGCCCCCCCCCCCCGTCAGAGATGCAGGGGCGATGCTGTCTCAGGCTTGGCTGTTTTTTAAGCAATTACTCAAGATAAGACCCAGAAAAGCGCTATCCTGCCTCCGCAAGATCCTCCCTTCCAGCTGCACCTTATCTCATTAGTGTGGTATTCCTTCACACCAGGTCCTCCAGTGTTGGAGACAATAACTCTTTCAACTTCTCAGTTTCTTCAAGGACCTTCTTTGCCAAATGTTTGAGACATTAACTCTTTCAGCCCCTCAGTCTCTTACAGCCGGTAAACACAAAGTGTTTGAATTGCTTATGTATCTTCCAGATTGGTCTTACTTTGCAGTATTTCAGCATACAGTGTCTCTGAAAATAGCACTGCCATCACAAAATAATGATCATTCCAAACAGATAATACTAATAAAAACCCATGAAAGTTATTATCATGAGAAACAAACTCAGAAATAGTGCAAAGACTGGTGAACTGTGAAATGACAACAGCCTTCGGTCACGTTTAATGTGAAAGAAGGTAACGTAAGCTCAGTATACCATAACAACAAATCATATTAAAAAATATAAGTGTAAAACCCAAGTGATCTATCCCCGAAGACAACTGGCCACGTATGGAACCCTATGACTGAAAAAATGCTCTCAGAGAGCACAAAAAAACGAATTCTATGCATTAAGTTCCAGTATTACCTGGCAAAAAAAACCAATGAAAATTTATAAATATCTATTTCAAGAATAAGGTGAATATTCAACAGTCAAGGATTTCCAAACCAATTAAGGATGGCTATGAAAATTAAAAACCAAAACCCCAATCTCTTTATAGCAGAGTTTAGAGAGAAAAAGAGTATGTTGATCACAAGGCTGCAGATGCTTCTCCAAGTAGGTGAAAGAGGTGTCAGAGGCTATGCATTGCAACGTGTGTTCAGAATGGAAAATACACAACTCTTAGAAATACATACCATCAAAAGCTTTTACTGCTTTGGAGATGCAAGCTCCCAAATCCGAGGTCATGAAAAAACAGCTCATTTTAATATTATGTGGTAATTTATGTGACAACTTCAAACGTAAACCCCTACTGGTTTACCACTCAAGAAACCTAGGGGTGCTGAAACATTTAACCCTACTTATGTTACTTGGTTACGAGTGTTCAGTTAAAAAGGCATGAGTAACATCCAGTATTACAGAAGACTGGTTAGTGACTTGCTCTAGTCACCCAGATAATCTAGCACGTACTACCTCGCTGATTCTCAGTAAACAGCCAACCAGCTCACCTCTGTGATTTGCATCTGAACATTTAAGGTGTGCTTCCCACCAAATGTTACCTCACTTTTAGAACCACTAAGAGTGCTAATTTCAAAATGTTTTATTTATGACAAACACATTATTTGAAAGAAATGACAAATCAAACAAATCAGTAGTGTGTGAATTTTTGAAAAGTTGCAACATGGCTTGAAAAACATTCTTGCTTCATGAGACTTAATAAGTAGCAAGATAATGTATGATTCTTGGAAGACACTATGGAAGGACTGTACTCATGATTTTTAAAGATTTGAGAAATGAGAGGATGATGTAGCTCAAATAGTAAAAGCTGCACAAAATGTTGAGCTTGATGAAAGAGATGGATATTCAAGAACTTACAGAACTGAATGAAGAAGAGTTACACAAAAATTAATTAGAGCAATTTGCTAAAAAAGCTGCAAATACAAAAGTAGAAGACTGAAAAGCATCCATAATGGAAACATGGACACAAGTATGTATTCCTCTAGACTATAGTAGGAGACACCCATCTCACATGGTGATACCTGAATTTGTGTGTCTTAAGCTGAAGCCATTTATATATCTTATAGCTTCAAGAAAAAAACATATGTACATTCAAAAAGGAAGGTAGAAGGGCAGTATATTACCCAAAGTCAGCGGACACTGTAACAGCAACAGTTACTACCAGCTACTGACTCAGGCACAGGGACAGTCCCAGTGCTTCTGTCAGAAGCAATTTCTTAAGCTTTATTAACAAAATGGTCTCTCACTATCACCACAATCAGTGGTAATCTAAACAGATCAGCTATACAAGATCCCTTGATATTGTAGCCAAGTTTTTTCCATTGAGCAATGCTGTAATACAGCAACAGATCTACACTTTATTTTTACAAAAATCTTGGTAACAAATCCCCTCCTTAGCACACACACTACAGCAACAGTTCTGGATGTTAGACTCTCATCTGCTTTAGCCCCTTAGGTTTTGCTTTATGAACAATTCTTGCACTCCATGATATTCAGCTGAGAATGACTTATTTGTTGGTATAGCAAAAGTGATTTTCAGAGCCCCTGCATGAGGCCAGCATAAACAAGTGTGGTCTGGCAAAACTTTGTATTTTTTTTTTCATATTAACCATTTTTCCACCCTCTGAGAGGACAGGCAGAAGCAAGCAAACATGCCTCTGGCCATTTCCCAGAGAAGAAACAACATTTACAAGAGTCAAAGTTATTTAATTTTGCTTGTTTTGGAAGAAAAAAAAAACCCACACTCAACCTGCCACCTTGGACTGCCAGAGGGAAGACTTTGGCCTGTTTAGGAGTCTGGTTGGCAGAGTCCCTTGGGAGGCAGTCCTGGAGGGCAAAGGAGTCCAGGAAGGCTGGACATTCTTCAAAAGGGAAATCTTAAAGGCGCAGGAGCAGGCCGTCCCCATGAGCCGAAAGATGAGCCGTCGGGGAACAAGACCGGCCTGGCTGAGCAGAGAGCTCCGGCTGGAACTTAGGAAAAAAAAGAGAGTCTACAACCTTTGGAGGAAGGGGCAGGCAACTCAGGAGGACTACAAGGATGTTGTGAGGTTATGTAGGGAGAAAATTAGAAGGGCCAAAGCCCAGCTAGAACTTAGTCTGGCTACTGCCATAAAAGACAACAAAAAGTCCTTCTACAAATACATTAACAATAAAAAGGGGGATAAGGAGAATCTCCCTCCTCTATTGGATGCAGAGGGAAACAGTGTCAAGGGACGAGGAAAAGGCTGAGGTGCTAAATGCCTTCTTTGCCTCTGTCTTTAACAGCAAGGGAAGTTGCTCTCTGGGCACCCAGCCCCCTGAGCAGGAAGACAGGGATGGGGAGCAGAATGAAGACCCCGTAGTCCAAGGGGAAATGGTCAGTGACCTGCTACGCCACCTGGACACGCACAAGTCTCTGGGGCCGTCTGGGATCCACCCAAGGGTGCTGAAAGAGCTGGCAGAAGTGCTCACCAAGCCACTTTCCATCATTTATCAGCAGTCCTGGCTAACTGGGGAGGTCCCAGTTGACTGGAGGCTGGCAAATGTGACACCCATCTACAAGAAGGGCCGGAAGGAGGATCCGGGGAACTACAGGCCTGTCAGCCCGACCTCGGTGCCCAGGAAGGTTATGGAGCAGATCATCTTGAGTGCCATCACGCGACATATACGGGACAACCGGGTGATCAGGCCCAGTCAGCACGGGTTTATGAAAGGCAGGTCCTGCCTGACCAACCTGATCTCCTTCTACGACATGGTGACCTGCCTAGTGGATGAGGGAAAGGCTGTGGACGTTGTGTACCTGGACTTTAGTAAAGCCTTTGACACCGTCTCCCACAGCATCCTCCTGGAGAAACTGGCTACCCATGGCTTGGATGGGTGTACTCTGCGCTGGGTAGGAAACTGGCTGGATGGCTGGGCCCAAAGAGGCTTCCCACGGGGTCACAGCCTCCTTTGGGCATCCACCTGCTCTGGCGTGGAGTCCTCCATGGGCTGCAGGGGGACAGCCTGACTCACCATGGTCTTCACCACGGGCTACAGGGGAATCTCTGCTCTGGTGCGTGGAGCACCTCTGCCCCCTCCTTCTTCACTGACCTTGGTGTCTGCAGGGCTGTTTCTCTCACATATTCTCCCTCTTCTCTTTGGCTGCTGTTGCTGTTGCGCAACAACTTTTCCCTTTCTTAAATGTTGTCCCAGAGGCGCTACCACCGTCACTGATTGGCTCAGCCTTGGCCAGCAGTGGAGTCCATCTTGGAGCCAGCTGGTATTGGCTCTATTGGACACAGGGGAGCTTCTAGCAGCTTCTCACAGAAGCCACCCCTGTAGTGCCCCCCCCCCCCCAAACCTTGCCATGCAAACCCTATATAGAGGGGTCGCTGAGGTCACTTGGAGAAGAGAAGGCTGAGGAGTGACCTCATTAAAGTCTATAACTTCCTCAAGGGGGGCAGCAGAGGGGGAGCTGTTGATCTCTTCTCTCTGGTGACCAGTGATAGGACATGAGGAAATGGGATGAAGCTGTGTCAGGGGAAGTTCAGATTGGAAATTAGGAAAAGGTTCTTCACTGAGAGGGTGGTTGGTCACTGGAACAGGCTCCCCAGGGAAGCAGTCACGGCACCAAGCCTGTCAGAGTTCAAGGAGCATCTGGACAACACCCTTAGTCATATGGTTTAGTTTTAGGTAGTCCTGCGAGGAACAGGGCATTGGACTTGATGATCCTTATGGGTCCTTTCCAAATTGAGATATTCTATGACTCTATGAACTGACTGTGCTCCTGATACAGTGAGTACTGTACTGCTGATTCGGCTTTTTCAAAAGGTCCCGAAGTCCTTGACTGCAGAAGGGCATGAAGCTATTCATATGCCGAAGTCATAGCGTCTCTGATAGGAGACTGAAGTTGCCTGCACGCAGCATCCTACTTCTCGCCGCTAACGCCGAATTGGGGGGTGCAGAGGGGCGTAGGGCAGCTTCGTGTTGCTGGCGGGGACCAGCCAGCCGCGGGCCGCCGTGACGGTCACCTGCCCAGCCGGGGACCACCGTTCCGCCGCACAAACCCGCTCCCTGCCGCCACAGACAGGCTGGGACACATGGGCCGACCGGCCGGCGGACTCGGGAGCGGGCAGGAGACATCGGAGCTGGACCATGAACAGCCCCAACGGCGAGAGACGGGGCCCAGCCGCGGCAGCGCGCTCCGACCGTCCCCCGCCTCCGCGCGCCCGCTACCTCCGCCCTGCTACGCAACGAGAACCCGGAAGCGCCCGCCTCGCGGGTAACGGCAGCGGCGCGACGCCGTCAGGTGACGCGGCAGGGCCGCCCCCGGCGCTGAGCTGGGCCCGCGCCTCGGCCGGGGCCCCGGGAGCAGGCGGGCCTCGACTGCGCTCCCCTCCCCGCCCGCCGGGCCGGGAGTCCTTGCCACGTAGGGGCAGTATTTGCTTTCAGCGAATTTAAACTTGCTCCTGGCAGTTCTGAACGGAGCAAAACTGAAGGGAGGAGAAGAGGCTGTGGGAGTGGCACGTTCGTGCTCAGCCTCCCGAGTCCCGATAGAGTCAGCGTGCCAGAACAAAAATGTTTCAATAAACCTAAATGCAAGTTACGTCTCTATGAAGGACAAAGGCACATCTCCAATAAAGGTACAGTATTCCTTAAAGCTTACTGAAAAATTTGGGGGGAACGTTCACAGAAAAAAAGGGAGCTTGAGTTAATATGATTACAGGATGTAGAACTGAGTGTTTATATGGACCAAGACTCCTAGTAACAGGTCTGTAACAAACCCGATGAGCTACTCAGTCGGAAGCTGAAGTTAGACAATTTCAGACAATAAAAAGGTGCAGTTCTTCAACTACAGAAACTGTTTACCTGTGGTTTTGCTGAATCCTCAATTATTTAATTACTTTAAACCAACATTCTTCTAAAATATGTATCCACTGCAAAGTGATGCTGTTTCTCTCATCTTTTCAGGGAGGACAGAAGAGACACTCGGTACATCTTCTGACTTGAAAATCTGTGTCTTCTCTACATGCTACAATATTGGTTTCTATAAATAAAGTCTAGATTAGAAATTAAAATGCGACTTCTGTAACTGAAGATAAAGACTCTGCCAAATGGAGTGATGAGCTCTGGGCACAGGAGATATGTTCCTCCTGCCTTTTTTTTGTGTGGGGAGACTTTAACTGGCCAGGCCAAGCAGATGTATGTTTTCTCTTAATCAGATCATACTGGATGTTCAGCCACACTGAACTTGAATGCCACCCTATCTGTACCTGGACTTTAGTAAAGCCTTTGACACCGTCTCCCACAGCATCCTCCTGGAGAAACTGGCTACCCGTGGCTTGGATGGGTGTACTCTGCGCTGGGTAGGAAACTGGCTGGATGGCCGGGCCCAAAGAGTTGTGGTAAATGGAGTTAAATCCGGTTGGCGGCCGGTCACAAGTGGTGTTCCCCAGGGCTCAGTACTGGGGCCAGTCCTGTTCAATATCTTTATCAATGATCTGGACTAGGGGATCGAGTGCACCCTCAGCAAGTTTGCAAATGACACCAAATTGGGAGGGAGGGTTGATCTGCTGGAGGGCAGGCAGGCACTACAGCAGGACCTGGACAGGCTGGATCGATGGGCCGAGGCCAATGGTATGAGATTCAACAAGGCCAAGTGCCGGGTCCTGCACTTGGGACACAACAACCCCAGGCAACGCTACAGGCTTGGGGGGAGTGGCTGGAAAGCTGCCCGGTGGAAAAGGACCTGGGGGTGTTGGTCGACAGCCGGCTGAATATGAGCCAGCAGTGTGCCCAGGTGGCCAAGAAGGCCAACGGCATCCTGGCCTGTATCAGAAATAGTGTGGCCAGCAGCAGTAGAGAAGTGATTGTCCCCCGTACTCGGCCCTGGTGAGGCTGCACCTCAAGTACTCTGTTCAGTTTTGGGCCCCTCACTCCAAGAAAGACATTGAAGTGCTGGAGCGTGTCCAGAGAAGGGCAACGAGGCTGGTGAAGGGTCTGGAACACAGGTCCTATGAGGAGCAGCTGAGGGAACTGGGGATGTTTAGCCTGGAGAAAAGGAGGCTGAGGGGAGACCTTACTGCTCCCTGCAACTACCTGAAAGGAAGTTGTAGAGAGATGGGGGTCGGTCTCTTCTCCCTAGTAACAGACAACAGAACAAGAGGAAATGGCCTCAAGTTGCGCCAGGGGAGGTTTAGATTGGATAGTCATAAAAATTTTTTCACCGCAAGGGTTGTCGGGCATTGGAACAGGCTGCCCAGGGAGGTGGTGGAGTCCCCATCTCTGGAGGTATTCAAAAGACGTATAGATGAGGCCCTAAGGGATATGATTTAGTGGGGGACTTGGTAGTGCTAGGTTAATGGTTGGACCCGATGATCTTGGAGGTCTCTTCCAACCAGAACAATTCTATGATTCTATGATTCTATGACCTAGGTGCAGGACCTTGCATTTGTCCTTGTTGAACCTCATGAGGTTCACATGGGCCCACTTCTCGAGCTGGTCCAGGTCCCTCTGGATGGCATCCCGTCACTCAGGCGTGTCAACTGCACCACTCAGCTTGGTGTCATCTGCAAATTTGCTGAGGGTGCACTCAATCCCACTATTTCGCTGATGAAGACATTAAACAGTACTGGTCCCAATACAGACCCCTGAGGTACATCACTTGTCACTGATCTTCTTCTGGACATTGAGCCATAGACCACTACCCTCTGGATGCAACCATCCAACCAATTCCTTATCCACTGAACAGTCCACCCATCAAAACCATATCTCTCCAATTTAGAGAGAAGGATGTTGTGGGGGACCATGTCAAAGGCCTTCCAGAAGTCCAGACAGATGACATCCGTAGCTCCTCCCTTGTCCACTGATGTAGTCACTCCATTGTAGAAGGCCACAAGTTTGGTCAGGCAGGACTTGCCCTTGGTGAAGCCAAGCTGGCTGTCTCCAATCACCTCCCTGTCCTCCATGTTCCTTAGCATAGCTTCTAGGAGGATCTGCTCCATGATCTTCCCAGGCACAGAGGTGAGGCTGACAGGTTGGTCCTGATGATCTTGGAGGTCTCTTCCAACCAGAACAATTCTATGATTCTATGATTCCCAGGATCCTCATTCCTACCCTTTTTAAAAATGGGTGCAATTTTTCCCTTTTTACGGTCCCCAGGGACTTCACCATGAGTTTTCAAATATCATGGAGAGTGGCTTTGCTGCTACATCAGCCAATTCCCTCAAGACTCTGGGATGCATCTCATCAGGCCCCATAGACTTACGTATGTTCAGGTTCCTCAGGTGGTCACGAACCTGATTTTCTATCACAGCAGGAGGGACTTTGCTTCCCCAGTCCCTGTCTTGCAGACCATCCACTTGAGAGGTGTGGGAAGAGAAATTGCCAGTGAAGACTGAGGCAAAAAATCGTTCAGTACCTCAGCCTTCTCATCTGCTGATAACAGTTTGCCAGTCCTGCTCATCGGGGGGGTACACTTTCTTTGATCTTCCTTTTGTGGCTGACATACCTGTAGAAGCCCTTCTTATTATTCTTTGAATCCCTTGCCAAGTTGAGCTCCAGCTGCACCTTGGCCTTCCTGACCCCATCCCTACACAACCAGGCAGCGTCCCTATACTCTTCCCAGGATACCTGTCCCTGCTTCCACTGCCTGTGCATTTCCTTCTTGCTCTTTAGTTTGACCAGCAGGTCTCAGCTCAGCCATGCCGGTCTCTTGCCTTCCTTGCCTGATTTCTTGCACCTGGGGATTGAGCGCTCTTGCGCTGTATGGAAAGTATCCTCAAAGATCTGCCAGCTCTGTTCTGCTACCTTGTCCCTGAGGGCAGTTTCCCAGGGGGTCCTATTGACTAACTCCTTCAAGAGCTGGAATTTTGCTTTCCTAAAATTCATGGTCCTGACTTTACTCTTCGTCTGACCCATATCCCTCAGGAGTGTGAACTCCACCAGCATGTGATCACTGCAGCCCAGGCTGCCTCCAATCTTGACGTCACCGATTAGCTCACTTGTGTTGGTGACCATCAGGTCCGGTATTGCATCCCCTCTGGTAGGGCTGTCTATTACCTGGCTTAAGAAGTCATCCTCCATGCACTCCTCTGGCAACACCTCTGGTGTAGATGGACCATCATCCACATCCTCCATTGACTGCCCTTCCACATCCAGAGCCTCATACCTGTTGTACAGAGGCACCTGGGAAGGCGAGGTGGGCAAGGAGGGGGCACGCCTGCCACCCCGAGCGTGGACCTTCCTCCATTCACTCTTTTTGTTTAAGCTACTGCCTTCAGCCTGGCAGGGCAGGATATAGGACCCCCTTGGTCTTGGGTTTTTTCTGGTGGCTGTTCCTGTTTCTGTCTCAGGGAGGCCAGAGCATGGTTCCACCAGTCTATCTCTTTCTCAGACCTTTCTGCTTCTTCCCATAGCTCTGCCACCAGGCTGAGCAGTTCGTCCACCTGCTCACACCTCACACAGCTGTTCTCACTACTGCCATCTGTGACCAGTGAAAGACTGTGGCACTCTCTGCAGCCTGAGACCTGGATGGCTGCATGTTTTTGTGGGAGCTCTGTCTGGGTTGCCACATCCATTCTGGCAAGTGCAGAGGACATGGCTTTCTTCCGGGTGGATACCATAGCTAAGCAAGAGTAGCAAGCTCTCTTGGACTGGTGTGAGCAGAATGCAGTGGCCTGCCCACCTTTTCAAGGTATTCACTGTTAGTGTCATTTGCTGCTTGTCCTTACAGTGCTGAAGTCTAACAGCTGTAGCAACTGCTACCTACAATCTGAAATTAGGTTCACTCATTTCTGATTACCTCTTTGTTTTATCCCCCTGTCACATCATGTCATTAACCCAGATTATAAGCAATCTGGGGCAGCAAATGTCTCTTTACTACTGGCTCTTTGTTTGAAGGCAGTTAGCATAAAAGAGCCCTGGTGAAGACATTAGTTACAAATAGTAATTATCTAGATGCATTACTAAACTAATCCAGTACAACAATGCATACATACCTTATAATTAGTAAAAAAGCAAAATTTACAAATGAATGCAATGGCTGAGGATTCTTTAAAAATAACCAGTATTATCTTGGAAATAATAAAGAAAAATAAACACAACCAACCTTCAGAATAAAAAAGCAGCAAAATTTTATTAAGAATTACCAATTGGAAAGATGCAGGTAATACCATCATGTTATAGTGTGATCATGAAGGCCTTTTCAGACCATTAGGAATACCCTTCTTGAAATCAGCAATTCTAGATAATTTTCACTCAAGATTGCAATGGAAACTGGCTCAGGAGATGTCAAACTTACTCAAATGAAGTTTATAGACCTTGGAATAGCACTATAATTTTGGTGATGTGTTTGTGTACACAGAAATAGTGAACCTGAAAGTAAAAGTAAGTAAGTAAGTATCCAGTGTGATAATCAGATTTTTAAGTTAGTTTTGAAAAGCTGGAACAAAAAAAGGTCCACAAATACACTTTAAAGGATAAAGAGGAACAGAAAACAGGAGATTTTAAAATGTTCACTTTACTTAATAAATTAAAGAGAAGGTTGAAAGGTGATGTGTTTATTTTAGTTGAATTACTGAGAAATACTTTAGTTAAACGTAGGTTATCAGACTCAATGCAAAATTAACTAGATTAAATTCTATGTATGGTATGACATAGATGGCTGAAACAAAAGAGTGATAGAGTTTCTTTTGACCATAAATTCTATGAAGGCAAATGCCATTACACTGGGATTTTCCTTAAGTAAAAAAAACCCAAGACAAATAATTCAAATAGGACCTTGCTTGCTGATAGAATCTAGAGCCAAAGTTCACATGGATTTTAAGTTCCTTTACAGATCATTTTAGACTATTACAAATCATTATTATTTAAGGAATAAAAGGTTTGTAAAGCCACATGCTGAAACCTTGTGGAAAATGTTTGTGAAACAGTCTAGATTTGACTTTCTGGGGGATTTCAACAATTCATATTTCAACATCATACAAGGAAAAGCCCCAAACTCATATTGCAACTTGCTTTCCTCACAGTCATCTTTGGTTCAACTCATTCTGAATCTCATCTTCAGACTAGGAGTGCTATTTATTTGATCTAAATTTAGGTGTCTATGCCTAAAATAGATGGCTTGGCTCCCTCTGTACTCAGTGGGGTTTAGCTGCAGTTCATCTTTCTGGTTTTGAAGGTCTGAATTTCATCCATGGACATATTGACAAGCACTCCAAAGACTACGAAATGAGCATGGGATGACTTGCCCTGATGTAGACACCTATGTAGCAGTCACCAATGTTCAGTCTGATAAATTCTGCCTTAAACATCCATATCATAACCAAGACATTACCAGCAACATCATCACTTTTTTGGGGCCTCAAAAAAGATCCTTTGCAGTTTCCTGACAACAGAAAAGATACGTTATCTCAAAGATTTAAATAATCAAATAAAATTCTACATTCTGTTAGAGACCAAAAATGCTCTGTCCATGGGAAGAGAAGCCAAGGAATTGATGAATCATTACCTTGATAGATCTCCCTCAACCATGAATGTGTTAGCCTTCAGGTAGTTTCTTCCTTTCCTACGGTCTACGCATCTCCATTTTCTAGCATCCTGCAGCAGATCAATAAAAAGGAGAAGAAATTGAAGACATAGTGGCTGAATAAAACAAAATAAATCTATGCAGAAGCTGTATTGCAGGCCTGAAGCCTTCCAGTCTGCTTTCAATTACTCTAAAGCCAAATTTGGACCCGAGTATCCCAAACTCAAGTGTGGAGTTACCTGTTCAGTCATCCAGGAGACCCAAGAACCACAAAAAACAGTCAAAGGCCAAGCTTTAAGCATAAAACTCTGCACTGTAAGAATGAAAAAAAAATCGTAACTGGAGCATGGCTTTGAAAGGTATTTTCTGCATACGAAAGATGTAAATGAAGGTAAAGACCACAGGGCAGCAATTATATGTGCAAGCGCATAATGTAAAGAAACCAAACAATGGATAATGTGATCTCTTCAGGTGCATGGAAATTTGAGAAAAAAAGTCTACGAGGAGTTTGGAAATAGCATCAAAAGGTTTATATCCATATGTACGTTATCAGGAGGTATTAAAAGAAGAATAATGCTACTGAGAATTATGAAAATCCTTAACTTCCCAGACTCAGATTGGAAAACAGATGGTAGTAACAATGGATGGGTCTAAGCAGTCACACAGGTGATAACCAACAACTTCCTCACAGAATAATCCCAGAACCAGTAGAAAGAGATATACTTTAAAATTTTGTTTTGCTAAGTAAGGGAGATTTTATTGTAATTCTGACCATAAAAAAACCCCTCCATTTGAATGTTGATTCAGTTTAAATTAAATGGAAGGACAAATAAAAACAGGCCTATATCTAAGCTGCTCACTTGTAAAAGGGAGAAATTCTGACAAATTAAGAGATGAGTGTAACTAGTCAGACTTATGAGTTGAATATGAAAGGACCCTGACATTTCTTTAAGACAAAGGTGCTAAAACTGCTTTTTTAGCACTGACAGCAGAGAACTGGGTAACTCAGGAAGTGCATCCTTGGCTGTGCTCCCATCTATGAGTCTGATACACATCCTTCTTCACTTCTTAAAAGATACTGCATTAGGACTGTAGTGCCAGTTGTGACTGAACTACTGATAACTTCAGTCAGGGAAGGAATCACCTGCATCTCTGTACCAGACCTTTCACTTACAATGTCAGTTTTCTTTGTACTTAGGGAAAATGGTCAGATGACACAGACTCAAAGACAAGCAGCATGCAAGTGACATGCACAGCTCTACTTGTCTTTTGCCACAACCTGCCTACATCATCAAGATCGTACAGAAGGTTCAGCTCAGCTCATGGATGAAAACCAGTTAGTCAAAGAAGAATCTGAGCACGCAAGTGGTTATAACATTAGGTAAATTAAAGTATTTTGAAAAGCTTTCTATCAGATGTACACTTCTTTGGCTGAAGGTACAGACAATTGGAGCAGTCAGTGTGTAGTTCAGACATATTATCAGACTTTCAGACATAAGCAGCTTTAAAGAAAACTCCCATTAAATATTAGGAAAAAAAATCACTGTGAGGGTGTCAAGCACAGGAACAGGAGCCCACAGGTGCTGTGGGATCTCTGTTCTTGGATATACTCAAAAAACCAAACAAGCAAGGCACTGAATAACTTGATCAAATGAGCTCTGCATGGAGTGGGGGTGTTTGATCAGGTGACTCCCAAGAGATCCTTCCAGCCAAAATTATTCTGACTTTATTCTATTATTTCTTTCTTAAGCTCTCAGATAACAGCAACAATGAATAACACTTTCTCCTAGAGGATTCAATCCTATCCCAGTGGATGATGACTTGGATTAACCAATCAGGCCTTAATGTTACAGAATATCGCAGAATACTTCCTCAGCAGTGTGCTAACCACAAGAACATCAAACTGACCAAGTACTCTTTGCACTGGCTTCTCTACGGATAAATACCCAAATTCGAAGTTGTGTGCACACAGAATATACAAGGCCCATATGATGTTCTAAACTGTGATAGAGACTGTCATAATCATCCCAATGGCACAACAGAACTTTCTATCAGAGTGCAAATTTGCTTATGCTTACTTGTATTTCAAAACACACTTCTTTTTGATCTTGTCTTTAATAACACAGACAGATAGCAATCTGCACATTAAAAACAAGAACAGAACATAAAGGCCCTATCAAAGAAAAACAATCCAGGACATACACAATTATATCCAAGAGGAAGAGAAAAGAACAAGGCAGAGAAGATACATTAATCACATAATAATATGCTACTGGAAAGCAGGTACTTCAGGCTGAAATCACTGAAAAATTAAGAAATTACAGAATTAAGATTGTCTTATGTGTATAGATGGCCATCCAGCCTGCATTCCTTATATCCCTGACTGCTAGAGACCCTAAAAGGTGTGATTCTTGAAACCTTGAACTAATTACTCACAGCAAGTGGAGTTATTTTAAATGTAACATTCCTGCTCCAGTTCCTTTCTTCCAAAATAGGGATAATCACATCATCACAGCCCAATTGAGTACTGAGAAGTTAATTGATGTTTGTGAAGCATTCCAGTAGGATACTGATGAACAGCATGGCGACACGTACATGGAAGTTAACAACTCCATTCAATGTGGTGTTTAAGTGGTATGTGGTGAATAATGCCCAGGGCAACACAGTGAAGGATGATTAAAAGCAATATTGACTCATTACCTCCTCAGTTGGTACTCTCCATCCTTCACACTGAGTTAAGTAAGTTCCTATAGAAAAAATAGCCCACAAATATGTAATTGAAATCTGTATCATCATGCTTATTTCCAAATTCTGAGGACACCTCCTCTCTCCTTAAATTACCTTTGATAATGCATACACTAAATTTCCATACAAGTACACGGCCTTATAGAAGGAAGCACGACGCGGGAGTGCACAGTACTGGATGTGTGGGCACGCACTAACTGCACTGTGCGTGCGTATCTACCATACATTAACGCTACCGTGCGTGTGTCCACCTTGCTCTGGCGCTTATCCCTCAGCAACCGAATGCCTGGACTCCTTCCCACACGCTCTCCCGTTGTAGGCCTTGGTCGGATGAAATCTGCAAGCGCCGAGGGAGGCAGGCCGCCTGCGGCCCGCTGAGCAGCACCGCTCCCCTCCCCGCCTCCATAACATGGCGCCCGTGTCGTCGCGGCCCCCGCCCCCACCTGCCGCGGTGCCCGGGCCCGCCAGAACCGGGCTGCCAGGCCTGAATCACCGCCACCTCCCGTGGAGCCGCCTCCCGCCGCACCCTCCCAGTCGCCTGGGCACCGCCCGGCACACAGCAGCTGCGGCGGTTGCCAGGCTGAATAAGATAGAACATGAAAGGCGAAATAACAGGAGCTGCCACGCCCGGGGCTGCGGGGAATCTCGCTTAACCCTTCTCCGCCTGCGCCCGCAGTAGCCCCGGCTCCAGGAGAGGCTGCATTGCCAGCCAGGTTGCCCCTCCATCAGCGAGGCTGAGGTGCGAGTGACAGTTTAGGGGGGGGAGCAGGGAGGCGGGGGGCCACCAGTAAGGCCTCAGATACCCTTTGCACAGCACCCCCAAGGAGACAGGGGGGCACAGGTACCCT
Source organism: Phoenicopterus ruber ruber (assembly GCA_009819775.1). Lineage (NCBI taxonomy): Eukaryota > Metazoa > Chordata > Aves > Phoenicopteriformes > Phoenicopteridae > Phoenicopterus > Phoenicopterus ruber. The sequence continues at coordinate 169,811,546 of CM020216.1, read as the reverse complement.
TCGCAGGCTCGCCAGCACACTGCTGTGGAAGAGGAAGGCACAGGGCCCTGCATCCTGATCACTCCTGCTGCAATGGTGCCATTGCCCAGCAGCACACCACTGTCTCCCCAAAATGGACCCCAGAGCATAAAAGTCCCTGATGAGCCCAAACCCTCCTTCACTGGGTGGCTGCTGGAGTGAGGTCTGCTGGGCTGAGTCTGGGACCAGTGGCCAGGGTCCATGCCCAGCTGCCAGCACTGAGCCTGCTCCCAGGCCTGCTCTGCAGCCAGGCCCGAGCTGGTCTGACAGGCTCAGGGCAGACGGGAAGGGAGAGGCTGCCTGCGGCTCAGGAATGTGCAGCCCTTATCTCTGGCTCCCCTGCAATCCTGGGGAGGGAATAACTCTCCAGAGTTTGCCTTTCTCTCGCTCTTACTCACCCTCTGCCCTGGGTGGAGCTTGATTCTTGCTGGCTCGGAGGTGCCCGTGAATCAGGCGGCAGGCACGTCCAGGGGAGCGGAGAGCCGGAGAGCACGACCCACCACCTGCCCTGGCTCACCTGGGAAGGTAGGAGAAACGCAGGCACCTCCTGGGGTACCTGAATGGCCGCGTGAGGTGGCAGGCAAGGGCTGGGGAGGTCCTGTCCTGCTCCTCTGTGCAGGGCCGGGTGCTCGGGATCTGGGGCAGGGACTTGTGCAAGCAATCTGCGGGCAGGAGATGGCTGCTTCAACACAGAAAGGCTCCAGCAGCAGGAGCTCCTAGCCACGCCATGACCGCCCCCATGGGAGAACGAGAGTCCCAGGAGGAGACAGGAGAGGCAAGGGGGGAGGGAGAATGTCCCAGCACAGATGGCAGGCATTGTGGCTGGTGAAGGAAGAGACCTGTCAGTGCTCAGGTAGCCTGATCAAAACTGCTTAGTGAATGCTTCACCGAACTTGTGTTCCATCTCCTTTGAGAAAGCCTCAAGGAGTGGATATTTCCAAACTTATCCCTGTCTTTGGGAAGAGATCTCGCAGCCTGACTCAGCTTCCCACGATAGAGCCTGAGCTGGCTTTCTCCTTGGATAGCAGACCCTGTGGGGATGTGTGGTCAAGAGACTGGGACAAAGAGGACTTCACTGGTGGTAGTGCTGGAAAGGACAAGGTCTGCAGTAGGCTAAAAGCCAATAAACAGCTCCTGAGGCCCACCGCGCCTTTACTTGCTTTGACCTCACTCCACATGCATGGGTGTGTAGCTGTCTGCTGACATGGCCTGCAAGCAGCAACACAGACATTCATGTACGTACATGCAAAAGCACAGAGAGATGCGTGTGGACACATGCGTGTACAGGCACACGTGCATATCCTCACTAATTTTTTCCGCAGATGTGAGCCTGTCTGACAGACCTCCGGTTCTGTGTGTGAGCAGAGCAGAAGGGGAATGTCTTGTGTTCCTGTCACTCTAAATTGACTTAGGTCAATAGAGGTCAATTATGGCTTTTGTCTGGCCTGAGGACCGAGGTTCTCTATCTTCTAAAACAGTTAGAGGGGGAGGAGGCACTTGTAAAGGGACAGAAGTGCCTATAGCATCCTCCTGCTGAAAACATCTAAGTCATGAAAGTTGCAATAAGCTCAGCTGTGACAGAGGCCAAACATGGATGAGTAACAACTCCAGACAATAAACTAGCCCCAAAACAGAACAGTGACAATACTGTAGTACAGAACACTGGTGGCCTGGGATCTCTTTGCACAGCCTACAATAGCATATGTTTTCATTGGATGAAGAGGCAAGCAGACAGAAAAAACATAGCATGCCTTCACCGTATTACCAGGCCACAGAAGGGCTGCAGTTTGGGGGGAGAGAGTTTTTTTCATTTTGGCCCAACACCTATTTATGTGAGGGACTTTAGAGTTGTATTTGAGGGACTAAGATAGAGTTGTATTTGCTGTCACCTGACAGTGGAAATAGTAGTATTCTGAAGAAAAAAAAGTTACGCTGTTTGTGTGGTTGTAGAGAAAATTGCCTGTCAAAGGAAAAAGTGAAAATGTCACAGACCACAGTCCAGTATGATTGTGCCAGAGCAATGTCATGGCTGAGGACAGAGACACCTGTGTTCTATACATAATTTTTCAGGCAATCACAACTTTCCAAGCAACTGAAATTCACCTCCTAACCTTGCAGGATTGGACTTCTTTGTATTTTATGGTTAAATGGAACACTTTTGGACTGCTTATCAGGTCCCACTTGGCTGAATTTTTGTAGCCCTAATGAAGAAGAGGAGTTTCATGAGTGAATTTCTAAAATCAGGATGTGGGGGAAAGTAAAAGTCAAGGGCAGCATACAGTTTTCTTTCTCCAAATTATACCTTACACTGTTGGACCCTTTCTTGAAGTTCTCTGTTTTAGACTTCCTTATATCTGCTACCTGGTAAATAAAAATCCAAGGAAAGGGGTTGATTGAAAGAGAGTAAGCTTGGCATGAGTGTTGCTATCATAGATGTGGCACTTAGGGACATGGTTTAGTGGTGGACTTGGCAGTGTTAGGTTAACTGTTGGACTCAATGATCTTAACGGTCTTTTCCAACCTAAATGATTCTATGATTCTATCTCGTCAGGTAATTTGCCCTCTGTAAGAGGCCTCTTTTGCACACAGGATCACATTTCATTTTTCAGTAGCTGCAAACATCAGGTTTTGCCCTAGTGACTCTCTACAGGTTGGATTTACACATGCCACTTCATACCCTTTATTGCATAGGACAGTTAAGATTGACACGCTGACATGCTGTCTCAATAACCACTTCACAAGGAAAATTACAACATGTAATTTTTCTGCTACTTTTCCCTTCCTCTGGCCTATAGGAAGATCCCCTGGACATTCTGAATGTCTGGCTAATTTCCTGATTCTCCAGCAAAGAATATTTTGTGGGATCCCTTGCACTGGCTAGTAAGTAGAGGTAAGCGGGAGTCCAGTAGGTGTTCTGAGGTGCTGACCAGGTTCCCAGTTCTACTCTGCCACATGCCTGTAGCATTCAGTACATTTACTGCTCACCTTAGACACACAGAGAGTTTCTTATGCCAGTTCATAGGATCAGTTGACAAATCTATGTAATATGAAAGATAAAGTTGTAACCTCTGGAAGCTCAGTGAATGAATTGATTAAATTAATTGAAGCAATTTCTCATCTGATGACCATGACTTCAGATGAAGTGAAACTCCTAGACTACAGCAGGCAGATAAAACATTTTTTTAAAATGAGGACTGAGAGCCACATAAGACCATCTAGAGTAAAGAATGGAATCACATTCACTCAGATGCTTTAAAGTAGGGTGATCAGTAGAGGCTGGTCAGATGACCAAAAGAAAAGGCTTGGGGATTGTATACATGACATTGTAACAGGAATAACAAATTCCGTATTTTCATCTTCCAAATGGAAATTTTAACACTAACTCAGACTTTGATCCTACAGCCTAAAACTGAGAGAACATTTAGAATGAGAACACAGAGAGACTTCAGCAGAAAATACAGAAAGGATAATCAAAAGAGGAACAGTAATTGCTGTGAGGACTCAGCAGACACAGTTGTGGCTGTGGAACTATTACCCACATTTCACCATGCTGTTCTGGGGAACATATCTGAGCCTTGCTTGGTGAGAAGAGCAGTTAATAGGAAGGTATCCAGCATCCTTTGCCATAGCTCTTCTAAAATTTCCATGGCAATGTGCTATGGCTAAACCAGGAAATTCTGGGGTACACTTGAAAACTAAAAGTGCTACAGGCACATCACTGTGAGATGGGCAAGTGAGAAGCCTTAAATTGAGAGATTCTTTCTCAGTAGAAGTCAAATCCTTAGTACAGAAAGCTAGCACATGTAGGATTAGCTTCTGGAAAGGATGAGCATATCTACCACTGTTAATATAGGTTATTTGGTCTACTTCAGCAGGATTAGAAGGCACAAGCTGTCCCTCCATCACACAATGCAGAATTAAAAAACCCCACACCTTAAACCATGTTCCAGGAGACAGGTCCCTCCCCAAATCATTTACTTAGTACAACATTTTCTTGAGAGCAAATCAACATTTTCCATGTCTTACTGTCACAATGTCTGCTCAAGTAGTTTTACCTTAGGCATTGCTGTCCTCTTGTAAAACTGGCCCTTCCAGAATATTAGTAACCTGTTTTCCTGTAATCTTTTCTATTTTATCAGGCCAAATAAATTTTTTTAAATTATTGATTTCTAAACTTCAGGGGTTCTAGACATTCTGGAAACCTGAAAATTTTTCACAGCCCACCATAAGAGATGTTAAGTGATGTCATTGAACATGGTGCATGGGCCAGCTGTGGCTCACAAACTCCTGCCTGCTGGACCACCATTTGGAAAGCACTGCTTTACATTTTTCTCTTGGATGTACCATTTGCTGCTTCTTTGGCTCTCAAAATTGCTTTGATTCATTTCTTGACCAGGGTTTGGAAATCCTTCAAACGTTAACAGCACAGAGGGGTTTTGTGGCTGTCTGTGGAGTCCAGCAGGCTAAAGGAAATTCTTCTGTCTGTGTTGCGTTTCTCTTCTTGCTGGTATCCAGGGCAAATAAAAGACAAGGTGTTTAAGCCCAGCAAATTGTGCCTATGCTTGCACATAAGCTTGGGGTCCCAGGCAGAGATCTTATCTTACTAGCCCTTTCCAGCCGGAGTGAGACAGCCTTGCTTCCTCTCAGGCAGTTCCCTCTGCTGGTGCATACAGACCTACGAAGGCCTCAGCTTTTGGGAGTGTCTCAAAGCAGAGAAGCAGGTCCAGCCAGGGAAGGGATCATCTGAGAGAGGCAGTCTGAGAACTTGCTGTGCAGGCAAAACACGTAACAACAAGCACTGGAGTCAGCATTGGGAAGGAAGATAGAGCCAGCCTGAGGTGCTGAGACATCAGCAGGGGCTGACATCAGGCAGCAGCAGATGAGAGGGAAAGGAAACATTGAGCCAGTATGCTTTTGCTTAGACTGGGTAAATACAGTCCATCATTCGATTCACATCTGGCACAAAGAATCAAGAAAAATGCAGGTCCTTTTTTTTTTTTTTTTTAATCTGTAGGGCTTTGTGGTGATCATCCACTCAGCGTAGCTGAAACTAGAATTTCATGCTACTCATTTAGAAAAAAACAGTTAAAGTCCATTGAAATAGAACATCATATGGACAGGCAGCAAATGATGCACCAGCCAACAAGTCTATCCAGTTTCTGCTCTTAGTGTTAATCTAGAGGTAAAGGGAGAATTTTTACATCTAGCGTCATCTGTCAGTTACTCTTCCCTGCTCTGCCTACGTTAAACATTTTTTTTATGGTTGAATGTTTTTCTGTGTAGAGAGAGTTGTAGACTGTGATCACATCACTGCTTACTCCTTCCAATATTAAGAGGGTCTGATAGCTTTTGCGGATCGCAAAAACTGAATGCTCGTGATTAAGTATCAAAGCTAGTAAAGTCACTCTTAATTACACCAATATGTGAACAGAAGCAGACCTCAGGCCAACACAAAGGGAAATTTCCATTGGACCCTCCCTCCTCAAAAAACCCTCTTGCACATGGATAGCTGCATGCTCCTTTCTTTCCTGCTTCTCCCCTGCTAATGTTTTTTTGGCTGAGGAGGGAATGATTGCATTAGTGCAGTCCCTGTGCAGAGGTGAATTGGCAGACTAGCAACCAACCCAGTGTCTTTGGGAAAGCCCAAGCAGACGGGTGGAGGAGACCTTTGCTGCTGAGAGATTGAATCCTGCCTCTCATCAGCCCATTATATCAGCCTTCAACTCCCACTTGTTAAGTTTTCAACAAGCTCCTTCGTGCTCTCCTTTATCCTCTGCCCCTAAGCATGGGAGGAGTACTTATAAACAGCTACAAAGCCTACCTTCTTTTTCTCCTTCAGCTTCCTCCTGAAAAAAACCCCAATTATCCCATATTAGCATGCTAAAAAGTAAGTTCTAAAGAGCTAGTGTACTAAATACTTGTTTCTTTCTATAGCTTTCTCTGTACCTGTCTGTGTTCATCATTGTCCCATCTACTAACAGGAAGGATTTCTTGGGGAGGAACTTAATTTTGCAGTTTTAGTTCACTCATTATCTAATATGGTAAGGTTCTGATGATGACTGGTGTTCCTGCTACTTCTACATTTAAGAATATGATTTTATGAAATGATTGCTTAGGATAGCAGAGAACTGCATGGAATGCCAGATAATGGTAACAGCCTTCTAGAACATGTGGAGAGAAGACACTGTGGATGAATGCTTTTTTTCCTGACTTCATGAAATATCAATTCTGAGTGACTGCAAAATCAGAGGAACAGTAAATGCAAAGTGCTGCAGGGCTTGTATGGAGAAGATGGGAGCCAGTGTGGTGACTTGTCAAATGATAAATGAAAACTAGTCTGGAATGCTTGTGAAAATAAATTCACAAATGTTTCCTCTTGGTCCATGTGCTCTTCATGGTGGAGCATATGGACCAAGCACATGGTTCGTTAACAGACTTTTTCTTTATCTGTCTGATGCCAGTTACTTTGCCTATCCTTTAGGCATTGTGATTTCTCTTTTATCTGTTTATCATGTCTGATCAGGCCTAGATTATGAGACCTTCTGAAGCAAGAACCAATTTAATAATTGCTGGTGCTTCATCTAGTACAATGGGATTCTGACTTTTCAGCAGAGTCTTTTACTGTACCTGTATATTCAACCAAACCAGCAAGGCTGTTTGCTGTAGCCTCTTGGGATTCAGGAAAATCAACTGGTTGTCACTGGGGCAGTTCAGCAACAGCAGGACTAAAAGAAAAAACCACAAAGCATAGTAATCCTATTCTATAAATCAGCAGGATGCTCATTGCTCCTTAGTGGTCAAAAAGCAAATGGCATATTAGGAAAGGAACAGAATGTAAACACTGTATATAAAGCCATCTTTCACTTCCGTCTTGCAGCTCTAGTCCCACCATCTCAGAAAAGAATACAGTAGAGTGAAACAAAATCAGAGAAGAGAATAGACTAGAGGATCATCAGAAACACAGAATGGTTTCCATATAGGAAACAGTTGAATACGTTAGGGTTCTCCATCTAGAAAGGTGACGAGTGACGGGACATTTGACATGTATAAAATCAGAGTGGCATGACAAGGGTCAATAGATGTTGATTTTCCTATCCAAAGCAAAAAAATGAAGTACAAGCAGCAGATTCAAAAGAGAAGGAGACCGTTCTTGAATGTTTGCTGAGCTGTAGAACTCCTTGCCTCTGGCGGTTGTAGATGCTGACATTTTATATGGGTTTAGGGAAACTCTGTGTGAGTTTATGATAGCAAAACCCTTTGAAGCTATCTACAGTCATTAAAGCATATCTAGGTCAGGAGGTTCTTGACTCTAAAGTAGCTAAAATTGTCTTAGAGAAGCTGGTGAAGCATCATAAATGCTTGGCCTGTCCATATATGTTTTCCACATTATCTGCTCTTAGTCCCTATTGGAGATGGGTTTCTAGGCTTGATGGACCTTTGATCCATCCCGTACAGGTGATTTTATGTTCTATTCTCCCAGAAACATATGGTAAAGAGAGGGTTCAGACATAGTGAGAATGAATCCTGGAGAGACTGAGAATGTAGGCACTCTTTATTTAGAGAAACCAGAAAGAAAATACAGAAATTGATATGAGTAAATGGCAGGTGAAATGCAAAGCTGTTCAGAGGGGCTTTTACATTACAAATGTTTAGTATTAAAGAAGACAATACACAGGAGTACAAAGTTCAGTATACTGCATGGAATGAGATTGGGAAAAACTATAATCTTTCTGGAGGATTATAATCTAAATCATCAGGATTTCTGTGAGGAAAAGCCATCTCAGTAATTTACACAGAGAAAATTGATTGAAATATGTTATTTTGAATACAGTTTCAGATTAAGGATGTGGGTGCACACAAAACCACTGTACACTCAGATGTGTCATCACAGAGCAATGATTTCATAGCAGCTGTCTGTATGCAGGTATCTTTACTGTATAATACCCTGTGGTAAATGGTAAAGGTATTACAGTTCACTTTTGTTGAAGAAGGAATTGCCTTTCATTTATAAGGAACGTGTATGGCGGGTACTGTGGATCATTATGTTTGTGCAAACTTAGTTTACTTCGCAGTAATTTGATCACAACTCCATACCCTAATGGCCAGTCGTTAGCTGGATAAATATGCTAAAATTGTTTCAGGGAATAAAAGTGCATTACTTTCAAAAGACCATTAATAAGATCTCTCACGAAGTTTACTGAAAGTAAGTGGTAATAAACGCTGAAATGATTAAATCCAGAGATAATTGCAGGGAACTTTGGAAAAAAACTAACCAAGTGAGCTGAAAGGCCAGGATAATGCAAATGAAACCATGTGCTGCCAGTGCAAGGTAATCTATACAAAGGAAAAAAACTGATCTAATTGTATGCCCTCTGGGATTCAAGTAAATACAGTTTTGGTTGGTGAAAGTGTAAGTATATGCATTATAATAAGCCTCAACTTCTCCAGATCATCTAAATAAATGCTTTCTGAAATGTGATTAAAATCCTACATTATGCTAAATTAACAGGTCTTGCATTAGGTAGTTAATGAAATAGTAATTTATTAGTATCAGTCATTAAAGAGAAGGTATTAATAATGTTCGTTTTTATCAGATTTACCAGCAATTGAGTCTTTCCCTAGTGCTGCTCAGGAGTTCAATAAAACATTTACGTAATCAGTAAATAGTCTAGTAAAGTTCAAGGCTAACATAAAGTTTGAGGAAATGGTAAATTTCGTATTTATAAACATGATATTTGTGAATAACAGTAAATAAATAACAGTAAAAATCACAACACTACAACCTGATTAAATGTATTTTAATACAGTCAGATATAAAACAATATACAGAAATCCAGAATGAAGGTTGCAATTATAGAATTGAAGATTCAGTGATGTGAAGATGAATTAAATTACCAGAGAAAGCTCAGAGAATTCTTAAGGAAAAACCACAAACATTGTCCAGGGACAGGAGACAAGCCCTACCAACAAAAAGTCTGTTCAATTTATCATGGAGAAAGTTGAGAAGTGATTTATACTGCATTTGAACAGACAAAAGAACTGGTATTAGGTAATTTTTCAACTTTGCTAATAGAGGCATTATAATACAGTTAAAATCTGAAGTTAAAGATTACTTTGTGAAATAAGATGCATTTTCACTGCAATAAAAGTAAATGAATGCTGAAGTAGCTTGCTAAGAAAATGGTTGACTCAGCTATTTGGTATTTTTAAAAAAACCCAATCTTTCTAATATATATATTTAAATATAGTTACTGTGAGGAATGTTATCGCCTGTGTGTACAAGTGACTAGGGTGTTCAGGCTGAAAGACTGTTTGGCTCTTTTTCGCCCTTTGTATCTGCACTTTTCTGCTCCACTTTGATCTGCTTTTCTCTATCAGTCAGGCCTTTTGTAGAGTAGGACTAATATGCTAATCATGGCTACTGCTCTTCCATCTATACATTAAAATAGCAATGATAATCAAGTCTCATATTGTAGGACTTCTCTGAAGGAGTCAGGAAGTAGTTTTCCTCATTGCACAACTGGATAAATGCATTTAGGGTTTTTCATCTTCCTTTGAGCCAGTTGACCACAGCTACAGGTAGAATGGGATAGTGAAATGCTGAGTTGCAATATGCAAGCTAGATATTCACTGACTTGCAATATTCAATGCTAAGCTAATGGTTTGCAATATTACATCAGATGATTTTACAGTCCCCCTTCACATACTCTTAATCTTTTAAAAAGCAGTTGTGATATACACTAGACAACAGACAGTTTAAAATAGGCACTTTAAATTATTAAGAAGTCTTGTTCCAAAAAAATAGTCATCATTGGATAGGTTTGTTTTTAACAGCTTTGCACAAAGTTCAGTCCTATGTTTTATCTCTTTAATATTTTGATCAATGAAGTAAAACCACTTGTGATAGGTACTTGATTATTGGGAAAGTCAATAAAAAGAGAAGATAGGGCAGGTATTCAGAGCACCTTGGATGACTTGATAAACTGATACATCACAGTTATTACACGTACTAACTAAGAATCCATTTCATACATATAAAAAGGAGACTGTATCCCAACAACCGTTGCAAAAACTAATGGGTATCAGAGTAGCCAATGAGCTGAAGTGCAATGCCGTGGCAACATCCACAGACGTACAAGCAGGAGTAGGGAGGCAGTTTTGTCTCAAATACAGCATTAGTAAGAGAACCATTGGAATACTGTTTTTAGCTAGGCTGGCTGCATTTTAAAATGGACCTTGAGCAGAGTACAAAAGAACTATTAGTACAATTTGATGCCTCACAAAATGTTGTACAGTAATGGTAGGATTCATCAGCCTTGATGTGGGTGTCTCTTTAGTGTGAGACACTTACGTCGCTGTATTGACTAGATTTTGGTGGTTGGTAATAGTAGTATGGACATCACACATTCATGGAGATGTTCTGCAATGAAGATGCCTGAAGTTAGGTGAGACTGATCTGCCCTACTGTAGAAGTTATGTTCGAAAGTACAACTGAAAAAGTAAGAAAGCTGCTCCAATTTCTTTAAAGACTGAAATTCTGGAACCACCCATCTCCTAGGCAGGTTCTGGTATAAGGTATTGAAAGTTTCAAGCTGGATCTGGGTAGAATGGATTGTATGACAGGATAAAGGTAATCTTGGAGTTAAAAAAATTGAAGACTGAGCACTGAAGCTTTGGAAGACTGATTTGTTAATGTCTCTGGGAGAAAGATTTAGAGAAGACTTGGCCAGATGTAAGCATCTGTATTAGAAGATGAATCTCATCTCATACTCCTTTGATTTTATTCACTTATTCTCCATCAACTATAAGTGGGAACACATGGCAATTAGCTTGCATGTAGACATGTTATACACCTGCATTTAGTTAAGGAATCTGACCCTTGAGGAGCAATCCTGATTCCTAAACTTAGGTGTTGAGTGTCATTTTAGGTGCCTTAGGGTATCTAAAACACAGCAGATGTGGCACAAGCCTTACGAGAGACTCACACCCTTCTTGACCAGCAGCTGGAGGCCAGGCAAGATACCTTAGGGCATCCCAAGTGACATTAAACACCTGTATGTAGACACCTGAATTGCTCCCCTGGTTATAGTTTGTTTGCACTTTAATTTACCCAAGGCTTAAGGGCTAGGTGCTGGGAAGAAGTTCGAATTTTTCTCCTTGCTACCTAATTCGGCTTCTGGAATTTTTATTTCATCTTCCTCTAAAACAACAGGGACTGGACAGCAGGATAAGTAGCGGCATATGCCAGTATGCTTAGTGGTCTTAAAGAACTTCTCAGGTCCCATATTGGTGTGTTCTGCTCATAAAATCAAGTTTAAAACAATTGCTGGATTTTTTTTCCAGCTCATATTGGCAGGATATAATAGGAGTCCTTTGCTTTCTTGTACAATGTAGGGGCAGTACTCTTTCTGGGATGCTTTTCCTGATAAAATTGCAGCTGCTGAACGTGTGAAGGACATTGGTGGCGTGCTTGAGCTTTCCTCTTACCTTCTGGTAGTACACTGTAGGTTTTATGGCTCTGTGTCTTTTGTACTAAGGGTCTTTAGGGTCTTACTTTTTTCAGTACTTGTCATGTAAATGGAAGAAGGGATGTTCAGTGGTTCCCTTTGGACTGATCATATGTCACATGGCTGTTCACAATTGCAGATGCTGGATTTATGTGATCTCTTCTCCTGTAACCATGTAGAATTTAGTTCCTGAACTATAACTGGACTATGGAATATCTTATTACCCTTTATAAAGACCCTCAAGGGCAATGTGTGGAGGTGCCACACATTATTCTTTTTAGCATCTTCATTTTTCACTAGATTCCCCATAGCTTGTGTCATAAAAATTTGTAAACTGTGACTAGCAATTAAAATAAAATGAAATTCCTAATTAAATAAAATAAACAAGCACATAAATAAGTGAAATTCTCTATTAACCAGTAGTTACAGGCTTCCCTTTACATTTGGTATATTTTCAGTTTGTGAATTAGTTTCTTTGACAGTTATAGTGGTTCAGATTTCAAAAAATATGACGTCTATCTTTTTCTGGGGTGAATGAAACTGCAGAAAATAGATTTGCAGGTGAAGTTCAAGCAAGGAGGCAACCCCTTCTTGGAGTTCCTCTTTTGTTTTAGAAGCCACCATAATCTAGAGAAACACAGCCATCATGCAAGAATACTAATAAATAATGTGTACCCTAATCTTCTGTCACTCTGAATTGAGGAAATCTGACAAGGTGTTCAGTGAATTCCTGTTAAAGGAACCAAGGCATAAAAGCAAAGAATTGCTGTCTAATGAGAGCCTTTGACAATCAGTCCAATCTCGCCCAAACTAGGGCTTCTGTCAAATATTTCCTTCATTTTGCTCTTCCAGGCCTCCTGCATGACAACTGCCAAAGGTTTGAGAGAGAATGAGAAAGTACTTATACTCAGCTGCCCTTCCTGGCATTATACATCCCAAATGCCCTACAAAATAAACAGAATACACAGTTCTAGAGTCAAACAATAACAAGGCAACACTGCATATTTAGTAATATATCTCATCTTCTCCAAGGCATGTGAATTGGTACTCCACAAAATCCAGCATTCCACTGTGATAACTGACACATTTTGAATGGATCAAAACTAACTGACATAGATGTAAAGAGACAGTAGTTTAAAAAAAACAACTATATTTTAGAAACGTCACTATGGCAAACAAATATTAGCCATAAATGGTATGTTATCATTTTCAGCTAATTTGTAGGGGAATTACTTGTCAAACAGTGGATAATTTGACCTAGAACTAGAGACACAGCCTTGCAGTTGGCAGCTTAACAACATCAAACGTGAACCAGCATCTCAGAGTTCTGCCAGTTGCAGATAGCTATTCCCAGGAGTTGTAACTTAGCAAAAAAACAAACCCCAAACATTAACTAAATGCAGAATCTAGATGAATTCCGCAAGATGGACAGTAGCAGGAGTGTACTTGCGAAGACTGCAAGTGCATGGAATCCAAAAGCTCAGGTGACTCTGCTTCCTCTTAGCGAATTAGCATTCCTAGCAGAGTTTCTGCCCAGGAGCAACCTAGATGACTTTCGTAAAGTTTTATTTATTCATTTACCTGAGATCAGCTCACGCTTACGATAGTGATGAAAGATTATAACATTTGAGGTTCCAGTTGACATCTCCCCTTTTGCTTAAATTGACAGGGAATTAGTTTGAAAGTTACTGAAAGAGTATCAACCATTTTGTGCATCTCTTGTCATACAAAGCATGGAATATATTCATTGTAGATAGCAGCACATGAAAAGCTAGAGGGAGATTATTGGGATGATGCCAATGCTAAGTGTTGGTGAGATATTTCATCACAGAAATTACCCATACTTTTTAGGGCTTACAAATGGTGTAATGCAGAAAGACCATATCAATGAGGTATTGTCATGGTTTAACCCCAGCTGGCAACTAAGTACCACAGAGCTGCTCGCTCACTCCCCCCCAGTGGGAAGGGGGAGAGAATCGGGAGGGTAAAAGTGAGAAAATTTGTGGGTTCAGATAAAGGCAGTTTAATAGGGAAAGCAAAAGCTGCGCACACAAGCAAAACAAAACAAGGCATTCATTCACTGCTTCGCATTGGCAGGCAGGTGTTCAGCCATATCCAGGAAAGCAGGGCTTCATCATGCATAACGGCTACTTGGGAAGACCACCATCACTCTGAACGTCCCCCCCCTTCCTTCTTCTTCCCCCAGCTTTATATTGCTGAGCACAACATCATATGGTATGGGATATCCCTTTGGTCAGTTGGGGTCAGCTGTCCCAGCTGTGTCCCCTCCCAACTTCTTGTGCACCCCCAGAGTACTTGCTGGTGGGGTGATATGAGAAGCAGAAAAGGCCTTGATGCTGTGTAAGCACTGCTAAGCAATAATGAAAACATCCCTGTATTATCAACACTGTTTCCAGCACAAATCCAAAACATAGCCCCATACTAGCTACTGTGAAGAAAATTGTCTATCCCAGCCAAAACCAGCACCAATATGTATCTCTCTATATATAGATCTCCCTCTATCTATATTTATATATATCTCTCAGTATCAGTTTTGGGCCCCTTACTACAAGAAAGACATGGAGGTGCTGGAGCGTGTCCACAGAAGGGCTACAAAGCTGGTGAAGGGTCTAGAGCACAAGTCCTGTGAGGAGCAGCTGAGGGAACTGGAGGTGTTTAGCCTGGGGAAAACGAGGCTGAGGGGAGACCTTCTTGCTCTCTACAACTACCTGAAAGGAGGTTGGAGCCGGGGGGGGTCGGTCTCTTCTCCCAAGGAACAGGCGACAGGACAAGAGGAAATGGCCTCAAGTTGCGCCAGGGAAGGTTTAGATTGGACATTAGGAGACATTTTTCACCGAAAGGGTTATCAGGCACTGGAACAGGCTGCCCAGGGAAGTGGTGGAGTCACCATCCCTGGAGGTATTTAAAAGAGGTGTAGATGTCACGCTTGGGGACATGGTTTAGTGGTGGACTTGGCAGTGATAGCCCCATAGGTTAACGGACTCTATGGTCTTAAAGGTCTCTTCCAACCTAAATAATTCTATGATTCTATGATTTTTTTTATATATATATATGTATATAAACCCCAGCATTCTTCACGCAAGCTGAAAATTCATCAACCTAGTATTGTTCTTGTTGCAGATCAAGGAATCAAAGCATGCCAGCCAATTAATAGAATCATAGAATGGTTTGGGTTGGAAGGGACCTTCAGAGATCATCTAGTCCAACCCTCCTGCCACGGGCAGGGACATTTTCCACTAGATCGGGTTGCTCAAAGCCCTCTCCAACCTGACCTTGAACACTTCCAATGATGGGGCATCTACAACTTCTCTGGGCAACCTGTTCCAGTGTATCACTACCCTCATTGTAAAGAATTTCTTCCTTATGTCCAATCTAAACCCACCTTCTTTCAGTTTCAAACTGTTGCCCCTTGTTCTTTCACTACAGGCCTTGGTAAAAAGTCTCTCTCTGTCTTTCTTATAAGCCCCCTTTAAGTAGAATAGAATAGAATAGAAGACTAGACTAGACTAGACTAGTTCAGTTGGAAGGGACCTACAATGATCATCTAGTCCAACTGCCTGACCACTTCAGGGCTGACCAAAAGTTAAAGCATATTATTAAGGCCATTGTCCAAATGCCTCTTAAACACTGACAGGCATGGGGCATCGACCACCTCTCTAGGAAGCCTGTTCCAGTGTTTGACCACCCTCTCGGTAAAGAAATGTTTCCTAATGCCAAGTCTGAACCTCCCCTGATGCAGCTTTGAACCATTCCCACACGTCCTGACTCTGGATCCCAGGGAGAAAAGATCAGCACCTCCCTCTCCACGACCCCTCCTCAGGAACCTGCAGAGAACAATGAGGTCACCCCTCAGCCTCCTTTTCTCCAAACTAGACAAACCCAGAGTCCTCAGTCGCTCCTCATAGGACATGCCTTCCAGCCCTGTCAGCAGCTTTGTTGCCCTCCTCTGGACACATTTGAGTACCTTAACATCCTTCTTAAATGGTGGGGCCCAGAACTTCACACAGTACTCAAGGTGAGGGCTCACCAATGCTGAATACGGCGGGATGATCACCTCTCTTGACCAGCTGGTTCTGCTGTGTTTGATACACCCCAGGATGCGGTTTGCCTTCTTGGTGCCAGGGCACACTGGCATGTGCTGCCAGTGGGCAGTCTGCTATGCATGGATAGATGAACTCTACAGTGTGTTCACCGAAGTTCAGTGCCCCCAGGTAGTGCCAGAGTAATAGCACTAGTGCTACACAGAAAGTGTGCCGGGGCACACTTGAGCCTGCTGCCAACCAGCACCCCCAGATCCCTTTCTGTAGGGCTGCTCTCCAACCACTCCTCTTCCAATTTAGACTTGTGCCCAGCATTACTCTGTCCCAGGTGGAAAACCTGGCATTTGCTCCTGTTAAATGTCATGCCATTGATGATTGCCCAGTGTTCCAGTCTATCTAGATCTCTCTGCCAAGGCTTCATGTCCCTCGAGAGAGCCAACAGCACCTCCCAGTTTGGTATCATCAGCGAACTTGCTAATGGTGCATTCAATTCCTACATCCAGATCGTTGATAAAAATATTGAACAGAAGTGGCCCTAGAATTGAGCCCTGCGGAACACTGCTGGTGATTGGTCACCAGCCAGATGTAGCCCCATTCACTATGACCATTTGAGCCCTGCTGTCCAGCCAGTTCTTCACCCAGCGCACTGTATACCTGCGCATCCCACAGTTGGATAACTTGTCCAGATGGATGCTGTGAGGGCCAGTATCAAAAGCCCTACTAAAATGCAGAAAAACTACATCCACCACCTTCCCTTCATCCACTAGGTGGGTGACCTTGTTGTAGAAGGATATCAAATTAGTTAAAATATTAGTTAAGTATTGAAAGGCCTCCCCAAGCCTTCTCCAGGCTGAACAATGCCAACTCTCTCAGCCTTTCTTCATAAGAGAGGTGTTCCAGCCCTCGGACCATTTTCTTGGCCCTCCTCTGGACCTGCCCTAACTGGTCAGTGTCTTTCTTGAACTGGGGACCCCCGAGCTGGACGCAGTACTCCAGGTGGGGTCTTACCGGGGCGGAGCAGAAGGGCAGAATCACCTCCCTCGACCTGCTGGCCACACTGCTTTTGATGCAGCCCAGGATACGCTTGACTTTCTGGGCTGTGAGCGCACACTGCCAGCTCATGTCTAGCTTTTCATCCACCCATATCCCCAAGTCCTTCTCGGCAGGGCAGCTCTCAATCTATTCCTCCCCCAGTCTGTATCGATACTGGTGTTTGCCCTGACCCAAGTGCAGGACCTTGCGCTTGGCCTTGTTGAAGTTCATGAGGTTCACACAGGCCCACTCCTCAAGCCTTTCAAGGTCCCTCTGGATGGCATCCCTTCCCTCAAGCAAATCAACTGCATCACTCGGCTTGGTGTGATCTGCAAACTTGCTGCTGGTGCACTCAATCCCACTCTCCATGTCATTGATGAAGATACTAAATTCTGCAGCTTGAAGAAAACACACAAAACACATCACACCACTTTACCCATTACTTATTTTTTTTTCTAGCTGTATAAATGCTAGTAGCTACTAACTAGAAAGCACTCTAGATGAGTAGCTTTAAGGAGAACTGCCATATGGAGTAAAACTGAACATAGTAGCACACCTCTCTGCTTCTATAAACAAACCGTTGCCCATATAGTGTCCTTTTGGACTAGGAAGTCAGCTGCCTGTGTGTTTGAAGAAACAGATATAGAGATCTTGATTTGCTCCAGCCTTTTCTCTTTATATGCAGAAACTTCAACCTCTTTAACTCTCAGTAGGATCCAGAGGCTATGGTAATCTTTCCTTACAGATACAGACACAACCAGTCACTCTTGAAACTTTTTATTCCCCAGACTCTTAACTCTGTATTTAGCAGACCATCAGATTCTCATCTTGCACAAACATAAGGTGCAGACACTTGTTCAACTTCTGACATACCAGCAGATGCATCACAAGTGCAAACAGGACCGTATCTTTTTGAATGCATTCCAGATAATTCCCAAGAACTAAGTACTTTCACTCTCTGGAATCCTATTCAGTAAGTTAGTGTTTTCTTAAGAGTTGCAGAATTAAGATATTTTTAAAATTAAAATCCTGCTTAGTTATCATGTAAGCCATTTCAAACCAGAATTGATCTACTTCTATCAAAGATTCTATGAAGAGATATACTCCAGTGCATACACAGAGAGTGCAGTGTGTATAGGTGGTTGAAATTGCTGCTCTTGCTTACCTATACTATCCATGCAGCTTGACAAGTGTCCCGAGTGTATTAGCCTCGTTGCATACACACAGACTTTCTTTGTAGTACTAGTGCTATTACTCTGGCACTACCTGGGGGCACTGAACTTCTGTGAACACACTATGGAGTTCATCTATCCATGCATAGCAGGCTGCCCACTAAGAGTTACAACTGCTGCTGCAAACAAGTTGTCACACAATCCAGACTAAAGTATGAAATCTTCAGATTCTTCCTGAACTTTATTTCTAAAATAAATGAGGATCTATTCATGCAAGCTGAGAATTCATCAACCTAGTATTGTTCTTGTTGCAGATCAGGGAATCAAAGCATGCCAGCCAATCAATAGAATCATAGAATGGTTTGGGTTGGAAGGAACCTTCAGAGATCATCTAGTCCAACCTTCCTGCCATGGGCAGGGACATTTTCCACTATATCAGGTTGCTCAAAGCCCTGTCCAACCTGACCTTGAACACTTCCATGTACATGGAACTATACTTTAAAAGTGAGCAAACTCTAGAATTTCCTCACACTTAGGCTCAGGGTAATCTAGGATCTTCTTGGGGGAAAAGGATACTTTTTTGACAGTTTTCCTGCCTTTCCTTTGGAACAGTGTAATGATCAAACACACTTACTGTAGCTACTCTTAAATTTATTGTGCCCACTTGTTAGGGACTTGTCTTTATATCCTTGCAGGACATGAGTTACTTAGGCTTATGGCGGCAGAAACATAATTTCTGGTTTTTGTTTCACAGTTCTCAGATTTGTGTGTCTATTTTGGAAGAAATTAAAACCACCTGAAGGAAGTGAGAAGCTTAATGACTAGAACCTTGCCTGGGCAAACACAGGAATGGCACACTCAGCAGGCTGCAGGTTCTTTCCAAGCGAGATTTAATGGTGCTTTCTCAGCATTCTAAGAAGAAGGAGCTGGCTGAAATAAGGCACAGCATCTCCCTCCTTAGTTCTCTCCTTGCAAGCCAAAGAGGGTGACAGTGCAGATTTTCCAGCCTTATTAGTCAGCCAGAGGTCTGTTCATGCTCCAGTGTTTGGTGTGATCCAGTTCAGGTATTTGTTGCGGCCCTCAGGATCTGTTTTCGCAGGTAAAGGTGACGTCTGGAGACCAGGCTTCCCCGCCCCGGCCTGTCTGCTCCTGGTGCTCTCAGGGTGGCTGAGTGCACCCAGCCCTGGTTTCCTGTGGTCAGTACTGATCTCTGCTGATTCTTCTCAGCACAGCCTTAGGTGGGAGATGGTCTGGGCTGAGCAGCGTGAAGGCTGGTGGCCCAAAAAATGTCCCAGGCTGGGTGCTGACAAACCTGCTTCCTGCCAGCCCTCCGGCCATGCCACACCCTCCGCCCAGCCCGCACAAAGCCCAGGGGAGCAGTCACCCGGTGCGTTTCACAGCTGAGGCTGACACTCCTTAGTGCGGACGCAGTGAAATGACACCCTCCAACACAGACGGGAGGAGGCAACGCCCTCCTGAGAGACTGTTTCTATTCTGGTAGTGCAATCAAGTGCAGATGTCTCTCCATGTTATAGCAGAAGCACAGCTACCCCTCCGAACATCCCTCACAGACCAGCGACTCTCCAGGGACCATCTGTCCCACTTCACCTATGATCACTATATTCAGTCATAGTAGGAGTCCCTCCAGCTTCATATTTGTTTTCTCCCTGTGGTCAGTGGCTTAGAGAAAACCACAAGGCTCATTTTGCTTTTGCATCAAATTTATTTCTTCACTGGTACTATTTTTCCTGCTTATTCATGAATATATTGGCTACCACAAATCCTTAGGGAACTTAAGTGACTCCTCTCATTGTAAAAACTACCCCACTTAGCCTTCCCCCCCTATGTTTCCTGACCTACCTTTCCAGCCACAAATTGTGGGATAGTGGAAAAGTGTTCTGACAAAGTATTGCATGTCTGTCCTGTTCGTACATACTTTCTCTAACCATCCTAAAACATGCTGTGGGAAGGCGTTCTGCAGAGTAAGTACAATTGAGAAAAAGTATTTCCTGATGTTCAATTTGAACCCACTACATTTTAGTTCTTGTACGGGAGGAGAAAATGGACAGCTGTCCCTGGTCATATTTTGTAGATGTCTTCTCTAGGCTAAAGAGTCATAGTTCAGATTTATAATAGCCTTTTTCAAGATGTGAGGAATGAGACTTTCATATTCACAACACATTCAGGTTGTGAGTTCCCTCTGAATCTGTGTAGTGGTGTTATTTTCTCTATTCCTTACCTAATAAATCTTAGCATTAGCTGACACTTTTCCTTTAAAGGTCTGTCTTTGCCTTCTTGATTTATAACAGTATTGAAATAATTATATTAATCAATAAAATATAAAATTAAGGTTGTTTCACCACTTTATATTTATCAGTATTCCCTCTGCCATCTTGATTGCCCAGTCAGTATCATAAGATTCTTCTGCTGCTTCTTTGTTTTTTGTTTTTGTAGTTGGCTCTCATCATTATTGTTCTGAGCAAGCTAGCATTATGAGCAATTTGCTGTCTGCATGACCATTCATCCCCTTTATGGGTTATATCTGAATATGATTAATATGTTAGTCTCATATCCAAGAATTAATGGAACTCTGGGAGCATTTCCTGAAAATGAAAGGCTAAAGACACTACTAAAATAGTTAAGAGCAGGTACATAGGTGACTTGAGCACACCAAAATGGAGGTATATAGTAGACTGCTTTTTATTTTAAGAGAAAAAAGATAGGATGAGAATTAGAGTGGCAAGAAGTCAAAGAAGTCTGCATGTGTAGACTATAAAGATGATTATCTATTGGAATACTTCACACAGGGACCTGTTAGATTCAGTTGCTGTCTTTATATTAAGACCATATTTTTTCCTGTTGTATCATGCAGCTCTACTAGGAGTTATAGTTTGAAGCAGGAGTAACTTGTGGGAGTTTGAGGCAGGAGTAACATAGTACTGATCTGTGCTATGCAGGTAGTCAGATAAGAAAGTCCACTCAGGCTTTATCTTGAAACTAGCTTTATAGTTACAGCGATTAACAAGAGTGATAGTGTGGGCCTTTATGCATTTGTATAAATGTATTTATATAAAGTCTTTATGCATTTGTATACACGCATATGCCTTTTGATTTAGTGCCATATTATGCATAGTAAATAATTTTTGTAGCATTTGGAAATGAGTTTTAATGGAGTCTAGATAATAACCAGCAGCATTCTTCTTTGGGAGGGCGGGGGGGAAAGGTAGCCTTAAAACAAAATACAAATTTAAGCTTAGCAATCAGCAGGCTAAAACAGTAAGTTGGGCATTGTTAGATGCATCATCGTTGTTCATCACAGTGCTTCCCAATTTCATTTGTTCCTTATTTTGCCCAAAAACATTTAACTGTGTTAAAGTAATGCCTTTGCCTAATTTAAGGCTACCCATGCATTCGGAATGAAATTTCTCCAGCATTACTCTGTGTGCTTTGAATCTCTTCCCTTTTGATTTTTGCCATCATGAACCCCCAACTCTCACCATTTATGAGGATGGATGTGTCACTGGAGTGAAACTGCTGTCATTGTTGGTTATTTGTTTCTTACAGCTCTCCCTCCCCTCATGGCTCGTCGATCTCAAAGCTCCTCACAGGGGGACAATCCCCTTGACCCTAACTATCTTCCACCCCATTACAAGGAGTACTACCGCCTAGCTCTGGATGTGCTTACTGAAGAGGGCAAAGAAAGTTACCAACGCTTCCTGGCAGAGGAAGCAGCCCCTGATTTTCTTTGCAACTCAGAGGTGGATCACATCATACAGAATCTCCAGAAGCCCCAGTACGCCAATCAGGAAGGTAGCACAGACACCGCAGGTGACAATGACATGGATGGATCCTCTGGGACTTACTGGCCTATGAACTCAGACCTCGCTGTTCCTGAGCTTGACCTGGGCTGGCCAATGGTCTTTGGGTTCAGGGGAACAGAAGTGACAACCCTTGTGCAACCACCACCCCCGGACAATCCCAGCATTAAGGAGGAGGCTCGCAGAATGATTCGAGCAGCTCAACAGGTGAGACAGTGAAGAATCCAACTAGGGCAGAGATAAAATTACATGTGCGTGAAAGATGAATCAGAATGCATCAAGTCCTCTGCTAATTCCCTTAACTTTGCTCCCAGGACCTGACAGAGGGGAAGGATGATTCTAAAACTACTGTTTACTGCATCAAAGCTAGACTCTGCTCTTTGGTCTCATGGAAAAGTGTGTAAGGCCATGCTAAAATACACGAAGAGTTCACAGAATCACAGAATAATTGAGGTTGAAAGGGACCTCTGGAGACAATCTAGTCCAGCCCCCCTGCTCAAAGCAGGGTCAATTAGAGAAGGTTATTTAGGACATGTCCTTGAGTATCTCCAAGGATGGAGATTCCACAACCTTTCTGGGTAACCTGTTCCACTGTTCAATCACCCTTACAGTAAAAGAGGTTTTTCTTACGTTTAACTGGAACTTCCTATATTTCAATTTGTGTCTTGTCCTTTCACTGGGTACCACTGAGAAGAGTTTGGCTCTATCTTCCTTCCACCCTTCCATCAGGTATTTATACTCACTGATAAGAGTTGGGAAGGAAAGGGAGATAGAGCTTTGAAGCTACTTCCCATATTATCAGCATATAGATGCAGCTGAATAGTGGCTGACTGAATGTTGGCCAGGAAGTTATCTAAAAATGGCACAGGTGTGTTGGAGGGGGTGAGCAGGTAGTGGCCAAGCAGCTTAATACAATCTTCCAGTGTGGTTATGTGACCAAAAAAATACCTGCTATCATTGGATTAATGAGTAAAGGAACGCTCGGTGGCAGTGAGGTTTTTCCTTCACCTCTCACCCTCATATACAGAATATGCACCTTAGGTAGCAATTCTGTTTCCAGTCCTGGGGCCCACAATGCTTAAAGGAACCTTTAAATGGGAAGGTTCCTGTTTAAAAAGGAAGTTGAAATGGAGACGGCGCAGCAGTGCAGCTTTGGAATGTGAGGTGCTGGGGAACATAATCAGTCAGGGCATAAGCAAGCACAGATCGCTGATGTCTTTCTTGCATTCTTTTCCTAGGTGGTAGCCATAGTGATGGACATTTTCACTGACGTGGATCTGCTGTTTGAGGTGTTGGATGCTGCTGCTCGCAGAGTGCCTGTGTACATCTTGCTGGATGAAATGAACTCTCAGCTTTTCCTTGATACAGCTGCTAAATGCAGAGTCAATCTTAACTATGTGGAGGTGAGCAAACCAAAGACCTGCTCTGCCCCTAATTCGCATCCTGAGGGGGATATGTCCTGGGGCACAGGGGGCTGTTATGACAATAAAAACCTGAGAAAGGGGAAAATGGGCCAGAGCCTAGTGAAAGATGAGTATGAAGAAAGTTAGGAGATCTGGCACAACAATACAGGGCTGAAGGCTGAGAACACACTAATAAAGGGGTTTATCTATCCATTGTGTATGCAGACAGAATCATTAGAGCTGAAGTATAAAAATGGTGACAGGATGGAAGTTAAAAGAGCAAGGGGAGGAAGGAGGGGCAGAGGGAGGGAAGTAACAGCTTCCAACTGAGTCAGTGCCTTGTCTGGTTTGCAGTTCCTAAGGGTGAGGACAGTTTCTGGCCCAACCTACTACTGCCGCACAGGGATGTCCTTCAAAGGCCATGTGAAAGAGAAATTCCTCTTGGTGGACTGCATGGTGGTGCTGAGTGGCAACTACAGGTGAGAAGCGCTGCAATGCTACATGTCCCAGTTTCAGTGAGAAATAGGCTGGTTAATTGGTAAAGCAGGGCTTCGGCACTTCCAAATGAACATCAGTGACAAAACTTTTTGTAACTGAAGGACACTGAGCAGCAATTTTGAGGAAAAATACACCATTTTGCAACTGAGGTCGATACACCAATTAAACAAGCGTTCAAGCTCAGACACGAAGCCAAGCTTCCTTCACATGAAGAGCGTAAACAATCTGTAAAAAAGATACAGAAATTATAAGGTGGTGTGGGTTAACCCCAGTAGGCAGCTAAGCCCCACACAGATGTTTGCTCACTGCTCCCAGCAGGATGTGGGAGAGAATCAGAAAGGCAAACGTGAGAAAACTCACGGGTTGAGATAAAGACAGTTTAATAGGGAAAGCAAAACTGCACACGCAAGCAAAGCAAAATAAGGAATCCATTCACTACTTCCCATCAGCAGGCAGATATCTAGCCATTTCCAGGAAAGCAGAGCTTGACTTGAGAAGACAAATGCTGTAACACTGAATGTCTTCCTCCTGCCTGCACAAAATCACAGTATGGTTGAGGTTGGAAGGGACCTGGAGAAACTGGCTGCTTAAAGCTTGGATGGGTGCACTCTTTGCTGGGTACAAAACTGGCTGGATGTCCAGGCCCAAAGAGTTGTGGTGAATGGAGTTAAATCCAGTTGGTGGCCGGTCACAAGTGGTGTTGCCCAGGGCTCAGTATTGGGGCCAATTCTGTTTAATATCTTTATCAATGATCTGGACGAGGGGATCAAGTGCACCCTCAGTAAGTTTGCAGATGACACCAAGTTGGAAGGGAGTGTTGATCTCCATGAGGGTAGGAAGGCGCTACAGAGGGATCTGGACAGGCTGGATCGATGGCCAGAGGCCAACTGTATGAGGTTCAACAAGGCTGAGTGGTAGGTCCTACACTTGGGTCATAACTTTTTAGCAGGGCCTGTTGCAATAGGACAAGGGGTAATGGTTTTAAACTAAAAGAGGGGAGATATAGAGTAGACATAAGGAAGAAAATTTTTTACGAGGGTGGTGAAGCACTGGAACAGGTTGCCCAGAGAGGTGGTGGAAGCCCCATCCCTCGAAACATTCAGGGTCAGGCTGGATGGGGCTCTGGGCAACCTGATCTAGTTGAGGATGTCCCTGCTCATTGCAGGGGGGTTGGACTAGATGACCTTTAAAGGTCCCTTCCAATCCAAACTATTCTACGATTCTATGATAACAACCCCATGTAATGCTACAGGCTTGGGAAGAGTGGCTGGAAAGCTGCCCGGTGGAAAAGGACCTGGGGGTGTTGGTAGACAGCCGGCTGAAGATGAGCCAGCAGTGTGCCCAGGTGGCCAAGAAGGCCAACGGCATCCTAGCTTGTATCAGAAAGAGTGTGGCCAGCAGGACTAGGGAAGGGATCGTCCCCCTGTACTCGGCACTGGTGAGGCTGCACCTCGAGTACTGTGTTCAGTTTTGGGCCCCTCACTCCAAGAAAGACATGGAGGTGCTGGAGCATGTCCAAAGGGCAGCGAAGCTGGTGAAGGGTCTAGAGCACAAGTCCTGTGAGGAGCGGCTGAGGGAACTGGGGTTGTTTAGCCTGGAGAAAAGGAGGCTGAGGGGAGACCTTATTGCTCTCTACAACTACCTGAAAGGAGGTTGTAGAGAGGTGGTGTCAATCTCTTCTCCCAAGTAACAGGCGATAGGACAAGAAGAAATGGCCTCAAATTGCACCAGGGGAGGTTTCAATTGAATGTTAGGAAACATTTCTTCACTGAAAGGGTTGTCAGGCTTTGGAACAGGCTGCCCAGGCCCCTTCCAAACTCAACCATACTGTGAAAACTGGACTCAGTACTCCACATGCAGTGTCACAAGTGCTGACCGGGGGGGGGGGGGGGGGCGGGTAATAATCACTTCCATTGACACATTGGCTGCACTTTTACAACTGCATCCCTGTATGCTTTGAGCCACCATCACTGCAAAGGTGCTGCTGTCTTTTTTCATCTTGTTGCCTGCCAGAACCCCCAAGTCATTTTCAGCCAAACTGCTTTCTAGTCATTCTCAGCCTGTATTGGTGGATGGGGTTGTTCCATCCCAGATGCAAGAATCTGCATTTGCCTTTGCTGAATTTCATGAGATTCCTGTCAGCACATTTCCCCAGCCTGTTGAGATCCCCCTGACTGGCACATCAATGGCACCATGCCCCCATTCTGGTGCCATCTGCACACTTGCTGAGGGTGCACACTGTCATGTTGTCCAGGTCATTAATGACAGTGTTAAAGACTATTTCCCCAAGCCCCGACCCCCAAGGAACACCACTTACAACTCTTCACCAACCAAACTTCAAATCACTGACCACCACCAGTTAAGCCTGACAGTCCAACCAATTTACTGTGTAGCACGCTCATTCAGTCCACAGAGTTCCAGTTTGGCTACAAAGACACTTAGGTAAAGGCTATGTGGAAACCCTTGCTCAAGTCAAGAAAAACCTCATCTTCTGCTGTCCCCTTGTCCATGCAACCAGCCTTCTCTTTGTAGAAGGCAATCAGATTGGGTCAGGCATGGTTTGCCCTTCGTAAATCCCTGCGGCCTGATCTCAGTTGTCTTTCTGTTATTCCTGTGCCTGGAAATGGCTTCCAGGAAGACTTGCTCCACAATTTTCCCTCAGACTGAGGTAAGGCTGCCTTGCTGTAGTTCCTTAGTTGATCCTTTTGCTCTTTTTAAAGATGGGCACAACATTTTAATTATAAAACCCAATTACAACCCAAAGTAATTGGAGGAATATCTACTTCATATAAGGATTATCATCAGCTCCCTCTCTTGCTGTTGTTACTGCTGACTGGCTTTCTTAGAACAAAAGTCATTTATTGCCTTGTAAAATCCTCTGCAAAGATGCGATGCCAAATCCATTCATAACTATGGGGCTTGGGAACAATAGCGTTTAATGAATGGCTGCCTGAGCAGTAAATAATATCAGGAGAATTTTCTTCAGGCAAGCAAATGGTTTAATGTAAAGTAGTACAACCGAGTTACTTGATGCTAATATGCTATCATTACTTCTCTTTCCCTTTGTAGTTTTATGTGGTCTTTTGAGAAGATTCACAGAAGCATTGCACACATCTTCCAGGGGGAACTGGTGGCCAGCTTCGACGAAGAATTCCGAATTTTGTTTGCACAGTCAGAACCTCTTGTTCCTCCAGCCAATGTCTTGGCAAAGGCAGAGAACACATTTGCCATGACTCCCTTTGGCAATAACATGCCTTTCTTTCAAAAAAAAGCACCCCTGATATTCCAGAGGGATGACAATCTTTTTCCCTCCTTTATGGACAGAGTTGATCCAGACAGGTACTTCCTGTCAAATTTCAGGCGGGATGACACGTTGCGCCATACTGTGGAGGGGTCGGCCATGCGAATGTATAAAAAGGTAGAAATGGAGAATTCTCAGATGGATCCTGTCAGGGGTTTTCTCCGTTCCAAGCAGTTGGAGTTGGATGCTTTTAAGAGACACAGTTTTGCAGAAGGAACATTTGAAAATTTTGCTTCTTCTAAACAGTATGCCAGGCAGATGTTCATGAACAATATGGATGAATTTAAAATCCAGTCTAGTCATTTTCAGAAGGATCAGTTCTACCAGTACCAGTTTGAACATCCCCATCTTTCTGGCAGACCTCAGGGACTCTTTGAGAGAATCCGAGGTGGTAGGCCAGGATTCAATGAACTGGAAGACTATGGAGAGGGACCCAGATACCCTGAACTTGAATCCAATTTTCCACAGGAGGGTTTCCCCTTAAGGCTGGACTATGTACCTTCGAATTCTTCCAGGGAAGTGAGACATGGCTCTGATCAGCTGAATCCTGCAGGCAACGGCCCAATGGGAATGATGTTAAGAAGGCAGAATATAGGACAGAAATTTATTTGCCAGACTTCTCCTACACAGAAACAAAGCCTGGAACAACGCCTGTTCTTACAAGACAAAGATGAGGACCAAGATGAAGACAAGAACACACAGGAAAATAGAACAGGTTTACGTAATTGGAGGATTTCTTCATACCTTAGTGCATACCAGTCTGAACCAGAAGAAGGTCTTCCAATGCCTATGGAATCAGAGGCATATAATGATGTTCTTGGGGATACCCTCACAAAGCACCCCACTGACCTCATCCCAGCATTCAAATCCCCTATGTCTTTTAATAGCAAGTCACTGGGAATTGAAAGTGCCAAAGAATTTGCAGATCCTGATAGAGCAGGTGAAGAAACCCCTATAATGAAACAAGATGCCTTTAGGTCCAGAATAAATCCTTTGATCCAGAGGAGCTCAAGACTCAGGTCCTCTCTGATTTTCAGTGCTGCCAAGTTAGATCAGCCTAACACCACAATAGAAAAGGTTCAGATGATCCAAAAAGAACAAATGTCCAGTGAGTTGACAAAAGACAATGAAACTATAAAGACAGCTGCCTCGTCTAAAGTGGCGGAACTTTTAGAGAAGTACAAAGCTGTGGGCAAAGACACAGAGCGAGCTACAGTCACTCATACTAAAGCTGTTTCCAGTTTTCTACAGGAAGAATCACAGGCCACAGAGAAGAAATGTACCAAATCCGTGCAATATAAGATTCTAGAGAGCAGGGTACTAGATGCCAAAGACTCCTGCAGTACTTACAAAGTGCATGGAGAGGCTGACAGACCATTTGGAATGGCCTCATCAACCCACCAGCTTGTTGATACATTGAGTAAAGATCCCTTAACACATATTAGCACTAAGGTGGACAAATTATCATCTCGGTTTTACCCCATAGAGAATAAACCTGCTCTTCCAGAGAAGGAGAGTCTTATATTTGTAGGAGACACTCAGAAATTGACTCTTCCAGAGAAGAAGGAAAGAGTGACATTCAAAGAAGACACTCAAAAATTAGTCAATACAGAACTGAAGAAACCACAGATTAGGACAAGTACCACATCAGTTCTTGAAAACTTATCTAGAAGTCAAGGATCTGACAGCTCTCTCAATAAATCTGAGGAAGACTGTTCAAAACAAGAACAAAATCCAATGGAATTTTTAAGAAAAGGGTCACTAAGGCTGAAGCAGCTTTTGAACCCAAAAGGTGAAAAGAAATTGGAGGAGGAACTCACTTCTGAGAGTGGAAAATCTGACAAGCAGGCTGTGGTTCTCAAACGATCTTCCACAGGGGACTGTCAGGAAATGATGGAGGAAGAAAAAACCCATAAATTTGCAACACCACTTCCTCCCAAAAGCAACCAGCCAACACAGGGGAGATTTCCTTCATCCACAGCTAACATCCTGTACAGCAGCAACCTCCGTGATGATACTAAGGTGATTTTGGAACAAATCTCTGCAAACAGTCAGAAGAACAGAGCTGAACTGGCCAAACAACTACCATCCACTAGCAATCCTGATCTTTCTAAGTCAACGACAAGCTTGGAAAGGAAAAGTGAGAAGGAGAAAAGCTGTAACATCCACAGGTCAGAGAGTTTTGGGAGCCAGAAACGAAATCTTCAGCAGCAACCATCAGAGGATAGAGATACCCTTCTGAAAAAAATGGAGAATATGCGGAAGGAGAAGCGAGTCTACAGTAGATTTGAGGTCTTCTGCAAAAAAGATGAACATACAAGTCAAAGTGAAGAGGAATATGACACAGATGCCAAAGACAAGAAGATGGGAAAATTCATGCCCAAAATTCTGGGGACCTTCAAGACCAAAAAATGATCATAGAATTACTATTTAATTCCATATAATCACTGACTGTCAAAGGGGAATAAGGAAGTAACTTGTTTATGATGGCTATAAGCACCATAGGCAATACCCTTCATGGTTAGTGAGTGGAAATGTGTTCAGCATTTGGGCACAATTTGCCCAGTAAAGTCATGTGGTATCAGGCAACCTTATCACAGTATGTTTCAAATAAAATTATTAAATTGCCAAGATGCTTAAAACAAAGAAATAAAGCAAGAGTCTCCTTATGTTATGCTCAGGGAATGTTTTCCACAGACAAAACAATTCTACTTTCAGAAGGAAAGAATAAAAAATAGAAAATTCAATACTTGAGTTCAGTCCAGGAAAGAAAAATACACACAGACATGCACGCACGTGCATGCGCATTAACTGGAAAACAGTGTTTAAAAACCAATTGTTTCTCAAGTACAGATATCTTTTCTTTGTACCTAATAACGAATCAAATACGGGAGGCACCTTTTTGAAGACTGACAGGAGAAAAAAATGCTGTAAACAACTTTTTGCCCTTACCTATGGTTATAGTCTTGTCTAGCAGTAAATGCTCAGCTGTCATATTTACCATTTTCTAAGCCTAATGGTTCTGTTTTGTTATTGGTTTGTTTCCAATACATACATTGGTTATGTATAATGGAAGCATTGCTTTAGGGGGTGAGCTGAGAGAAGCAGCTGAAAGGCCATAGAAAATGAAATCGACATGCTGTTAATGGAGAAAGACCTGTTTTTAGGACTCCTTTTCAGCTGAGTCAGGAGTTTAATTAACTCTAAAATGCTGTCTTGGCCAAGTAGTAACTTCCTTGACAATGTAACTCCAATTCATTAAGTGATTGTGGGGAGGAGGGGGCACTCATTTGTTAGCACACCTTTCCATGTGAAGACAGGGAAAGAAGGGACTCATAACAATGGAAGGAGTAAGGCTGCTGGAATTTTCAAGCTCAGAAGTGTTTTATCTCATGTAGTAGTTTGGTACCAAGCTTAACCATGCAGCTCTAAAACAGTCCAGATTAGCCTGTAGGTTCATGCTGTTGTGTTATAGTGTCTTGCAGGACAGAAGGTAGAGACAGAGGCTATCAAGAAAACACTGTACATAATGTTTAGTTACTTAGCTGTTTGGGTTTTTTCCTCAAGCTTGAACTGTCTCTGCTTGGCATCCAGCAGGATTGCCAAATTGGGATTTTTTTTTTTTCCCCTGATCTTTGTGCTATAGTCTAAAGAGATGACAGGGAAGAACGCTCTCACATAGAACTAAGCTTCTGCATTTCCTATTCCCATTAGCTTGTGTTTCATGATTACCCACTTGTGACACTAGCTGCAAGCTCAGCAAACCAGTTCAGGTACGTGGCTGACAGATGAAGGCAAGAGGCTGCATCAGTTCCTGAAGGTAACTTTAGTAGGGTGTTTAAAACTTTAGGGTTTTTTTAGGGTGCCAGCTCCCCTGGTAGCATGCTTTACATAATTTACATATCTGTAACAATTAATGATTATTGTACTGTTTGTTGAAAACATTGGGAAATGAATGTGCAGAAAGTTAGATTGTCTGATCTGAAAAAAAAAATTAAGCTGATTTCCATATCAATACAGATGGTGGTAAAAATCTGCAAGAATTAAGAGGAATTATCATTATAACATGAGGAGGTAAACCTAGAAATAAAGTTAAGAGAGGAAAAAAGAAAAAAAAAAAGGAGGAGGGAAGAAGCAGCCAAAATTGGGAAAAAAGCTGAAATGGATTTCTTACGCTTATTCCATATTGTGTAAACGTATACCATTTCAGATACAACCCATAATCTGTTATATATGTACAAATTCATAAATGAATGCTGTATGTATACTTATTTTGTCTGCTCTTAGTAATGAATCAGATCCAGTTGCTGGTGGGTCCCAAAATGAACTGTAATGATCAATACAGTTGTTCTCTGCCAGATGATACAGATAGAGATTATTTTACTCTAGAGAGGAAGACAGGCTATATAGATATATAGCCTATTATATGTATGCTAGCCCTGTTTTGTGTAATTCTTACTCACATCATTCCATACCTCCTCAGCCTTTTCCAAACCTACCTGCTCCAGCATCATTCTGTAACAGACAAGTTAGAAATTTAATTATTTCTATAGTCACAGATGACATTAACATTTTAGAATTTTGCTGTATTTGTTTAGATTTTTAGAATTTTATCTTGTTCAGTATGGTGTGTTCAGTGTAAAAGTATGTTCCTGACAGGAACTAGAATGGCTCATCTCTTTTGGCGATATGTTGATTACCAGATGTTGTAGGTGTATACAAATATTGCAGAATAACTAATTCACTTGGTAATAACAAAAGCCATTTTAAGAATAAAAAGTTAGTGTTAGAGCCCATCACCTGTCAGTCTGAGACTAGGTTCATGGAGGATCTTAGATGTTGTGTTGTATTGTTAAATTGCTAGGTGCTAGGCTTTCAGTGGAAGTCACAACCCTGAATTAAGCAGTTGGCTCCCTTTTCTGTGCATGAGAACTGGCATCTTAGACTCACAAGAGCCAACGTGCTGCATAGAGCACTGCCTACACAACATGTTCACCCTGTCATTGCCATTTCCTGTATCTACCTGTACCTGAGATAGACAGGAAATGCCTATTTTACGAATATACCAGAATAAACCAGGATTTTCCTGTGAGCTGCATTCCCAGCTCCCTAGTATTACCAGACTTAAGTGGCCACACCTAGTACCAGAAGTGAATGTACTATTTTTTTACCTAACTAGCCTTTGGTGTTTAGGTACTAAAAGATAAAATGGATATTCTATCAATGGCAGTGGTACTCACATGTTGGAATTTAGTGCCTGAATCCCCTCTGTAACTGTAGTGCCAGCGTTCTGGAATAGCAATCATTTATCACAGGTGAAGTAAAATTTCAGGGACAGAGAATTCTTATAAGAACTTCAAGTTAATGAGGAGAATGTATCCAAAATCAGCATTAAAACAGGAATATAGTTTTAAAGTTTACTATAGTCCCACTGTTGCCTGATAACAAGTTCATGATGTTTCAGCAATAGTATCTCTTGGAACATTGCTTTCTGAAAGGAAAAAAACCACACCACCATATTATTTATTGAACAAGATACCCCTGCATTTTTCTCCCTTTCACAAACAGCAAACATTGATTGAAAGACAAAGACTTTCTGTAGTGCAATATAAAGTATTTTTTATTGCAATATTTACAATATTACATGGTAGGTAAGCTATTAAATATTGTAGCAGAACCCACCTATATTTAAAATGCTTTTCTACTTGATTTTAATGAAAATAAGCCACCATTGATTATGTCATAGAAATTAGTGGAAAACAAAATGAAGGGCTTAAGATTATCTGTGAAGACTCTAGTCTTCTTGGTCTTCAGAGAACAGTTAGTTACCTGTTCTGCTCAAAAAAAATCCCCATTTAGGCAGTGCACCTGAAACTGCTAAAGAATCATAGAATCATAGAATGGGTTGGAAGGGACCTTGAAAGATCTTCTAGTCCAACCTCCCTGCCTTGGGCACGGACATCTTTCACTGCATCAGGTTGCTCAAAGCCCCGTCCAACCTGACCTTGAACACTTCCAGTGATGGCGCATCTGCAACTTCTTTGGACAAGCTGTTCCACTGTATCACCACCCTCATCGTAAAAAATTTCTTCCTTATGTCCAGTCTAAACCTACCCTCTTTCAGTGTAAAAACCATTGCCCCTTGTTCTGCCACTATAGGCCTTCCTTGGTAAAAAGTCTCTCTCCATCTTTCTTATAAGCCCCCTTTAAGTATTGAAAGGCTGCAATAAGGTCTCCCCGGAGCCTTCTCTTCTCCAGGCTGAACAACCCCAACTCTCTCAGCCTTTCTTCATAAGAGAGGTGTTCCAGCCCTCGGACCATTTTCTTGGTCCTCCTCTGGACCTGCCCTAACAGGTCCATGTCTTTCTTGTACTGGGGACCTCCAAGCTGGATGCAGTACTCCAGGTGGGGTCTCACCAGAGCGGAGTAGAGGGGCAGAATCACCTCCCTCAACCTGCTGGCCACACTTCTTTCGATGCAGCCCAGGATACGCTTGGCTTTCTGGGCTGCAAGCGCACATTGCTGGCTCCTTTCCCATTTGTCACCCACCAGTACCCCCAAGTCCTTCTCGGCAGGGCTGCTCTCCCCTTCATCCCCCAGCCTGTATTGATACCGGGAGTCACCTCGACCCAGGTGCAGGACCTTGCACTTGGCCTTGTTGAACCTCATGAGGTTCACATGGGCCCTGAATAGTCTGAATATCTCTAAATACATTCAAGTATCAGAATATTGCAGTTTTCTGTATTTTTTTTGCAATAATTCAAATGAGGAATATGAACTGACAGTATTCATTGTTCTCATGGTATGGGAGCAAATAGTGCTGTGCCCTAGTCTGGTAAGACTGGAA
Organism: Phoenicopterus ruber ruber; assembly: GCA_009819775.1. Classification (NCBI taxonomy): domain Eukaryota; kingdom Metazoa; phylum Chordata; class Aves; order Phoenicopteriformes; family Phoenicopteridae; genus Phoenicopterus; species Phoenicopterus ruber. The sequence goes on along the minus strand of CM020216.1, from coordinate 169,777,889 downwards.
GGCAAAGGGATCTTTCCTGTTGGTCTGGCCAGAGGAAAGTAGTACATTGTTCCATGCAATGAATAAAGCATTTCCCTTCAGCTGGGGTAACTGTCAAATGCCTGTTACATTTTGCTCTCGGTTGCTGTTATTGGCTCAATTAGGGGCCTGATGAGATGAGCTGTACTTCACCTGGTTAGAACACTTCCATATTTACTGCTCATGTTGTTGGGAGGCCTTCGATATTGGAAGACTCTGCAGTGCAGATTTACATATGGTTCCATAGGCCTGGGAGTAACTGCCCATTGATGCTTTCGGATCACCAGCAGCTCCCATATTTGCAGTAATCTGGAACATCTTTTTACTGGACTTCAAAAGGGGGAAAACATCTTTGCTGTGAAACTGAGTATTTCTTGGATTCTGTGCGAGAAAGAAAAGCCAAGATAGTAACCTGTAATCAGCTTTCTAAAATACAAATAAGGAACACGGATTTTGCTTCAGCTGAGGAGTAGGACAGATCATGAATGTTATATGAATAATAAACGAAACAGACTGTTTTGTAAGATCAAGAATAGGATGGTGAGAATGACGTGAGGGAGAAGGGCTTAAGAATGGGTGTATCAAGAATGAGCCAGTGGCACTGGAGCAAGATACAACAAACTAAACCTGTACAGGAGCAAAAGTCCAAAGGCCTGTTTGGCTAGTATCTTGTTTTCAACAGTAGTGAATGCTTTAAATAAATGTACAAAGACAGATCATCATCATCATTCCCCGGTATATCCTCCTGGCTTCTGCCAATCAAATGGCTTGGTGACTTTCTGAGTTGGAAGCAGCATGTGGATACTGTGTTTATCAGCCCCTGTGGGGCAAAGTTAATAATACATCAATGCATTACAATAAATACATTACAATACATTTGAATCTGTAGAGGAGAGCTGTTTCACTGCAGCTTATGCTTTGTGAACCTCTATAGTTAACTGAAAGGCAAGAGTTCCACTCACTATTGTGGCACTGGCTGCTGTCACCCCAGCCATTATAGGAGTCTTTCCTGGTCAAATGGCTAAGAACAAGAGTTTCATGAGCCTGATAGGATATTGAAAATGAATGCAGACTGAATGCAGAGCAAACTGGAATGTCAGAACTCCTGCTGAGGCTGAATGAGAAAGATGCAAAAGTCAACATTCACTTAACACAGAGTCAGCCACAATGCTGATGACTTCTACCTCAATATCCCATCTCTGACACTAGTCAGTATTACAGAATCACAGAATGGTAGGGGTTGGAAGGGACCTCTGGAGATCATCCAGTCCAACCCCCCTGCCAGAGCAGGTTTACCTAGAGCAGGCTGCACAGGACTGCATCCAGGTGGGTTTTGAATATCTCCAGAGAAGGAGACTCCACAACCTCCCTGGGCAGCCTGTGCCAGGGCTCTGTCACCCTCACAGTAAAGAAATTTTTCCGCATATTTAGACGGAACTTCCTGTGTTCCAGTTTGTGCCCTTTCCCCCTTGTTCTGTCGCTGGGCACCACTGAAAAGAGTCTGGCCCATCCTCTTGAAACCTGCCTTTGAGATATTTATAAGCGTTGATGAGGTCCCCTCTCAGTCTCCTCTTCCTCAGGCTGAACAGCCCCAGCTCCCTCAGCCTTTCCCCACAGGAGAGATGCTCCAGTCCCTTAATCATCTTCGTAGCCCTCCGCTGGACTCTCTCTGGTAGTTCCTCGTCTTTCTTGAACTGGGGAGCCCAGACTTGGACACAGTACTCCAGATGGGGCTCACTAGGGCAGAATAGAGGGGGAGGATAGCCTCTCAGGGAACAAATATAAAGCACAGGGCACGTTTAGGGTGATCTTCTCCCTATTATGCTCTTCCAGTAACAGAAAGTTGGTCACAATTACCTAAAGATTCTTCAAAATGCATTGTTCATATGTACATCTGCACGTGCACCAATCTCCACAATCTCATACTGTGGAATAAATGGGTCCACACTTGCGGAATAGATGGTTCCTCTCACTCTCAAAACATTTTGAATGGGATTCCAAAGCAGAGGGGCTGAAAGATGGGCTGCAAGTGTGCACCTGGACATACTTGGAAGTTACTGGCAATCATGTCTCTTTTTAGCAGTTATTCATATGTATTTTCATATCAATCACAGCAGTAAGAAGAAATCCAGTAGGAACAAGCTTGACTCTTAACAGTGTCTGAAACTTGTTTCTAGCTTGAAATGGTTCAGATCATTCAGAGCTGTGTTCAAAGAAATAATTTGCTTTAAGGTAAATGTGATATTGCATGCTGACACAAAGCAGGTGATCCCACCCAACTCATCTTTCATAGTGGTCTCTGTCAGAAGTCCCTTCACACAACCGTGCTCAGCATACATTTTGAATGGTTTGGAGCTCTGGCACATAGACACCCAAGTATTCTTTTGTGGGGATGTGAGAAAGTCCCACGACAAACAAGTCAATCTTTAGTGTCACAAAAAAGGTGGTGCCTCCTTCCATATTCTTCCTCTGCCATAAGCTTCCTCTGATCACCTTGTGTTGGCTAGACTCTCCTTGAGCTAGTGAGCAGAAAACTAGCTCAGGAAAAGGAAAAAGCAGGGGCAAGGAGGTCATTTAAGAACTCAGTGAGGATAAGAACTTTTACAAGGAAGTGTGGCCAAGAACAGGGAAAAAGGAGGAGCAGAAAGGACAGGACTGAAACCTTCACTGTTCAGCAACAGCAAACCATTAGATTGGTTCCAGAGGTAGTGCGAATTCTCCAGCTAGGTTTGGAATATCCAACAGCCTCAATTTGGTTAAAAAAGAATTTGCTACAGGACAAGCTATCATTGAAGATAATGTAAAAGCAACTGATCTGTGATTCTCAAAGTCAAAGGGAGTTTTTGGTGCTGCTGACAATCTGAACAATGCGATAATCTGAAATGGTGTTCAAATCCTCACTTGTCTGAAGTGATAAAATTGAAAGCAGAATGGAGTCCAAAATTAGCCTGTCCTCTAGAAAAAGGGCAGTGAAAAAAAAGTCTCATATCTCAGCACATCTCAAAAGACGTTGCATTAAAAACTCAATATGGGAAAAAAGAAGTAGAGGCAGAGAATCTGCAGAGATATTTTTACTTTTCTTTTTGATTACAGTTAGCTGACATATATGATCCATTACAATTAATCTTTGTGAAAAAAAACTGCTAATGAGGCAGAGAGCTAGATTTACAAAAGGGCTGTGTTACTTCATGTTCTCTGAAGTACCTAATTACCGTACTTAAATTCAACAGTCATTTACAGAACTCCTGCGTAAACCTATAGGCACCAAAATACCAAAATACTCAAGACATAGGTGATAGGGTTTTTTGAAAGACTGGGGTTAGACTTAAAACTCCAGGAGAAAGTTCGTGTTTATAAACTCAAACAAGCTGAAGATCAGCATTACATATGCCGGAGATGTAAAGTTTAAGCCACATCTGTGCCCTTAGCATTTCCTGGTGATTACTATAGATGGTCTTCCTCTCAACACTCTGCCTCATGCACAGAACTTAACTCAGGGTGGTAAACTTCATTAGTAGACAAAACACCTGAAATGTAGGTATTGCAACACTGAAGACTGCAATATGCAAGTTCCTATATGAATCTACCCCATATTAAAGGCAAGTTATGTCTAGTTATTTCCCCTACTAGCAGAAACTGTTCAGTTAGCACACTCTTCAGCTCTCTAGTAAAGGGAACATACTCTGTACGAGCCCAACTGCCTTATCAAATTAGGTTACTGGTACCATTTGACTGACACTACATACAAGCAACACAACTGCAGTGTATATCTTCGTCATAAGTAATTTTAACTGATAAAAATGGATTAATTTAGTCACTTGCAGAGCAGTATGTCTTGCTTCTCATTTAAGTATCTTTACAAAGTTGCAAATTAAGACATTTTGTGTCTATATCATTTTGGTCCAAGAAAAGTTAAGGAGGTTGTTTTTTTTTTTTTGGTAGGACTGCTACTCACATTATAAAGGGTCTGTACACTTGCAGGAGGTAGCCGAGCATTTGCATTTGCCCATGTGATTTGTCTCCCCAGTTTCCTATTGTTGGAGATTCTGACCTGTTGAGAAGGTGGCGCAGAACAGTTCCTGATCACAGCACCAGAATTTGCATTACCTGCAGAAGAAAAAACATGAAAGAAAGTAGGAAAATCATGAGGACACAGAACATGCTGACTGAGGCAGGGACAGAACATAAAAACTGAGTCAGCCCCTGCCACCTCACTTCATCTCACAAACAGAACAAAAATATTCAGAATAAAATTAGAATGTAGTAGCAAACGAAACCAGTTCAAAAGGGCATGGGATAACAGCAATAGAGAAACAAAGAGAAAACAGAAAGTAACATAGAGTCAAGAATGAGGCAGGAAAAGGGCCAAAGAGAATGTCATACACCTAAAACTCATTCAACAATGTTTTTGTTCTTATGTCATTTTCCTCCCACACTTTCACCCTCCATTTTGCCATGTAAATTCGCCTTATTTATTCTTCCCCACTCAATCTCTTTTCTTCTTTCTTCCCCATAATAATGCCTCATGGTGGATTACATCCTATTGTAGGAGGGTAGTACCTACTTTGAATAGCAGTGTGTGTTATGGGATTGTATATCACATTGATCTTTGATCTCTGACATAAAGTTCTTGCTAAGTCTTCACTCCGGCTGGATACTTCTGGCTGGACGCTAGTGGTAGTTCCAGCATGCACATGCGAAGCTTTTAGAAGAGGCGGTGTTGGTTCTCTCTGGCCTTTCCTAGCAGGTAAAGTCACAGAACTTGAATATGGAAGTGGCTTGGATTCAGACTGACTTAGTTTAATGTTTTCTCTCCGCACTTGCTCCTTTGGATGGCTATTTAATTTCTTTTCAAGGATCATCTACAGAAGGGAGAAGTTGGTTAGACTTAACACAGCTACACAGCAGAGCAGAGGAACAAAACATAAAAACCAAGAGAAAGACTTACAAATAACTGCAATTTATTTCACAGGATAGGTAACAAGTATGATTTTAAAATTAATTTAGGGTTGGAAAGAAGATAGAAATAATATTCTCAGTGGAAAGAAAGAATAGGCTGACGCATTAAGAAAAAGGATAGGGTGAACAGGTAATTTCACTATATCCTGAGGGAGAACATCACTAAATAAAATGGGCATTAGCCTTGGAAAAGACAGAATCTATATGCCCAAAAACTTAACACTATGGTGTTTCTTACCATCCCTTTCTAGAACTTTGCAAAGCTGATTTTTTAATTGTCAAAGCAACATTCATTCCAGTTAGTTCATAATTATTTCTCACCTACCTCTATATGCTATTATCAAGCAACAGAATCCTTGCCAAGGTTTTGGGTCTTGGTGCAGACGCTCTGCTCTCAACTTCCTGTAATCACAGTCATCCCAAATTTGACAGCCTATCAGTAAGTGTATTCAAAACTATTTGCTTGTTCCTTAGCCTTGTACCTAGATTATCTGTGACCAGTCTATTGACTTTTCAAATGTCTTTTCTACCTGTGCCAGTATTCACTTTACTAATTCATCTGCTCATGACTCCTAACACTCTATCACAGTAGAGTTTATTAGTTTCCTTCTATTAAAGACCTTAAAAGAAATTTTAAGTAGGTTCAACTTTTTAAATTCAATTTTATTTTTTCTTTTTTTCAATTTTAATTGCCGTTAATAGATGCAATAACACTTTTTCTCTCTCTCTGGGAAGGTGGATGCCCTTATCAGTCTTTCTCAGTCTTGGATTTTCTGATCTCTAAGCTTCCTTTTCAATCTTATCTTCCCACTATCGTTCTTTCCAACGCCTGTCTTACTACATTTACATTCCAACTCCTGCTCTTCTCACCATCTTCCAGTTCCTTTGCTTCATAACATGGCATTTACATAATTTCTTTCACTGTAAAAGGTGAACCCCCCCCCCCAAACTAAGCCCAAACCAATTTCCCCTCCTGAAGGCTTGATATACTTCCACTTTTGCTGCTCTTTATATTTCATTGTTAGAGCATTCACTCTGGCTATCCTTCCTCCTACTGCCTCAGCACCACCATCCAGATCATTTCGGTGTCGCATAATTAGTTCTGATTTGTGTTTATCTTGGTTCTTCTTTCACGTCTTTAAACATTACTCAAATGTTCATAAAATCATAGAATGGCTTGGGTTGGAAGGGTTGAAGGATCTTCAGAGATCATCTAGTCCAACCTCCCTGCCTTGGGCACGGACATCTTTCACTACATCAGGTTGCTCAAAGCCCCGTCCAACCTGACCTTGAACACTTCCAGTGATGGCGCATCTGCAACTTCTTTGGACAAGCTGTTCCACTGTATCACCACCCTCATCGTAAAAAATTTCTTCCTTATGTCCAGTCTAAACCTACCCTCTTTCAGTGTAAAAACCATTGCCCCTTGTTCTGCCACTATAGGCCTTCCTTGGTAAAAAGTCTCTCTCCATCTTTCTTATAAGCCCCCTTTAAGTATTGAAAGGCTGCAATAAGGTCTCCCCGGAGCCTTCTCTTCTCCAGGCTGAACAACCCCAACTCTCTCAGCCTTTCTTCATAAGAGAGGTGTTCCAGCCCTCGGACCATTTTCTTGGTCCTCCTCTGGACCTGCCCTAACAGGTCCATGTCTTTCTTGTACTGGGGACCTCCAAGCTGGATGCAGTACTCCAGGTGGGGTCTCACCAGAGCGGAGTAGAGGGGCAGAATCACCTCCCTCAACCTGCTGGCCACACTTCTTTCGATGCAGCCCAGGATACGCTTGGCTTTCTGGGCTGCAAGCGCACATTGCTGGCTCCTTTCCCATTTGTCACCCACCAGTACTCAGGACTGCTCTCAATCCCTTCATGCCCCAGCCTGTATTGATACTGGGAGTCACCTCAACCCAGGTGCAGGACCTTGCACTTGGCCTTGTTGAACCTCATGAGGTTCACACTGGCCCACTTCTTGATCTTGTCCAGGTCCGTCTGAATGTTATCCCATCCCTCAGACGTGTCAACCGCACCACTCAGCTTCACATCATCTGCAAATCTGCTGAGGGTGCACTCGATCCCACTGCCTACAAGTGCAGGGGTTTATTTCCCTTTTGATCTTATTGCATATACCAAATGGCATCAAAAGTACTATCTTTCCTTTTCCCTGTACAACTAAAGATTTTGCATCAGCTTTTTTTCATTTATTTGCTTGATTATTGCACCATTTCCTGATTTTAAGTACTATTTCCCCACGTTAGTGCATTCAAAACATGGCTCCTAAAACATAACTGCCTTTATTATTAGCACATCAGCTACACTGATCTTTCACTTGCTCTTCCTCCTCTGTAATTAATTATTCTGAAATCTGATAATTCTGTGTACGTGGCACAACATGCAATGGCACTTGACTACACTTCAGCAAAACAACTTAGCCTCTTAGGTTATGTGATAATAGCTTGTCTGCACACCCACAATGGAGTTCAGAAAGACAATGGCCCAAATAATACTCTGCAGAGCTACTCCCTGGCCCATTCACAGAAGCCATCAGCCCATCAAAGGCCCATCTGCATAGACTGAGAGGAGCACAGGCATGCACTGTGGCAGGTGGGAACCCAAATCAAGGGCTTCTCAACACCTTGTCTGGGCCCCTCCCAGGGTTGTCCCAGCAGAGCCATCAGCCCCATTGTCCAGGCATGAAACTCATCATGATGAGTCATCAGGATTTCTCTGGATCACCTTTTGGACTAAGGGTGGCAGGGGATGGGGGGGGTTAGAGAGTGGAGGTTGCTGCCTAGGGGTTGGACACATTATGGGATGCAGGGGAAAGCCATTTGGGATCACACAGGACTTATTATGGGATGTTTAGGGTAGGAACCAAAAGCAGGGAAAGAGAGGGGTTTAGGTGATTTGGGGAGGAATGAGTGTGGGAAATAGAGGGTAAGAGGTATAAAAACGGCCAGTCATGCGTAAATAGCTGGCTGGTCAGTAAGCTTGTGTGGCCATGCCCTGCACCTGATCAATGCAGTTTGCTCTATCTTCTTATTAAATTCCTTTCTCTTTCCTGGAAGAGAGGCTGTCTATTCTGTCTGCATGTGTGTGTATGCAGGTGTGAGTGCCAGCAACTGGAGTCAAATCACAGGTCAGAGGGCCCGCGTGTCCGTGGTGCCAGAAATTGAAGAGAGCGGCAGGTGTGCAAGTGAGCATGTGATCGCTAGCAAAGATCAAGTCAGACTAGTGAGTGGGTCTCTTAAGGGCCAGCTCTGGGTGTGTATCTCTAGGGATGAGAACACTGGGAGCGGGGGAGGGAGGGGGCAGGCAGAGGTCGACTAAGGGACCTGGAAAGTCCTGGCCATCTGTTTGTCTGCATGTGTCTGTGATGGTCTGTACCTGCAACTGGAGTAGGGCTGCAGCCTTGGGGGCTTGTATATCCAAGTTCCATCAACTGAGGAGACTGGGATCCATGGCCAGCTAATGGGCAGACTGAGTGTCTGAGACCAGCTGCTGCAGGGATCCACCTTGTATGTATGTATATATATTCTCATGAGTGGACTTCCATCTTGCTCAGCCAGAGAAGGCAGCAGGATGAGGCTGTTGGTGCTGCCTATATTAGCGTGAGTGCTCTGAGTGCTTGTTTGTTATCCACATGGCCAGCCATGTATACATGTAGTGCATATGTGTCTTCTGTGTGCATGTGCCTATTGCAAATACACCTTCAGCCTTGCTGTTGGCTGGACGTGGGGACATGGAGTGGGAGCAGCCTCACCTCTCTTGGACTGTTGGATCCAGCATAATACATTTTCCTCTACCACAGTCTTTCTCAGATATCATGCTTTACAGACTTTTCTTTTACCAGTGGGAATCTAGATTTAAAGACCTCTCTAAAAATTATGACAGTATGGAACTGACTCGTAAGAAACACCAATATGTAACTCTAAGCGTGTATGGAAAGCCTAGGAGAATGGAAATAGAAGAAAATGACAGAATTCGATAAGTGTGTGCAAGAATGGCAGGTTACCTGGAGGATTCGGATTTTGGAAAATAGGATAAGAGAACGTACCTCATATAATTTATTTCGATATTCTGCCACAGACAGCTGGATATCATCACCTAAAGGAAGAATCACATCATAATCCAGAGAGGGCTCCCTGGCAGGACAGTGAAACCTAAGAAGATGATAACACGTAATGCAATTCACTAAGACTAAAAATAGCACCACAGATTAATATAATGTTAAAAAGGACTGTTAAATCATGTAGTGTGACCTCTAGTGTAAATAGGGTTAGAGAAAATTAAGAATTAGCTTTGTCTTTTTTTTTTTTTTTTTCTTATCATGCATATAAAGAAAACTTGTGCCAAGAGCAGGTCTATAACATCTCAGAAGACATCAGGGGAAACTGCACATTGGTATTACTCTCACCTTTTCACATAAGGATGCTGCAGAGCCTCCTCTGCTGTGAGTCGTTTTTCAGGGTTAAATACTAAAAGTTTCTTCAGAAGATCCAAGGCAGGCAACGGAGTAGAGGATGGTAAAATCTCCTCAAATGTTACTCGCTGCCTAGAAGTCAGAAAACAATGATATAAGCTCCCAGTGTCTAATTCACAGTGAAGGCATGAATTACAGTTCTGGGAATCACATCAAGGTGACACCTGACTCCAGAGTTCACTCACAAATAGTGTGTCATAATCCTGGAACACTCTAAATATAGGCCTGTGAGTACGGTAAAGTCTTTTACCCCTTTGATTAGGTTTGAATGCTTCTCTCCTAGCGCTAGGAAGCTATATGAAGTGCCTAACTTGCAAGTCTAGTCTTTCTCTTGTTTCAGTGGAAAGAGTGAGAGATATCAGACAGTATCAGACATGGGGGAATAACGAATCCTCTGGACAACGAGTCCTTCTTTTGTTTTTTTGACAATGCAGGAAGCGCAAACTCCTAACTTGGATACTTCAGTTGAACTATTAAAGATCCCATGAATCCAGCCCTTAGACCACAGAAATATATTTCTGTATAATTTGCAATGAGAAGATCAAGTTTAAAAATCTAGTTTTGCATTTTGAAATCCTAAAGATAATTATTAACATAATGAACATGAGAATATCTAACACATCTGAAAAATCAGTTTTAAAACATGATTCTTACTCGTATTTTAAATAATTTTGTTACTTCATGACAACATACTTTTAGTTTAGAAAAATGATCCATCACTGAACATAGCATTTGGACTGAGTGGCTCAGAAAAATATCTTTTCGGTTTTGAAGACTAAGATTTCACTTGCTGGAGCCATCTATCAGAACTTAGCCTTAGAACTTGACTTTTACATTGCTGGAGGGGGGGGGGGGGCGGGGGCGGGGGAGAGATAACATCCAAAGAGTAGGGCTGTCAAATAAAAGTGCGTTTCAGCCGGGAATAAATAGAGAGTTCCAGTTCCTGTCTTTCACCACTCAAAGAAGGGTTATAGAAATGAGAGAGCTCTTCTCAAACATGCTGTGGTGGGTTGACCCTGGCTGGCAGCTAAGCCCCCACCCACTTGCTTGCTCCCTCCCCCGGCTGCTGCTCTTTGACATGCATCAACCCTACAACAGAAGGATTTGCTAAGATTAGCTAGACGGCGGTTTAATCCTCTCTGTATCCATGGCACCTACACCAAAAGCCCACTGGTACCCTTTTGGGTCCCTGAAGTAGCCTCTCCTGATGTAGTCCATGCCAAGGAGGCACAGAGCCTCCAAGTCAGTCACAACAGGATGCTTTTGCCACTTATTGCTTGTTAGAGTCACTTCAGCCTCCAACACCAATAACTATTGGGGTCATCCTGTCACTCCAAAAATCCAGGTGGGTTCCATCCCCTTGTATCCTGATGGCATTAAGGTCACTGTGCACTGGTGTCCAGCAGAGCCTTATACTCCTGTGGGTCCAGCGTGCCAGACTATTGAATCCATAGAGTCCAATAAACCCAGTTATGCCTTTCCTCCACCTGGCTGGAAAGGAAATGCTCCTTTATTCCTGGGTCAGAGCATTCATTACTCGACTCCTGTAATTGCAAACCAGGATCAGAAGTAGGATCACTCCTTCCACTGTGTCTGGGGAGTTGCTCAACGGCAACTGGAGCAGTCATCTTCCTGAATGGACCCTTTTTGGCTGCTGTTTTTCCTTGCAATTCACATACACAAGTTTCTAGGCTTGAGATAGATGCACAATCCCACTTGCTCACGGCCTCCCCATGGTCATGCAGATAGAACCACAGGGCGGCATGCATGGTTCCTTTTCCTTTGAGCAGAGAAAGGCTGACTCCATGTGACACTCTTGATAGCTAGGATGCCGACCTGTATGGGTGAGGAGGAAAACATACTCTCTTTGAATTTCCTGGAACTTTGGGGACAGTTTTTCTACAGCTGAGACACAGGCCCATAGGGTTGGGGAGGTAGAGAGATTCTCTTTGTATTGCCAGAGCTGGCCAGCCAGTCTGTCCACAGTTGGTGCCTCAATGTCTGTACAATTTTTGTCAGGGTGCTGACATACAATGTTGGTGTGGTCTGTACAAGCTTTTGACCGTGTGCACTGGACTTCACCTGGATCTATGAAACCCTGGTTATTGCCCAGGTTGCTGTAGATCACCTCCACCACCAATTCCCTAATGCTGGATATCTCCCTCAGTGGTGGTCCACTTGCCTCAGTAGTTTACAAGATCTTCCTTGAGGGGATACCTTGCCTTCACACTCGACAGAAGTCGCCTCCAGAAGCTGCAGATTGTTGCCCCTCTTCCGATCCCTTCATCAGTTTCCCAGTCCTTAGCAAGAGATCACAGTTGCTGGGCTTTTTTACCCTCTAATTCCTGACTCAGCACTGGCCCCAGTATCCTAGCATCAGAGCAACCAGGTGATAATTTGCTTACCTAGATGACAGCTGTAATCTTTCCACATATCTTGCAGCTCGTTCAGGGATAGGGACTGGGTGGTTTCTGCACTCATTCATGATTTCTGTCTCTTCCCCCTCTTGTTCTTGTGCCTGCTCTGCTGCAGAACAGGCTGCCTCTTCTGATTCTTCCTCCTGCTCGCTCTTGGAAGCTTCTTCCTCCCTTACTAACCAAACAGACTTCCTCTTCCATTGTTCAGGAGCAACTGTTATCATCGAGGGTTGGGTCTCTGACTTAGCCACAGTGTCCATTTGTATGTCTTCAGGTCCAGAGACCCTTTCACCCTGCTGACGTAGGCATAGGCCAGGCCTCAGCACAGTGTGAGAAGTTGTGTCTCTTTGGCATAGACAAGGCATCCTTTCTTCAGGTGATTTGTCGCTTCAACAGGATGCCATGCTTGTTCAGGTGTGAAGTCCCACACCACTGGATGTGAAAATTGCTCTAGGTACCTGCCCAAATTCTCCTACGCAACTTGTCACTCGTGACCTGACTACCTCAGGGCACATCCCTGTGTGCCATTCACAAATAGTTGGTTATCCTTAGGAAAAGCCAGAATCAGATTCTTGACATATACCAGTATGAGCATTCTAGTTACCCAAGGGTGTTCAAGAAACTAAAGAGCTGTTGTAACAAGGCAGAAAAAAAAATCTACCCCAGAAGAGAGGAAGGGGGAGGTGCCATTCTTCATTTCCTCTACCAATTGGCTCTTGGAGGAGAAGAGAAGAAATTGTTAATTGTCTCCACAAGATGGTTCCCAAAGTACTGGGACAGAACCAATGCAGGGCCTAAATACCAGATTAGGCTCAAGGCCAGTGCTTTTATCATAACTCTCCCAGGCAAAACACAAAAAAGTGCTAAAGCTGAAAGCAGCCATTAACAAGCCCTCAAATTTGATGTACAGCAAGAGAGGGAGCATGCCATGGAGCGGGTAAAGGAACAAATAAACCAGTGTCGAGAACAAATACATCAATATTATGACCAGCAACTGCTAAACAGGTGTAACTACTATAAATTCCTGTCTAGTACACTCCAATCAAATCTATTGTGTTGTCGAACCCCTCTGGCGCCATGCTGGGCACCAAAAAGGACTCTGGTGGGCTGACCCTGGCTGACAGCTAAGACCCCATCCAGTTACTCACTCTCTCCCCCTCAGCAAGATGGGGGAGAGAATCGGAAGGGCAAAAGCAGGAAAACCTCATGGGTCAAGATAAAGGCAGTTCAATAAGTGAAGGGGAAAAAAAAGGGGAAAATGGAAAAAAACCCCAAAACCCCAAGTTGCGCAAAAGCAATCACTTACCACCAGCAGACCGATACTCAGCCAGTGTCCGAGCAACAGCTACTTTGGAGAAATTCCTCCCCACCCTAGTTTTATTGCTGAGCATGACACTATATTGTACGGAATATCTCTTTGGTCAGAAGGGTCAGCTGTCCCAGCTGTGTCCCCTCCCAGTCTCTTGCCAATCCTTAGCCTACTCACTGTGGGGGCAGAGTGAGAAACAGAGACAGCCTTGATGGCTGCTGTGCAAGCACTGTTAAGCAACAGCTGAAACACTGCTGTGTTATCAACACTGTCTTGGTCACAAATATAAAACACAGCAGCACACAAGCTGCCATGAAGGAAATTAACTCCATTCCAACCAAACCCAGTATAGATGCACAGCAAAGGACAAGAAGCAACATTCACAAGTTGCATCAAGGGAAATTCCTATGGGATACTGTGGGCATCCACTTCCCTCTGACAAGGTCAAACACACATGTCGTGCTGACAGTTGAATCAGCAGTGACAAAAGGATCTCAGTTCCTCAACCACCTGGCATAGATTGATACAGGAATCCTGGCATCCCTGAATGAAAGGAAATAATGCTCCAGGATGCCAACTGAAGAAGTCAGCAAAAGTCAGCGTGAAAACGCATGTGCTCTTCGTGTGAACAGCAAGGGACCTGCTAGAGTTTATGGTTTGAGCCACCCTAATCTAAGCCTATAAAAACATATCAGTAAGCATTCAGAGAACTCATACCACACATAGCTGGGCTATGCGTATTGCAGGCTCCCCAATGAGAAGGGATGCCTACTAGTATCATGACAGATACAAGTAGAGAATACTTAGAGACTGGCGAGTAATTTGCTATGGCCATAAGATAGTGTAAGAGCATTAAGTTTACTAATGTTTACTAATTAGGTATGTAATAAAAGCAGAATTATGTGGTAGTCTGTGTACATAACTGGAGGATCCAAAAGAACCATGACAGATATATGGGGAGGGGAAAAAAAAAAAAAAAAAAAAATCACAGTGAGAGTCGTTAAGCAGCTGGAATGAGGCTGCCAGCCTGAAAAGATGCAGGCTTTTCATGTGTGAACTAATGACATCACATACCCAAATAACTCAGGATAGGAAAATATTCTCATTTTGAGAAAGTACACATGACAATAGCTTGGAATGTAGGCCCAACCTCATTTGCTTTTGTTATTCCCAGATTATGTCATTGGTGTTCTCTCTCTCTCTCTCTCTTTTTTTTTTTTTCCACTGGAAGGTGACCTTCAGGGGAACTTTTTGTCAACATCATACAGTAGACTGTTGACTTCTGAGACACATCAAACATAAAAGGCTTACCGGGAACTCATGCGGTTAATAACTGAGGCCCTGTAATCTGATTGCATAGCCAAAATATCTGCAATAATGAAAAGATACTGTTAATGCCAAGATAAGGATTACCAGAGCTACACAGTTTATGAAGGAAAGCAAATATTTGATATTAACATAGGAAATTATCCTAATAAAACTCAGTGGGAGATCTTACGAAAGGGGGATGGAATATTTACTTACAAATTTTCTAAGTGGATTTTCTCGATTCCTATTCATTCTATCATAGATTTCATAAACTTGCACTCTTATACCAACATACACAGAAGCACCAAGGTATGTGAGGCCAAATGATCTGGCCAGGATCACTTGTGTGGAACACAGAGAACAAGGGATACCAGATACTGATTTCCTCATCACATACTCTGGGGTTCTTTTTGATTGGTGACAATGAACTGTTTTCTGAACAAATCTGTCATACTCTCAAAGAGTCAACAGTTGCTGTGGAATGTTTTTTTGCTTCAGAATCTTGCTTCTTTGGTCCCCATAAATCCTACACAAAGTTGTTGCTCATAGGTTGGTTTTCCTTGTTTGCAATAATGTTTTGAACAAGTGTCTGTTTTCACTTGTTTGGCTAAAAGAAAAAGAAATTGTGCCTGTGATATGCTGCAACCTTGCAGCCATTGTCCTGTGGTAAGGATACAGGACCTTCTGCTAATGAGTCATTTGTCCTGCGGTCTTGCCTTAGAGTGCAGACCTTCTGGTTATGACATTATCAACACATTCCTCAATTGCATTGCTGAAAATGAAATAACATTTTTTGTTATTAGTGCTGGCTATTCTTCTAACTCCTGTTTTGGTGTTTTCACACACACATTTCCATTCATATTTCATTCACAGCAACCAAATCTCTAATAAAAAGTATAAATAAATTTAAGCTTGAATGGAATTCTCCAAAACTGTGATGTCCTTAAACTGAAGGTAGTAATTTTTCTAAAAACTATTTGCTACTTCAGTTAATCAATATGTTGTAAAAGTTTATAAAGTGTATGGGCTGTTAGACTGGAACTCATAGAAGACAATCATAATAATCTCTTTTGGATTTAACATCTATTTACTCCATCTTTCACTTCTGTGTTGATAATTTCCAGACCAAAAAGGCAAATTTACCTTTAATATGCAAGTCCCACTGAAGTATGATACTCTGTTTTAAACTGTTATCCTCTTATACATCTCAGAAATGTTTTGAATGTTTCTCATCTAATCAAGTATGGGCTTATTTTCCTCTAACACTAACATTTCACAATTAAGTCTTTAATTTCCTTGGAAAGATGTTAGAACGACTCACAAGAGATTCTTTCATCGCTGATTCAGCTGGGCTGCTTTCTTTCACTCTTTTAATCTCTTCTCTAAATACCTTTCCCTGTAGAAGAGTCCTACCTTCTGGGGATGGGGCAGGAATGACCCTCAAGATCTGCTCTATTTGATTCACTGTTGATGTTCCAGGAAAAAGAGGTTTCCCAAGTAGCAGCTCTCCCAGAATACAGCCAATGCTCCACATGTCCACACCTTTAGTGTAACTACAAATAAGAATAGAACAGAGTTAGGACTAAATCAAACAAATGGTTCTCTGTACCTGGTATTCACGTTATCTACCTTAGCTTATTTTGCCAGAGAAACAAGCTCCTTGAATACAAATGCTCACAGGTTTTAACTATAAAGTGAGTAAGATTCAGGAATCATCAAACTTGCAAGCATAAAACAGAAAGGAGATTTATCCTACTAGAAGTCTATTCTAGGAAACGATAAAAGGAAATATATTAAAGGTAAATGCCAGGACAATGTAATATATACTTTTCATATGACCAACAGTGAAGATACAAGTTGCTGTTTGGAAACAACTGACTTTTCAGGGCATAATCATAGAATTGTTCTGGTTGGAAGAGACCTCCAAGATCATCGGGTCCAACCATTAACCTGTCACTACCAAGTCCCCCACTAAATCATATCCCTTAGGGCCTCGTCTAAACGTCTTTTGAATAATCTATCTAGAAAGTAGTTACTTAAGCAAAGTAAATGCCAAACAATGGGTAAATGACAGTTTGCAAAACATCCATGTTTCAAGTTTGGGATACTAACCCAACCTATATTTATTTTCTTTTCCGATCAATACAATTTTGTATATTTAAGTCAAAAAAAAAGACTAAACCTGACTAACAGGCAGCTGATTTAACATTTGATTACAGAATATTTTCTGAAGGTCTATCAAAAAACTCCTTAAATTTGGCAAACAGGACTAAGGTACTCAACCAAATTTTGTAAAGATGCAGATTTAAGGGGAGAAAGAATAACTCTAGTGGGAGAAAAGGTGACAAACAGATGAACTGATAATGTATGTAAATGGACAATCTAAGAAGCCAGATAGGAAATGTACATGTAATGAGAGATTTTTATGTTGCAGAACTGAAGTTTAAATGCATATTGAGAAAATGGACTGCTGACATGACATTGCATCTGGTGACATCTAAAATGAAAAGATTTAAGACTTTTAGACAATAAATTTTCCCAGTGGTGAAGAAATTATAGAATCCCATCCCTTCGCTCATATTAAGCGGTTACCTCCGAGAGGAAAGTAAGATCTCAGGGGCTCGGTACCAGCGTGTTGCCACATATTCCGTTAGAGCAGGGTTGCCTTGGTCCTCATTCATCTGACATAAAGAACGGGCCAGCCCAAAATCACAAAGTTTAACAAAGCAGTCTGCATCCAGCAAGATATTTGAAGGCTGAATTGAACAAAGGAAAATTAATGAGCTTTTTACTCTCTAAATGGCAGAAGATTATTATCAAGGTTCTTTTCACAGAATCACAGAATGGTAGGGGTTGGAAGGGACCTCTGGAGATCATCTAGTGCAACCCCCCTGCCAGAGCAGGTTTACCTAGAGCAGGCTGCACAGGACTGCATCCAGGTGGGTTTTGAATATCTCCAGAGAAGGAGACTCCACAACCTCCCTGGGCAGCCTGTGCCAGGGCTCTGTCACCCTCACAGGGAAGAAATTTTTCCTCATGTTCAGGCGGAACTTCCTGTGTTCCAGTTTGTGCCCGTTCCCCCTTGTCCTGTCGTTGGGCACCACTGAAAAGAGTCTGGCCCCATCCTCTTGACACCCGCCTTTGAGATATTTATAAGCATTAATGAGATCCCCTCTCAGTCTTCTCTTCCTCAGGGTGAACAGCCCCAGCTCCCTCAGCCTTTCCCCGTAGGAGAGATGCTCCAGTCCCTTAATCATCTTTGTAGCCCTCCGCTGGACTCTCTCCAGTAGTTCCTCATCTTTCTTGAACTGGGGAGCCCAGAACTGGATTTTTACTAGTCTCATTCTTTTCATACTTTTAACATTTAGTGTTTAACAGAAAATTTGAGTGAAGGATAAAGACTATGACTGAAATATACCTTCTGATCTCTGTGAATAACATTTCCTGAGTGGATGAATTTAGTTGCCTTCAGGAGTTGGTAGAGAATGTAACACTTGTGGATATCTTTCAGCAAATTCCCCTTCTTAATCACAGCATGTAAATCTGTCTCTGTAATATATTACATCAGTAATATATTTACATTAGTAAAGGATTACCAAGTTGTAAATGTAAGTTCCTCAAAGCAAAGCCAGAATAGAACATTGTCCAAACTGTAATCTTTCAAGTGCATCCTCAACAGAAGTTAACACTGTAATTACTAATAGTATTGCAATCTCTCTGTAATATCAGTTTGACTTGCAGCTTATGCTACAGTAACTGTTCTATTATTGCATACTTTTTTATAATAAAATTGCACAGTCTCTTCCATATGCAACTCTTCTATCTCTACAAGCCTTCTAATTTGTTGCTCGCTGCTGTCTTTCCTTCATCTCAACCAGCCAGTTCTCATAATTATTACTGCCTTTAAAGTTTCACTGCTATGCCCATCTAATCAAAACTGATATGTATATATAAAAAAACCCTGTACTGCTCCTACTTATATGTCTACTTACATGAATATTCATGTAAATCATCAACACACTACTATCAAAGTAGGGAACAAAGATAACTCATAAGAGAGGCTGTATTTAAATGGGTGATGCAATGCTAAGTCTCACCCATGGACTCAAAGATGAGGTAGATGTCCTTGTCGTTCTGAGCTCGGATAACATCAAGCAGCTTGATGATATTTGGATGTTCTCCAAATTCCTGCAGAGGGAAGAGATCCAACTGTCAAAATCAAGTGTCTTGCTTGTGAATCATAAAAAAGGACAATAACCTATTTCATTTTGTATTATTGTCTAGAACAAACATTAACATGCTATTTCCTTCATTATGCTTCTACTGAAATAAAAAAAAAAAAAAGGATTTAAGCTTGCTCCACAGTATGAAACCAGCCAGTTAATAAAAAAACCCCACAACCTCTGTTGTCTGAGACATTAGTTATAAAGATCAGTCTATACCATTTGTGAATAAAATCCAGTCAACTTTATGCACCTCATATTTCCTACTGAAGGCAAAGAATTATCGTGGCAGTGAAAATAGAACAAAGTTGCCATCAACATTCATAAGCATACTACGTATCACCCAGAAGAGAATCATCAAAATGCCCAGATTCTACATGAACACTTCTCAATTACAATAAACTTCATCCAATCCATCAAATGCCCTTATGATAAACATAAAGATTAAACTAAGCAATCATTACACACAGGAAGGAATTTGCACAGACGAGCAAATTAAGACAAACATCCAGTTACCAATGAAAGAATATTTCTCACATCCTTCCCTTTCCGATCTCTCAGTCCTGAACCTCAAGGAAGAGCTATAAAATATCTTCAAAAATAGAAGGGGGAAATTCAAATTCTTAAGTCTATTGAGCACCGAAAGTCATGAAAGTAAGTGCTTAATGGCACATTACCCTCCCTCCCCCCAAATGACTCGTTCTTTCCTTCAAGAGAAATATCCTTCTTTTTCTTCTCCCAACTCGTCCTCCACCCATCTACTCTGAAAGTGCTAAACTTTCAGAGATGATCTAACTTACAGGTAATTAACTTCTAAGGAATTGTTCTCACATGTTTTTAGCTCTTAAGTTTGCTGTTTCTATTTCAGGCTTAAAGAATGATTAAAAAGTAAAAAACCTCATCTCTTTCCTACTTAAACGTAGTCTTAGGAAATACCTCTTGCTATGAGCCCTGCCTTGCTTGTGTCCTTAGAAAATCGTAGTTATAACAACATTATCACTATTAAAAAACATTGACGTTTCTACATGGTAAGTCTGTGGAGGAACAGACAGATAATTTTAATGCCGCTGCTACTGATAAGGTAATTAGGCGTAGTGTGTGGTCAATTATATGAAAACAAGAGCAGCCTTAAGTAATTCCATACAGAACTTCCCTTTTAGTTTTGCTTTGATTATTTCAAGTGGTCAAGTTGCTTCCCACATGACAGAGGAAAAAAATTTGGCACGTAAATCTCTTTCACACCCCAGCCCCACCTCTGAATCATGGCATTTAAAATTTAAGAAAAATACTTTCTATCCACAAAGAAGTAAGAAGTGACAGAAAGTGCAAGTCAATATGGTGATCCTAGAGTAGACATACTGCTAAAAATGGTGAAAGAACAGGGCACGTCTCAAAGAAAAAATAAGACCAACTCTCCATTTCATTCAGGAGTTTTTGCCCGGCCATGGAAAGACTGTTTGCCAAGATGGTGCAGAAAAGAAATTAATAGAGTTGTCAATATTGATCATTGCATTTTGAAAAAGAATGGGAAAAAAATATGTGAACAAAATCAGACATAATTAAAAATCAGAGAGGAGAGGGAAAAATGGACGTTACCTGCAGGAACATAATCTCTCGAAATGTTCTCTAGAAATAAACAAAAAAAGGAGTTTATTATCAGCTCAACAGAATGACAGAACAGAGTATGGGCTTCCAGTGAGAGGGTTAAATCCATTCTAATCTCTAAATCAGAGGAAACCCTTATATGGTAGACAGGCTAGGAAAAACCCAGTTGCTCACTAGAGAGTCACTAGAGGCTCTCTGCGCTTAGACACTATAGCATAACAACATAAGGCAGAATCAAATTGTGCATGCCTATGAAGACACTTTTTCCTCAGGGACATCAAACAGTATTTTGTAGATGCCATGATATACAGAGCTTGACATTTATTGCTTCTTCTTATCCTAATATAGGTGTAGACTGTATTATTACATGCATAATTGTCAAATAACTAACATCTTTCAGAGACATAAATCCTGAAAATATCTATGAACTCCCACCACATCTTTCAGGACATTTTAGAACAATGATTGCTCACCTGAGCATCTGTTCTGTTCCTGAAAGCATCAAAAATCTTTTTAACAGCAACTATTTCTCCTGTCCTGCGGTCGATTGCTTTCCATACAATGCCATAAGCCTAGAGAGAAAAAAGGACAGATGAACAGTTTACTATGACATCTTAAGCACAGTTCAGACCTTCAGTGCGGAAGTAGAACGTACTCAACAGAGGGGTTGAAAGAAAAGGTAATCACCAGCTATCTAGAAGAAAGAGAGATTAGGCCAATGAGCAATACTTGGTTGAGTCAAGGACTAAGAACACCTATACTGAGTCCAACCAAAGTCAAGCATCCTGGCCCCCGAAGCAGCCAATAGCAGATGTACATGCTCATGAAGTTCAGCAAGGTCAAGTGCAAGGTCCTGCACCTGGGTTGGGGCGATCCCCAGCATCAATATGGACTAGGGGAGGAATGGATTGAGAACAGCCTTGCCGAGAAGGACTTGGGGGTACTGGTGAACAGAAAACTGGACATGAGACAGCAATGTGCACTCGCAGCCCAGAAAGCCAAGCGTGCATCACAAGAAGCATGGCCAGCATTTCGAGGGAGGTGATTCTGCCACTCTACTCCGCTCTGGTGAAACTCCACCTGAAGTACTGCATCCAGCTCTGGGGTCCCCTGTACAAGACAGACATGAACCAGTTAGAGCAGGTCCAGAGGAGGGCCATAAAATGATCAGAGGGACGGAGCACCTCTCTTATGAAGAAAGGCTGAGAGAGTTGGGGTTGTTCAGCCTGGAGAAGAGAAGGCTCCAGGGAGACTTTCAATACTTAGAGGGGGCTTATAAGAAAGATGGAGAGAGACCTTTTACCAAGGCCTGTAGTGACAGTATCATAGAATCATTGAGGTTGGAAAAGACCTTTAAGATCATCGAGCTCAACTGTAAACCCAACACTGCCAAGTCCACCACTAAACCATGTCCCTAAGCGCCACATCTACACCTCTTTTAAATACCTCCAGGGATGGTGACTCCACCACTTCCCTGGGCAGCCTGTTCTAGCGCCTGATAACCCTTTCTGTGAAAAATGTCTCCTAATGTCCAATCTAAACCTCCCCTGGCACAACTTGAGGCCGTTTCCTCTTGTCCTATCACTTGTTACTTGGGAAAAAAGAAAAGAGACATCTCAACCGCCAACAGTGTAGTATTATAGCATTTATCTGAGATACTTATACTCCAACTGTTTGTACTTCCTGATGCACGGCAAAGGACCTGAACCCATACTCCAGGACCACACATGTTCTTGGGAAGTCTGCCTCAATGTCGCTATCTGAATATTTAAGCATGAAAATCACTCAGTATCACATATTGCAGCTGTTGTACTTTGTACAAGTATTTAAACATTAACTGGGCATTTCTGAGTGAGAAATGACCCCGTTGTGCAGATGTACAGCATCTCCTAGAATGTGGAAAATTAAGATTCAAATATATGACCTAAAAATAAGAAAACTGGATCTGCACCACAAGGGTGACTGAGTAATCGCCATTTGCAAGTATCACACAGACATCCAGAATAGGGAAAACTTGGATAGAAGTTCCCATTCCCTTAGTAGACAACACAGCTTTTAATGTAAAAAAAAAAAAAAAAAAAAAAAAAAAAAAACTGTTTGAAATTCCTCACTGTAGAGGAATAGCTTATCTCCCTTGTTCCTGCACTTCTCTGCTCTATTTTTTGGGCAGTCCTCATTTGTTTCAGGGACTCCGACAGTCTTTTAAGTGCTCAGGTAAGTACATCAACTGTGTGCATACACAATACAAACAGAACTTCCTGCATACAAGAGGCAGAAAACAGAGGTATTTAGGAGACTGGAACCACTTGAGTTAAGAGCTCGACTAGTAGTTTTGATAATGTCAGTAATGCCTAGATGATGGACCTGAAGCCACTATTAAAGACCTGAATGTATGTAGTTATGTTTGTGAAACAGTCTCCAAATAGAATTCTCAATCAAGTTGATATTTCAGATGAAAGAATAATGTCATTCTGTTCAAAGAAACTAGCAAGTTAAAAGATGTAATATGTTACATTCAGGCAAAAGGAGAAAGCTGATAACTAGTAACAAGATGGCAGCAAGCCTCAAGTCAGAGCCAAACTTAGAATGAAATATAGCCGTAACGAAGATCAGTGTGATTTCAAAAGGAGAAAACCAAAACATTGTCTTAGAGGCTGAAGAAGAAAATGAGCCTCTCTAGGCAGTCTCTAAACTCTTTCTGATTATCTGCTTTTCTATTCTGTCAGCTCTTTGCCATTGTTTAGTTGTGTTGATACTAAGTACTTAAGGGTTTAGAGACTGCCTGAGGAGAAAGATCTTAGAAATTAACGTTGGCTTACATACAAAAATACGTAACTTTATGGGGAAAAAATTACTTGATGTGGCATAATGCTTGAAGTAATGGGGTTACAGTAAATGTGAAAGAATTTGGCAGGCACAAACAGAATATACTTTGAGACTCGGATTCATTTTACTATAAACCAGGTGTACATGCAAGGTCAGTGCTTTGTGTAGCAGTTCTCCAGTAAATTACAGGGAAAAAAACTGATGGGGAATTTAAAGGTATTTTCAGTTTCACATGCTACAACATAACACTTACTTTCCTCTGCAATTTAGTTGTGAAACAACTGTAAGTCACAGAAAGTTATCGGGCAACGATTTATGATTTTTTTTTTTCTATTAGGCATAATAAATATTTCAAAGTCCAGTTTTTCTTCAACTATATAAACTCTCAGACCTCCAGTACTAGATGTGACTCAGGGTCAGCGGCCTGTGGCAGGGACCGGGAGACCGCAGACAAAGGCGCCGCCGGGACGGCCCGCAGGGCAGCGCTGCACGCCGCCGCCCGGCTCCCCGAGCTCCCAAGGCACTCACCCCTTTGCCCAGGCGCCTCTTGATCTCGTACTTCTGGGAGACGAGCGCCTCCACCTCCGGCACGCTCATCGGTAAGCCGAGGCGACGGGCAGCGCACCCGTCGAGCAGACAAGCACTCCACTGCACAGCACACTAGGCCGCCCGCGGCACTCTCCCTGTTGAGTTCTGCTGCTATGGAAACAGCCTCGCTGCACAACGCATGCGCCAAGCGGCCTAAGGCCGCGCAGGCGCACAGCGTGACGCTAGGCGTACCGCACAGGGCGGTCGCTGGCGCTATGGTGCCGTTTAGGGGGCCTGAGGCGCGGCGCGGTCGCTTCTTTTTTCCTTCTTCACCGCCGGGCGCTTTGCTGTGTGGCCGTGCTTGCTGGCTGAGTGGGCGGCTGCTGGGGGAGCCCCGCGCCGCCGGACGACTCCCCTCGGGCGGTGGCGGGCTGCGAGCGCGGTGCCGCTCTCCGCTTCCGGGAGTGCGGCGGGGGAGTGGCGCAGGCAAAGGGTAAAACTTCTCCAGCGTAGCGCATCCTGTGCCTTCATCTGACAAACTTTAAAGAAGTGCGCTAGTGTCAGCAGGGGATGTCAGACATTGCTCTCAGCACCTGGTATCATTCGAATGCATTGTAAAAAAAGTCATACTTTTTTTTTTTTTTTAAATCTAGCAACTGTTATTGCTAATGTGTACAGTGCAAATCTTTCCTTGCTAGGCACATGCTCTGGCAGACACTGATTCCCATAACATCCTTGTTGACAAACTAAGTACAGACTAGGTAAGTGCATGGTTAGACAGGCTGAAAACTTGTTGAACTGCTGGAACCAAAGGTTAGTCATCAGTGACATGAAGTCTAGGTGAAGGTCAGTCACTTGTGGTGTTACCCCAGGGGTCAATACAGATGTCAGTACTGTTTAGCTTCTTCATTAATCAGCTGATTGGTGGGCTGGAGTGCAGCCTCAGCAAGTTTGCAGATGATATAAAACAGGGAGGAGTGTTTGATACAGCAGATGATTGTGCTGCTATTTGGAGGGAATTCTCCTGTCAGGCTGGAGAAATGGGCCAACAGGAACCGTGTGAACTTCATCACTGGAAAATGCCAAGTCCTGCACCTGAGGAGGAATAACCCCATGCAACAGTACAGGCTGGCAGCTATCAAGCTAGAAGACAGCTTGGCAGGAAAGGACCTGGAGGTCCTGGTGAACATCAGGTTGACCATGAGCCAGCAAATGTGCTCTTGCAGCAAAGGCAGTGAATATCACCCTGGACTGCACTAGGAAGAGCCTTGCCAGCTGCTTGAGGGAGGTGATCCTTCCCTTTTACTCAGCACTGAGAGGCCACACCTGGAGTACCTTGTACGGTTCTGGGCTCCCCAGTATAAGACAGACACAGACATAGAGGATTGTGTCCAGCAAAGGGCCACAAAGATGATTAAAAGGGTTGTAGCATCTGTGATACAGGGAGAGGCTGAGGGCTGGGATTGTTTAGCCTGGAGAAGGCTCAGGGGATCTTACTGATGTGTTTAAATATCAGACGGAGCAGGGGGGACATGAAGCCAGATTGTTCTGTGTCCTGGTTGCAGCTGGGATAGGGTCAATTTTCACCAGAAGCTGTCCAGGGTCTATTCTATACCATGTGACCATCGCGTTCACTATATAGAGGGGGATGGCAAGAGGGGATCATCGCTGTTCGGGAGCGGGCTGGGCGTGGGGATCCAGGCAGGGACCGGTTAAACTGTTGTTGTTGTTAACCCACGAGTTTTGCCTTTCTTTTTCCCGATTCTCTTCCCCCGTCCCACTGGGAGGGGGGGTTGAGCGAGTGACCTCGTGGTGCTTGGCTTTCGGCTGGGCTAAACCATGACATTCTGAAATTGAAATTTGTGATGGAATTGAAATTCCATTTAAATGTAAGAAAAAACTTTTTTTACTGTGAGTGTGGTCAGCCACTGGAACAGGCTGCACAGAGAGGCTGTGGAGTCTTCGTCCTTGCAGATACTCAAAAGCTACTGAAAGTGGCCCTGCTCTGGTTGACCTTCCTTTGAGGTCTCTTCCAATCCCAACTAAGGTCTGCTTCTGTATAAAATATCCCTGTGTGAATGTTAAAACTGCAGAGTTAAGGGTGACGTCTGGTGTCATTGTTGATGAGGTAATCAAAATCCAGAAGTGTTTAGCTTCAAAAGTGAATGTAGCTGCAGTCTATCCAAACAGAACTCTTTACCTCTTGCTTCTCAAGTGAAACACTAAAGCAAGAAAAGAATGAGAAGAAAGTAAAAATTTATATTAATATATTCAATGAATATATTTTATTGATAGTTATGATCAAGGGTCAAATACCTCAACTGCTTATATTGTTTAAAGGATTTGGTTGCTGCATATTTATTTTCTCTCATTTGGAGACTAGCAGAAGGTAAAAGAAAGTCTTTGTCATGTAGAAGATTTGGGAAAATGAATGTTGCTGGACGTTAAGAGCTGGCCTACATTGGTTCATACTATGGTATCAGTAGATGTAGTTTGCAGTGAAAAGTGGCATAGAGCTTGCCTCACTATGTCTAAGAATATAATTTGCCCATGGAAAATTACAAATCAATGAAACATCAAAGTCTGATCTCAAAGAGAAAATGTCATTTTTTATTTTGGGACGTGAAGAGATTGCAGTTTCAAATGTCTTAATACGATGTCATAAAAGTTAAAGCTGAGGTTACTTTTAAGATCTGTTGTATGGATTGCATGCTGAGTACGAGCTATGTACATCAATCCTTTCATCCACCCACAGAATATTTACTTCTGTATACTCTGTTACCTAACTAATAGTGGCAACAGCTGACAGTCCAGCTACGCCTACTGATATATTGGCATGAGTGAGGAGCGGAGAAGTGGGTTTTCTTAGGTTAATGGACACATCTGAATGGGCTGTGAGAGCTGTAGGGTTTGCCATTTGCATTGTGTGCCTCATGCTGGTGTAACCAGTAGCGCATGTGTGCCATGTCCTGAGTATATTGGTTCTCCCGAAGAAGCTGCTGCTGTTGCTCTCTCAGTTGAACTTTGGTTTCTTTAAGGATTTTTGAGTATTGGATGAGCCTGAGCAATTCCTGGCGCAGATGCCAATTCTCTGCTTTTACTTGTTTGATATGCTGAATTAGAGATTGTATTGCTGCTTCTTCTGCTCTCTTGGTGAGAACCTGGATCTTCTGATGAAAGGTCATCTCACAGTCAGCCTTGGCCTGCAGAAATCTGCTCTTAATTTCGTGCATTTCATCCGAATGCTGTATCTTTGTGACCAACAATTCCTTCTCCAGCTCTTTAATCTTTTTCGTCTGTTCCAGCTGAACAGATCGATGTTTGAAAGGCTGCAGGTCTTCAACCTCCTTGTTCATAAGAGAGTACTTTGTCTCCATATTCATCAGATAGCTCCTTACCTCCTTCTCTTTTTCTGTATACTGTGAGATTAGCTTCTCTTTCTCCTTCCAGACTTGAGACAGATCAGTGTGATTCTGGTCATTTAATGTTATTATCAGATTCTGGCACTTCTGGCTGTGTTTTGTTATGTAGGAGAGGTAAGCATTGCTCTCTTCCTGATTCCGTTGGGCTTCCTTTTCTAGGAATTTATTTTCCTGCAGGAAATGCTCCACTCTTCCCATGTATGTGTTCATATGTTCAGTGAGAATCTCGTATTCCTTCTGCAAGTACGATTTCCTCTCTTTGACAAGTATTTCCATGTCGTTTATTCCTTTGGATATATCTCCATTCTTGGTTCTTACTCCTGGCTTATTTTTCCCAGCACGCATGGTGTCTTGTTTCATCTGCTTTGTCTTGGATGCCATATTTTACACTGGGGGTATCAAACTCTGGCAAACTGTAACAGAATGAAAAATTACGAATTCTAAGTGAGCATTTGTGCCGCATGTATGACTGTTGCTTTTTTCCCCAGTCATGCCCTCTTATGTTCTTATGTTTTCAACTGCTTATTCTAGCAGCTAAAGTGTTTGACCTAAAATTTTTCATGTCTGGCCTAGGTCTTGAGTTGAAGCATACGTGCACATACGTGTGTTTGCATTTTTACATTCCTAGTTGTCCTGGTTTAGGCTGGGATGGAGCTAGTTTTGTCTCCAGCAGCCACTGTGTTTTGGATTTAGTGTGTGAAGAATGGTGATAGTACACTGATGTTGTTGGTTGCTGCTAAACAATCAAGGACATTTTGCAGTTTCCCAGGTTTTGCTAATGTGCAGATGCAAAAACTTGGGAGGGGTATAGCCAGAATAGTTGATCCAAACTGGCCAAAGAGAGTAATCCATACCATAGACGTCATGCCCAGTATAAGTGAGGGTTGGCCGATGGGCCGCTTCCCTTAAGCTTCCCTTCTGGTTGCTTTTTGCTCCCTGCTTTTCCTTTTTTCGTTTGTTTGGGCCTTTTTGTTCATTTGTTCGGCTGGTCATTCCCTCACCTGCTCTCTCTGGAACTTGCTGTTCTGGGATATCTGGGGGGGAATACCCCTGCTCCCTGGCTGCTGCTCGGGACGGGCTGTATCGGTTGTCGGGTGGTGAGAAATTGTGTATCGTTCGTTTTATATATTCTATTATCCTTATAAATTATTATTATTATATATTTTTACCTTTTTTCTTTGCTGTCCTGGTGAACTGTTTTTATCTCAACCCGTGAGTTCTCCTTTCTCCCCGATTCTCCTCCCCCACCCCACTGGGGGCGGGGGGGGGCACGGAATGACTGAGCGGCTGCGTGGTATTCGGTTACCATCTGGGGTTAAACCACGACACTAGTTAACTGAGAAGAAAAAGTTCTGCTAATCTAAAAATGCACATCTTTTTAAGATGTCTTTTTTGTTGTATAATGTTGTGTTATTTCTGTAGTTTGGAGTACAAAGTCAAATTCCACTGGCAAATTATTATGGCTGTAGATTGTGTATTGTCTTTCTGTAGGCAGTAGGTCTTGTCCATAAAAATTCAGCAGCAAGTAAGTACCGAAGTGCTAATAGAGGCATGCCTGAAACTTACAAATTCATAAAGCCAATTCTAAAATATAACTGCTAAGTCATCATGCTGGACTGGAAGCTACCTGTAGAAAATGTTATGGACAGTAGTACAAATTAAGCCCTGTTCCTCCATCAAAGTTAGATTCCTGTATTTGTATTTGAAGAGACAGCTGCATCCTTTTCCTGGATTTAGAAAGTTAAGTCAGTATTGTCTTACGAAATGAGAGCAGAAGAGGAAATGTTGCAACCAGTTTTAACCTAGGGCTTCAATGATAAATCAAAGTATTTACTCACTTTGGAGAGTGACCATGTTCTTATCCTTCCACTGCCTGAGGCAACATAAACTGGTATCTTCTTGGGCATCATCTTAACTATAATGTCATTTGAGATATGACACAGTATTTATGAATACAGAGAGAGGGGAAGAATGACCATAAAGGGAATAATGGCTAAAGAAACATCTTCCCAGATCTGGCCATGGAATGTGTGCCGTGGATTTTGATGGAATTATGAATGTGCCGTGCAGATGTGATCTTCCCAGTTGCCCAGGACTGCGTTCTTCCATCAGAGATGGTGGGTGGGAGATAGGTACAGAACATTATGGACTGAACGTCAATCCAGCATCTGTTGAGACCATGCTGGATTATTCATTTGGAGATTATCCATCTGGGCTGCTTTATCTGTGTTCTATTTTGGTTTTGTTATAGGTGAGTAACCTGACATTTCTGTAATTGCAGAACTGCAGGTGGAGCAGGTACCTGCCTCCTGCTGCTGGAAGATGCAGGATTCCTGCCTTGTTATCATGGGAGTCTCCATTTCCCAACCAGATAAGCTCAAACTCAGTACAGCTGGGGATTTGGGCTCTTGAAGCTGCAGAGTCTCAGAAGATCCAGCCAATCTCTTTCTTGTTATCTCTGATGCTGCAGTCTGCTGACCTCCTCCTGCAGCTCTTTTATTTGGCAACACAGATCCTCCACGAGTGCACACCTCCTGCAGGCAAGGAGACCATCTCCCCCTGCCCCAGCCACAGCAAGAGAGGCACCAGACACTCCCAGCATCTTGTGCCCATTACCTCTGGTCCTGTCACTGGGCACTGCTGGGCACCGCTCTGTCCTGTTTGCACCCTCCCTTCAGGTATCGATATACATTAATAAGATCCTCCCTTGCCTTCTCTTCTCCAGGCTAAATAGTCCCAGCTCTCTCAGCCTTTCCTTAGATGAAAGATGCTCCAGCCCCTTAATCATCTTTGTGGCCCTTTGTTGGACTCTGTCCAGTAGCTACGTGTCTCTCTTGTCCTGGGGAGCCCAGAACTCAACACACTACTCCTGGTGAGGCCGCACCTGTGCTGAGTGGGTGCTAGTGTTAGTGCACACAGGCAGTTACCCTTTTCCAGTTACTCTGTCTTTCCCCCCTCCCCATCATTATGCATCCACCTAGGAGTTGCCTGATCTGATAAACAGTTGTAAGCTGGGAGAGGAAGGAGGGAAGCGAACTTAGTAGCAAAGGCACCCCCCCACCCCCACGGTATCACATATAAACCTCTGCTTATTTTACATCTGAAAACTGAACATTTATGGAAGGGATACCCCTACTGGATCCTGGGAAACCTCAGTGGCCCCAGAGAGCAAGAATAAAGATATTGAAATATCTTGGAGATACTCAAAATCTGTTTGGACCAGATCCTGAACAACCTGCTCTAGGTGGCCCTGCTTGAGCAGGGTGTTTGGACCAGATGACCTCCAGAGGTCCCTTCCAACCTCAACCATCTCTGATTCTGGGATTCTGTGAAAGGATGATAATGGTGCCTGTCATGGTTTAACCTCAGATGGTAACCGAAATACCATGCAGCTGCTCACTCACTCCCCCCCTCCTCAGTTGGGTGAGGAGGAGAATCGGGGAGAAAGGAAAACTCGCAGGTTGAGATAAAAACAGTTCACCAGGACTGCAAAGGAAAAATATAAAAATACATTAATAATTATAATAATAATAATATATATAAGGATAATAGAATATATAAAACAATACACAATTTCTCACCACCTGACGACCGATACAGCCCGTCCCGAGCAGCAGCCAGGGAGCAGGGATATCCCCCCCCAGCTATCCCAGAACAGCAAGTTCCAGAGAGAGCAGGTGAGGGAATGACCAGCTGAACAAATGAACAAAAAGGCCCAAACAAACGAAAAAAGGAAAAGCAGGGAGCAAAAAGCAACCAGAAGGGAAGCTTAAGGGAAGCGGCCCACCAGCCAACCCTCACTTATACCGGGCATGACGTCTATGGTATGGAATACTCTCTTTGGCCAGTTTGGATCAACTATTCTGGCTATACCCCTCCCAAGTTTTTGCACCTGCATATTAGCAAAACCTGGGAAACTGCAAAATGTCCTTGATTGTTTAGCAGCAACCAACAACATCAGTGTACTATCACCATTCTTCACACACTAAATCCAAAACACAGTGGCTGCTGGAGACAAAACTAGCTCCGTCCCAGCCTAAACCAGGACAGTGCCCTGGATCCTTGTCTCATGTACGTGCATCATAGCAGCCAAAACATAGAAGCTAATCTGTCGTGTGCCAGAGATATCTGTTCTGCAGGAAATTATGAGGGTAGTGTGTAATGGAGTGCAAAAGACTCAGTGAGATAACTTTGACCAGTCTGGTGGGTTGGGACTGCAGGCGGGGAGAAGAGCTAGCTCTGGAAGGGGTACCATATACATGAGGATAGGACCTCTGTGCTTATTCTCAGACGTACACCCAGGTTTCCATGGCAAGAGGACAACATCCCAGGTAAGAGCCTAGGGTGAAGAAACACGTGTGTAGTGCAAGTAATGGCAAGATTTACCAAGTTGCTAGTAAAATTGGCCACAGTAAGATGCACTTTTAGAGCACAGGATTGTTTTCCAGAAGGGTCAAACATTACTGAGTAATGAATGATGAAACGCAGCAACAAGATAGAAGCTGTACATGTCTGAAATGCATGCTTTTTCCTTTAGTTTCAGAATATTGTTTCTGTTGGTCGTCTTGCCTGTGTGGCACAGGTTCACACTGGTAAGTATAGCTAAACACTTCCTGAATTTCAGAAATAAGTTAGAAGACATGTTTTGTAACATTTTTGAGTTACCAAGTGAAGGTGATGGAATAATGGTTGATGCTCTATATAGCGCTTTTAAAAATCCATCTTCTGTATATATCAAGTTATTAAAAGATAATACATCATAGGAAAGGGATGTCTAGTAATTAGACATTTTTTGTGATTTGAATGAGGCAGGGAATTGTTGAAATAACAGTAAGTGATAATATAATTATTTGAATATATGTTCAGACAGTGTAAGCACTATGTGTACAATCCTACATTAAGAATTTGCTAATTTTTTTAAACAGTCATTTCAGGAGAGGATTCAGGGTTTTTTTAACATGCAACATTATGTTTTAAAACTGCTGAGATACCTGCAATATAAGAGGCACAGTTAAGTCCACAACAGATACTAAAGGAAGGAAAATGCACCAGTATTAATGATTCTTGCAGACATAATCGGAAAATAAAGGAGTGAATAGTACTTTGTGTGCTGAATTTCTAAACTACTTATTCAAAAGAGGAACAGTGCAATCAAGGATTTAGAACTGGAGAACAGTCTGGTAAGTCTAATGGTTGTAATGAACATTTGTAACTAAAAGTTACTGTATCCTAATACAACTGGTGGCCCTTTTTAAAGAAAATATGCAAAATTCAAGTAGATAGGTGAACAAAATAGAATAAATATACTAAAATCGCCTGTCATAGTAATAGCAGAACAGGTTCCAAGCTGGGAATGTGGCAGCTGCATCAGAAGTAGAGTGGCTATAAGGAGACATAAGAATCTGTATAGAAATCAGTGCAGATGTGTTCTGGGAAACAGACTTGAAGAGCTAGAAGGGTCTCACAATGGACAAGTAGTAGAACTGAACTAATACTACTTGTGTAGTTTTGGGGGAAAGGCAATTGTAGAGCTGTATGAATGTCAGAGAAATGACTAAATCTGCATGGAAAAACCAGGCCTTGCTAAAGTTGGTATTAAACAAAATATGGGTTTTTTTTAAAAAGCACTGACCTTTCCTGCCTCTGTGGTTTTCACAGATTTTCCAAATAGCTTCTTCTGGCTTGCTGTTTGTGGTTTACTGGACAGCATTTGCTGATAGGCAAAGTGTGACCTCTGAAGCATGGTGGTGTTTATAAGCTGTGTGTGTCCATGGTGATGAAACATGCGAAGTCACAAGAGAAGCTCTGCAGCGAGATTCTCAGAGACTTTTCAGTTCCCAGCTCGGTTGTGAGGCCTGACTGTGACTACTGGCGTCAGTTAAGCAGAAACACAAAGGCAGTTTGGTTTATAAGAATATGATTTATAGTGGCCACTATATTAATACAGAAACAGCCTCAGCTAGCTATTAGGATGTGCTGAAGGAAAAGGTATGACTTAAGAGATGATCCTCCTTGCGAGTTAGGTGCCAGTATCTACTCAAGCATTTCTGGTCTATACATTTTCATTTTCTTTCCAACAGGTTGGCAAGCAGTCCCAGGTCCCACAAAGTTAGGAAGGGGTGTGTGTATATGGGAATGTTTGTGACATTTGAAAGGCAGATGCTAGAAGGATTTTTGCAAATGCAGTCCTTATTTATGGAGGCGTTTCTTGTTTTGGAAAGGAAATGAATAGTTTGGGAAGCATTTCCTGCATTTTGTAGGGAAAACAAGGTGATCCTCGTGCATGAGAAATTTTGTTTCTCTAGGTGTATAACAGTATAAATGTGGCATCTCTGTGGCATAGGGCATGGAATTTCACTGGTTTACTTATTCATCTAACCTGGCTATTTGTGACTAAAGTACAACTTTCTAGAAAGGCATCTAAACTTGAATACAATAATGATGGAGAATACACTACTTCTTTTGGTTGTTTTTTTTTGCAGTGGTTGATCATTTCACATGGAAATGTGTGAAAGTGAAAATTTTATTTTCTAATTTCAGTTTTACAGCTTCAGATTTTACTGATTTGTAGGTGGTTTCCTGACAAATGAGAGCACCCTTGTATTTGGTTTATGTGACAAGGTTTTGGTAGGGGGGGGCTGCAGGGTTGGCTTCTGTGGGAAGACACCAGACGCTGGCCCCATGTCGGACAGAGCCAGTTTCAGACGGCTCCAAAGACCCACCACTGGCCAAAGCTGAGCTAATCAGCAATGGTGGTAGTGCCTCTGATAACATATTTAAGAAGGGGTAAAAAATGCTGCGCAACAGCAGCTGAGAGAGGGAGTGAGAATATGTGAGAGAAACAACTCTGCAGACACCAAGGTCAGTGGAGAAGGAGGGGGAGGAGGTGTTCCAGGTGCTGGATCAGAGATTCCCCTGCAGCCTGTAGTGAAGACCATGGTGAGGCAGGCTGTCCCCCTGCAGCCCATGGAGGACCCCACGCCAGAGCAGATGGATGTGCCTGAAGGAAGCTGTGACCCCGTGGAGAGGCTGCACTGAAGCAGGGCTCTGTGGAGAGGAGCCCATGAAGGAACAGGTCTTCTGGCAGGACCTGTGGCCTCATGGGTACTCACGTTGGAGCAGTCCGTTCCTGATGACTGCACCCTGTGGAAAGGACCCATGCTGGAGCAGTTCGTGAAGAACTGCAGCCTGTGAAAAGGACCTACATTGGAAAAGTTCATGAAGGAATGTTTTCTGTGGGCGGGTTGTCAGGCATTGGAACAGGCTGGCCAGGGAGGTGGTGGAGTCCCCATCCTTGGAGGTATTCAAAAGACGTTTAGACAAGGCCGTAAGGGATACGATTTAGTGGGGGACTTGGTAATGCTAGGTTAATGGTTGGACCCGATGATCTTGGAGGTCTCTTCCAACCAGAACGATTCTATGATTCTATGATTCTATGCTGGAGTAGGGGAAGAGTGTAAGGAGGAAAGAGCGGCAGAGACAAAGCTTTATGAACTGACTGCAACCCTCATTCCCTGTCCCCCTGCACCACTCGTGGGGGAGGAGGTAGAGAAGTCAGGAATGAAGTTGAGCCCAGGAAGGGAGGGGTGGGGAGAAGGTGTTTTTAGATTTGTTCTTATTTCTCATTATCCTACTCTGATTTTGATTGGCAGTAAACTAAATTAATTTCCCCAAGTTGAGTCTGTTTTGCCCATGACAGTAATTGCTAAGTGATCTCCCTGTCCTTATCTCGACCCATGAGCCTTTCATCATATTTTCTCCCCCTGTCCTGTTGAGGAGGGGAATGATAGACCAGCTTGATGGGCACCTGGCAGCCAGCCAAGGTCAACCCACCACAACCTTTTACTCTTAAGTCTTTTCTCTCTTAGAAGACTTGTATGTAAGGTGTTTGTATGTCTCAGTCTTTTTCTGAAAGAAGATTGAGTTGCTTGTCCCTCATTTTAAAGCATTTTCTCCAGCTCATGAATAATTTTATATCTCTTATATACCGCCTCAATCTGTAAATGTCTTTTTAAATGTTTTGATTCTCGTCTGCATGAACATAAAGACATGAGAAATGCAGCAAGACACTTGTTAGTTTGTAGATCTGCACCTGATCTATTTTGTTCTGTATGAGCTGCTGTGAAGAAAGTTAACTCTTTCCTGGGGACTCAGACACCCCCAAACCCTGCCCCAGGGCTCCCAAATACTCTCTGCCCCCAAATGCTGTCCCAGAACTTCCTCTGGCCCCCAAACACCTCTGTGCCATGCCTTAGAGCTCCTTGTCATGCCATAAAACTACCACCATCCTGCAAACCCCTCCAAGCCCTGTCCCAGGGACCCCAATCACTCCCCGATGCTGCCCCAAAGGTAGGTCCCTCTGGTCCTCAAACACCCCCAAAGACTGCCCCAAGGCTCCCAAACACCCCCACACCTGCCCCTTGGGTAGCCCTGTCCAAGTAATGCAGAGAGCAGGAGCTGCTGGTAGGGCTGTGCATTGTCGTGGCATTTCAGTAATTCTTCTGGCCTCTCTTTGCAGGTGCTGAAGCCTAGGCTGGCAGTTGAAGGAGTGTCACAGCTGGGAGCTCTGCACAGATCTGTGGCTGGCCAGGTAGGATGAACTCCGGTTTTCAGCATGAGCATAGCTAAGTCCTCGAGCTGCACTGCATGTGAGGGAGGCTGGGAGGGTAGAATGTAGTTGGCCCTTAGTTGGAGATGTTGTGTGGGGAGAGCTGGAGGTTGTTTTGGGGAGACTGAAACTGGGTGCAGGCATTAGATGTGCAATACCCAGCAGTGGGAATCTGAGTGATGTACCAGGTGGTTTGTATTGCAAAAACATGTCTATTTTACATCATTAAAAAATATTTCCTAGCTGCAGAGTTTTACCCTTGTCCTGACTGCTCTGTGAGGCATTTCTTGGTTAGTCTTTAAGGTGGGATTTGCTGGCCATAGGAAAAGGCTTTTGAGGTGGTGTTAGTGACCTCTCAAACTTAAGATCAGAATCCTGTCCCTGAAGGAAAAAGGGGGGGGGGGGGGGGGGGGGCTGACAGCTGCTCAGTGACTTGCTATATGAAGGGCAGCAGGAGGAATCAGCCCTTCCCCACCAGACTGACAAAGTGTTGCAGGAGAAGGGGAAGTGTATTGGCACTGAGCTTACTGGCAGACTTGCTCCTAGGTGTTGTTTATGTGCATTAAATAATGAATACTTGCTTTATTCTTTGCACTCTTGGCTGTGGTTCCTGCAGTCCCTTCAGATTTAATAGAAAGTGCCACCAGACAGTGCCCAAGAGGAGGAGGTTATCCATTGGGTCTGAGGGCTGATCCCAAGGTCTCTTGGACCCCTTTGAGGTCCCTGGGGGGTTCCCAGAGAACTCCAGTGCTGTTCACACAGTTGTGGGGGATGTCCTTTGCATTGCCATGAATGCTTGGGGCTGTTGGTGGGATTTCCTGTCACCCTGGGGGCAGTCAAGGCCCCTCCACAGCTTTGTGATGTTCCTAGGCCGCTCCTGAGTTTGCTTGCATCAACCTGAGATATCCCCATTGTGTCTGAGGCTGAGGCCTGTGTTGGTGGGGCTGGGAGATGGAGTTTCCATAGGGACAGGCCATACCTGCAGGCAACTTCCTATCAGTCACATAGATCCCCACAGCATGTCTTATGGCTGTTTTGCTGTTCAGGAAGACCCTTCATTTGTATTTTGTTGTGCCACAGAGTCCTCCATTTGCCTTCTGAACCCTTCAATTCACTTTGGGTTGCCCCTGAGGCTTCCAGGTGCCTTTCTGCATACTGCTGGAACCTGTGTTTGTCTTGCCACGTGCCACAAAATTTTCTGTTTAGCTTTCTCCCCTGGCCCAAAAGTTTTTGATGTGCCCCAGTGTCCTATTTTTTTTTCCATCCCCACCTCCTTTTCTGTGCCCTCAGAGTCCTCCATTTCCCTGTCATTCCCTGGTGTGGGGTTTTGTCTTTCCTTTTAGAATCACAGAATCGTTTAGGTTGGAAGAGACCTTTAAGATCATTGAGTCCAACCGTTAACCTGACACTGCCAAGTCCACCACTAAACCATGTATCTAAGCTCCACATCTACACGTCTTTTAAATACCTCCAGGGTTGGTGACTCCACCACTGCCCTGGGCAGCCTGTTCCAGTGCCTGACAACCCTCTCCGGGAAGAAACGTTTCCTAACATCCAATCTAAACCTCCCCTGGCGCAACTTGAGGCCATTTCCTCTTATCCTATCGCCTCTTACTTGGGAGAAGAGATTGACACCCACCTCATTACAACCTCCTTTCAGGTAGTTGTAGAGAATGATAAGGTGTCCCCTCAGCCTCCTTTTCTCCAGGCTAAACAACCCCAGTTCCCTCAGCCGCTCCTCACAGGACTTGTGCTCCAGAGCCTTCACCAGCTTTGCTGCCCTTCTCTGGACACGCTCCAGCACCTCCATGTCTTTCTTGGAGTGAGGGGCCCAAAACTGAACACATTACTCTAGGTGCAGCCTCACCACTGCCGAGTACAGGGGGACAATCACTTCCCGAGTCCTGCTGGCCGCACTCTTTCTGATACAAGCTAGGATGCCGTTGGCCTTCTTGGCCACCTGGGCACACTGCTGGCTCATCTTCAGCCGGCTGGTGACCAACACCCCCAGGTCCTTTTCCACCGGGCAGCTTTCCAGCCACTCCCCCCCAAGCCTGTAGCGCTGCCTGGGGTTGTTGTGTCCCAAGTGCAGGACCTGGCACTTAGTCTTATTGAACTTCATACCATTGGCCTCGGCCCATCTATCCAGCCTGTCCAGATTTTGCTACACAGCAGAACTCTGTTGCCTTTTTTTCTCCTGTCAGCTTTAATACTACATCTTTTCCCTTTTTGTGCACCCCTAGGGCTTTCTCATTAGCTTTCAGCAAGCTGCTCTCAGGAGCTGGGGCACAGCTCTGCTACCCTGGTAGCCCCAGCTGTCCCTGATGGGGCTAATGGTACTGGCCCTGGGTTCCCCATGGGCTACAGCTGTGGGCCATAGGGCAGGTGGTACAGACTGCAGCTGAGAGCGGGCAGGGTGAGAGCTGTGCTGCTTACTGTGGCCGTGCTGGAGGGGTCTGTGCTGCTCCAGGGTGGCCGCAATGTGGCCAGGCTGGGACAACAGAGCCCCCACCAAACATCACCAGCTGGGATCGAGACTGTGGCTGGAACTGCCAAGAAGGTGAGTATGAGTGGGAACGGGGATCCATGTGCAGGGCTGCAGGTCCCATGCGTGCAGGGGCGTCCCAGGCAAGGTGACACATGGTGGCGGAGGTTGAAGGTACAGTGGGATGGTGCCTGGGCCGGAGGACAGGGGTGGTGGGTGGCTTGGGGCTGTGGTGGGGGAAGGTGGTGCATCAGGGCAGTGTGGTGGCTGCAGCCAGGTGTGCAGGGTTGCCTGGGCGGCTGGGACTGGCCAGAGGGAGTCATGGTTGGGATGGGGCATGCTGAGGGGCTGTAGCAGTGCTGCAAGGCAGCCTGGGTCAGGTTGGGGACATGTTGTGGGGCAGGGGGAGCCCTTGGGAAAGGAAGCACTGGTCAGGGTGTGTGCAGGGGGGCTGGGGCAGGTTGGGACCATGCCAGAGCAGTGGGCAGTGCCGGACAGGTAGGGGGTGAGTGTGTGTTGTCTGGGGCAGTGTTGGATCTGAACCAAGGTGGTTGTGGGGAAGCACTGGGCTGGTTTTGATCCCGGGGCAGTGTTCTGGGCTCCGTGAGGCTTCTGGGAGGTGGTGAGGTCAGCTTCCCACAGGCTTAACGCTCTCAGAACACTGTGGCCCATGGCATTCTGCGAGGTGTAGTCTTCCGGCACTGAACTGCCCAATGTTCCAATCTGTCTAGATCCCTCTACAAGGCCTCATGTCCCTCGAGAGAGTCATCAGCACCTCCCAGTTTGGTATCATCAGTAAATTTCCTATTGGTGCATTCAACTCCTGCACCCAGATTGCTGATAAAAATATTGAACAGAACTGGCCCTGGAATTGAGCCCTGAGTAACACCACTGGTGACCAGTCACCAGCCATATGTAGCCCCATTCACTACAACCCTTTACATCCTGCTGTCCAGCCAGTTCTTCACCCAGTGCACAATGTACCTGCTTATCTCACAGTTGGACAAATTGTCCAGAAGGGACAGAAGTCAGGGACAGTATCAAAAGCCCTACTAATATCCAGAAAACTACATCTACTGCCTTCCCTTCATCCACTAGGTGGGTGACCTTATAGAAGGCTATCAAATTAGTGAAACGGGACTTTCCTTTTCTGAACCCATGTTGACTGTGCCTGATGATTGCATTGTTCATTAAATGTCTTTCAATGGCCCCCAATATGATCTTCTCCGTAATTTTTTCCAGGTACTGAGGTCAGACTAACAGGTCTGTAGTTTTCTGGGTCCTCCCTCATGCTCTTCTTGTAAATTGGAGTAACATTGGCTAGCTTCCAGTCAGCAGGGACCTCCCCAGACTCCCAAGAGTGTTGGTAGATGATTGAGAGGGGTCCTGCCGTAACATCTGCTAGCTCCTTCAGTACTCTGGGGTGAATTCCATCAGGCCCCATGGACTTACAATGAAGGGAATTCTTGCAACAGTAGTAGTACTGATAAAACAGGAGAGTCGTCTGCAGAAATTTCCCTTGTGGAGCTGTCTCAATGGGAAAAAGATGAAGACCAAACACCAGAAGTGGAAAACTGGAACTGGACTGATTCTCATTATTATATTTTCAGTCTCTTGCCTATTTTGAAGGACGATGAAGAGGATCTAGATGTGGGTGTCAAGGGCTAAAAAGCACAGGAACAATGGATAATAATAAATGTAGCCTACATGACCCTCCAGAATATCTACAGAAACAAATTTGTTCTTAAAAGTTTGGGGTTTTTTTTGACTTATGGAATGAGGGGACCTCTGGAGGGCAGCAGGGGCCTCCAGTGGGCCCCGGCAAAGCCTGGATAAGGCATCGGGGCACTCTGGAGGGTAATTAGGACCCTGCAAAGGCCCCTGCAGAGCCTGGCTATGGTCCTGGGGCACTCTGGAGAGTAACTGGGGCCCCACATGGGCCCCTGCAGAGCCCAGCAAAGGCCCCTGGGGCTTGCCAAAGGGCAACTGTGCCATGTCAGAGCACCACTGCTGTTGGCAGCGATGGGGACCCTCCTGTCAGGGCTGGTTGCTGTGCATGTTCTCACCGCAGGGAGCGGAGAGAAGCGAAACAGCGAGTGGCATTGCTCAAGGGACCGTCTGCACATGCATCAGTCAAGTGCCAGGGAAGGATGCTTGCGGGGCACCTCGAACCCACTGCTGCCCCTTCATTCACACCACTGAAGAGAGTCCCATGGTCTTACCTGGCTTTGCTGAGGTGCCCTGCTGCTTTTCAGAGTACCCTGGTGCATTTGTCTGGTTTGTAGACACCCAGGTGGGGCCCTGCTGTCCTCCAGATTGCTCCAGGGCTTTTGCTGGGGCCCAGAGGTAGCCTGCTGCCCTCCAGATTTCCCAGGGTCTTCTGTCAGGCTTTGCTAGCGCCTGACCAGAGCCCTTCTGCCTTTTAGAGGGCCCCAAGGCCTTCACCAGATTTTGCCAGGGCACAGGCAAGGCCATGCTTCCCTCCAGAAAGTGCTGGAGCCTTTGCTGGGCTTTGCCACGGCCCGCAAGCGGCCCTGCTTCCTGCCAGAGTACCTCTGGGTCTTCAATGAGCTTTGCAGGGTCCAGTAAGGGGTCGTGCTACTCTGCAGAGTGCCCTGGTGTCTTCACCGGACTTTGCCTGGTCCCAGGAAAAGCCCTGCTTCCCTCCAGAGTGCCCCAGGGCCGTTGGTGGAGCCCAGCAAGGTCCCTGCTGCCCTCCAGAGTACCCTGGCTCTTCCCCGGACTTTGCCAGGGTCTGGTTGGGGCCCTGCTGCCCTCCAGAGAGCTCTGGGGCTTTCGCTTGGATTTGCCGGGGCCCAGGTGTTGCCCTCGTTCACTCCAGAGTTCCCTGGGGCCTTTGCCAGGCTTTGTCAGGTCTAAGGCCTCAGCAGGGCCCTGCTACATTCCACAGTGCTGCTTGGCACTTGCGGGCTTTGCCAGTGCCTGGGTGGATCCCTGCTTCCTTCCAGAGAGCCCTGGGGCCCTTGCTTGGGTGTTGCCAGAGAACACGTATGGCCCTGCTGCCCTTCCAAGTGCCCCAGGCCCTTCAGTGGGCTTTGCTGGGGCTCGGGCAGAGCCCTGGTTTCCTCCAGAGTTCCCCAGGGCTTTTGCCAGGTCCTGGGAAGGGCCCAGCTGCCCTCTAGAGAGCCTCAGGACCTTGGCTGAGCTTTGCTGGTGCCCTGTTGTGGCCCTGCCTCTCTCCAGAGTGCCCTGAGGCCTTCAGTGGGCTTTGCCAGGACTGGTAAGGGGCTTTGCTGCTCTCCAGAGTTCCCCTTGGCATTCAGTGAGCTTTGCTGGGGCCTGGGCAGGCCCTGCTGCCCTCCAGAGAGCCTTGGAGCTTTGGCTGAGCTTTGCTGGTGCACTGGCAGAGCCCTGCTCTCTTCAGTGCTCTGGGGCCTTTGCCAACACCTAGGTGGTATCCTGCTGCCCTTCCAAATGCCCCAGGCCCTTGACCAAGCTTTTCTGGAGTCTAAGTGGGGCCCTGCTGCTGTCCAGATAGCCCCAGGTTCTTAGGGTTAGGGTCATTAAGGTTAGGGGTTAGAGTTAGGCTTAGGACACCATTAGGCTTATGGTTCAAGTTCAGATTGTTAGGTTAGGGCCTTGAAGCAAGCTTTTTTACTTTAGTGATGTACACCATCCAGCCACAGTTACGATGTGAAGAGAAATGGATAATTATTTGCCATTTGCACTGACCATGGCTCCAGATATGATCAGTTATTTTATCTTTTAGACATATATTCCTTGATATTAAATACTAGGTTTGGACAGCGAGGGCCTGCTGCAATATGCAGAGCTGGCTCGTTCTTCACCCAGGAATCCAACTCACGGAGTTGATGTCGCCATCAAGAGAGTTGTGAGTGTGCTAAGGAGGGATGCGTGTCTTGTGTAGACTCAAATTCTTTTGTGCTGTGTCTGTGCGCACATGTGTGTTCCGCCTTTGAAATAAACGTGAGCTTAATACCGGAAAAATCGGTTAAATAAAGAACCCTCTAACACTTCCTTTTAAGTTTTAGAAGGCAGGCATTCTTTATTACAGCGCTGGATGCAAGGGGGATCACTCCACCTATCGTGCATACTGTAAGTTGTGGGAGTAGAGATTTATATCATTCTAGTATATACATATTCATTAAAATCCTTGGGATAATCATACATATTCATATCATTTCCAGGAACTAGTTGTAATATTTGCATCTTCATTACGCGTGCGCAGTGTGGGTTACTCCATATGGTTTGTGTCTTTTGTTACAATTAGCTCGTCTTGGCTGGTTCTGACTACAAGGCTCAAGGTTTCTTAGGTCTCTTATCTAGCTCTACATACCAAGATGAGTACAAAACTCAAGCTTTCTTAGGTCTCTTATCTAGCTCTACATACCAAAACTTTCTAAATTGTTCAAGCAAGCACAAAGCAAGGACACAGAACTACCAACAAAGGCATAGTGTAATCTTTCAGTCTTTGTACAAAGTATCCAGCTTCGGCTGGAATTTAGGAAAAAAAGGAGAGTCTACCACCTTTGGAGGAAGGGGCAGGCAACTCAGGAGGACTACAAGGATGTTGTGAGATTATGCAGGGAGAAAATTAGAAGGGCCAAAGCCCAACTAGAACTTAGTCTGGCTACTGCCGTAAAAGACAACAAAAAGTGTTTCTACAAATACATTAGCAATAAAAAGGGGGCTAAGGAGAATCTCCCTCCTTTATTGGATGCGGAGGGAAACATAGTGTCAAGGGATGAGGAAAAGGCTGAGGTGCTTAATGCCTTCTTTGCCTCAGTCTTTAAGAGCAAGGGAAGTTGTTCTCTGGGCACCCAGCCCCCTGAGCAGGAAGATGGGGACGGGGAGCAGAATGAAGCCCCCATAATCCAAGGGGAAATGGTCAGTGACCTGCTACGCCACCTAGACACACACAAGTCTATGGTGCCGGATGGGACCCACCCAAGGGTGCTGAAGGAGCTGGCAGAAGTGCTCACCAAGCCACTTTCCATCATTTATCAGCAGTCCTGGCTAACTGGGGAGGTCCCAGTTGACTGGAGGCTGGCAAATGTGACACCCATCTACAAGAAGGGCCGGAAGGAGGATCTGGGGAACTACAGGCCTGTCAGCCTGACCTCGGTGCCCGGGAAGGTTATGGAGCAGATCATCTTGAGTGCCATCACGCGGCACATACGGGACAACGGGGCGATGGGGCCCAGTCAGCATGGGTTTATGAAAGGCAGGTCCTGCCTGACCAACCTGATCTCCTTCTACAACATGGTGACCCACTTAATGGATGAGGGAAAGGCTGTGGACGTTGTGTACCTGGACTTTAGTAAAGCCTTTGACACCGTCTCCCACAGCATCCTCCTGGAGAAACTGGCTGCTCATGGCTTGGATGGGCATACTCTGCGCTGGGTAGGAAACTGGCTGGATGGCCGGGCCCAAAGAGTTGTGGTGAATGGAGTTAAATCTGGTTGGCGGCCGGTCACAAGTGGTGTTCCCCAGGGCTCAGTATTGGGGCCAGTTCTGTTCAATATCTTTATCAATGATCTGGATGAGGGGATCGAGTGCACCCTCAGTCAGTTTGCAGACGACACCAAGTTGAGCAGGAGTGTTGATCTGCTGGAGGGCAGGCAGGCACTACAGCGGGATCTGGACAGGCTGGATCGATGGGCCGAGGCCAATGGTATGAGGTTCAACAAGGCCAAGTGCCGGGTCCTGCACTTGGGACACAACAACCCCAGGCAACGCTACAGGCTTGG
Organism: Phoenicopterus ruber ruber; assembly: GCA_009819775.1. Lineage (NCBI taxonomy): Eukaryota > Metazoa > Chordata > Aves > Phoenicopteriformes > Phoenicopteridae > Phoenicopterus > Phoenicopterus ruber. The sequence goes on along the minus strand of CM020216.1, from coordinate 169,733,976 downwards.
GGGGGAGTGGCTAGAAAGCTGCCCGGTGGAAAAGGACCTGGGGATGTTGGTCAACAGCCAGCTGAAGATGAGCCAGCAGTGTGCCCAGGTGGCCAAGAAGGCCAACAGCATCCTGGCTTGTATCAGAAAGAGTGTGGCCAGGAGGACTAGGGAAATGATTGTCCCCCTGTACTCGGCAGTGGTGAGGCTGCACCTTGAGTACTGTGTTCAGTTTTGGGCCCCTCACTCCAAGAAAGACATTGAAGTGCTGGAGTGTGTCCAGAGAAGGGCAGCGAAGCTGGTGAAGGGTCTAGAGCACAAGTCCTATGAGGAGCAGCTGAGGGAACTGGGGTTGTTTAGCCTGGAGAAAAGGAGGCTGAGGGGAGAGCTTCTCGCTCTCTACAACTACCTGAAAGGTGGTTGTAGAGAGATGGGTGTCAGTCTCTTCTCCCTAGTAACAGATGACAAGACAAGAGGAAACGGTCTCAAGTTGCGCCAGGGGAGGTTTAGATTGGATATTAGGAAACATTTCTTCCCCAAGAGGGTTATCAGGCACTGGAAGAGGCTGCCCAGGGAAGTGGTGGAGTCACCATCTCTGGAGGTATTCAAAAGACGTTTAGATGTGGTGCTAAGGGAGATGATTTAGTGGTGGACTTGGTAGTGATAGGTTAACGGTTGGACTCAATGATCTTGGAGGTCTCTTCCAACCAAAATGATTCTATGATTCTATCATCTTGGCATCACTAAGCCTTTGTACAAGGTATCAAGCTGGCACGGTGTTTCAGCGTCAGTATCGTACCTGCTGTGATGTGTCTATCCTTGCCACAGCTCGCATTCATTTCTGTCGCGTTGCTGCAGTCTCAGCAGTGTCATGGGTTTCGCTGGACCCGCCACTGGCAGAGCCAACAGTCGATGGGGTCACAGGCACTCGGGCGAGTGGCACTGCATTGGCTGGAGGTTCCTGTTGGCGTAGCAGCGATGGTTGGGTGCAGCTGATGGTGGCACAGCGACGCGGCTGGCGGTTTGGTGTTGTGGTGTATCTGCTGCATGTGTGTTCGTTCCCCCAGAAATTTGGGGTTCACAGAAAAAGATGAGTGGCAGAGCTAGAGGAGAGCCAGTGATAGCTAAAGGCCAAGCTGCTTGCTTGGAGGGGTCACTCTCTGTGGAACTTCAAACATTGGAGCTGAAATGCAAAATCGAAGTGTCTGAACTGGACCATAGCACTCGTTCAATTTCTGGTCACACTGAGGCGCTCCGGTTCTTTTGTGGGGGAATTCCAAAGTCCTTGGTTTCTATTATTTTAATTTCTGCTACTTATTTACTTTAAAATATCTAGAATAAAATCTTAAATAACAGTAACTAGAACAGTCTTTGGGATTGCCTATAATCTACTGTAGCTATTATTTAACACTTTACAGACAGTAATTACCCCAATTTATGTAATAAAATTACAAATAGCAGAATATAAACAATAGAGCACTGATCAGGAGTAATACTTGTAGAGAAACAAATCTAGTGAATATTACTTAATGAGCCAAGCAGTAATTATTCCCAATCTGTACTGTAATGAAAAAAAAAAAAAAATTTAGAAATCCTTTTTAGGTGCTAAAGATAGAAAACTAATTGGGAGTCATTAATAGCTAAATTTAAACATAGCCATTATTAAATAAATTGCAGACAGTAATGACTCCAAATTGGAAACAAAATAAGAATTTTAGATTTTAAAACAAATAGAATTGGAAACTAATCCATAGTGTTTAAAGCGTAAATTATAACATACCCATAAGTAAATTCAGAGGCAATAATGACTCCCGCTTAGAACCAAAATAGTAACTGAAGCTTTAGATTTTTAAATAAAGAGAAATAAAAATGAATCATTAAATAATGGCTACATTTAAATGTAGCTATTAAAAAAAAAATATCACAGACGGTAATGATTCCCAACCAGAACTAACATAACAGTAAAAGATTTAGATTTAAAATAAAAGTAAAATTAGAAAACTAATAGTGAGTTGTAACAGCCTTAATTTAAACATAGCCATTGGGGGGGGGGGGACACACAATTACAGGTACTAATTACTTCCAAGTAGAGCTAAAATAAAAATAGTGCAAATTAAATTTGATTAATAAAAAGTTAAATTGAATTTTAAAAACATAAAACATATAGAACACTAATGGGGCATCATTCATGCCTGATATTTATTTAATAATAGCAATGTTAAATTTATGCATTAACAATGCCCAGGCAGTATTATCATAATAAAAATTTCCAGCTATGAAGTAGAAATACAATACTAATTGGGAATACTTTAGTAATATGAATAAAATATTATAATATATAATATTTTATTTAATTTTATTAAATAGAAGTTTATTCAATAAAAGTTTTATTGAAGTTTATTATAATCATGTCTTATTGTAATTAAGGTAATTAAAGCACTCCTAATTAGGTTTCTAATTAATAATCTGAAATCTTGATTTAGAATAGTAATTAAACTTCCCTTTTGTGTCAGTCCCTTGTTTTTGCGCTTTGTCTCAGTTTCCATTTTTCCCGCAGCAGCAGTAAATAGAAAGGTCTTTGGGTGCAAGCCATTCATTCACTGTATTTTATAATATTAAACTATTTAATTAAACCATTTAAATAATAGGATATTATCCAATAAATAGCGTGATAAAATACAAGGAATTAATGAATTGCAGCCAACGAGTATTCCATTTAATACTGCTGCACCAGTGCTAATACTTGTTATTTTTATATGTTTTTTTTACTAGACTGTCATGCATTCACATACTAGTAATTGCTATTCTAACGCGGAGTAACTACTGATCAGAATTATCATGAGACTAGATTATTTTAATCTATAATTACCAATATTGGTTAATTAGCAATTATTGCTTAAATATGCAAAGAACGCAATTATGCAAATCAGGGCGTGTCCCGTCCCCCCCGTCCCCCCCCCGCCTCGGTCACGCCTCATAATTAAAAACCACCACCGACCCCTCAGTTAAGTAAACCCCCCCCACAACCCGCAGCCATCACCGACCGCAGCCCCGATCTCCGGCCCGAAGGGAAACGACCCGGACACAAGAACCGAGACGGCGCCAGCACTGCCGCGGCGCCCGCCCTCCGCCAGCAACCGCAAACGCGGCGAAACGGACGCAGCCCGCGACAACAACTGCCGCTATCGCTGCAACCCGCGCGAGAGGTCCCGAGAGGCGGAGAAACGCCCTCACGGAGAAAAACGGATGCCGGGTCGGCGCTGGGTCCTAGCGACCCGCATCCGGAGGACTAACCTGCAGGCCTCCGGCGAGCTCCCCGCCACACGGAGCGGCTTCTCGGCGACGGCCGACCGCACGCGCCCGCTACCGGACTCGGTCGGCCGGCGCGCGGCACCGAGAGTGTCCATTAGCACTCCAAAGCCTCCATAAGGCCCGGAAGTGCCCGTCAGTCCTGCGGAATTTGCATTCTGTATAGCAGCACTCTTCTAAAACCACAGAAAATGGTCCAAAATTAACACAAAAATTAACTAAAAAAAAAAAATAAAGCAACCAGTGTGGGAATGTCTTCACAACCAGAAGTCGACCTAACTCGAACATAAGCGGTACAATAATCACCAGAGGCGACGCGAAACTCCCAGAAAGAAAAAAAAACAGCTACTGGAAGTCAGCCATACCAGACCAGAACGAACACAAACCCCACCAATTTTTCTTCTTATGCCTAATTTTACCAAGCTCCCTATCACTATTTTTAAATTTTTTTCCTCTGTCTTGTACTCCATCACTTTTCAAATTTTCTATGTCTCCGTTTATTTATCTCGTTGTCCCTACTTTTTCTTTCCATCGTGTACTCTATTGCTTTTAAAATGTTCTTTCTGTTCCCGTTTTTCATCCTATCTTTTATTATTATTTTTTGTTTGTTTTTATTTATTAATGCCGTTGCTTTTTCAATTTTCTTTCTATGTCAACATTTATCCAGTTTACTCTCCTTATTTTTTAACATTTTCCCTTTGGTCTTGTACCCTCTCTTTTTTCACATTTTCTTTTTGTCTACTTTTCTGGAGCTGCCTATCACTATTTTTTAATGCTTTCCTCTCTGTCACGTACTCTGCGCTTTTTACGTTTTATTTCTAGTTTAACCAATACACCCCCCCCCTCCACCCCCCCCACCCCCCCCCAGTTTTCCTGTCTGTCCTCCACCCTGTCACTTTTTAAGATTCTCTTTCTATGTCTACATTTATCCACGTCAGTGTCTTTACTTTTAGTTTTTCATCTCTGTCCTGTGCCTTGTTGCTTTTAAATTTCCTATTTCGCAGTTTTAGTTCACTGTCACTATTTTTAAAATTTTTCCTGTCTGCCCTGTACCCAATCACTTTTTAAATTTTCCTTCTATGTGTACTTTTATTAAGCTGCGTATCGCTGTTTTTTAATTCTTTCCTGGCTATTGTGTACCCTGTCACTTTTTACATTTTCTTTCTATGTCTACTTTAACAAGTTGCCGAGGCGATCAGCTCCGGTGCCGGCACAACCTGCAGCGGAGCGTCCTAGCACGGCGTACAGGGGGGTTTCCCGAACCGGGGAGCCTCAGAGGGAGCCGAGGGACCCGCCAGGAGCCGGCAGCTCGTGCGAGAGCAGCTGACGAGACCTGGGCAGGGCCAGGAGCCGCGGCGGGAGATTTAAACGCGGCAAAACCGTTACTGGCAGTCAGTTGCCGAGGCAGTGTATAAAAAAGCCCCTGGGGAGCGCCGGCGACCCAGAGCGCCGGTGAACAGGGCGGGCAAACAGGGCGCGGCGCGGCAGGAAGGGCGCGGCGCGGCAGTTTGCGCGACAGTTCGCACCGGCAGGGCGTGCAGGGAGGGCGCTGAAGCTCCGCCGGCTCGACAGGGGAAGCAATGGTGTCCACCCGGCAGAAAGCCATGGCCGCTCCAAGCCTTGCACCCGCCACGGCTGACACAGCTTCCCAGACGGAGCTGCGGTGGGAACACGCTGCCACCCAGGTGTCAGGCTGCAGGGTGTGCCCTACTCTGACGCCAGCACCGGGCGACAGCGGCAGCGAGCACGCCTGTGGGAGGTGTGTCCAGGTAGAGGACCTCCTCCGCCTGGTGACAGAGCTCCGTCAGGAGGTGAGCAGGTTGGGGAGTATCAGGGAGTGCGAGAGGGAGATCGACGACTGGACTCGCTCCCTGCCCTCCCTGCAACAGGCGCAACAGGCAGCCAAGGTGCCTGTCGCGGGGGACTCCCGATCCCGACCCTCTCCCTGCACGGCTGAACGCAGGGATGTAGGGGACAGTGGCAAAAAGAAGTCCTGGGGCAATCAAGAGGGACTTCAGGGCCTTGGGGTGACTGGTTAAGGGATGAGGAGCACAGGTAGTGTTCTCTGTCCCTCCAGTTCTGGGGAAGGATGAGGGAAGAAACTGGAGGAGCCAGCAGATCAACAACTGGCTCCGAGCCTGATGTCACCAGCAGGACTTCGGGTTCTTCGACCATGGGTTGGTTTACATGGCACCAGGCCTGCTGGCGGCAGACGGGGCGCACCTGTCCCCAAGGGGGAAAAGGATCCTAGCGCAGGAGTTAGCAGGGCTCATTGAGAGGGCTTTAAACTAGATTTGAAGGGGGAAGGGGATAAAACTAGGCTTGCTAGAGAGAAGCCTGGGGGTGGCACGCCAATGAATGAGGGATGGCGTGCCAGCGAGGCCCTTCGGTCAGCTGTCTCAGACGAGGTAGGACAGAGAGACCCGTGCGGCAGCAGGGACACAGGGGTCATTGACCAGCTAGGAACCACAGAAATACCTGAGATGGGACATGTAGGGAGTAGGGCTTCTCCCACCACAAAGGCAACAGGATCATTAGCCCAGCTGAAGTGCATCTACACGAACGCACGGAGCATGGGCAACAAACAGGAGGAGCTTGAGGCTGTTGTGAAAGGGGAAAACTACGATATAGTTGCCATCACGGAAACATGGTGGGATGACACGCACAACTGGAGTGCCGTGATGGATGGCCACAAACTCTTTAGAAGGGACAGGCAAGGAAGGAGAGGCGGTGGGGTAGCCCTCTATGTTAGGGAGAGTCTGGACTGCCTTGAGCTCGAGGACAGTGACGCAAGGGTTGAGAGCCTATGGGTAAGAATCAGGGGGAAGGCCACCAAGGCAGATACCATGGTGGGAGTCTGCTATAGACCACCCAACCAGGATGAGGAGGCAGATGAAGTATTCTACAGGCAGCTGGGAGAAGCCTCACGATCGCTGGCCCTTGTTCTCGTGGGGGACTTCAACTTGCCAGATGTCTGCTGGAAATACAATGCAGCAGAGAGGAAAGAGTCCAGGAGGTTCCTGGAGTGTGTGGAAGATAACTTCCTCACGCAGCTGGTGAGGGAGCCCACGAGGGAAGGCGCCCCGCTGGACCTGTTGTTTGTGACCAGAGAAGGTCTTGTGGGTGATGTGACAGTTGGAGGCCGTCTTGGGCACAGTGACCACGAAATGATAGAGTTCTCGATTCTCAGAGAAGTAAAGAGGAGGGTCACCAGAACTGCCACCTTGGACTTCCGGAGGGCAGACCTTGGCCTGTTTAGGAGTCTGGTTGGCAGAGTCCCTTGGGAGGCAGTCCTGGAGGGCAAAGGTGTCCAGGAAGGCTGGACATTCTTCAAAAGGGAAATCTTAAAGGCGCAGGAGCAGGCTGTCCCCATGAGCCGAAAGATGAGCCGTTGGGGAAGAAGACCGGCCTGGCTGAGCAGAGAGCTCCGGCTGGAACTTAGGAAAAAAAAGAGAGTCTACCACCTTTGGAGGAAGGGGCAGGCAACTCAGGAGGACTACAAGGATGTTGTGAGGTTATGTAGGGAGAAAATTAGAAGGGCCAAAGCCCAACTAGAACTTATTCTGGCTACTGCCGTAAAAGACAACAAAAAGTGTTTCTACAAATACATTAACAATAAAAAGGGGGCTAAGGAGAATCTCCCTCCTCTATTGGATGCGGAGGGAAACTTAGTGTCAAGGGATGAGGAAAAGGCTGAGGTGCTAAATGCCTTCTTTGCCTCAGTCTTTAAGGGCAAGGGAAGTTGCTCTCTGGGCACCCAGCCCCCTGAGCAGGAAGACAGGGATGGGGAGCAGAATGTAGACCCCGAAGTCCAAGGGGAAATGGTCAGTGACCTGCTACGCCACCTAGACACACACAAGTCTATGGTGCCGGATGGGACCCACCCAAAGGTGCTGAAGGAGCTGGCAGAAGTGCTCCCCAAGCCACTCTCCATCATTTATCAGCAGTCCTGGCTAACTGGGGAGGTCCCAGTTGACTGGAGGCTGGCAAATGTGACACCCATCTACAAGAAGGGCTGGAAGGAGGATCCGGGGAACTACAGGCCTGTCAGCCTGACCTCGGTGCCCGGGAAGGTTATGGAGCAGATCATCTTGAGTGCCATCACGCGGCACATACGGGACAACCAGGTGATCAGGCCCAGTCAGCACGGGTTTATGAAAGGCAGGTCCTGCCTGACCAACCTGATCTCCTTCTACGATATGGTGACCCGCTTAGTGGATGAGGGAAAGGCTGTGGACGTTGTGTAGGTAGACTTTAGTAAAGCCTTTGACACTGTCTCCCACAGCATCCTCCTGGAGAAACTGGCTACCCATGGCTTGGATGGGCGTACTCTGCACTGGGTAGGAAACTGGCTGGATGGCCGGGCCCAAAGAGTTGTGGTGAATGGAGTTAAATCCGGTTGGCGGCCGGTCACAAGTGGTGTTCCCCAGGGCTCAGTACTGGGGCCAGTTCTGTTCAATATCTTTATCAAGCTGCCCGGTGGAAAAGGACCTGGGGGTGTTGGTTGACAGCCAGCTGAATATGAGCCAGCAGTGTGCCCAGGTGGCCAAGAAGGCCAACGGCATCCTGGCCTGTATCAGAAATAGTGTGGCCAGCAGCAGTAGGGAGGTGATTGTCCCCCTGTACTCGGCCCTGGTGAGGCCGCACCTCGAGTGCTGGGTTCAGTTCTGGGCCCCTCACTCCAAGAAAGACATTGAGGTGCTGGAGCGTGTCCAGAGACGGGCAACGAGGCTGGTGAAGGGTCTGGAACACAAGTCCTACGAGGAGCGGCTGAGGGAACTGGGGATGTTTAGTCTGGAGAAAAGGAGGCTGAGCGGAGACCTTCTTGCTCTCTACAACTACCTGAAAGGAGGTTGTAGAGAGATGGGGGTCGGGTCTCTTCTCCCTAGTAACAGACAACAGAACAAGAGGAAATGGCCTCAAGTTGCGCCAGGGGAGGTTTAGATTGGACATTTGTAAAAATTTCTTCACTGCAAGGGTTGTCAGGCATTGGAACAGGCTGCCCAGGGAGGTGGTGGAGTCCCCATCTCTGGGGGTATTCAAAAGACGTATAGATGAGGCCCTAAGGGATATGATTTAGTGGGGGACTTGGTAGTGCTAGGTTAATGGTTGGACCCGATGATCTTGGAGGTCTCTTCCAACCAGAACAATTCTATGATTCTATGATTCTATGATTCTATTCACTGTCTTGATTTTTTAAGTTATTCCTGTCTGTCATGTAACCCGTTGCCTTTTAAATTTTCTTTCTATCCCCACTTATTTAGTTAGCTATCCCTATTTTTTAATTGTTTCATCTCTGTGGTGTACCCTGTCACTTTTCAAATTTTCTTTCTATGTCTACTTTAACCTATTCACTGTCTTTATTTTTAAATTGTCTGTCCTGTACCATCTCACTTTAAAAATTTTCTTTCTATGTCTCTGTTTATGTTTGCTGTCCCTATTTTTTTAATTCTTTCCTGTATGTCCTGTAACCAGTTGCTTTTTAAATTTTCTTTCTATGTCTAGTTTTATCTAGTTGGCTATCTTTATTTTTTAATTATGTCCCATCTGTCTTGTACCCTGTCACTTTGAAAATTTTCCTTCTCTGTCTTCTTTTATGAAGCTGCTTGTTGCTGTTTTTTCTTTCCTGTCTGTCGTGTACCCCATTGCTTTTCAAATTTCCTTTCTAAGTTAACCAATTCACTGTCTTTTTAATTCTTTCCTGTCTGTCTTGCACCTCATTGCTTTTAAAATTTTCTTTGTATATCTCAATTTATTTAGTTCACTGTCCCTTTTTATTAATTCTTTCCTCTGTCATGTAGCCCATCGCTTTTAAAATTCACTTTCTATGTGTATCTCTATTTTTCACTCTATTCTTATCTTTTTTTCCTTGTGTTTCCTTAATGCCATCACTTATTAAATTTTCTTTCCATGTCGACTTTTATTCTGTTGCCATCCCAATTTTTTAATGTTTTCCTGTCTGTCTTCTACCCCGTCAATTTTTAAAATATTCCTTCTATGTCTACTTTTATCCAATTCACTTTGGGTTTTTTTTTCCTGTCTGTCCTGTACCCCTTCACTTTTAAAAGTTTCCTTCTATGTTTACTTTTATGAAGCTGCATATCACTGCTTTTTAATTCTTTCCTGTCTGTCCTGCACCACATTGCTTTTAAAATTTTACTTTCTATGTGTCTATTTTTAACCTGTTGCTTTTAAAATTTTCTACTTTTATCTCGTTTGCTGTCTTTTTGAATTATTTCTTGTCTTTCTTTACTGCACTCACTTTTTAAATGGTCTTTCTACGTCTCTGTCTTAGTTCACTGTCGCTATTTTTAAATTTTTTATTTCCTTAATCTCCGTTGCTTTTAAATTTTTCTGTCTACTTTTATCCCATTTGCTGTCTTTATTCTGCTGTCTTTATTTTTCAGTTATTTCTTGTCTTTCCTTAATGCTATCACTTTTAATTTTTTTTTCTACATCTGCTTTAGTTCTCTGTCCCTATTTTTTAATATTTCCTTTATGTCCCTAATCCCTGTCACTTTTTAAATGTTTTCTGTGCCTATGTTTTTCCCTTTGCTGTCCTTTTTTATATTATTTATTGTCTTTCTTGAGTGCCATCACTTTTTAAATTTTCTTTCTACATCTCTGTTTTAGTTTGCTGTTGCTATTTATTAACTTTTTCCTTATTTCCTTAATCCTCGTTGCTTTTAAAATTTTCTACTTTTATCCCAATCGCTGCCTTTATTTCACTGTCATTTCTTTTAATTATTTCTTGTCTTTTGTTAGTGCCATCACTTTTTAAATTTTCTTTCTACATCTGTTTTAGTTCACTGTCCCTATTTTTTAATTTTCCTCTTTATCTCCCTAATCCTCATATCTTTTAAAATTTTCTTTCTCCATCTGTTTTAGTTCACCGTTGCTATTTTTTAATTTTTTCCTTATTTCCTTAATCCCTATCACTTTTTAAAAATTTCTGTCTACTTTTATCCAGTTCACTCTCTTTAATTATGTCTTGTCGTTCCTTAGTGCCATCATTTTTAAAATTTTCTGTCTATGTCTCTGTTTTAGTTTGCTGACACTATTTTTTAGTTCTTTCCTCTCTTAATATCTTGGCTTTTAAAATTTGCTTTTATGTCTACTTTTATCAAGTTTGCTCTCCCTATATTTTCATCTTTTCTTTTCTGTCCTGTCCTGCTTCTCTTTTAAAATGATCTAAGTCTCCATTTATTTTGTTTTTTTGTGCCTATTTAATAATTTTTCCTTTATTTTTGTAATCCCCCTCGCTTTTTAAATGTTCTTGCTATGCTTAGTTTTATTCTTTTTGTTGTCTTTTAAAAAATATTTTTATCTTTCCTTATGTCCTGGCTTCTGCTGGGATGGAGCTCATTTTTTTTCCAGTAGCTACTGTGTTTTGGATTTAGTACGGGATTTGGTGTGTGAAGAATGGTGGTAATACACTGATGTTATTAGTTGTTCCTCAGAGATCAATGACATTTTTCAACTTCCGAGGTTTTGCTAATGGGCAGGTGCAAAAAGCTGGGAGGGGTATAGCTGGTATAGTTGACCGAAACTGGCCAAAGAAAGTACTCCACACCATAGATGTCATGCCCAGTATGTAAGTGGAGGTCGGCCAGTGGGACGGGTTAGAATCATAGAATAGTTTGGGTGGGAAGGGACCTTTAAAGGTCATCTAGTCCAACCCCCCTGCAATAAGCAGGGACATCCTCAACTAGATCAGGTTGCCCAGAGCCCCATCCAGCCTGACCTTGAATGTTTCCAGGGATGGGGCTTCTGCCACCTCTTTGGGCAACCTGTTCCAGTGTTTCACCACCCTCACTGTAAAAAACTTCTTCCTTATGTCTAGTCTAAATCTCCCCTCTTTTAGTTTAAAACCATTCCCCCTTGTCCTATCACAGCAGGCCCGGCTAAAAAGTTGTTCCCCATCTTTGCTATAAGCCTCCTTTAAGTATTGAAAGGCTGCAGTAAGGTCTCCCCGAAGCCTTCTCCAGGCTGAACAACTCCAGCTCTCTCAGCCTGTCTTCATAGGAGAGGTGCTCCAGCCCTCTGATCATTTTTGTGGCCCTCCTCTGGACCCGCTCCAGCAGGTCCACGTCCTTCTTGTGTTGGGAGCTCCAGAGCTGGACGATTCTATAGTAACAACCGCATGTAATGCTACAGGCTTGGGGAAGAGTGGCTGGAAAGCTGCCCGGCGGAAAAGGACCTGGGGATGTTGGTCAACAGCCGGCTGAAGATGAGCCAGCAGTGTGCCCAGGTGGCCAAGAAGGCCAACGGCATCCTGGCTTGTATCAGAAAGAGTGTGGCCAGCAGGACTCGGGAAGTGATTGTCCCCCTGTACTCGGCAGTGGTGAGGCTGCACCTCGAGTACTGTGTTCAGTTTTGGGCCCCTCACTCCAAGGAAGACATGGAGGTGCTGGAGCATGTCCAAAGAAGGGCAGCGAAGCTGGTGAAGGGTCTAGAGCACAAGTCCTGTGAGGAGCGGCTGAGGGAACTGGGGTTGTTTAGCCTGGAGAAAAGGAGGCTGAGGGGAGACCTTATTGCTCTCTACAACTACCTGAAAGGAGGTTGTAGAGAGGTGGTGTCAATCTCTTCTCCCAAGTAACAGGCGACAGGACAAGAGGAAATGGCCTCAAGTTGCGCCAGGGGGGATATTAAGAAACATTTCTTCACTGAAAGGGTTGTCAGGCACTGGAAGAGGCTGCCCAGGGATGTGGTGGAGTCACCATCCCTGGAGGTATTTAAAAGACGTGCAGATGTGGCAGTTAGGGACATGGTTTAGTGGTGGACTTGGTAGTGATAGGTTAATGGTTGGACTCGATGATCTTGGAGGTCTCTTCCAACCAAAATGATTCTATGATTCTATGATCCCTACATCTCCCAGCCTTTGTTGATACGGGGGGTTGCTCTGACCCAGGTGCAGGACCTTGCATTTGTCCTTGTTGAACCTCATGAGGTTCACCTGGGCCCACCTCTCAAGCTTGTCCAGGTGACTCTGGATGGCATCCCATCCCTCAGGCGTGTCCACCGCACCACTCGGCTTGGTGTCATCCACAAACTTGCTAAGGGTGCACTCGATCCCACTGTCCATGTCACTGATGAAGATATTAAAGAGTACTGGTCGCAATACGGACCCCTGAGGGACACCAGTTGTCACCGATCTCCATCTGGACATTGAGCCATTGACCACTACCCTCCGGGGGCGACCATCCAACCAATTCCTCATCCACTGAACAGTCCACTCATCAAATCCATATCTTTCCAATTTAGAGAGAAGGATGTTGTGGGGGACCATGTCGAAGGCCTTACAGAAGTCCAGATAGATGACATCCGTAGCTCTTCTCTTGTCCACTGATGTAGTCACTCCATCATAGAAGGCCACCAGGTTGGTCAGGCAGGACTTGCCCTGGGTGAAGCCATGCTGGCTGTCTCCAGTCACCTCCCTTTCCTCCATGTGCCTCAGCATAGCTTCTAGGAGGATCTGTTCCATGATCTTCCCCGGCACAGAGGTGAGGCTGACAGGTCGGTAGTTTCCAGGGTCCTCCTTCCCACCCTTTTTAAAAATGGGTGCAACGTTTCCCTTTTTCCAGTCCCCAAGGACTTCACCTGACTGCCATGACTTTTCAAATATCATGGAGAGTGGCTTGGCAACTACATCAGCCAACTCCTTCAGGACTCTGGGTTTGTTCATTTGACTGCTCATTCCCTCGCTCGCTCTCTCTGGAACTTGCTGTTCTGAGATCGTTGCTTGGGAAATTGCTGTTCCGAGATGGCTGCTCGGGATCATTCTGAGACTGCTCTTGGTTTTGCTCCGTGATCGCTACTTGGGACAGGCTGTATCAGTCATCGGGTCATTGGGCAGTGAGAAATTGTGCATCATTTGTTTTGTATATTGTATTATAATTATATTTTATTGTTGTTATTAATATATAATAGAATTATTATTATTTTTTTTCTCTGCTGTCCTGTCTTTAGGTCAACCCATGAGTTTTCCTTTCTTTCAGATTCTCCTCCCCACCCCACTGGGGAGGGGGAGGGGGAGTGAGTGAGCGAGCGACTGCGTGATACTTGGTTGCCGGCTGGGGTTAAACCACGACTCCCAACGTGGGGCATGAAGGGTTGAGATAATGACAGATTGGACCAGAGTGTGTTAAAACAAATTTGTTATAAGCATTCATTATATTAGTTTAATTATTGCTGGTCACAATGTTGTTTTATTTATTCTCAGAGTTGTGTTATGTAACACCTTACTTGACATATATACTGTTTATCGGTGTTTATGTGTGGCTTGTCACCTCTGGTCGTTTGATTAAGGTTATCGCTTCGCTGTACTGTGTAACACTGGCTTATGGTATGATAAAATCATTGGTCGTAAGACCAATTTGGTATTTGTGTTCAATGGTGGTGGGCGACGTGCAGAGCGGAGTGGCAGCGGCAGCTGCAGCTCCATGCTTCGGGAGCCATCTGGTGGAAGCTATCAGTAATTACACCTCTTATTTTTCTCCCCAGAGTGCCACCGGGGGAAACGCCTTTACTTTCCCTTTCTCCCCCTGGCACCCCGACTGCCAGTCCTGGGCTGGATGTTCAAAGGGAGAGTCCCCTCTACGCATCATGCAACTGATGCTATGTGAAGTAAGTGGGTTGCACTGATCACACACTGGGCTCGAATAGGAAACCCCAGTCACCCAGGAATCTTGGAAGTGATCATGGACTGGCTAGAAGGCAAAGATTTCAGAAAGTTGACAGAGGAGGAGGTGATGCATGCTGAAGAGGCCCCACTGTATAATAAACTGCCAGAAAATGAGAAGCAATATGCCCTGTTCACTGACGGGTCCTGTCGTATTGTAGGAAAACATCAAAGGTGGAAAGCTGCCATGTGGAGTCCTCCAGGACGAGTTGCAGAAGCCACTGAAGGAGAAGGTAAATCAAGTCAGTTTGCAGAGATGAAAGCAATTCAGTTGGCTTTAGATATTGCTGAACGAGAAAGTGGCCAACGCTCTACCTCTATACTGACTCATGGATGGTGGCTAATGCCCTGTGGGGGTGGTTACAGCAATGGAGGCAGAGCAACTGGCAGCACAGAGGCAAACCCATCTGGGCTGCTGCAGTGTGGCAAGATATTGCTGCCCAGCTAGAGAAGCTGGTTGTAAAAGTACGTCAATGTCCTGGTTTAGGCTGGGACAGAGCTAGTTTTGTCTCCAGCAGCTACTGTGTTTTGGATTTAGTGTGTGAAGAATGGTGATAGTACACTGATGTTGTTGGTTGCTGCTAAACAATCAAGGACATTTTGCAGTTTCCCGGGTTTTGCTAATGTGCAGGTGCAAAAACTTGGGAGGGGTGTAGCCAGAATAGTTGATCCAAACTGGCCAAAGAGAGTATTCCAAACCATAGACGTCATGCCCGGTATAAGTGAGGGTTGGCCGATGGGCCACTTCCCTTAAGCTTCCCTTCTGGTTGCTTTTTGTTCCCCGCTTTTCCTTTTTTTTTTTTTTTTTTGTTCGTTCGGGCCTATTCATTCGGCTGTTCGTTCCCTCGCCTGCTCTCTCTGGAACTTGCTGTTCTGGGATAGCTGGGGGGGGATATCCCTGCTCCCTGGCTGCTGCTCGGGACGGGCTGTATTGGTCGTCAGGTGGTGAGAAATTGTGCATCGTTCGTTTTATATATTCTATTATCCTTATATATTATTATTGTTATTAATATATTATTATCTTTTTCTTTGCTGTCCTGGTGAACTGCTTTTATCTCAACATGCGAGTTTTCCTTTCTCCCCGATTCTCCTCCCCACCCCACTGGGGAGGGGGGGAGTGAGTGAGCGGCTGCGTGGTATTCAGTTACCATCTGGGGTTAAACCATGACAGTCACGTAGATGCTCACGTACCCAAGAGTCAGGCCACTGAGGAACATCAAAAACAACCAGCAGGTGGATCAGGCTGCTAAGACTGAAGTGGCGCTGGTACATCTGGACGGGCAATGTAAGGGTGAATTATTTATAGCTCGGTGGGCCCATGATACCTCAGACCATCAAGGAAGAGATGCAACATACATATGGGCTCATGATCGAGGGGTGGACTTGACTATGGACACTATCACACAGGTTATCCATGAGTGTGAAACATGCACTGCAATCAAGCAAGCCAAGCGATTAAAGCCTCTTTGGTATGGAGGACGATGCCTGAAATATAAATATGGGGAGGTCTGGCAGATGGATTATATCACACTCCCACAAACCTGCCAAGGCAAGCGCTACGTGCTTACAATGGTGGAAGTAACCACTGGATGGCTGGAAACATATCCTGTGCCCCATGCCACCACCTGGAACACTATCCTGGGCCTTAAAAAGCAAGTCTTACGGTGACATGGCACCCCTGAAAGAATTGAGTCATATAACAGGACTCATTTCCGAAACAACCTCGTAGACATCTGGGTCAAAGAGCATGGCATTGAGTGGGTATATCACATCGTCTATCATGCACCAGCCTCTGCGAAAATTGAATGATACAATGGTGTCCTGGTTCCAGCTGGGATAGGATTAATTTTCACAAGCAGCTGGCCAGGGGCTATTCTATACCATAGAGGGGGGCGGCACCAGTGGAGAGGGCTGGGCTGTGAAGCACGGGCTAAGTACACTGTTATTGTTATTGTTGGGGTTGGTTTGTTTGTTTTCTTTTCCTTTGCTGTCCTGTTAAACTGTTGTTATCCCAACCCACCAGTTTTGCCTTTTTTTTTTCCTGATTCTCTCCCCATCCCACTGGGAGGGGGGGAGCGAGCCAGTGGCAGCATAGTGCTTAGCTGCTGGTTGGGGCTAAACCACGACAAATGGACTGCTAAAAACTACACTGAGAGCAATGGGTGGTGGGACCTTCAAACACACTTAACAAAAGCCACCTGGTTAGTTAACGCTAGGGGATCCACCAATCGAGCTGGCCCTGCCCAATCAAAACTCCCACGTACTGTAGAAGGAGATAAAGTTCCTGTAGTGCACATGAAGAATATGCTGGGGAAGACAGTCTGGGTTATTCCTGCCTCAGGCAAAGGCAAACCCATCCATGGCATTGCTTTTGCTCAAGGACCTGGGTGCCCTTGGTGGGTGACGTGGAAGGATGGGGCAGTCTAATGTGTATCTCAAGGGGATTTAATTTTGGGTGAGAATAACCAATGAATTAAATGGTATGATGTTAATTGTTATATAACCCTGCCACTGTTCATCATCACTACTATAGTTGCTATATGCCGTATCAATAGTATTACAGTAAGAATCACCCAGATTAATGAATTTTGATGAAACCAAGCAAAGTGCAGTGGTGATGGAACCAGAACTGGCTTCAGCATGCAACAATCCAACACTACACACCACCTCTCCTGCCCTGAAAGACTGTTATGACAGATGGAGCCCAAAGTCATGGACTAAATGAATTTAACGGACATTTTAGAGGGATGGCACATAGACTAAAGGTATGATATCTGTGTGTATATATCAAAAGACAGGAAAAGTGGTGGTGATTAATTGGAATTTTTGGAATTTATTAGAAAGTGTAAAACCTGGGCATGATGTAGATGGTATAGAATGAGGGGTGGATACTGTCCTGGTTTTGGCTGGGATAGAGTTAATTTTCTTCTTAGCAAGGAGGTGCACAAGAAGCTGGGAGGGAGCATAGCCAGAACAGCTGACCCAGACTGGCCAAAGGGATATTCCATACCATGTGACATCATACTTGGTATATAAACTGAGGAACTAGGGCAGGGGATGCCATGGCTCAGGAACTAGCTGGGCATCAGTCAGCAGATGGTGAGCAATTGTGCTGTACATCACTTCTTTTGTATATTCTATTGTTATTATTATCTTCCTTTGCTGTCCTATTAAATTGTCTTAATCTCAACTCACCAATTTTACTTTTTTTTTTTTTTAATTTTTTTTATTCTCCTCCCCATGCCAGGGGAGGAGTTGGGGGTAGAGTGACTGAGTGGCTGTGTGGTGCTTAGTTGCTGGCTGGGGTTAAACCACTACACGTTTGCCTCTCATGCATGCCCATTTCTGCACTCTGGGCCTCTGCTGAGGGTGTACAATGCATGTTTGCCCCTCACACATCCCCATATCCACACTCTGGGGCTGCACCAAGGGCATGCAACGTGTTTGCCCCTTGTGCATCCCCATTTTCATGCTGCAGGGCTGCGCCAAGGGTGTGCAACACGTGTTTGCTCCTCACGTGTCCTCAAGTCTGGGGTCTTTTGAGGGCATGCGATGTGTGCTTGCCCCGGCATGTGCCCGTTTCCATGCTCTGGGGCTCTTCCGAGGGCATACAACACATGATTGCCTCTGGCACGCCTTGGCTTTTAGCTGTAACCTCAGCCTCAGCTTTCTGCTTCAGCCATGGCCTCTTGGCTCGCCCTCTGCTTTTTGCCCCGGCCTCCACTCTTTGCTTTGGCCTCCGCTGTTTCCTTCAGCTGCAGCTTTTTGCTTTGGCCTTAGCTCTTTACTTCAGAGAAAGAATAATAACAAAAATAATAATTTACTTTGCAGCCAGAGATATATTTGAGAAGAGATTCTTACAGGATTTAATTTTGTTTTGTCATTCAGTCCTATCCAGAACATAGTTCTGGTAGATGTTAGGTAGTATATGTGGTCTTGCTAGAAATGAAGTGTCACTAACCCCACAGCATTTTGGGTTTTTTAAAGGAAAGTAAAGCACATAATTTTTGATAATAATATTGTTAATGCATTTAATGAACTAATTTCCTACATGGCTTAGTATAACATCGGTCTTTTTCAACCTATGCCCCAGAAAAATTAAGTTTAATTACCTACCTGATCAGGTTGCTGATACAATAAATGTAGTTGTAATAAAAGAGTAGGCATTGTTACTTCCAGTCAATTTCTCTGATCAGTGCTTTACATGCTGTAAACTTCAGGCTCATGAGAAAACGTATGGTGGTGCCTCCTGCTGCCTTTATGTGTCCTGGTGGTTGTCCCCGCCCCTTTCCCAGGGATTGTGGGAAGGGTGGTGGGCAGAGCCCAGGGTATATGAGCCACGACCTCTGATCAGGAAGCTTGTTCTGCTCCTGGGTTTCTGGGGGCGTCAGTGCTCTGCTGTTTCTTCAGTTCTCTGTAGCTTTTGAGCTGGCTCAGCTATCTAGGCAGATGTGTTTTGGCATTCCAAGAAGCAAAGATGCCTGTTTGAGGTAAGAGCTTCAGGACCAGTCAATGTTCTGCAGCATATACAGTAGAAAGTACACTTGTATGCAGCTTTTTTTTTTTGTCAGTAATTTTGTATTGAGTGTTTAGGGGTGGCAAGATGGTTTAATAGTATGCATTTTTTATTCTAGGTCTATTGCATTTTCCTGGAATTCATGATGTTATTGAAGATGGAACCTTGTTTTTTTTTTTTTCCCCACCAATTTTGCTGTATTACATGGAATCACAGAATGGTAGATGTTGGAAGGGTCCTCTGGAGATCATCTAGTCCAATCCCACCGCTAGAGCAGGCTCATCCAGAGCAGGTTGCATAGGGCCATGTCCAGGCAGGTTTTGAATACCTCCAGAGAAGGAGACTCCACAGCCTCCCTGGGCAGCCTGTGCTAGTGCTCTGTCACCCTCACAGGGAAGAAGTTTTTCCTCATGTTCAGGTGGAACTTCCTGTGTTCCAGTTTGTGCCCATTGCCCCTTGTCTTGTCACTGGACACTACTGAGAAGAGTCTGGCCCCATCCTCTTGACACCTGCCCTTGAGATATTTATAAGCATTGATGAAGTCCCCTCTCAGTCTTCTCTTCTTCAGGCTGTATCTCAGCATGTGCCTTTTTTGTTTTTTGCAGGTTCTGCATGTGGCCTTGGAGGGGTGAAGTAGCATGCCTGTTAGCTGTCTGAGAAGGTGAGGCAGTTTCTGGCCAGGCTGGTGTCTAAGAGCAAGGTATTATATGGCAACTAGGTTAGGCCATTGTCTTTGGTTTTGCAGGTGCTGTGTAGGCTGCCTTTGGACTTGGATGATCCTTTGAGGTGAGCTGGGGTGGTAGCAAGGAGGAGCATTGGGGCTGCTGACTCTTCAAAAGCATAACAGTAATTTTGTCTCTTGGTATCTTTGGTACCACCAGCAATGATGGCTGCAGCATCCATCTCTGGAATGAGCAGGTGAGCAGAATGCCTCGGTACTTCTGAGTAGGTTGGTGTTGGCTGATGCGATGCTTACTTCTGCCACTGTTTTGGTTTTTCTTCTTTGCAGCTGACAAAGAGGAACCTGGTGACTGCAGGAACATCCCTGTTAGCTGAAGTGGTTTTCCTTGTCAATGATGGAATCACATCCCTGGGCCTCTGAAAGCTAAGTTGAGTGCCCAGGACTGGGGAGGGACTGGGAGGAGAGGACAAGGTCATGCTTAAAGTTAGTGTAGGGGAGAGGGCTGTCCAGGACCTGTCCCCTTTGGGCCACCAAAGGGAGTAGGTTACTTTTTGGCATCATACTAGCATGTGATGGGCAGGGCAGTTCCAGCCTGTGTCTGTGTGTTGCTTGTGCAGTCTGTCTTCTGTGTCTCAGACATTCCTCAGGTCTCAATGTCCTCATTGCTCTTTGCGCTCAAGGAGCATAAAACATGCCTTGGGCACCATCCCTAGGGTCTTGAATGCCTGTACTCATCAGCATAGTACCAATCGGTCGGTGCTTTTCTGGTGTTACAAGCCTAAAGCACGGATAGGTCTTGTGTTTCAGAAGTCTCCAGTCAGTCTGCTTTTGTGGCATTGTTCCAGGCTGCATTGGCATCTCTGGTCTTGAATGGTCTTTTTTCATGGATTCCTTTTCTGGGACTTCTTTCCTGCATCCCTGTCTTCTTAGGTCTTGAAGCCAGGCTTCTTGCGTATGCTTTGTCCCAGGTGTGGTCATATCTTTTTGTCATGGGCCGTGGCGTTTGAGTTTGCTTGGGCTGCCATTGATTCTTCCTCACAGCCTCCTAGTTGTTCTTGCCCAATGGTGTCTCTGGTCCAGGAGTCAGTCGGTCATCTTGGAGAGCTTTCTTATGTCTCTGGGTCATGTCACTTGTCTTGTGTGCTGTGTTCATCTGTGCATGTTTGGGATGTAGCTGCTCTGCCTGGAGGCATAGCAGTGATAGTCAACAGAAGAATATCAGTAAGATTCTATGCTTAACATGGTGTTAAACCTAGATTTTATAGCCAAAGGGTGTACAGTC